>CM065596.1:141314892-142064892 GCA_033119425.1 Bufotes viridis
CAGGAGGACAACGGAAGGCTTTGTTACTTCTGGCAGAGGTGGCTGCGAATTGCGCACAACCAGCGGATTCTAGATTCTATCCGAGGTGTTCAGAATAGAATTCTGTTGTCGTCCTCCCCACAATTTTAACGGAATTTCAGACCATGTCTCTACAGGAGCAGCTTCTAGCAGACATACAGTCTAGGAGCAATAATCCCGGTGCCTTATCCACAGGAATTCAAGGGATATTATTTAAAACTGTTCTTCATAAAAAAGCCAGACGGGTCGTTCAGGAAGATGATCAATTTAAAGCTCCTGAACAAATGGATTATATTTCACAAGTTCAAGATGGAGTCAATAAGATCTACAACTCCGGGAGCATTCTTGTGCACCATAGACTTAAAGGATGCAGACTAGCACATCCCCATGCATCAACAGCACCATCAATACCTGAGCTTTGCAATCAGAATCTGCCACTACCAGTTCCAATGTCCTCTGTTTGGAATATCATCCGTCCCACGTATATTTACGAAATTGTTGGGCGAGATAATGGCCTGTTTGAGACAAGGTCACATAATGATAGTGCCATAACTGGACGATTTACTACTCGTAGCGAAATCGAAACAGCTTCTGGAGGATCATCTTCAACGGACCTTATCCCTATTAAAAGAATTGGGATAGATAGTAAATTACGAGAAATCTGACCTGCGCCCAGATACCAGGAAAATATTTCTGAGACTCTGAGAAGCAGCGTTCTTATCTCCCTCGTTTGAAACAAGAAAGGAGAAGAGAAAGGATCGACTCCTTCAGGGAATCCAAGCAAAAACGGGAACTAATGACATCTTGCATCCCAGTGGTCCCTTGGGCACAATTTCATTCAAGGACTTTACAGGAGACAGTGCTATCAAGATGGGACGGAGACCACCGCTCCCTCAATTCCAAAATGATCCTTCCAGAGAAAGTATGGAGCTCCCTATCCTGGTGGTTGCATCTGAAGAACCTAACGGGGGGTTCCCTGAAATATGTCTCCAGCGGCGGTAATCACCACGGACACAAGTCAGAAAGGTTGGGGCGCCCATTGGAAAGACTTCTTCTTTCAGGAAAAATGGTCCATCCAGGATAGTCAGAGATCATCAAATTTCAGAGAACTAAAAGCAGTTCTTTAAACTTTGAAGGCGGCAGGGCATTTATTTCAGGACCAACACCTCAAGATACTCGTGGACAATATGACCACGGTCTGCTATCTCAAACGTCAGGGAGGAACAAGAGGCCCTCTTCTTCAGGGTCTAGCAGACCAGATATTTACATGGGCAGAAAAGAACGTTCTATCCGTTTCAGCTATTTACCTAAAAGGCGTATACAACACAACAGGAGAGCGGATGCTCCACAAGGAAATATTGCAACTGATTTGTCTCAAGTGGGGCAGTCCCCAAATAGACCCCAAGGGAGAATTCTCAAGTGGATTATTTCTACTCTCTCAATCCAAGAGACAACCCGGTGGGAGTGGATGCACTTTCTCAGGCTTGGAATATGGATCTGTGATATGCGTTCCCACCTTTACCACTAATCCCTGCGATATTGAGGAAATTAAGAGCTCAACAACTCTAATTTTGATAGCTCCAAGAGGTGTTGGTTCCCAGTTCTGAAGGACATGTCTATTGCAGATCCAATATCCCTTCCAAAGAGAGACTCTCCTTCTACGAGGTCCTTTAAAACACCCGGACCTCGAGAAGTTAAATCTGACGGCCTGGATCCTGAGAGGCAGGCATTTAAAAGGCAGGGTCTTTCAGACTGTACAGAACAGTCGTAAACCAGTAACTTCAGCCATATACAAGATGTGGAAGAAGTTTAAATCATGGTTGTCTCTTAATCATCCAGATAATGCTTTCCCCTCAATAGGCAACAATCAGTATTTTCTTCAGATGGGATTTGATATGGGACTAAAACCTAGTACCCTAAAAGTTCATATTTCGGCATTAGCCTGTTTTCTGGACACTCCGTTGGCGGAACATAGATGGATAAAAAGATTCGTAAAGGCAGTCTCTAGGATGAGACCTACATTCAGACAGACGGTTCCAGCGTGGGATTTAAATGTAGTCCTAAATGCCCTTTGTAATACACGGTTTGAACCAGTAGCGCATATATCTGGTAAGCTTTTGTCCCTCAAAGCCTCGTTCCTGGTAGCTATAACTACGGCCCGTAGAATAGGAGAGCTTCAGGCCTTGTCCATTGCTGAACCATACTTAAAGATCTTGGACGACCGTATAATACTAAGGCTGGATCCGTCTTTCTTACCAAAGGTGGAAATAATTCTTCCTTCTTTTTGTGCCTCCTCCAAAAAGGTGCAGGAGGAGCCTTTCCATTGTCTACACAAGTCAGAAGAATAATCCTGACATATCTCCAGAGAACAGAATCCTGGAGAAAATCGGCTAATCTTTTCGTTCAGTTCGGTGGAAGGAACAGAGGCAGCAAGGCCTCAAAACAGACCTTGGCTAGATGGATAAGAGAGACCATCATGGAATCCTACAGACTTCAGGGTGTGTCCTGCCCTTTCTGTGAGCCCATTCCACCAGGGCCATTGCCGCCTCGTGGGCAGAGAAAGCTGAGGCCTCTGTTGACCAAATTTGCAAGGCAGCTACTTGATCTATTTTTCTTACATTCGCTAAACATTATAGGCTGGACCAGGGATAAGCAAACTGTGGTCCTCCAGCTGTTGTAAATCTACAATTCCCACTGTGGGCTGATGGCTGTAAGCAGTCTTTGCATGCTGGGAGTTGTAGTTTTGCAACAGCTGGAGAGCCGCAGTTTGCCCATCCCTGGGCTAGACGTACTAGCCAACCAAGACCTGGCATTTGGACGGAAAGTCCTCCAGGCAGTGTGTGTCCCCCCCAGTTCTGTCTAATTTGATAGTTCTCCAGTGGTGCTGTCATGTGGAGGGATGTCCTGGAAACTAAGATTTAGTCTTACTGGTAAATGGTTTCCCAGGAGTCCGACACGACCGCACCCAGTATTACCCCCCCCCCCCCCCTTGTTTCTTCTTGTTCTGACTTTATGGATCAGTGTAATGTTAAACATTGTGAGTTCAAATAAATAAGTTGGATTCTATCCGGTGTAGTAATTTGGAAAACCCTGGAGAGTGGGGGCGGGGAGGGGCCTTCCTGTCCCTACAGAGATCGATGGGACAACCTCCAGCAGGCTGTCATGTCGGACTCCTGGAAAACCATTTACCGGTAAGGGCTCGTTCACACAAACTCTTTGTGTTCCGTGTACGGCCCGTTTTTTCCGTTCAGTATATTGTCCGTATACGGAACCATTCGTTTCAACGGGTCCGCAAAGAAACCTGAATGTACTCCCTATGCATTCCGTTTTTCCATTCCACTACATTTTGAGTCATATTATTGCCCTCAAATTATGTTCCATGGCTCTATTCAAGTCAATGGGGCTGGAAAAAAAAAATAAAAATCGGAATGCATCCGTATGTTTTCTGCATCCGTTCCGTTTCTGCAGAGGCATCTATTGAAAATGTTATGCCCAGCCCCAATTTTTCAATGTACTTACTGTTAAAACATTATTATATGCTTCCATTTGCGGATCACGGATCACAAGCTGAAACCATACGGAAGCGGAACGGAAATGGAAACACTACTGAAACTAAAAACGGAAAAACCCAAACCATACGGTCGTGTGATCAAGCCCTAAGACTAAATCTTAGTTTTGCTTGCCCTTTTATGTTCAATGTATTTTTTATGGACTGTTAATAACTAGAGATGAGTGAATAGACTTCGGATGTTTCATCCCTATTAATACCACATGTTTATCTCACAGCCATCGATGTGCTGAACTACTTGGGTCGAGCTGATGGCAAGAGGATGGCATGGAGAACCAGCAAAACGGATGCCAAGTGAGTAGAATATACATGAATAGCAAAGCAGGAGGAGAAACTGGTGGGGAAATTCATTAAAACTAGAAAAAAAAAATACCTAAAAAAATCCTCAGTTAAAAATGATATAACCAAAGCATGATTTCAAATATTTTATTAATAAAAATGAATTTCATTATACAATAATATGTAATGTCCTTCCTCAATGATCCACATCTCATACAATTAAAATACATCTATTCGGGTCAACAGCAGTAAAAAAAGAATAAATTAATGTCCTTTGGCAAGATTATGTTCTATGCCACCGGGTAGAAGTAATATATAAAAATGTTCAAAAAATTGAGGAATATAAATAAACAATATGTGAGATTCAAGCTAAAAAAATAACGCCAACTATAGTATATATCTAGTAAAGTGCATATGGTATATAAATGTACAAATACTGACCAGGCTGGGACATGCTAAATAATAATGTAGACCCAGGAGGCTCATCGCGTCTTCAGGAGCTGTGATAGTCTGCAGAAAATGTGGCGTAACGACACCAGCCAATCAAGCGTTCTCGTTTGCACATTTATAATAAGGGTGTCCTCTTGGTATGTGTGCAGACAGTTACTGTTGGTATTTGTACATTTTTCGCTGTATTTGAATGCAGAGTTGACTGCACTTTTCAGTGCCAACTGGTTTTGGGGGCAACAAGTGCAAGTGTATAGCGTACCGTTGTATATGTTGGGGGCCATATGTGTACCGTATATGTTTGGAGTGAAAGGTAGTTCATAGAATAAACCCTTTAAAGAGGACCTTTCACCAAAAAAAAATATCCAAAAGTTATATCACCTTATAGGGGTCAAACCCCTGATGTCTTCACCATTTTTCTTTTTTTAAAACGACCCCCCATTCGCCCGCCTTGCTCCCCGATATCTTCTGCGCCTCATATGCAAATGAGGCGTCTTGGTTATAGTAGGCGTTATCTCCAAAGTTATGGTGGGCGTGTCCGGGCGTTCCTCCTCACTCCCTGGCTGCGAGCGCATCCAATAGCAGCGCTCGGCTCTTAGCCAGGGAGAAGGAGCTCAAGTTCTCTCGAGAACCGCGAGAACTTGAGCTTGCCGAGTCCCGGAACCCGCGCCATCTTGGATTCCCCAGCGCAGAAGAGGAGCGTAGCGAGTGTACCAAGATGGCGCGGGTTCCGGGACTCAGCAAGCTCAAGTTCTCGCGAGAGCTTGAGCTCCTTCTCCTGGCTAAGAGCCAGCGCTGCTATTGGATGCGCTGCAGCCAGAGTGAGGAGACGCCGGACACGCCCACCATAGCTTTGGAGATAACGCCTGCTATAACCAAGACGCCTCATTTGCATATGGCGCAGAAGATATCGAGGAGCAAGCGGCGAATGAGGGTCGTTAAAAAGAAAATGGTGAGTATCAGGAGTTTGACCTAAATGATATAACTTTGGATATTTTTTAGGTGAAAGGTCCTCTTTAAATCTCTAAAGTGTTTTCATCAATTACTCTGGCTCCCATTCTTCTTTGGCTGTTTTTTTTTTTTCCTTTCCCCAAACTGACCTCCTTTTCAGTTTTCTCTTATCCCCCATGCTTGAATCCTACTTCCTGGTCTGTCATGTCTCTGCTGTCCTATCATGCCTTAGGGCAGCAAGATGTGTCCTGACATCAGCAGGTCACGTGACACTGACCACACCCCTCGTTCTTACCAGTGACGCCTCTTACGTCCTACAGTATGAGGCTCCAATGCAAGACGTAACCAACAGCAGCTAAATAGCCAAACGTATTTGCCACACGGCACGTCGGTAGGCTAATAACTTTAGAATAAGGCAGTTTTGGTAAATGGTGGTATTTGAGGAAAGTGATCTCTGTTAGGCGGGGTACATTTATTTTAGTGGCACAGCCCCTTTTAAAGGCATCTGTCAGCAGTTTTGTACCTATGACACTGGCTGACCTGTTACATGTGCACTTGGCAGCTGAAGGCATCCGTGTTGGTCCCATGTTCATATGTGCCCGCATTGCTGAAAAAAAATGAAGCTTTAATAGATGCAAATAAGCCATTAGGAGCAAAGGCGTTACCATTACACCTAGAGGCTCTGCTCTCTGCAACTGCCGCACCCTCTGCACTTTAGTTGACAGGGCCGGTCAGTGTAAATGTGATCACACTTGGCCCTGTCAAAGTGCAGAGAATGAAACAGTTACAGAGAGCAGAGCCTCTAGGTGTAAAGGTAACGCCCCCGTTGCTCCTGGAGTCTCATTTGCATATAGTAAAACATCATTTCTCAGCAATGCGGACACATATGACCACGGGACCAACACAGATGTCTTCAGCTGCCAAGAGCACATGTAACAGGTCAGCCAGTGTCATAGGTACAAAACTGCTGACAGATGCCCTTTAAGTCTCCCTGACTGGACAAAACCTAATGGGCGTTTGGCTTTTCAGAAATGAGGAGGAGATGTACAAAGTTCTGCTGAGTGACTATGAACAGCGGCAGAAGCAGCTAATGTTGGAGAATGCAGAACTGAAGAAAGTCCTCCAGCAAATGAAAAAAGAAATGATCTCTGTCCTGAGCCCCCAAAAACCCAAAACTAAAGAGAGACTAGAGGATAGCCTTGGCCCAGTAAGTATAATGTCCCGTTCTAATTTCCTTACCCAATTATTAATGGTTATGTTGGTTGGTGATCATTGCTGACTGATCTGCGTCTTCAGGCTGCTTCAGACGGGGAGGATGACGCCGCAGACTCCAGCAAGGACAACCTGATTGAGTTATCATGTGAGGCCGTGAGAGAGCAGCTGGTCAACAGCATCCGTCAGCAGTGGCGCATACTGAAGAGCCATGTGGAGAAGCTGGACCACCAAGGTACGCCTTCGCTTCCACATTTTACGCTACAGATTTGCACAAAGATTCACTGTTGATTTCATCCCTATTGATTGAAGGGTCGAAATTCCCAGTGCCAATCCACTTCATTATACCACACAGAACATTTCTGCTATGTGTGTTGAACTGGAATCTGCTGCAGATTTGCAGTGCAGAATCCATATGGCACATTCATACCTCACTAGATGGATCGGCTGACACAACTGAGATGTGGCCGAGATGCATCTGACAACCGCATGGCCATGCGAGCTGCCGCCGTCTGGTGTTAGATCATTAAAAATGAATTGGCGATTGCTTGCTTATTGTGAAAGGCAACACGTTTCCTGCATAGCCATGTGGCCATTAATGGTAAGCAGGAAACTGCCAATCTATTAAAGGGGCTCTCCCATGATTAACGGAAAAAATTAAAATCGCACCTCATATAGTACAGTACCGTGCACCTCGCATGGATTCAGAGATCTCCCCATTCACTGCTCTACTAGATTTATTTCAGGCTGGCAGCTTAGGGGGAGTGCTCTCTCAAGGGGCATGTTCTTTCTGCTGCAGCTAGTGGCCGTTGAAGGCTGGAACTGAGCATGTATGCAACCTAAATGGGCAGGACAAACAAATTAGAAAAAGCGCAAACAGCATGTGGCACTATACAGATATACATTTTCTAGAATAGCTCACTGGCTGTACTAAATTTGTAATTACAATTCTAAAAGTATTCAGATCCAGGGGCTGGTTTGAAAAGCGTAGAATACTTCAACCCCTTTAATAACAATGTTACACAGCCACCGCACGTGGCGCTTCTCAGCCCCATGGCTCTTTACTTACCGCTCCTGATTGCTGACTAAGTATTTTATCTATTTGCAGCTTCTCAAGTACGTGTGGCCTCCCCCGATCGCAGAGGGTTGATTTCCAGAGATGATCATGAAAAGGAGCTTGAGCAATTAAAAAAGGAAATTCAAAGCTGCAAAGAAACCATAAAGAACCAGCAGCACCTATTACAGGTACGTGCATCATGGGTGTAATATAGATCGAGATTACACATATAGTTTTGACTCGTTCCACTATAGTATATTAGATAATGTAATATGTAGAGAAGGCAACACTAGGCCAGGGCTAGTCTCCTTTATTCCATCACAGCATTCTCAAAGTCTTCAGAAATGCATATAAACCAGCCCTGAGGAGATTAATTATGGGGATCAGGGGCGTAGCTATAGGGGGTGCAGAGGTAGCAGTCGCTACTGGGCCCAGAAGCCTGAAGGGGCCCAAAGACACTTTTGCCGCATTAGAAGACACACAAAGCACTGAGGGAAGGGGGGGCCCAAGCTGAACTCTTGCACCAGGGCCCATGAGCCTTTAGCTACGCCCCTGATGGGGATGTTTAGTGAGTGAGGGTGCACCCAATAACTTCTACGAGATCCCCTAACAGTAGCAGGTCTTCAAAGCCCTAAGGCAGTCTCATTTATAGTACAGCATGGTGGCTCAGTGGTTAGCACTGGTGCCTTGCAGTCGGCTCTTTCCAAGGACAACATCTGCATGGAGTTTGTATGTTCTCCCCGTGTTTGCGTGGGTTTCCTCCAGATACTCCGGGTTCCTCCCAAACTCACGCAGACATAATGATGGGGAACTTAGATTGTGAGCACCATAGGGGACAGAGTGATAATGTCTGTAAAGCGCTGCAAAATATATTAGCGCTATATACGTGAGTATAATCAATAAGTAGTGCGCTGCTGCCACCTGTTGGATTTGGTGAATATCACTTGAAGCGTTCTGATTTCACAAGCCACTTGCTTCTATAAAATTTGTCCTAGACTTGGTGAGGAGACGCTGGGATCTTCCATCTCCCTTTAGGGCTAAAGCATTCCCCACTTCTAGGCTAAAAATTGAAACAACAGCGAAATGCATCGGGATGGGACCGTACTGGTGGCTGGCGTCCTTTATCCTGGTATTATGCCTTATCCGCTGCACCATGCCATTTGTATCACATGAGGTTTGCTCCTCGTTTGATGTGACTAGCAGAATTCTCCACCTTGGAAATGTTTTACTGTTTAGGAAGGCTCTGAGCAATTTTCGGATGTAATTTGCTCGGCATGTTAATCAGGAGGTGTGTGCTGTTATGCTGTTAGCCCGCCAGGTGTCCCTGTTTTCCTTCTTTTGTGTGGCGCTTTTAGAATTGTATGTATTTTACTGGTATTCATTTATTAATGTTTTTTTTTTTTGTTGTAATGTATTGGTTTACGTGGCTTTTTGGATTCTAAAACTGTGAAGATTAAGCAAATGATATTTTCATATACAGCAACAGGTTGTTGTTGCAAGTGATGATGATACCTCCACCCTGCTGCAGGATTGCTACCTCCTAGAAGACCAGCAGCGGCTCCAGCAAGAATGTGAACTCTTCAATGAGCAGAAGAAGAACTTTGAAAAGGAAAGAAGAAATTTCACTGAAGCTGCAATCCGCCTTGGCCATGAGGTAATTTATTTTTTTGTCCTGTGCAGCCAGAAAAAATAAATAAAATCTATCTCTATGGGTGGCGCTCCCTCACTGGGATGATGGGGCACATAAACTACAGCTATCAGCTCAGCTGTTCTCAGCACTCCGATAGAAGTGAATGGAGCATGCTGGGAATTGTTTCACTACAGCTAGCATGCCTAAGGTTGCTGACCTCTGAACTAGGCAATCAGAAGATGTCTTACAATTTTCACTAGGGATGAGCGAATCGACTTCGTATAAAACATCCGAAGTCTATTCGCATAATCCTTTGTTTAAATACTGTACGGAGCGAGCGCTCAGTACAGTATTAGAATGTATTGGCTCCGCATAGTAACTTTATGAATTAATTTCTACTGTAAAAAAAACAATTTCCAGAACTCTTGGTCCGGTTCCAAGGTACCACTCATCGGAGCCAATACATTCTAATACTGTACAGAGCTCCTGCTCCGTACAGTATTAGAACGAAGTTGTATGCGATTCAACTTCGGATGTTTCATCCAAAGTCGGTTCGCTCATTCCTATTTATCACAATGGTGAGCACTGTGATAGACTTGGTGCATCATGCAAGAATTGAGAGGCTTTATTTTTCTTACCGAAGTCTTATTTTCAGCCAATATTTTCCTATAAAAAAACTGGCCTTTCATAAATCTGGCGCATTTTCCTACACTACTTAGCAACTCCCCTTTTTTTAGAAGGTCTGGCACACAGTGAGGCACATGAAGTGTTGAAAACACAGAAATAAATATCGCACGTATGACAATATTTAGCACATTTAAAGCTAGAATTCTGGAGCATTTGGAACCGGAAATCTGCCCCACTGGTACGGGAAATCTGCCCCGCTGGTACGGGAAATCTGCCCCGCTGTTTTTATAGGCAGTCTTCTCTGTTTTGCACATCTTCAAAAGGTTCTTTGTTTTTCCTTAGAGAAAAATGTTTGAGGAAGACCGAGCACTGTGGTTAAAACACCAGTTCTTGAACATGACTTTGTTTTCTGACCGGAAGAGCTCCGAGCACTGCCAGTCTCGAAGTGCCTTAAGTAAGTTTCATAATGTGCACCAGCAGGTTCGTGCAACTCATTTTCTCTGTTTATTACTTCCAGGTAAGGGATTTCATAAGAATTGTTATAACTGTGTATTTTCATGACATTTGACTTACTACGTCACATTGGTAAATGACTTGCCGCGAATTGACTTAGTACGTCACAGCAAACTCCAGTCATCGCACGGTGACTGGGATAAGATGGCTGCTCTGCACGGCAGGCAGCCATGTTAACCAAGCCCTTAGGGTGATTTTTTTTTTTGTTATTTTACTTCCCCACCCCCACCCCCCGCTCCCTCCAGCCCTAATCGCCGCGATCGGCTGGTCACTGCAGGCCGGCCCATCGCAGTGATTTTACCATTTATGGTGCTGCAGGGGGGTCAGTCGAGGGTGACTGAAAAGGTGATCAGGAACAAAATCTTAGAAAGCCCCTTTAATCAGCTACTTTTTTTTATTTTTTTTATCTGCTACATTGTGTACGAACATATCTATGGGTCTTACCAGTAGCTCAGACTGACAATCTTTTGTAATACTTTGCTTTATTGTTGCTTTCAGGCCTCGATGAAGAATCTCAGAATATCCAATCAAAGTCTCCTCAAAGTTACCTTCGCACATCACCTTCAGCAGATCTTACAAGAAGCACTGGAAAATCACTGCCAGCTACTCCTGCCACCAAGCAGCCTCTTTACAGATACAGGTACACGTCCTCTGAAATGTACAGCAAGGACAAAACTCAACTCCTCTTTTATGTGATGGTTCTTGAAATGCAGGTTTATACGCCGTTGTAGGGCTTTGGAAAGTTGGCTGCTACTTTCTGGCTATTTTATTTTAACTATTAGTGGTTGCTAAAGTCCTGCATCCGATGTGTGAAGCTGATCCCGTCCTCACTTTAAAAGAGCATCTCCCCCTTAGTGCACTCTTCGCAAGTATTCTAGTAGTGGTATTGGCTTAGTCGCAGTAGTTAGCATGTGGTACGCTCTTTTTAAACAGTGCCCTAAAGGAAGCGTGGGATGTGATTTATTGGGTGCAGAAGATCTTTTTACAGGGGTCTGTTTGATGCCAGAGGCAGAATAGTAAAAAAGTTTTAAAGAAGACCTCATGCACACAAGCGTAAGATCTGTATCACATGCCT
This sequence comes from Bufotes viridis, assembly GCA_033119425.1. Lineage (NCBI taxonomy): Eukaryota > Metazoa > Chordata > Amphibia > Anura > Bufonidae > Bufotes > Bufotes viridis. The sequence continues at coordinate 141,326,270 of CM065596.1, forward strand.
CCCAGGGTGATTCTGCATCTCACTGGTGCTTTTGATTACCATTAAGTCAGGAGTCTCTAGTGAAACTGAAACCATAAAACATAGCCCTACTCGAAACAAAAAAGGTTCAAAATGTTACACAATGCATCTATCCATCATTGATATAGGTCGTGCAAAGCTTCGGGTTTGTCCTAGAGCGGTGATTGCTAACCTACACTCCAGACGTGGTGAAACTACGACTCCCAACATGCTCTCTTCATTTCTATGGAGTTCTGAGAACAGCCATGCAAGTGTGCATCTTGGGAGTTGTAGTTCTACCACACCTGCAGTGCCGGAGGTTAGCCATCACTTTCCTAGAGTGACCTGTCACATTGAACTTGCCATCAGTATGTTGTAGAACAGGAGGAACTGAGCAGATCGAGAAAAGATTCTGCATAACTTACATTTAAATCTCTGCTCTTTCTACGGCGGTCCTAATCAGTAAGTGACCGATCTCTGCATGTTCACCCCTATGGCAAAGACTGTCAGTCACAGAGTGGGACCGCCCACTGGACTCCTAAACCTAGAAAGAGCAGGGATATAAATTGCAAGTAATGTGGAATCTGTTTCCTCAAATCTATATTTAATCTGGTGCTGCAATTTAAAGGCCCATTTACTTACGATCAGTATGAGGATTGAACGATCGTGACTGCGATTATTTATCCCCATAATGATAATTTCATATGGCACACAAAGGACAGATAAATGAGCGTTTTATTTATTTGCCGGGTGATCATCGGGACATTTACACAGGAACAAGCATTCATAGGAGCGTATAATTGTCCCGATAACCCACCCATATGAATGTGCTCCAACGTATGTTGCACAGCAATTATAAGGTGACGGGTTCCCCATAAGGAATTTAAATGATAAAACATTATGGTAACCATTGCTGACCTGTTAAATCTCCCGTCAATCCAGCACGGACTTTCTAGTGGTCATCGCCGTTCTTTATTTTCCTGCAGCAATGCTGTGCCATATTGACTGCTGCTGCCTGTCACTGTCTTCAGCCTTTCATGCTAGAAGCACTGTTGAGGTCATTGATTGGCTGCAGCAGTCACATGAATGTTCCGCACTGCTGGAAAATAAAGACAATTACGAACCGCCAACCTATCCTCACTGGATCGGCGAGAAATTTGAGGTAATAGCGATTTTTATTTTTTATTTTATTATACATTTCCTGCAGCTAGTTTAAATTCTTATAAATACCTTATAGCGCCATCCTAAGGCCTCATGCACACAACCATATGGTTTCTTTCAGTATTTTGCGGTTCGCAAAAAATACGTCTGTGTGCATTCCGTTTTTTGACAAACTAAACATCTGGCCCCTGATAGAACAGTACTATCCTTGTCCGTTATGTGGACAACAATAGGACATGTCCTATCTTTGAACAGAAACGGAAGGCATACTGAGTACCTTACGTTTTGCGTATCCATTGAAACAAATGGTTCTGTATACGGAATGCAAAAAACGAAACGAAAAAATAAAACGTTTGTGTGCAAGAGGCCTAAAGCTGAGTGCACATCTGCAGATGGCTGAATCCGGCACAAATACTGGCTGTTGGTCGAAAACCCAGCATTTATGCCAGAAGGCCGGATCACCGCCAGACCTCATTACAGTCAATGGGGATCCGGAGGTGAAGTATATGATCCGGCAGTGCCAGACCCGGTGAAATCCGGCAGGCTGCTCTATGTGAACGAAGCCTTACATGGGCAAAATGGCTGAGCGTGCAATTATTTATTTCCGTGTATATACCATCTGCCCTCTTCTATATGTGAAGCTGTATGCGGAAGTGATAATTACTTTGTTAATCTAACACTTATCGATTTGGGAACACTCCCCCTGGCGTTATTACACTTTATAAAATATACCCAGGATTGTGGAGAGCGCTATACATGTGAATGGTCAGTAGATGGCGCAGTTCAATTACATAAAGCGCAGGTGTAGTAGTGGAGCGCTGCTCCTATTGAGAACTGAAGCTGGATATTAAAGGGGTTATCCAACCCCTATAATGACCTACCTAATGCCCGGCCCCTCATATAGGTTATATACTTACCCTGCTCCCCGGCACCCGCGTTGCTTCAGATCCCTGCATAGCTGCCGCTGCATAATCCCTTTTAAGTTGAGAACTGTGAAGATTTATTGCCCGTTTTGCACGGATACCAGCCGTTTGCATTCCGCATTTAGCCCCTAATAGAACAGTCCTATTCTTGTTCTATGATTTTTCGGACTGCACGGAACGGACGCATCTTTTGTGGCCCTGTTGAAGTGAATGGCATCCGATCTGCATTTTTTGGGGTTCGGATGCGGACTAAACATACGTTTGTGTGCATGAGCCCTTACTTGCATGCTATGCTCTGATTAGTATTATTTTTTCTGTTTTTCTCCAGAACTGCTCGAATAGATCCGAACGGCAGCGACCTGTGAAGTCCTGACAGATTTCGATGCTGGATCATCCTCCGTTCTTGCACACACCGGCCAGTGGCCTTCTTTCTGAATTATTGCCTAAATTATTACTGCACATCTCCCTGGTCTGATCCGTTTCTCTTGCTATAAATTTCACTGCCCGCCTAGATGAGTTGTGGCCATCCTGAATACTGGAGCAAATGGAGTATGTGGCCCGTTTATTTTTTTTCCTGTACTGTTTGGCGTGCTCTAGGTCGTGTCCTGTGTATGTATGTGTTGTATGCAGATTTCGTAGCTTGTGGCTGAATGCGGAATGCTTTTTCTCAGGGAATAAAGTTTAAAGAAATCTCATGGCCTTACATTGGCTGAACACATCTGAAGTGCATACGTATAACGGAACAGAGTGCAGTCTTACAGATCATTCAAGGGGAAGATATACTGGGGTGCGCTGTGCCTGCTGGTAGGCCAGACCCCTATTGAATGTCCTCATAGGTCTCCCACTGGTTTGGGGGGTAATTAAAGTCCTTGATCTTGACGTGTAGACCTATATAACCCAATGATCATGTATATGAATCGTACAGATGAAGAGGATTAATGATCTGGAGCTATCACTCTCACATGCTCTAATTTCAAATATCAAAGCATGTTGGGAATAGTAGTCAGAAGTTTTTCTGAAGTCGGCTGATGAATATTCTTGTTGGATCATGTGATGGCGGCCGCCGTGCTTCATATTTGCATGTTATAGACTCGTTTTAAGCAATATTTCAAAGCTAAATATCTAGAACCTGAACTTGTGATAGGGTCAGATGTCTTTACTTAAATTGCTGTGAATGTTGGAAGGGTCTGTGGACGAGACCTCTATGGCCCCCAGCACCCTGTGGCATCAACTCCTGGGAAAACCCACGGGGTTCAGACCACAGGCTGCAATGCAATATAAGAAATTGCTTCCCTACTACATCCTTTAGACTGGCCTCTGTCTGAATTCAGATCCCCGGATTTTATACCGACCTATAGTGCACCATGAACACTACATTGAAAGGCTTTGACTTGGGAGCATGTCCGCTCTTTGACAAGTCAGAGAACCAGACCGCTGCTATCCTGTTACATTCATTTGCACATCATGTTGCATATAGTTGGTTGTACAGGACTGAATAAGACATGGCTGCTTTCTTTCTCATACAGAGCCCGGCCTGTCCACTGGTTGTGTGCGGTATAAGCTCATCCCCATTCACTGCAGTGAAGCGGAGCTGCGATACCTGATAGGTGCGGGTCTGTTTCTGGATGGAAACTGCCATGTTTGTTTCTAATCTTGTGCAATCCCTTTTTCATTTCTGTGTCGTTTTAATTTTCTTTTTGATTTTCAGTGTTCAGGCCCTTGGTTGCTGAGCTGCTGACTATGTATTGGTGATTAGGTGCACAAATCCCATAGTAGAACCTAGAAGGCTACCGGCACATAGTGCGGATTATCATGCTGAAAAACCGCAGCACAGTTAACGAGACAAATTTCATGTACACTTTGCTTTTTCCCCTTCCATGCAGATTTTGAAATCCGCAGCGTGTCAATTGTTTGTGCGTTTTTTTTTATTATTTATTTTTTTTGCGGATTTCACCCTATGCAATACAAGGGTGAGATCTGCTGCAAATCAGCACAAAAGATACAAGTGACACATTGTAGTTTTTTGTGCACCCCAAAAAAACAAAGAAATCTGTGTGAATTTTCTTTGGTAAATCTGCACCCGGGTGCATGTACCCTGATATGGTGTGATTTCAGCAAGCCACGTGGCCTGTTTACTCATGTTATTGCACGCTTTTAGCGCCACCTTCTGGACAAACATGACAAATCGCCCCCTATAAGATACAATATGTAGTGAAAGTTCTCTTATAAAATCTTATATGAAGGCCCATTAGGAAAAGTAAATGTGTAACACTGCCTGTAACATTGCAGGACATGTGGCCCTCGTCTTGCTGCTTTCTCTGGCGTCTGATCACCTGCTATGGAGTCTTTCCTCTGTCACGGGACTCATGTTGTGGCACTTAGACATGTATTTTTGTTCCTTCCTTGTTTTGTCTTTTTAGGTTTATAATAAAAAAAATGTTTTGTTTTTAATGAGTGTGGCCTGTCATTCCTAGAGGCGTGATACTTACCTGATGACTACCTGGTCATTTGCCAACCTATATGTTCCATGGAAAAATGGGACAGCAGTCGACTGTCCACACTGCCACTCCCATTCATCTCTGTAGGACTGCTGGTGAAGTGGCGGTGCATGTGCTCAACCACCGATCCGTTTCAGCGGACACAGGACCTCCCTTATGATTGGCGCTTTTCCCAGCAGTCAGACCCCCAGTGATCAGTCAAATATCCTCATCTTGTCAATAGGGGATTCATTTAAAGGGGGTTATCCAAGATTTTTCTTTCAGACCTCCAGAGTGGCTGGCCCCGAGGTGGTGATCCCCACCGCTGGGTTCTGGCTCCATCCTTCCACCACTGGCTCTGCAGCTCCTGTCTCTTTCAGGACCAACATCCTGTTGACGGGGGGCATGTGACCACTGCAGCCAATCGCTGGATGCAGCACGTGACCCAGTGATCTGCTGCAGCAGTCCGGTGCTCCCCCGGATGTTGATATCGAGCCAGCGATGAGTTTTCTCACACCTTCATCCCGCGCTGGCCGCCATAAGTCACTCACTTCTCCCCTACAAGGAGCACCCTCACCTCTGAAATGAGATCTAATATAGACCCATAAATGGATATGTTATGTGGCAGAATGCAATAGGCCTAAATGTGCACCCTCCGATAATGAGGGAGTTAAGTGGCTCTCAATCAAGTGCTTCCTAAGGTGTAGGGGGTGAAGTCAAAATGGTATTCTGATAGGGAATAGTACCTGGGAGAAGACAACACAGGTAATGATTTTGGATTACAACTGATTTCTGCGACAAAACTTGTGTAATACGTGATTAATTTCCTGGACTGTCCAGGAGCTTCTGAAATAGGGATGATCTACCGGATTCCCCTCTGAACAGGCGAGTCTCCCACATAATGCTGGTATCCGCCACTAGGGGGTGCTAGTTGAATATATATTTATAATTCTATCTCAGACTTCAATAAAAGTTGTATTTATGTGCTGTAGATGGAATATAAAGGGGTTATCCCATAATTAACGTAAAACATTAAAATTGGACTGTATAACTAGTGGCAATTATAGGATGGAAGTGACAATGTGTCTCCACCTTGGCAAGGTGAACCAAGAAATAGGAAACAGCAGGTGGTACCATGCAGATACATTTTATTGAATAACTCAGTGGTTATACTACATTTTTAATGACAGTATATCCAGGTGGTGCTTTGAAAAATGTTTTCTTGGGACAACCCCTTTAAAAATCGCAATTTTAAAGGCCTTCATCTACGTTTCCATTCTTGTCTGAATTTCAGCAAAGCAAAGTTAGGCTACTTTCACACTCAGGTTTTGTGCGGATCCATTCAGATAATACAGCAGTCTGCATCCGTTCAGCACAAATCCGTTTGTATTATCTGTAACAGCCAAGACAGATCCGTCATGAACACCCTTGAAAGTTAATGGAGATCGGATCCGTTTTCTATTGTGCCAGATTGGCTCAGTTTCATCAGACGGACACTAAAACGCTGCAGGCAGCGTTTTAGTGTCTGCCTCCAGCGCGGAATGGAGACTGAACTGATGCATTCTGAGCGGATCCTTTTCCATTCAGAATGACTAGAATGCAAACTGATCCGTTTTGGACCGCTTGTGAGAGCCCTGAACGCATCTTGCAAACGGAAAGCCAAACCGCGAGTGTGAAAGTAGCCTTAGTTGTTGCCTTATTTATGAAGTGATTGGGTATCACATGACAAGTGCTATAACCTCCTCTACTGTGAGCGCCTTTAAAAAATAATTTCCATTGGCAGCAGGAAGGATTTTGCAGGTCAGATCCCCCCTAATTTATAAAGGGTAGCCTCTCACCAGCCACGTCCCTATCCAACTGCTTGCATAGACACATAGCTGTGGTTCGTCTGATTAAGGGCTCATGCACACCAATGTATTTTCTTTCCGTTCCGTTTTTTTTTGTGGACCATATGCGGAACCATTCACTTCAATGGGTCTGCAAAAACAACGGAAATGACTCCGTGTGCCTTCCGTTTTCATTTGTCCACTTGGCCGTTCTTCAAAAAGGTAGTGCATGTCCTATTATTGTCTAAAAATCACGGTCCATGGCTCCATTCAAGTCAATGGGCCCGCAAAAAATACGGAATGCATACGGAACACATCCGTATGTCATCCGTATTTTGTGGTTCCATCCCCACTTTGCCCATGTGTTTACTGTTTACAAGCATTACAGTACATTACTGATTACAAATTTTCTGTTTCCGTTAAGCAAAAAACTGAACGCATACGGAAACGATACAGATATGTTTTGTGGCATAACAGAATGGATGCAGACACAATACAGGATCCCCCCCCCCCCCTCAGATACGAAACAATGGATCTGTGAAAAAACGGTCCGCAAAACTATAACGGTCGTATGCATGAGCCCTAAAACTGTTGATTTGTTGCTCTGAGGTTCCGTTCCTGAGTTATGCTATTTCTTAATATGCAAATTAGGCCTTTGGTGCAATTAGGGTATCACCGTTGCTCTTGTTGCCCCCAAGCTCCGCTCCTCTCTGTGGCCAGACCCTCCCTCACTGTATTGATCTGAGTAAGGCAAGGATTGCTGTAAAACAAACAGAGGGTAAGTACGTCTGAGATGCTTACGGTACCTCGTCAAGTTGTGCTACATGTAGGCTTGCAAGTAAATAAAATCAGTTCCGGTCCTTGGGTATGCAGCCGCAGGTAAATACCCCCACAGGAAGATGCTCTTCTCCCAGGGGGATAATTCGGAGCTACAGGTAAGTATTACTGTATGGCGCAAGATACCACCACGGCCAGAACGTATAGAATATCTTCCTTTATTATTCTAGTTTTTTTTTTTAGCAATATACATCTCTGGATGACTCACTGTATTGATTGTCAGGGAGGGGCTGGTCTCAGAAAGGAGTGGAGCTTGGGTGCGACAAGAGCAATGGTGACGCCATCATTGCACCAATTTGGCTTCAAAAACTGCATGCAGAAAACTGTGTGGCCGTACCCTGATCGTACCACCGGTCTTAGAAGGCTATCAGTAATAGGAATTGTAATATAGAGGACATAAACACTCAAGCGCAGCAGCTCCTACTCCAGCCACCTTGTATATGGGCCGCAGCGGTGGTCATAACCCGTGGAAACGAGCACTATATAATGTGATGCAAAGGAGGCAATATGGAGAATCACAATACATTAGTAAGTGCCTTGTATTAACTTTCTCTACATGATAAATGCCATTTGCTAAAGGGAGACAACCCCTTTTATTAGGCTCATCTCACTCCAGTGCACGGGAAATGCTAGTCTTGAGAATTCTCCCCCAGAATATGTTTGGCCCAACCTGCGGTCCTCCAGCTGTTGCAAAACTATAATTCCCATCTTGCCCAGACGGCCTACAGCAAGGCATGGTGGGAGTTGTAGTTTTACCACAGCTGGAGTGCCGGAGGTTAGACATCACAGCCCTATTGTGTCTGAGATAGGGAAATTAGATTGTGATTCCTCTTAGGGTACTTTCACACTGGCGGGTGAACAGCTTGCCGGATCCGCCATGCCGCAAGTACACGTCTGCTGCCATGCTGCTGCTTCGTCCCCCTTGACTATAACAAACACAACAATAGCTGATCTCAGGGAGACCAGCTACAAAAAACACCGCGGAGCCTCACTTAAGAGTCTCAACACAGCAATCCGAAGTGCAAAGTTCCCTGGGAAACAGGAATATGCAAAATAAATGTGGAGCCCCAGTTATGGGTCTACAACACAATGAAAGCCAGATATCCCTCAAAGGAAGGAAAACCAAGCAAAGGGGTGTCTCCCCTTATTTTACCTTGACTATAACGGCAGAGATCGCCGGACTTAGGCTAGGTTCACACGACGACATTTGTCGCGCGACATTTTGTTGCACCAATGTTGCGCTACAATTTTTATAACGGTAGTCTATGGTGTTGCACTGTGACATGCAACATGCTGGGACTGCAACACGACAGTCCCAAAAAATCCATTCAAGATGGATTTTTCTGCGACTGTTGCATCGCTGTCGCAGCATGTTGCATGTCGCAGTGCAACACCATAGACTATTGTTATAAAAATTGTAGCGCGACATTGGTGCAACAAATGTTGCAGTGCAGTTGTGCCCTATTTGTTGCGCGACTTTCTATCGTCGTGTAAACCTAGCCTAAAAGTACTGCAGGTCCGACTTTTTAGTCCGGCAATCACTGCCGTGCTGCACCGTAGCTCCGCCCCCCGCCCCATTATAGTCAATGGGGACGGAACGCAGCACAGGCTACTTGCGGCATGGCGGATCCGGCAGGCTGTTCACCTGCCGGATAGCAATGCCGCAAGTGTGTAAGTACCCTTAGCAGAAGGGCTGATGTGAATAGTGACAATTTCAGGACAGCGCTGTGGAATATGTTGGTGCTATACAGGTAATGGGAAATAATAAAAACAAAGGAATTCAATATTTTCACAAGTTATTTGAAAACCTAAACTGGACTTTTCCTTTAAAGTTTATGTAATGAAGAGCAGTACTACATGGCAAGAGCAGAGAGTTCTGGCACCGACACAAGCTGTGGGGCCGGGCAGATAGCGGAACAAATGCTGTTATTTATTTGCTAAATGTTTGTCCTTTTTAAAGGGTCACTGTGACCCTTTAGGTAAAACCTGCCAATACCTTCCAATGTGCAATTCTAGAATCTGGTGGAGTCATCAGGAACTTTATCTGCATGTTGCATATTTAGTTAAAAATGCTGAAAATGTCATCCTGTAAGTTTAACCGGAGCAATAGCCTGCATTGTCCATGTACGCCATGTTTGTAGCACACGGTGGTCATGTCACAATACCTTTTCACCAGTGCACAGCATGTTTAGGAAGTAGCATAATTTGGTACCACACAGACTTGTTTTTGTCTCTTAAAGGGGTTTTACATAATTAGAAAAGCATGGCTGCTTTATTAAAAAAAAAAAACAGCACCACACCGTCCACGAGTTTCGCGCTGTAGTGCAGCTCTGCCCCATTCACTTTAATGAAGCTGAGATGCGACACCAGACACACCACATGGACAGATGCAGTGCATTTCTAGAAGAAAGCAGCCTGGACAACCCCTTTAGGCCCCTTGCACACGACAGTATTTTACGGACCGTATACTGGCAGTTTTTTCTGTTCAGTACACTGACAGTATACTGAACCATTCACTTCAATGGGTCTGCAAAAAATACTGAAGTGTCTCCGTATGCCTTCCGTTTTTCAGTTTTTCTGTTTCGTTTAAATATAGACCATGTCCTATTCTTGTCCGCAAATCATGTTCAGTGGCTCCATTCAAGTCAATGGGTCCGCAAAAAAATGGAAAGCATACGGAAAGGCATCCGTATGTCTTCCGTATCCGTTCCGTTTTTGCAGAACAATCTATTGAAAGTTTTAAGACCAGCCCAATTTTTATTATGGAATTAATGTATACTGTATATGCCAAACGGAAAAACGGAACGGAACAACGGAAACAAAAAACTGAACCACGGATCCGTTATAAACGGACCGCAAAACACTGAAAAAAAAATACGTTCATGTGCAAGAGGCCTTAAGCATAGGTCCCCATGGTAGCTATGACCACTGCATGTCATTTTTGAAAACTGAGATATTTCCCTATAAGGGTGAGTTCACATCACCGCTTAGCTTTCCTTTCTTCTGATCCGTCAGGAGAAGAGAAAGAGGGTGAAAAAACAGGATCCAGTAAAAAAAAAAAAAAAAAAAAAAAAAAAAAAAACAGATCTTGTTGCATCAGTTATGCATAAGATTGCAATGGATCCGTTTTTTCTCTTTTTTTTTTACAGGATCCAGTAAAAAAAACAAATCCTGTTGCATCAGTTGTCATCCGTTTGAGCCATTTCTGTCTGACAAAACAGAACTCAGATGGAAATGACTGAAATGGATGACAACTAATGCAACAGGATCCGTTTTTTTACTGGATCCTGTAAAAAAAATGTATCCTATGCATAAGGGTACAGGCACACGACCATATGTATTTTGCAGTCCGCAAAATATACGGATGACGTCTATGTGCATTCCGTATTTTGCGGAACGGAACAGCTGGACCCTAATAGAACAGTCCTATCCTTGTCTGTAATGCGGACAATAATAGGACATGTTCTATTTTTTTGCGGACTGGAAATACGGACATACGGAAATGGAATGCACATGGAGCAACTTCCGTTTTCTTTGCGGACCTATTGAAATAAATGGTTCTGCATATGGTCCAGAAAGAAAAAACGGAAACGGACATGGAAAGAAAATATGTTTGTGCGCTTTAGCCCTAAATGATGCAACAGGATCCTCATTTTATTTGACGGATCAGAAGAACGGAAAGCTAAACGGTGATGTGAGTTGCACCCTAAGAAAAAAAAGTTGCTGGTGACTGACAAAAATCGCAAGAATTTCTGACCATATTGGAATGCTTGTAATTGTCCCCAGCATTTTCTAAGTAAATCCTGAGGTTGCCCCGAGGCTCTGTTACCTTGTATACTACAATGAGTTTAAACGTAATGGTTGATGTCGCAGTTAATCAGTCAAGTAGCTGATTTTTTTACCCTTGAATTTCTAGATATGGTGACAGTCCAGGCAAGATCTGTTTCCTTCAGGATTTACAAGCTTGTTTGTTTTTAAAGTATACCTATATTTTATAATTCATGTACATTATTTCAGTACAATAAATAAATGATGCAAAATCTAAAAAATCATAATAATTGCAAAAATATAATTAGTATCAAAAATATGGTCAAATCTGTAATAATTCTGGCTCATTTTATGACTCCTCTAACCTGCTCCCTTTTCTCTAGACACTTTTAATAAAGTGGGTGTAAACAGTCAGTGTCTAAAACACGTCAATTTCAGCGCAATAAAGTGCAATTTGTGACAGAATTCTGGTATATTTTACTCCTGATTTCCTAAATCAGTACAAATGTTTCTCCATATTTACCTAGTATCAAGTACTGCATATTTCATCATTCATTCATTCTGGAATTTATTGCATTTTTATTCATATTTATTTTAGTAAGAAATAAATAATATTTAATTACATATTTGTCTTTACCAATATTTGAGTATATTTGTATTTTGCATGATTATCTATCTATCTATCTATCTATCTATCTATTCAATAAGAGAACTGATAAGTATAATAATAAAGTAGATAAGATAGATAATGGTGTGGAGTACGGGACGGTTGTTTTATTTTCGTGCCTGTTTTATATTGGTTTGTGAGTATAATTAAACCAATTTTATACTAATTCTGTAAACTGTACTTCACTATGGGAGTTGGTTTTAATATTCCCCAGAATAGCCCATAGAGAATAGAAAGAATATAATTTGGTTACACCTGTCTGATGTTCTTGCTTGTTCATCTGTGGCTGTGAGTATATTCACACGAGTGCATAGGAACAGCAAATATAGTGCTTCACTATCAGTGCGATTTCTGATATTTCGCAGGGTGTCTGGAGGAAGAGGACTCTTGTGAACCTGATGTTCCACCTATATATATTATAGTGGATGGTTTAAACCTAAAGAGGTCTTCTCCCAATCAACGTGCGGTCTTGTAAAAACGCACTGATTGACTGTGAACTGAACCCACATCACTATTTGGACCTGCAGCGGTATTGATTGTAGCAACGGACTGGAAGCAATTTTTATTGGTATTTTAATGATGGCTCCAGCATAACGTAAAACCGGACAGATCCCTTATGCAGCCCATACACTTCCATTATGACAGAATGAATAACGGAATGCCTCTAAAGGTATTCCGTTATGCATTCCGTCATGGATTTGCGTTATGGTCCGTGGTAACGAAATCCATAACGCAATTCAGCATATACCCCAACCCGAATACGAACTCGAACTTTAAAATATGAAGTTCGCTCATCCCTAGTTTACATTGTATTCCTCTATTTAATATATGTATAATTCTATCCCATATTTCTGATCTCCTGAAACTTATCTGTCAAGTTTGGGAGTTAAAAATTCGACTTGAAAATAATAATAAAATAAAAGGCTTGAAAATTAATGGACAGTTAAAAAAAACGCCATTATCACATAATAAATATGTGTATATAATTTCTTTGAATTAGGCTTGTGTATATAATTGTGTATATAATTTCTTTTATTTGTCTTTGTGGTTGCATATACCTCAATGCTAAAGTATAATGAACAATTAAATAAATAATACGTAAATAAATGTATTTAGGAATAAATACATTACACACACAATATTATATGTATTTATGTTTAGGTAATGAAAATTTCAGCAAATCATTGATCCCATATAGCATTTGTCAATGATCTTTCTATAGAGCACAGTAGCATTATAGAATTAATTAGTATTCATTTGAATGGAAATCACAATCCATGATTTTTTTTTAAAAGTAGCAAAAATAATTTACCTACAAATAAAACAAATAGAAAATAAAGTAATTGCAACTCAGTAGTAGAGATAAAAGAACCATTTTGAAATTGAATGAGTCCCGAGTCACTAGGAAAGCTATATAAAAATATTTTTAACATAAATAATACCAAAAAGTTGAAAAAAATTATACAACTATTGCAAGTACCTGAAAATATATAAAAAGGAGAACAATACACTATCAAATATACTGGTCACCTGAAAATGAAGTCACATTAAATGCTAAATTACTATTACAATGGGAATCTACAAGTTGAGTAACGTTACAAATACTTGGCTTTTGCGCAATTCATACACACAGCAGTTTTCAAGAAATCTATTGGTTGCCTTTGGAAACAGACAGCACTTTGTCTCCATTATGTTGTCAGTTATGTGACCTGAAAGCTTAGATTTTGCTGTAAAACTATAATTTTAGCTCTTTGGTAACAGGAAACTAGCTTGTACAATATGGTCCTGTGCAGTTCAGTAGACAGGAGCTTTATTAAAAGTACTGGAAAGCATGGTATGATTAATGAGCACCCACCTAGGAGAACTGTACACAGAATTTACAGCACAGCTATGGTGTGAGTGTCGTAAATCATATTCAAGATGAAGTGCATAGTATGTCCGCCGACGTCAAGTAATTGCACTCCAAGAAAAAGTACATGCCAAGACCAATGCACACCACGTTATAACAAAATGTAGCTTTATCTGACAACCATAAAATCAATTAAAATCACACACATTAGAACAGGGGTTCTCAATTGCAATATATATTAAACCTCCCTCTCATACCATGATACAAATGATAATGTAAAGGTCTAGAAAATAGGTTAGTGATGAGCAGCATAGGCAATATTAGTTTTTGCGATATTTCGCAAATTTTTGGGCTAATATTTGCCATAAATTAGCAAATTCTACAATTCGCGATCTCCAGTCATTATTTTCTTGATTGCAAAAATTGGCAATGTAATATGCGCGTATTGCACGCGCAATACAGGCGTGGCTCACTTTTGATAAATTTGTCAAGCTGCTAGACACTAATCCCTATCACACTACCTAACACCCTGCACTGGAACCTTTTAGCTACACTATATCACTATCTAACCTACACTGACTATCTCCCACTAACTATCTGTAATATATATATGAGCTAACTAACTAACTAACTATCTGTATTATATATAAGCTAACTAATGTAATTGAATAAGGATCCAGATAACTCAGCAAAGCACAGAGCACAGCAATGACACTGCTCTCTCTGTCAGAACTGCAAAAAAAGGCAGAAAATGGCTGCTTGGAAGGTTCTTATATAGTAAGGGGTCGGCAACTTTCCTATTGTTTGCCAGGGATGTTGCAAAGCTCAGACAAAGACATTGCAGCCTTCCTATTGGCTCCACAAGCAAGAAGCAGGGAAGGTACTGATAAAAAAAAACTAGAATATTCACAATTACGAATATATGGCACTATATTCTAGATTTTCGCGAATTCTTGAAGTGCCGATACTTGTGATAAAGATTAGCGATTTGAATATTTGCGATCAACACTAAAATAGGTAAATAATTGTAGGACAGTGGAATAAAGATCCCTCATCGTAGGGATGAGAAGGAGTATTCCTATCCAAATCACATGGAGATGTGTCAAGAGGAAAAACAAAAATCATTAAAATATAAGGCTGAATATAATCCGAATAATTCATAATAGACAAAATAACGTATGATTCAGGGGGTATAAAGTGGTAGTGCGAAAAATATTTCTTTAGAAACATGACGACACATGATTCAAAAAGACAAAGACAAAAGACAACCTACAAAGAGTTAGGCGAAGACGTCGTAGAAAATGCTGTGAGACTAAACCCCACACGTATCCCTGTTAAGAGTCAAACAGCTTCATCAGGGGCATGGAGTCCTTTTTATAGCAATATTAATTAATTTCATTAGACATCAGTAGTGTTGAGTGAATTGAAGCATCTGAAACAGAATTCGATAAGAAGTTTGGGAAATATTTAATTCGCCACAAAGTTGAATTTCCTCGCACTTTGTGGTAACGAATAAGATTTTTTCAAAATAGCTGCTGCACGTGCTACAAGGTGAAAGTGAGATGCCTGGAAACGCAATATGACTAGGGATGAAAAAATTTGTGTTTTCAAGTTCGGCGTACAAGGTTTGGGCTTGGGTTATCTAAGAATTTCATTATGTATTCCGTTACCACAGACCATAAGTTATGGTCTGTGGTAGCGGAATTTATAGCGGAATTCTTGGATAATATATACTGGAGAGTGAATCTGGATCGCACATCCTCAACACTATGCTTTTGATATAACGACTGTCTCAGCATAATTACGTGGCATATTGTGCAAAAGACGCATCAGTATACAGTTTGATCAAAGAGCATAGGCCCACTTACCGCGACAAGGAAGTCTCTACAAGTGGGAAACTACTCTAACCTATAATGGCGCAGCCGTGCGCGGCGACCACCGGCGCCCCAGCACCGCACCGGCAGCAGACGGCGGGAATTCTTGGATAACCCGAACCTTGTGCGGCGAACTTGAAAACACAAGTTCACTCATTGCTACATATGACCCATAATGCCGTGCAGCTAGCCAGTCAGCAGATAGCCATCTTTTATGATGTCACAGCCCTATAAAAAGCCTCATCCCGTATGTCCTCCTCAATTTCACTGTGAACTGAGCTTAGGGTGAGACGTGGCAAGTGCTCATGCGCTAGGGACAGTGTTGCCGAAAGCTTTTAATTGTAGAATATTGGATAGGGAGACTGCAGGGACAGTGCAGGTTGAGTGTGATCGCTGTGTGCATCTTGTTCACCTGCTGCCACAATCCCAATGAATCTGTTAGTTTACATATAGAATTACTGTGCCTCAGTATTAAAGGGCGGTCTAATATATTTCTATTTGCATCTTCTTAAACTGCTGAGACATTTGCAGTTAAAGGGGTTGTCCAGGTTCAGAGCTCTTCTACCCCCACTCAGCCCCTTTGACATGAGCATCGGAGCATTTCATGCTGTATCACACAGGGTAAAGGCTTTTTCTGGAGATTCGGTGACATAGCAGGCTCTTCACGGGTAAGCTAGGCTTCCCCCTAGCAGGAGCCTGGTGATGTCTCTGGCACTAATGGGCGGGTTTTAGTGCTGCCCTAGCCTGTAAAATGGCTAGGGTAACGCTATAGCCCCCCCCCCCCATTACCGCTGATGACATCACCTGGAACACTGCTAGGCAGAAGCCTCCGCCTAGCAGTGTAAAAATATAAACAAAGAAGCCCTTGCCCTGCACGATACAGCGCAGGGCAAGGGAGAGCATCGGAGCATGAAATGTCAGAGAGGCTGAGTAGGGAAAGAAGGGGCTATGTCCGGGTTCTGTTTTAAACCTGGACAACCCCTTTAATCCCTTATTTTATATATAGAAATACTGTGCCTCAGTATTAAAGGCTGGTCTAATATATCGCTGTCTACATCTTGTTCAACTGCTGCCACATGCATAGTTAATCCGTTCTATTACTGGTACAGTTACTGTACACTTGGCCAACAGACAGTTGCCTGGGCCCTCCAAAGGAACCGCTGCATCTCCCACCGGCCCGCACCCCCTCTCCAGCAGTCAGGGCTCGTCAACGTCAGCAGGAGGAAGCTGTCGTTCCTTCCCATCGACTTCAATGCTGTCTATTGCTTCTGATGCTCTTCCTTCTCCTCGATTTTAGAACTTGAAAACCATTGTAAAACTTGGGTCAGAAGTCGGTTTCGGTACCAGCCGGTACTGAAGCCAACTTTGGATACCTGTTTTAAAATGTTTTTCAAGTTTAAAAAGCAAATTCCGAAGACTTTAGTGATAACAAATATCACCTTGCCAGAGGCCATACATTTTTATGGCTTTACATAGGCGGGTCTCTGTACAGCATTAAAACAAAGTTTTGAGAAAATCGACTTTGGATCTTGGATCCAAAGCTTGATTCACTAAAAACTAATGACCATTCTCATCTTTTGCTGACTTTACTTCTTCTCTTTTTTTGAAGTCTCCATGTCCTAGAAAAGTCTACAAAATGCAGGAAGAGGAGGAGCTGGATGTTCCTGATGACATATTTCTATCAGTATTAGATGATGTGGAAAAGGAGGAAAATCAGAAGGTAGAAGAAGGGCCTCCCACCTGTAGGGCAGGAGAGCCTGGGGTTTGGAGAAGTGGGTTTGCAACTAGGGGAAGGGGGGTGGGGCTTTCTCCTTGTGTCACTTCGGGAATGCTCCATGAGTTATTACCTAATATGTATTTTTGTTTATATATTTTTATATGTAAAATTGGAAAAGGGGGGTGATTTAAACTTTTTTTTCTTACTTTTACAGTGATAACTTTTAACCGTCTTTAGGGAGCTAGAACCTGGGCTCTATTCACCCTAATCGCCATTCCCCATCTTTGTGGCCAGGTGTCTGCTGGCAGTACTAGCACCAGATTCATTCAAACATGCCAGCAGTCCCTAATACAGACATACGCACAGCCACATGCATAAGAAAGATATATAATAATGAGAAAATAAGTAAAAAAAAATAATGAACTTATTGGAAAATATATCAATTAATTCCTAAATTGTTATATTGAAAAAATATTTGCTATAATGATTTAGGATCGATTGACATATTTACCAATACGTTAATTATTTTTTACTTATTTTCTCGTTATTATATTTCTTTCTTATGCATATGGATGTGTGTATGTCTGTATTAGGGACAGCCGGTATGCTCCAGTGAATCATCATATAAAAAACCCAGAAACATTATTGTCGACTAAAATAATACATTTGGCCACCAGATGGCACCACCTTACATGTGATCACTTAGAACACCTAACTTTCTACTCATACATCGAAGGGCTACAGCCAGGGGCGTAGCTATGGGGGGGCAGAGGTAGCAGTCGCTACCGGGCCCAGGAGCCTGAAGGGGGCCCAAAAACCCTTGTGCCGCATAAGAAGACACACAAAGCACCAAGGGAAGGGGGGCCCAAGCTGAACTCTTGCACCAGGGCCCATGAGCCGTTAGCTACGCTGCTGGCTACAGCAGCTAAGCCTTAAAGGGGTTTATGAGATTAGAAACAGGTCTGCTATTTGTTTCTTAGACCACCTCAGACCATGAGCTGTGTCAGGTATTGCATTATTCACTTGAATGGGTCTGAGTTGCAACACCAGACAAGACCTGTGCACAGGAGTGGCGCTGTTTCTGGAATAAAAGCTGATTTGTTTTCTAATCTTGTCCAAATCCTTGAAGTCTGGAGCAGCAGACATTTTGTAGCACGGCACGTCTATTCCAAAAGAATAATCAGAGCTGTGTAATTGGCTGTCAAATAAATATTTATTTAAATATATTCATTTTAAATAATGATTGTGGGTTGAAATAATGTAATTCGCCAGCCAATGGGAAAACCGAGGAGCCATAAATGGACCGGTAACAACCCGTAAGTGTTGGTTTAGGTAATTTGCCAGGGAATCACCTACTAAGGCTTGGTGGTTTTCTTTTCTAATTTGCAAGCAACAAAGCAGAATCCCGAATAGTGAGCTACCTGCCATAGACGTGGGGTAAGTGACTTCAGTATGGACAGCCTGACACTAAACTCCTTTTCCTTTACGACATATCCACTAGCTAACTCTAGAGGAGCTGAATGCAAACGGAATCATACAGCTTCCATTAAAGGGATTCTGTCACCACATATAGCCCCTATGAGCTAAACGTATGCTCATGTCCAGGGTTATAACAGGATCCCTAAGGGGGCTTTATAAACCCTATTTGTGGCTTTATTGTGCTAAAAAAAAGGTTTTACTAACCTGTCAATCAACGAATTAAGGTGCCCAAGGGGAGGTCCGTGGATCCATGGTGCCCAGCGCCGCCTTCTTCACTTCTTCACCTCTGCGCCGTCTCTCCCTCTCCCTCCGTCCCCCTCCTCCTGCTTTCAGATCCTGCGCGTGCGCACAGGCTCGGGCTTGAGCGAAGTGCGCATCAGGCTGGCGCATGCGCACTTCGCAAACAGAAGCCGATGCCAGCAGTCCGCACGGGCGCAAAGCCCCCTTAGGGATCCTATTATAACCCTGGACATGAGCATATGTTTAGCTCATAGGGGCTATATGTGGTGACAGAATCCCTTTAAAGAGGTTTTCAAGGTCTTCTATATTGATCACCTATTCTAAGAAATTGGAGGCCACTGCAGCTCTACAGTGAGAGCTGCTGCAGAACCTCGAAATACATGCCATGGTTGCTGGAGAACCTCATAATAAACACCTCAGCTGCTGCAGAACATCATAATACAAACCTAAGCTGCTGTAGAACATCATAATACACACCTCATCTGCTGCAGAACTTCATAATACACACCTCAGCTGCTGCAGAACTTCATACTACACACCTCAGCTGCTGCAGAACTTCATACTACACACCTCAGCTGCTGCAGAACATCATAATACACACCTCATCTGCTGCAGAACTTCATAATACACACCTCATCTGCTGCAGAACTTCATAATACACACCTCATCTGCTGCAGAACTTCATAATACACACCTCAGCTGCTGCAGAACTTCATAATACACACCTCAGCTGCTGCAGAACATCATAATACACACCTTAGCTGCTGCAGAACTTTATAATACACACCTCAGCTGTTGCAGAACGTCATAATACACACCTCAGCTGCTGCAGAACATCATAATACAAACCTAAGCTGCTGCAGAACATCATAATACACACCTCATTTGCTGCAGAACTTCATAATACACACCTCATCTGCTGCAGAACTTCATAATACACACCTCAGCTGCTGCAGAACTTCATAATACACACCTCAGCTGCTGCAGAACATCATAATACACACCTCAGCTGCTGCAGAACTTTATAATACACACCACAGCTGCTGCAGAACATCGTAATACACACCTTAGCTACTGCAGAACCTCGTAATACACACTTCAGCTGTTGCAGAACGTCATAATACACACCACAGCTGCTGCAGAACCTCATAATACACACCACAACTGCTGCAGAACCTCGTAATACACACCTCAGCTACTGCAGAACCTCGTAATACACACCTCAGCTGTTGCAGAACGTCATAATACACACCTCAGCTGCTGCAGAACTTCATAATACACACCTCAGCTACTGCAGAACCTCATAATACACACCTCAGCTGCTGCAGAACTTTATAATACACACCACAGCAGCTGCAGAACATCATAATACACACCTCAGCTGCTGCAGAACCTCGAAATACACACCTCAGCTACTGCAGAACCTCGTAATACACACCACAGCTGCTGCAGAACATCGTAATACACACCTCAGCTGTTGCAGAACGTCATAATACACACCTCAACTGCTGCAGAACTTCGTAATACACACCTCAGCTACTGCAGAACCCCATAATACACACCTCAGCTGTTGCAGAACATCATAATACACACCTCAGCTGCTGCAGAACTTCATAATACACACCTCAGCTGCTGCAGAACCTCATAATACACACCACAGCTACTGCAGAACCTCATAATACACACCTCAGCTGCTTCAGAACGTCATAATACACACCACAGCTGCTGCAGAACAATGTAATACACACCTCAGCTACTGCAGAACCTCGTAATACACACCTCAGCTGTTGCAGAACGTCATAATACACACCTCAGCTGCTGCAGAACTTCATAATACACACCTCAGTTACTGCAGAACCTCATAATACACACCTCAGCTGTTTCAGAACGTCATAATACACACCTCAGCTGCTGCAGAACTTCATAATACACACCTCAGCTACTGCAGAACCTCGTAATACACACCTCAGCTGTTGCAGAACCTCATAATACACACCTCAGCTGCTGCAGAACGTCATAATACACACCTCAGCTGCTGCAGAACTTCATAATACACACCACAGCTGCTGCAGAACATCCTAATACACACCTCAGCTACTGCAGAACCTCGTAATACACACCTCAGCTGCTGCAGAACTTCATAATACACACCACAGCTGCTGCAGAACATCGTAATACACACCTCATCTGCTGCAGAACATCGTAATACACACCTCAGCTGTTGCAGAACCTCATAATACACACCTCAGCTGCTGCAGAACGTCATAATACACACCTCAGCTGCTGCAGAACATCATAATACACACCTCAGCTATTGCAGAACGTCATAATACACACCTCAGCTGCTACTGAACCTCATAATACACACCTCAGCTGCTGCAGAACTTCATAATGCACACCACAGCTGTTTCAGAACTTCATAATACACACGTCAGCTGCTGCAGAACTTCATAATACACACCTCAGCTACTGAAGAACTTCATAATACACACCATAGCTGCTGCAGAACATCATAATACACACCTCAGCTGCTGCAGAACCTCGTAATACACACCTCAGCTGCTGCAGAACCTCGTAATACACACCTCAGCTGTTGCAGAACATCATAATACACACCTCAGCTGCTGCAGAACATCATAATACACACCTCAGCAATGTTAAAAAGTAAAATCCCCCTAAATGAACCAAAAAAGAAACATTACAGGTAATAAAATAAAAATGATACATCCCACATTATTGTAAGTGATAAACATGGAATAAAAGAGTGCCTACCATCTTTGTGTATATGAAAATGATGCCCTAAAAAATGATTGTCCCACAAAAAAATAAATCTCAAATACCAATGCAGCCTTAAAAAAAGGGTTAAGGTTGGCAGAATGGACCAATTGGCAGAATGTCTTCCTGAAGACCAAAATTGGTTCATTTCTTAACAGGCTACCATGCCATGGAAAAGTGAGCAGTTGCCGTAGTAACCAACCAGATCTAGATTTTCAGAGGGCTTTTGGAAAATGGAAATATGGTCACCTCCTTTATTTTCTCACTGTGTTCATTTTGATAAAATTCTCCCAATGAAACAATTTTTTATTAGCCCTTATCAGTTGTGTTCACTTTCTACAAGAATATGACACGGCTACACAGTCAGGATCTTGCAACAGATGTTTCTAGGATCCGTGGGTGTAGCTCTAGGGGGTGCAGAGTTACTAGAGGTAACCAGGTCTTGGTTCCTTGGGAGGTGCAAAGGCCCATATGTCACATAAGAAGACACTAGTGTTATAAATGGCGGGTAGCATGTGGGGCTCTGTTACAGATTATACATTGGGGCCCGGGAGCTTATAATTCTACCTATATCACTTCAGTACTTCAGTAGACACTGGGTCTTGCCACAAGAGGGCGTAAAAGTGCTTCCTCCACTGCCCTATAAAAAGTTTCTCAGAGGCTACTTTTGCATAGTGTACCTCTTGGTGAGAGATCGTTCACTGCTAGACATGCCTCTACAATGCCCTCAAAGACATTTTAACCAGTTGACAGACGTTGAGAGGGGGTGCATAGTGATGAGCGGCAGGTGCCATATTCGATTTCGACGAAATTCGCGAATATTCGAATGAATATTCGTTTCATATTCCTCGAAATCGAATATTCGTCATTTTTTCTAGTTATCGCGATTAAAATGCGATTTAAATAATCGCATATTGCGATTTGTACTTAAGGCTACTTTCCTATTGGTTTCATATCTAGAATTAGCGAGGATGACGAATATGACGAATGTATTCGTCATATTCCTCAAAACGAAGATAACGAAGTATTCTACATCTTCGTTTTAGCAACCTATTCGTCAACCTCGCTAATTCTAGCAATCAAATAGGAAGGTTGACTATAGAGACAGCTGTGTTAAATTCGCTATGCGATTTTTTTTTTAATAAATAGAATACTTATAATAATATTATCATATCAAGTAATATAATTATTGTATTAAAAAAAAAAATCGCATAGCGAATTTAACACAGCTGTCTCTATAGTCAACCTTCCTATTTGATTGCTAGAATTAGCGAGGTTGACTGAATAGGTTGCTAAAACGAAGATGTAGAATACTCGTTATCTTCGTTTTGAGGAATATGACGAATACATTCGTCATATTCGTCATCCTCGCTAATTCTACCAAGCCAACCATAACTTCTGTGCTCATGGAGCGTCCCCATCACCATGGGAACGTCTCCATATACTAAAATGTACTGTCGGATTTGAGGAATTACGTTGAAATCGCAATGCGATTAATTCAAGTTATATTAATCGCATTGCGATTTCAACTTAGAGCTGGGTTTATAATGGGTCAGCTTGCTAGAATTAACGAAGTTAACGAATATGGAATATAGCAGCAGTGCTAAGTTGAAATCGCAATGCGATTAATTTAACTTAAAGTATTCGCATTGCGATTTCAACTTAGCACTGCTAGTGCATAGCTATATATTCCATATTCGTTAATTCTAGCCTATGTAAGATAGCAGTGCTAAGTTGTAATCGCAATGCGATTAATATAACTTGAATTAATCGCATTGCGATTTCAACGTAATTCCTCAAATCCGACAGTACATTTTAGTATATAGAGATTTTCCCATGGAAGGGGACGCTCCATGAGCACGGAAGTCGGCAGAAGCGGCAACGGGCACTGACTGGAGCAGCCAGGAAGCCAGGAATCCTCATGACAGGTAAGAACTACTTTTGGGAAGTGGGAAAGAAAAAAATATAACTAAAAAAAAAAAAAAAAAAAACGAATATTCGAAATAGCGAATTTATAGCGCTATATTCGAAATATTCGCGAATTAGCGAAGTGCCGATATTCGCTAAAAAAATTCGCTTTTCGAATATTCGCGCTCAACACTAGGGGTGCATCATTGGACTGAGAGAAGCAGGATGGTTGTTTCGACAAATAGCCCTCCCTCTAGGCCATTCTGACCTAGCTGTTAGGAGGTGTTGGGAGCAGTGGTTAGGTGAGGGCATGCACACACATGGATGACGGTCCAAAAAGATCACCCGAGTAGAGAGGATGGTTTGATCTGCCAAGAAGCCCAAGCATCTCCTACGGTATGTGTTGTCCACCATTGTGGACAAAGGTGGCGCCTTCATTACACTTGGTGTCTCGTTTCCAGGCACTTACATTTCCTGCAATTGACAGCTAGCCACCGTCATCTTTGTTTGCCGTGGTGTTATGGACTGGGACCATATCGTCTTTAAGAACAAAACCAGGTTCTGTTTGGGAACTGATGATGGTTGGGTTAAAGTATAGAGGCCTGGTGTTGAGCGCTTCAATCCTGCCTTTGCTGTGAAGTGACACACTGCCCCAACATCTAGTGTGATGATCTGCGGAGCCATCGCATAGGACAGACAGTCACCCCTAGTAGTGATACGAGGGACACCAACAGCTCAGCAATATGTGCAGGACATCCTGTTACCTCTCATGGCGGGGCAGGATAATGCTCGCCCACACCAACGGTTTCCCAGGAATGTCTCCTCCAGATTAAACACCTCCTTGGCTGCCCAATCACCAGATTTATCACCAGTTGACCACTCAAAGGACCAGCTGGGACGCCACCTTCAGCAACTTACGAGTGTGCAGGATCTACAGGTCCAAGCTGTGGGCAAATGTTCTGCAGGATACCATATAAAACCTGTATGCCTCCATGCCCAACTGTATCTCATCTTGTGTCCGGGCTAGAGGACGTATTATTATTATTATTTATTATTAAAGCACCACTCATTCCATAGCGCTGTACATATGAAAAGGGGTATACATACATAATACAGATAATTGCAATAGGCATGGACAAGATAAGTTACAAACTGTCCGCGAGGGCTTACAATCTACAAGGTATGGAGGAAGGACACAGTAGGAGAGGGTAAAGCTGGTCATGGCAGTCTAGCAGTAACAGGGACCCCGGTTTTAGGCTTGTCTGAAGAGGTGGATTTTCAGGTTGCTTTTGAAGGATTCCACTGTAGGTGAGAGTCTGATATGTTGGGGTAGCGAGTTCCAGAGTGTGGCGGATGCACGGGAGAAATCTTTGAGGCAATTGTGGGAAGAGGTGATAAGAGGAGAGAAGAAGGTCTTGTGAGGATCAGAGATTACATGTGGGGATGTATCGGGAAAGTAACTCAGAGATGTAGGGAGGGGACAGGTTGTGGACAGCCTTGTATGTATTTGTTAGTATTTTAAACTGAATTCGCTGGGCAATGGGGAGCCAGTGAACGGATTGGCAGAGGGGAGAGGCAGAGGAGTAACAGGGTGAGAGGTGGATTAGTTGGGCAGCAGAGTTAAGGATAGATTAGAGGGGTACAAGGATGCTACATGGAAGGCTACATAAGAAGATGTTACAGTAGTCTAGGCGGGAAATGATGAGGCCATGTACCAGCATTTTTGCAGACTCTTGGTTGAGAAAAGATCAGATGCGGGAGATATTTTTGAGTTGGAGGCGGCAGGTGGTGGAAAGGGCTTGGATGTGCGGTTTGAAGGACAGGGCAGAATCCAAGGTCACTCTAAGACAGTGGACTTGGTTGACTAGGCTGCCATTAGTTGTGATAGATAGGTCTGTTAGATGAGCATGATGGAAGAAAGATGATAAATTCTGTCTTATCCATGTAAGGTTCTAGAAAGCGAGAGGAGAAGAAGGAGGATATAAGGCATTGTGGGATTCTGGATAGTAAGGTGGTGATGTCTGGACCCAAGAGGTAAATTTGTGTGACATCAGCATAAAAGTGATACTGAAAGCCATGGGACTCTATAAGCTGTCCCAGGCTGACGGTGTACATTGAGAAGATCCGGGGTCCTAGGACAGAGACCCTTTGTGAGACACCAACAAAGAGGGAATGAAACGAGGAGGTAGTGTGAGAGCCGGAGACACTAAATTTCCGGTCTGTGAGGTATGATGTGATCCAGTAGAGGGTCAGTGATGCCAAGAGATGAGAGAGTTTGTAACAGAAGTATCTCTTCTTGTATCCAGGCTAGAGGCCGTATCTCGTCTTGTGTCCATGCTAAAGGCGGTATCTCATCTTGTATCTAGGCTATAGGTTCTAGAGCCTCCTTTCAGTTGTGTAGTTTTCCCCAATAAATATATCCTTTCGCTCTATTATCACTTACATACATCATCATCACATTCACACATAGAACATTTCATTCCATTCCAACAACTCCTTCTTGGTGTCTCTTTTTTTTTTCTCTGCAAGTGTAGCCGGACCTATGCGTATTCCTCCAGGTCACCCTGAAGGTATGAACTGTCTTTAGATATTTTAATAAATATGTTACAAATTTAGGTTGATCACAATGAATGCACATGGGTCGTACAGGCAGCACTTAGAAACAAATATCCATCATAAAATACAGAAAAGTATCTGCTCATCAATTCGAGAATATTTGATGACTCTGAAGAGTTAATTTGACCAGAGACAGGTCACGATGACCGGGCCAAAGGTAATAGAACCTGGACCTTATCTAAAACAAGTAACCATGCACCAAGAAAACAAATTATACAAATTATAAACTTAGTAACATTGAAAATATTACAATATCATGACAAGCGTGCACCTTAATATTTGTTTATAGAAAATCAGCGATTATCATTATTTTTTGCAGAGTTAATGGTTGATGGAAGAGATCTCTGGCCAAACCCGATAAGGACACAACAGAGTGCCAACGATAACGTGCCCAAGGGGTGTCGTATGCCAGTAGTTTTGCTATAAATACGGTGGACTCTTCTTGGTCAGACATTCACCATCATCATGAGGGGAATCATCCTAGCACTAGTGCTCGCACTAGCGAGTAAGTGATTGCCGCTGAAGCTGCTATCTATCTATCTATCTATCTATCTATCGTATGATAGAGCTGAGTTTGTAATTCATGTATCTGTGGTTTTACACCGATCTGTATTATAATAAGAGCTACCACAGTGCACAGAATCTGTGAGCATAACCATTATAATGTATACATTACTGGTAGCATGCTAATAGTCTGATATATTTTTATTTATATATATTACTCACTCATATAAAGCTGACATATGCCGCAGCACTTTCCAAACATTGTCATCACATATCTAATTATAGAAATGTATTAATACTTACACGTACTTATATGTTGTTTTCTTGTAATAATATACGTTAAATTGTATTTCCTCTCTTTTTCCAGGCGCTAGGACAGGCTCCGAAATGTATTTAGGTAAGACTAATGCTATAAATGTAATTATAATTTTGTGTTGCACATACAGTATTCTGTAAGGAGAAACAACTCTATCTAGATTGTTTCTAAAAAATAAATAAAAATCAAATATTATTTTAAAAGAGCATGTATAATATGTCAAGCTGTAATAATAATTTCTCACTTTAATAACAATTATTTATAATAGTTATAACAATTATAACAGTCTATATATATAGTATTACACTCACACACACTCACAAATAATAATAATAATGAAAAGGTTAAAAGTACACATTGCTTTGAGTAAAATGGTTGGTTTCAGCTTTTAAGCTGTCAATTTGTGTCAGTTTCTGTTCACTTGACTTTATGTTATCTCTTAGTTAATGAATAACACTGGACTGGGAATTTTCTACAAGTAGATAAAATCACTACTGGTCATAAGAGATGCCCAAGTCAGGGCTATACATGCTTTCTATACCAGATCTACTAACATAACCATCATCCTCATGAGAATATACATTGTAATCATATGGGCCACTTTAAAGAGGCTCTCTGGTTTAGGTAAAATGGATATCTTGCCTGATGGTAATTCATACCTTGTCATGTCTCAGATCCTACATTCAGCCAGAGCAAAGACACTCTTTACGCTTATGAGGCTGTTCTCTTGACTGGACTTCCTGGAAATGAATTTGTCAAAGCTGGAATTAATATTGACTGCAAGCTTCAGATCAGCCCCTATTCCCAGAGGACATATCTATTAAAGGTAAAAGAAATTAACCTAATGGTTAGGCCAGTTACCTCCAACCTGTGGCTCCAGCTGGGTCACCAGTTGAAGACCATTGAGCAAGTCCTAGATGGTTCATGGTTGAACCATATTCTAAGTATCTATGGTTAACCTAATTGTTAGGCCAGTTACCTCCAACCTGTGGCTCCAGCTGGGTCACCAGTTGAAGACCATTGAGCGAGTCCTAGATGGTTCATGGTTGAACCATATTCTAAGTATCTATGGTTAACCTAATTGTTAGGCCAGTTACCTCCAACCTGTGGCTCCAGCTGGGTCACCAGTTGAAGACCATTGAGCGAGTCCTAGATGGTTCATGGTTGAACCATATTCTAAGTATCTATGGTTAACCTAATTGTTAGGCCAGTAACCTCCAACCTGTGGCTCCAGCTGGGTCACCAGTTGAAGACCATTGAGTGAGTCCTAGATGGTTGAATAATTAGAATTTAATGTTTTTCATCATTTTCGCTCCTATTTTTAGGCTCAGTCTCTGACCATAAAAGAAATCAATGGTGCATGGCCTAAAGACCCGTTCACTCGCTCCTCTAAGTTGACCCAGGCTATTGCCGAGCAGCTCGTCAAACCCTTCAAGTTTGAGTACCACAATGGAAGAATCGGAAATGTTTATGCTTCTAATGATGTTTCCAGAACCGTGGTTAACTTGATCAAAGGAATTCTCAACATGTTCAATGTCAACATCAAGAAGTCCCAGAATGTGTATGACCTGCAAGAGGTTAGTGTTGGTGTTTTAGGACATTCCACTGCACCAATTTTTCTGTAAGTATTTACTACAAATTTATTTTCCATTTCATAGACAAGCATTGGTGGTGTTTGCCACACAAGATATGTGATCCAAGATGACAAGAGAGGAGATCAAATGGTTGTCGTAAAGTCCATTGATTTCAATAACTGTCAAGACAAAGCAGCCAAGTATATTGGAATGGAGTTCTTTGAACACTGTGCAACATGCAACCGGGTACATTCCTTATTGCTTTCCATCGGGCTTTATAAAATACCCCTCTTTTCGCCTACTAATTGTCTTTTTCTTTATGCTATTCCATGTAGATTCACAGGGTTATTCGTGATGCTGCAACTTTCACCTACAAGATGAAGAACAGGGAGCACAATACTATTATCACTGAAGTCACCTCTGAGCAGGTCATACTCTATGCTCCATTCCTGGAACATAACAGTGGTGCCATAATGGAAGCCAAGTAAGTGTTTTAGTTTTTTTCCAACTCAATAAAAGCTCATTAATTACATTAGAAAATCGGAATATATTATGGATTTGCTTCGTATTTTTCATTTTGTTTTTTATTTTTATATTTTAGGCAAATTCTTACCTTTACTGGAACCAAGAGCAGCCAAATGAATGCCCCTCAACTTCAACTCCAGAATCGTGGAAATCTCCAATATAACTTTGATGATGAGCTTCACCAAATTCCATTTGTTCTCATCAAGACCAAGAGCATTGAAGCACAGGTACGAAAAGTGTACGCAAGTATACACCAGTCTACATATACAGGAAAATAGCCTCCATTCTTCCATATCAGCCAAACTTACAAAAAAAATGTATTAAATATTTTATACATCAGTAAAAACCTCTCCATTGTTCTTTTCTCCCACCAGATCGTAGAAACTCTTCAGTATTTAGTACAGAACATCCAACAGAAAATCCCTAAGGATGTATCTGATAAGTTCATGAAGCTGGTGCAGCTTTTGCGTCATGCCACCCACGGAGTCTTGCAGACCATTTGGAAGCAGTTTGCTGAAAAGTCAAGATACAGGTTGGTGTTTTCATATTCTAGAGACAGAAATAGAAGATATGTATCAAAACTAATGGGGTCATTTATCAAACTGGTGTAACTTAGAACTGGCTTAGTTGCCCATAGATCAGATTTAACCTTTCATTTTCCAAAGGAGCTGTGAAAAATGAAAGGTGGAATCTGATTGGCTGCTATGGGAAAATAAGCCAGTTCTACTTTACACCAGTTTGATAAATGATCTCATAAGACTTAATGGTGGTCACACTTTCTGTCATACTGGAAAACTTGAGCTATCAATAGGCTTCACACCATAGCATAATTTCTTCATCACATCTTGTTTTTTACCCAGATCCTGGATCCTGCAAGCTCTTCCTATGACAAGAACAGCAGACAGCCTGAAGATAATCTACCAAATGATTCACAACGGAGACCTAACAAATGCAGAAGCCCTCAGATTGCTTCCCATCGCATTGCACTATACCAGAGGCAGCGAGCAGGCATTGCAGATTGCTCAAGTATGTGTTCACCTTGATTCCTAAAAGTATATCCCTATTGTAATACTCGTTTAACTAATTGCTGTAGCCATATCAGTAAAACAGGAATCTCTTTTTTTGTGCTGTAGGATATAATCAGAGACTCCAAAGTTGATAAAAACCCAGCATTGTTCAAAGTCGCCATGCTTGGATATGGTTCAATGGTGAAGAAATACTGCGACCGTCTCAGTACTTGCCCTGAATCAGTTCTGGAAGTGAGTAACTTCTACAAGTCATGAAATTGACAAGGCATTTGGTGGTGTGTTTTTTCATAAGATGGCAGACAAACCACAGCTTGCCTAATGGCGGTGTGCAAACAAAAGAACTAGAACCATCAATGACAGGAGAGAAAAATATTGTGTTTCTATAAATCTATGGTTCTGTTTTTGCAGTTTTTGTTGGTTGTATCCTGAAATCTTGTGCTCTTTTGCAGCCTATCAATGATTTGGCAGCTGAAGCCCTGAGTAAGGCCCACGAAGAAGACATGACTCTGGCACTTAAAGCCCAGGGTAATGCTGCCCAGCCTGAATGCCTTAAACGT
Organism: Bufotes viridis; assembly: GCA_033119425.1. Classification (NCBI taxonomy): domain Eukaryota; kingdom Metazoa; phylum Chordata; class Amphibia; order Anura; family Bufonidae; genus Bufotes; species Bufotes viridis. The sequence continues at coordinate 141,356,888 of CM065596.1, forward strand.
ATACAGAAATTCTTGCCAGGATTTTCTTCCAATGCTCATCAACTTCCAGTCAAAGTTCAGGTTGATGCTGTCATGGCTTTGAGGAATACCGCTAAGAAGGACACCCGTAGAGTAAGCTAACCCTTTCAGATCTCTTACTAGATAGTTATTTTTGTCTTTGATAATAACATAATTGGCATGTACATTCTAGGTTCAAGAGACTTTAATGAATGTCTACATGAACCCTGATATCCGGAGTGAAGTGAGAATGGTTGCTTCTATGGCCTTATTAGAGACAAAACCCAACCTTGCTATGGTTGCCAATATCGCCAATGTGGCCGTTAGAGAGAGCAAGGCTAACCTTCAACTTGCCAGTTTTGTCTACTCTCAACTGAAAGCTTTGTCCAAAAGCAGCATACCTCAACTGGAACCATTGTAAGTAACATGACAGTTGGATACTGACAGGTGTTTTATAAGTTAAACCGACAAAGAGTATGACAGAACTGATTTAAGTTGAGTTATAAAATAGCTGCCCCACTCCATGAGGTCCTAGTCCATGAACCCAGTGTCTTGCCTATTCTCTTCCAGGGCTGCTGCTAGCAGTGTTGCTCTGAAACTGTTCAACCCAAGCATTGATAGTCTTGGATATGGCTACAGCAAGGTCGTCCGTATGGACTCCTACAAATGTGAGTCTATAGTAGGTCTCATGATGCATTTGTTTGTGGGCTGTCACTTTATTATACTAAAATATTACTTTACATTGTAGACACTTTAATGAGTGGAGCCGCCGCCGAGGTCTACATCATGAATAGTGCCAACACCATGTTCCCAGTGTTTATTTTGGCCAAATTTAGAGCCCAAGTAGCTGATGCCGTGAGCGATGTTATAGAGGTAAGAGGAATCAATATAAGTAATATAATAAAGACTGACATGAATGAGAAATATGACAATATAGCATAATAGCACAGTACCACTGGGAAAACATTTCACTCTACTTATGGAAGTAAAGATCATCCATGTTGTTATCTTTCATAGGTTGGTATCAGAGCAGAAGGAATCGAACAGATATTGAGAAAGCAAGACATCCAATTCCGCGATTTCCCAATGAGGAAGAAGATAATCCAGATTGTGAAATTGGTGAGTGTTTTTCTTCCTCTGTCCTTCTTACTGTCCAGTTGTCATTGCTTGTAATGGATGCTGTAACTTTATATTCCTTCACAGATGAAAGGATACAAATCTCAGCCATCTCAGACTCCACTTATATCTGCATATGTAAAAGTCTCTGGCCAGGAACCTTCCTTCACTGAAATCAACAAAGACACCATTCAAACTTTCACCCAGGTAAGAATATCCTACAAGTTTTTCAACACCTGAATATCATATGTCTATGGTAGCTAATTATTTGATTAAATTATTTCAGGCACTAAATGAGCCAGCAGACAGACATGCTACAGTCAAGAGCTTCCTTAACAAGCTTCTGAATGGACTGGCTGGACAATACGCCTGGGCAATTATGGCATCTGAATCTCGTCATGTTGCCCCAACTACTGTTGGTTTGCCAATGGAGTTCAGTGTCTACTCTACTGCTGTGGCCAATGCTCCCTTGAACAGTATGTAAACGTGAATGAATACTTCATTTTGTCCAATCCCGTATGAGTAGCGAATTGACAAGATTATTTCTTTACCACAGTTGATGTGAAGATGAACCCAGCTTACACACCAGACTTCAGTATCGCTCAGTTGCTGGAATCTCAGTTACAGATCAACGCAGATGTTAACCCAAGGTGAGATCCAACTTGAATAAGGGTGAAAATGGGCTGGCGCCATGTGCAATGTGATAACGTGTCATGTCTTCTCACAGCATGTTAATTCATGGTGTATCAACTGTGGGAATCAACACCCCCTTCATCCAGAGCGGAATTGAATTTCATGCCAAGGCACATGCAAACATCCCTGGAACCTTCATCGCCCGCGTGGATATAAAAGAAAGAAACATTAAGTTTGAAGCACAACCCTGTCAACAGGAGGACGATTTACTTATTATTCGGTATGTTTTGTTGGTTGATATTTTATGAGAGATAACTTATTGAACTCATTGGACTCATTGGACACAAAATCATAAGTCTAAAATAAAAAGATTGTTAGTTCCATGAAGGTGACAAACAAAATTGTGAAGAAATCCTCCAACTTTTCTTTCAATTTTGTTCAGTGCACAGACATATGCTGTCTCAAGAAATGTTGAGGAATTGGATGCTGTTAAGAAGACACCACTTGTGCCAAAAGCAGCCAGCCAAAGTATCCTCCAGAAACGCTTTGAGTCCAAAGGCAGAGCTTCAGCTGAAGGAGCCAGTATGATGGTAACTGCTAAGAATTTCTACACTTCTGAAGTAGTAGAATAATATCTCCACTATGCTCTGTTATCAATCCTTTATTTCTTCTTTTTACCAGGAAGCCTCCTCAGAAATCAGATCCAAGAAATATGTGGGTCTTGCAAATGTACCTTGTTCTCATTACACCCAGTTGTTCAAACCCTGCATAAAAATCGCACATATTCCCATCCAAGTTTGTCTTAACCTGCAGTCTCGCAGTGCTGCAGCACGCAGACTCAATCTTCTATTGAGCGGTGGGAAATCATGATATCAGGGTCACAATGAAACCGGGTTAGCAGTTTCTTGGTACAGCACTGTTGGGTTTTTGTAGTTCGTGTTCCTTTGGTTCCAGGTTGTTTGATGCCTGGTCTCTGTATGTCTACAGCTCACACTGATGCCGCAATTGAAAAGATCCAAAATTGAGGTAAAAGCCGGACCCAGGGTGGCCTCGGAGATATTTTCCCTGGTTGAGGTAGAGGAGAATGAAGGTGAACAACTTGAGAAATCTGAGATCCAGAAGAGACTGAAGACCATCCTTGGCATTGAGGTGCAGTAGGTGTTGATTAACTCATGTTATGCTGGGTTCCATGAATATGAATATATTGTTGTTTGTCAAAGTTGTACTCTTTTTTTCCCCCCATAGGCAAGAAATGAAAGTCTGGCACAACGCAACAAAAAGCAAAAACCGAAAAAACTGCGTAAAACAATAGCTGCAGATGCTACAGTGACTGATTTGGCTCGTGCATTATCATCCTCTAGCTCTTCATCTTCTTCCTCATCATCCTCTTCTTCCTCTTCTTCCTCTTCATATTCATCATCATCAGCACCTGGTCAAAGAGATAAAAGCAGACAACATGGTCAGAAACAGCTAAGCTCTAGCAGTCAGTCAAACAGCAGCAGTAGCAGCAGAAAGGAGACAGATACAAGCACGATGGGATGCATCAGATCAAACAAACAGAGGCCATGATTAGAGAATCAGCTCTGGCAGCAGCAGCAGTAGCAGCAGAGGCAGCAGACAAGGAAGACATAATAGGCCAAGCGGCAGTGGTAGCAGCAGCAGTAGCAGCAGCAGTAGTAGCTCTTGGAGGAACAGCAACAACAGGCAACAGCAACGTGAACAAGCACAACAACATCAACATGGAGACAGGCGCAGAAGCCGCAGCAGCAGTAGTAGCAGCAACAGGACTGTTTTCCTGTGTGCACTTTGTATAAGGGATGATAGATTCATATTTAATAATTACATTTACTGTAATATCCTAACATGAACCTAGTATGGAAGCAAACAACAGTACTCCTTTTCATCTTCAAGCTCCTCATCGTCAAGCAGCAGCAATGTTCCCAGGCATACTCACCAGGTAGATCTTGTTGGCGTACATGCTAAACCTAAACTCTGTCGGTCATTTATGGAAACTCATCTAAATGGTTATTTCTGCCTGTAGGACAAATTTATGGGTGACAACAACTCCCAGCATTGGTCGCCACAGTGCGTGCGGTCAGAAATGACAAAACCCATCAAGGATACCAGTTGATCATCTACGCAGACTATTCTGTCTCCAGACCTCGTCTCCAGGCCTACATTGTAGATTTCACTAAGACGAGCAGGTGGAGAGCATGTCTCAATGCTGAAGTTGTGAGCTCTCATGAAGCCATGGTGAGCCAATGTCTATGTTGTAGAAACTTTAAAAATATGAATGACTTTTATGTCTTTTCTGTTGAACATATGAATATTTTAACCAATTCAGGCCAGCCTCAAGTGGGGACAGAACTGTCAGGATTACAAGATTGCGACCAAAGCTCAAACTGGACACCTGGGTAACCAACCTGCAGTAAAGGTGACGGTTCAATGGCCAAAAGTACCATCCAAACTGAAGTTTACTGCTTCATAGTAAGTTGTTATTAGCACTATCGTAAAATGTATTATGTGAGCATAGATAACAAGGTTTGAAAGAAAAACATAAGATCCTTTAAGTACAAAACATATTCCTACTGGGTTGATCCACAGAAAGGCAAATACCCATATGAGATGGTGTCCAACTGGCCTATATATACTTCCTGACTGCAAATATGGCCATCTGAATAAATCCTTGAATCAGCATCTCATCTCCAGATATCTCGCGACGGTAACTTGTGATATTATTACTTTGAAGAAAAGTGTCCATGCCCCTCTCAAACCTGCTCAATGAATAAGCCATCAACACCTCCTCTGGTAGACAATTCCATAGTCTCACTGGTCAAAAGATCCTCATCTATGTTGATGACGAAACCTTCTTCTTCTAGACATAGAGGATGCCATCTTGTTATTGTTAGTGGCCTAGGTCTCATAGGGGTGAAAGCCCCAATAAAAACTCTAAAGTCTCTATAGATTGTCTTGTGACAAATGATATATTCACGAGTCATTATTTGTATTAGTGTTTCAGAGTTTGTACCAGGAGCTGCATATATGTTGGGATTCTCTGAGAAATACAAGAAGAATGATCAACGACAAGCAAAACTAATCATGTCTCTAAGTTCTCCAAGAACCATTGACATTGCTCTCCAGCTCCTAAGGGTAAATCAGAATATTTGCTCATATTGCATTGAATTCTATTTAACAAGTCCATCATAATAATTGTTATATATGTGTAAATTCCTTTGCCACAGTTGAGACTATTCGACAGAGCTCTCAGAATACCTATTCCAATCCCAGTTCGTCACGTTTCTCAAAGTGAAATTCAACAAGCTCCAACCTGGAACATATTCGCCAAAGCTCCTCAAATGTTCCTGGAGTCTTTGCAAGGTTCGATAATGCACAGATAATTTCTATTAAAAGAAACAGAATTTTCTTATGCTCTACCATTTTTACATGGCAATTAAACTTTTTACAGGTGAATGTAAGGTTTCTGAAGACCGCCTTACAACCTTTAATGGTATTGACATTGCTTATGCCATGCCTGAAAACTGCTATCACATTCTGGCCCATGATTGCACCGATGAGATGAAATTCATGGTGATGGTGAAGAAATCCAAACACGAGCCAAAAAACAAAGACATTAACATTAAAGTTGGCCACTAGTAAGTATGAACGCTTCAAATTTAGAAACTCAAAATGTAAAACTTTTACATTTGGTAAATCCAAAATTTGGACTCCTCAGCTCTCCATCGAAAGAAGAAAATGTAAGATCTAATGGAATGTTGAATGTAGTCATCTTACATAATTTACAGTATGTATATGACTAATATTAGTGAAAGAATACTCATCTTGATGTTATTCTCATATAGTGACATTTCCATGTCCTACAAGTCTGGATCACCGGAGATGACCCTCAATGGAGTTTCCCTGTCTGAAAGCCAACTTCCATACAAATCATTTGCTGGTAGGAGTCTATACATTAAAAATAAATTGATAGGAAATCTGCAGCAATAAGTACATTAACAATACAATGTGCTGTTTTTATCTTTTAGAACCAGTTGTGGAGATTCTGAAGACAGAAAATGGTTTGTCCGTCTTGGCACCAGAATATGGCATTGAGAAGATCAACTATGATGGATTGAATGTTCAGGTACTTCTAGTGTGGCTGTATTTAGGGTTGAGAATTTGGGGTCTAGCATGATTGCTCTAGTGCACAATATAGATATCCATGCGTAAAAAATATTAGACAACGATCCATTTTGGGTATATACTGTATGGAGATGGCACCTTTGGTTTAAGGACCTACCATTAAGGTGTAAAAGGATCTGAAATGATTCTAGATTAGATTAGATTAGATTACAATTTCAGATTCATATAAGGAAGTAATTAACTCAACTCTCTGTTTTGTCAGGTGATCCCAGCTGTGTGGATGAAGGGCAAGACCTGCGGTGCATGTGGTCGCAATGATGGTGAGTCACTACAAGAGCTCCGTAGGCCCGATGGTTCCATAGCCAAGGATAAAATCAGCCATGTTCACTCGTGGATTCTTCCTGCCCAGACTTGTGCTGAAGGTAAGTGAAGAAGCTATGTTACATTCCCATAAATATCCCAAATTGTGTGTCAGCATAGATCTAGAACATAATCATATTTGATCTCTGTGCTAGGTTGCAATGTTCAAAAGTCACTTGTGAAACTTGAGAAGGAAATTGATGGTGAAAAATCCAAGTGTTATTCAGTTCACCCCGTAACTACTGGTTTCCATTGCCTGTCTTCTAGTAAGTGTCTCTCTTACTGTTTGAAAAGTATTTCAATGTTAACTCACGTGGTTAAGTTGACAGCCATTTTCACCTTGGTCTATGAATTTCTCTGTAGGAGCAACTCTTGACCTGGATGAAGGACAAGTAAGCCTGGACAAATCTGAAGACTTCACCGAACTTGTTGAAGCGCACATATCATGTTCATGCGAAAACTCAGCCTGCTCATCTTAATCCAGTGTCCCAACAGCACTTTTTCTCTGGAAGATATGTTAATTCCCTGTATAATCTGTGTACCCCACAGAGAGATATGATTTTGACTTCAGGGTAACCCCAAAAAATAATCTAGACTTTGTAATGTATTTCATTCCCAATAAAAGTTTGCATTTAAAAATAATTCACTTGTGATTCTATTTTATCTTAATCATTGGAATGACAGTCATCATACGTATTGATACGTACGATAAATAATCCAATGCTATAATGAATAACAAGTTTATGCAATGCACCATACAAAGCTGAAGAACATAGGTTCAAGGCTTTGGAGGAAGGAGTAAGGTCATGTTCGGTGGGTGTGGGGTGCCATTGTGAGCAAGTAATAGTTAAAGGGGTTGCCCGGGTTCAGAGCTGAACCAGGACATAGCCCCTTCTTCACCCACTCAGCCCCTCTGAGATGAACATCGGAGCATGAAATGCTCTGATGCTCTCTCTTGCCCTGCGCTGACCACGCAGGGCAAGGAATTTTTTTGTTTATATTTAACACTGCTAGGCGGAGACTTCTGTCTATCAGTGTTCCCAGTGACGTCACCCGCACTAATGGGTGGGCTTTATTATTATTATTATTATTATTTATTATTAAAGCACCATTTATTCCATGGCGCTGTACATATGATCAGGGGTGCACATACATAATACAGACAATTGCACTAAGCATGAACAATACAAGTTACAGACTGATACAGAAGGAGAGAGGGCGCTGACCGTGAGGGCTTACAATCTACAAATAGCACTGCCCTAGTTATTTTACAGGCTAGGGCACTGTTAAAGCCTGCCCATTAGTGCTGGTGACATCATAGGGCTCACTGCTAGGTGGAAGTCTCCGCCTAGCTTACCCATGGAGAGAGCGGTACGTCACTGGATCTCCAGAAAAAGCCATTGCCCTGTACTGAATCAGATTTATTTTACTGGAGTGATGCTGTTACTTGGGTCTGCCAGGAAGAACTCCACTGTGACTGTTGGGAAAAAATTCCTGGGTCTCCTCAGTGGTTTTAGACCATAAATTTGTATGCCCATACAGACTGTAGCTGCCGAGCTATGTGTCCATTAGAGATTGTAACCACCAAGTTATGTCCAATAGAGATTGTAACAGTCACAAGACTGCAACCACCAAGCGGTGTCCCCATTAGAGACTGTAACTGTCAGGCAGTGTGGTCAATAGAGATTGCAACCACCGAGCAGTGTCCCCATTAGACACTGTAACTGCCAAGCTGTTTGCCTGTTACTGACTGTAACTGCCAAGCAGTGTGCCCAACAGACATTGCAAAGACTATGCTTGGTACCTGGTAGAGATTGTAACTGCCAAACTGTGTGCCTATAGGAACTGTAACTGCCAAGCTGTTTGCTCAGTAGAGATTGTAACTGCCAACTGCCAAGCTTTGTGTCAACCCTAGTAACCCCCAAGCTGTGCCTAGTTGTGACCATAACTGCCAGGCGCAGTGTCATTGTTTGTAACCATTATGCTTTTTGCTGCAAATGGAGTAAAGTTCTATCATTTGAATTCTGCTTATCTGTCTCAGTTACTGCACCATCCTCTATTAGGTACCATGTCTGGATATCCTCCTTAGAGAGACAGCAGTAGAAGAACAAAAAAGGTGGCACTGTCGCGCCTCATGCAATTAAATAAAGACAGATGATCACCTGGTTTAAACCAGCAATGGGGGGTACAAACGTGACAGAGCAAATAAGTGGACGAGATAACGGTGGTGCTCAGCAAATGGCAAAGTCCATTAAAACATCTTCATAGAAAAGGAGAGTGGTAAAGCGGCACTCACCCAGGTCCAGTGTAAATAAAGTTCCTTTATTGAATCGAATTTGAAGTACGGAACTATGCTGCAGGATGCGGGGCGGACAACCTCCACGTGTGTGGAAGCGGCGACTGCCATTTCGCGCATAGGCTCGCGCTTCTTCTGACCGCAGATACGTGCTGGCGCAACAAGGCACATATTTAAATGGTAAGAAGGGGGGGAGTCGGGCGTCAATCCGGCCGTGGCCATGACAACGCCTAACGTGTCTCTGAACAGCACAGATTGTTAAAACCACAAAGATGAGATATATCACAAAGTAGCAAAGAGCACCAATAATCACAATTAATTATGGATACATTGAAGAAGTATCAATTGCGCAGATATAGAAGCCATACTAATCAAAATACTTAACACTTAATTGGAGCAAGAAAAAAATGAGCATATATGAAATGGCACAAAACAGTTTAAAGTACATAAATGGCTACACATAACTTCCCAAAAAATTGCCATATCGTTCTTATCATTGAAGCCTTGGGGGCCCATTTCCCCAGTTCTAATAACCCATCGCGCTTCTCTATGTAAGAGCCGTCGGTGCCGGTCCCCCCCACGAGGGTTGGGCCGGGCCACCTCGACCCCTTAAAAAGAGAGGCACCTGGAGTCACCATTGTGCACCTCCCGTACATGTTCCACCAATCGTGGAGCTCCTTTACCCGTGCGGACCGAATTGAAATGTTCCAGCACCCTCTCAATAAGGGGCGGATAGTCTTCCCTATATAGAACATTTTACAGGGACAAGAGATGGTATAAACAACGAAGGGTGTACGACAAGTGATAAAGTCCTTGACTGTGTGTGCTATTCCCCCTAAATTCAACCATTTATTTAGTGGGTTAAACCTACAAAAAGAACAGTTACCACACTTGTGGTTTCCAACAGGCCTATTCCCTGTTAACCAATTAGGTCTTTGTGGATATGAAAACACGCTATGGACAAGCTCGTCCCTCAGTGTGCGACATCTTTTAAAGGTAATAAGAGGTCTGTACACCAGACTAGTTTCCATCCTCCGGCAGTAAAAAACGCCATTCCCTATGGGCAATTTATTCGCCTTTGCCGGATTAACAATACTGAAGCATGATTTTTTCGTCAGGCTTATGAGTTACGTAATCGTCTCGTGGACCGGGGTTACCCACGGAGAGAGGTTATGTCTGCCCTTCACCGGGCAGCTGCTATTTCGCGCCAGGAATTGTTGGCTGACAGGACACATAATCGTGATATTAATCGTTTCACGTTTGCTGTTCAGGGACACTGTTCATGGCCACGGCCGTATTGACGCCCGACTCCCCCCCTTCTTACCATTTAAATATGCTCCTTGTTGCGCCAGCACGTACCTGCGGTCAGAAGAAGCGTGAGCCTATGAGTGAAACGGCCATCGCCGCTTCAACACAAGTGGAGGTTGTCCGCCCCGCACCCTGCAGCATAGTTCCGTACTTCAAATTCGATTCAATAAAGGAACTTTATTTACACTGGACCTGGGTGAGTGCCGCTTTTCCACTCTTTTCTATGAAGACCTCGTAACCATTATGCTTTTTGCTGCAAATGGAGTAAAGTTCTATCATTTGAATTCTGATGATCTGTCTCAGTTACTGCACGATTCCTCTATTAGGTACCATGTCTGGATATCCTCCTCATAGAGACATTCTATGTAATAGTTCATTGCTCTTACTGAATGGTGATGGTCCTGAAAAGAAGAATCGTTTTTATTACCTTTTATCTCCATCCTATTGAATACCTAGTGGACCGGTGGATCATCTTCTACCCAATAAAAGGTGCTACAATTCAGCTAAACTCACTGACTTTAATGTGTACCTGGGTCTCCTGAAGAACTGGATGTGCCGGTTTTAATCATGGCTGGTTCTTTGTTCCTGTGGGAGCCATTGCCAGGTGGCACTATGAATTGAAAAAAATGGGCAAAGGTGGATCTGAGAGGAACATCTGCCAGCCCAAAATACTGCAAAAGTTGAGATACCCTTCAAATATATATATATATATTAAGCAAGAAGAAGGCTAAATAGAAGAAGACTAAGATACTAGTCACAAAGTTTTCAGACATCACTTTTAATGCATATCCAAATGAACCTTGTGAATGGTGTATGATCTGCTTTCTTGGCTGTTTATCTCCCACAGATAAAGACTGAGATTGACCACACATGCATGACCACTTTTTCTCGAGCAAATGCTATAAAAGTTGAAATGCCGTTAGAGGGGTTGCCCAGGATTTTTTTTCTAAACCCCCTTCCTCCCTTACACTGCAGTACCTGAAAAAATCTATATTTACCTACTCCCACAGCTCCTATAGAATCTCTAGCTCACGGGAACAACCAAACTTTAAAAAACTAGAATATTTTATACATCAGTAAAAACCTCTCCATTGTTCTTTTCTCCCACCAGATCGTAGAAACTCTTCAGTATTTAGTACAGAACATCCAACAGAAAATCCCTAAGGATGTATCTGATAAGTTCATCAAGCTGGTGCAGCCTTTGCGTCATGCCACCCACGGCGTCTTGCAGACCATTTGGAAGCAGTATGCTGAAAAGTCAAGATACAGGTTGGTGTTTTCATATTCTAGAGCCAGACATTGAAGATGTGTATCAAAACTAATGGAGTCATTTATCAATCTGGTGTAAATTAGTACTGGCTTAGTTGCCCATAGATCAGATTCAACCTTTCAGTTTCCAAAAGGAGCTGTGAAAAATGAAAGGTCGAATCTGATTGGCTGCCAGGGAAAATAAGCCAGTTCTACTTTATGCCAGTTTGATAAATGACCCCATAAGACTTAATGGTGGCCACTACACTTTCTGTCATACTGGAAAACGCGACCTATCAATAAGCTTCACACCATAGCATCATATCTTCATCATATCTTGTTTTTTTCCCAGATCCTGGATCTTGCAAGCTCTTCCCATGACCAGACCAGCAAACAGCCTGAAGATAATCTACCAAATTATTCACAACGGAGAAAAAACAAATGCAGAACCCTTTAAATTGCTAACCTAAAAACCCAGCATTGTTCAAAGTCTCCAAGCGTGGATATGGTTCTATGGTGAAGAAATACTGCGACCATCTCAGTACTTATCAGTTCTGTATGTGAGTAACTTCTACAAGTCATGAAATTGACAAGGCATTTGGTGGTGTTTCTTTTTCCATAAGAAGGCAGACAAACCACAGCTTGCCTAATGTTGGTGTGCAAACAAAAGAACTAGAACCATCAATGACAGGAGATGAAAAGATTGTGTTTCTATAAATCTATAGTTTTTTTTTTTGCAGTTTTTGTTGGTTGTAACCTTAAAATTGTGTGCTCTTTTTTAGATTTTAATTGATTTGTCAACTAAAGACCTGAGTTCCTTAAACGTATACAGAAATTCTTGCCAGGATTTTCTTCCAGTGCTCATCTTCCATCAGGGTTCAGGTTGACGCTGTCATGGCTTTGAGTAATACTGCTATGAAGGACACCAGTAGAGTAAGCTAACCTTTTCAGATCTCTTATTGGATCGTTATTTTTGTCTTTGATAATAACATAATTGGCATGTACATTCTAGGTTCAAGAGACTTTAATGAATGTCCACATGAATCATGATATCCGGAGTGAAGTAAGAATGGTTGCTTCTATGGCCTTATTAGAGACAAAACCCAACCTTGCTATGGTTGCCAATATCGCCAATGTGGCCATTAGAGAAAGCAAGGCTAACCTTCACCTTGCCAGTTTTGTCTGCTCTCAACTCAAAGGTTTGTCCAAAAGCAGCATACCGGAGCTGGAGCCAGTGTAAGTAACATGACAGTTGGATACTGACAGGTGTTTTATAAGTTAAACTGGCAAAGAGTATGACAGAACTGATTTAAGTTGAGTTATAAATAAATAAATAAATACTTGAAACATATTAAATATATGAATTATGAAGCCAAGTCACTCTGGGATCATGTGCCGGTATCCATTGAGCTCTGTATATTTGAGGACAGAGAAGAGGTAGTACCCCCTTTTAGATTAAATCCTTACTGGTTGTCCCCAATAGACAATCATGATTGGATGAAACAGGAGATGATATACTTCTGGGATGTTAATTATAAATCTGTTAAAATCCAACTGGTCTGGGATGCCTTTAAGGCTTTTGTGAGGGACCTACTTGTTAGCAATATTACTAACTTAAGTAGGGAGTATGGGAAAAAAGAAAGGCCTTGAAGGCAGCTGCGTCGAGTGGGATGAATCAGTTCTCCAGGAATAAAACAGAGGAGAACAGAAGCATAATGCAAAATGCAAGCCAGGAGTACTCCGAATTCCTTGTGGAAAAGGCCCAGCAGAGGCTTTTTTCAGGGGACAAAAACAATTTTGTGAATCCGGTCGTCCAGGTAAATTGCTGGCCAAAGTGATATCTAATCAGGACCAGAAAAATAAAAAATAAATACTTAGTATTCATTTACCCGAGGGCATAATTACTGTAGAGCCGAATAAAATAAAGGGGGCATTTCAAAAACATTTTTCAGAATTATATAGCTCTACTAATAATATTCCTGTTTGGACTCCATAACTTTTCCGGTTGTCACTGAAGCACAGAGGGAATCTCTTGAAGTAGAATTCTCCCTTCAGGAGTTAAAAGCAGCAATAAAGGCATGTTCGGGAAATTCTGCCCCTGGATCGGATGGTTTACAATACGAGTTTTATCGTAAGTATGGTGAGGTTATTTTTCCACGCCTTCTGAGGGTAATGGTTGAGTGTTTAGATGATGGCTCCCTACCTGAGTCAATGGCAGAAGCGGTAATTAGATTAATCCAAAAAAAGGAAAGGACCCCCTAGATATGGGATTATATAGGCCAATATCGCTCCTTAATACAGATGTTAAGCTTTTATCAAGGATGCTGGCCACATGACTTTCAAGGGTTATTTCTGCGATCATACACCCAGATCAGAATGGGTTTATCACTGATAGGGGTACACACCTTAACCTTCATAGATTGTTTGCAAATCTACAGTCCCCCGGGGGAGACTCCCGCTCCATTCTGTCACTAGATGCCTCTAAGGCTTTTGACAGGGTGGAGTGGGGTTTCCTCTGGATGGTGTTGGAAAGGATGGGATTCGGTACGAAATTTATTAGTATGGTTAGGCTTTTGTACAACTCGCCCACTGCAAGACTTAATCTCAATGGTAGTTTGACTTCCAGCTTTATTTTGACTAGAGGCACACATCAAGGTTGCCCGCTTTCTCCATTACTGTTTGACATCTATATGGAACACCTGGCTCTAAGGTTAGGCAAGATACAACGATTGAGGGGTTTGGAGCATTGGGTTTAGAGGATCAGATCTCCTTGTATGAGGACGATGTGTTATTTTTTATATACCACACTAATATAACTCTACCAAGAATTATTCGTAAGGTAAACTCCTTTGGGGAAGTCTCTGGACTAGATATTACTTGGTCAAAAACTACCCTATGTTATTAGATAGATGTGAATTTGCTAGCCAGGGGATTCTGGGGATGTTAAAAGTTGTGGACTCAGTTGAATATCTGGGCATGACGATATATCCCAGGATTGATGACTTTATTCATCTCAACCTGACTCCTTTGATAAAGCAAGTGAGTCTAAAGCTGAGCTATCTCTATAAGCCGTTGGAGCGGGGGAAGGTTAATCTCCCTTACTTCAATGGCTATTTTATAGCTGGTCAGCTATGGTTATTCTCTCAATGGAAGAAAAGTGCTCTGTGTAAGATGCTAGTTAAACGATCTCCATATGATAAAATATTTACTTTGCTGGAATCTGGGCAATTAATTAATGTTGAGCAAGAGTATAGAGGGACTGGAAAGTTATTTTCTAGATCTTGGACCACCATTAGAAGATGGTTGGGGATTAAAAATACCATCCAGACTGAAGTCTGCTGCCTTATAGTAAGTTGTTATTAGCACCATCGTGAAATGTATTATGTGGGCATAGATAACAAGGTTGAAAAAAAAACATAAGTTCCTTTAAGTCCAAAACATATTCCTAATGGCTTGATCCACAGAAAGGCAAATACCCATATTAGATGGTGGCATTAATACTCCCTGACTACAAATATGGCCATCTGAATAAATCCTTGAATCAGCATCTCATCTCCAGGAATCTAGTGACTGTAACTTGTGATATTATTACTTTGAAGAAAGATATCCATGGCCCTCTCAAACCTGCTCAATGAATAAGCCAGCTCCACCTCCTCTGGTAGACAATTCCATAGTCTCACTGCTCAAAAGATCTTCATTTATGTTGATGACGAAACCTTCTTTCTTCTAGACATAGAGGATGCCATCTTGTTATTAATAGTGGCTTAGGTCTCATAGGGGTGAAAGCCCAAATCAAAACTCTAAAGTCTCTATAGATTGTCTTGTGACAAATGATGTATTAACGAGTCATTATTTGTATTAGTGTTTCAGAGTCTGTACTCTGACCACGATTTTCACCTTGGTCTATGAATTTCTCTGTAGGAGCAACTCTTGACCTGGATGAAGGACAAGTAAGGGTGGAACAATCTGAAGACTTCACTGAACTTGTTGAAGCGCACACACCATGTTCATGTGAAAACTCAGCCTGCTCATCTTAATCCAGTGTCCCAACAGCACTTTTTCTCTGGAAGATATGTTAATTCCCTGTATAATCTGTGTACCCCACAGAGAGATATGATTTTCACTTCAGGATTAACCCAAAAAATATTCTAGACTTTGTAATGTATTTCATTCCCAATAAAAGTTTTCATTCAAAAATAATTCACTTGTGATTCAATTTTATCTTATTAATTTGAATGATAGGTGGTCAGTAGAGTTGAGCGAACTTCTGTTTTAAGTTCGTTTTCCAAAGTTCGGGTTCGGGTTATCCAAGCATCCCGTTATGGATTCCGCTACCACGGACCATAACGGCATTTGGAATCCATAAGGGGATTCTTCAATGAACCCGAACCTTGGACAACAAGGAGGACCTGGGGTGACATCACCGTCATGTGATCAGTGCAGCGGGCGTGGCTCTGTACTGGATTAGATAAGAGGTGGTAGCCTACGACCTCTTATCCAATCTAGTACTGAGCCACGCCCCCTGCACTGATCACATGACAGTGACGTCACCCCAGGTCCTCCCCTGGATTCACCAGAGAGAGGAGCTGAACAGACACACAGTTCCAGTCAGAGTTCAGTTTTATGGAAGCAAAGAGGCCAAAATAGGTATTTAGAACAGTTATACTGTAGAATGTCTGGTCATAGAAGTTATTAATTGTTGCCTAGAACGGTCAACCCTTCTACTCCCCGGAGAGGTAGAAGTATCCAGGGTAATTTGTACCTTCCCCCGATTGCCCCCCATATGCTTGGCCATTATCCCCTTTTCTTTTCTCCTTTGCTTCCCCCAACAAAAAGGGCTCTTGAGCCAGTATTAGTGAGAGAAGGAGAAAGATGTCAAAATAGAAACAAAGCAATACAAATAGTGCTTCAAAGGACTCATTAAAAGTACACACAGATAATGCACAATATTATCCCTCATCACTTTCTGGTACTAGATATCTTTTCAGCATCCGTTATTCCTTGTTGTTATCAATTAACACTGAAAAGTTTATCTCAAACCATAGTTAGTGCCTGTTATCAGTGTTAGTGATGTTAACCACTTCAGCCCTCCTAGCTTAAAGAGGACCTTTCACTGGTCCACAGTTTATCAGTTAAAGCTATGTACATTGAGAGCGGCACCCAGGGATGTCCCTGCACTTACTTGTATCCCTGGGTGCCGCTCCGTTCGTCCTCTGTAGCCCCCGGTACCGACGCTCCTGCTGCTGTAATTTTGCCTGGGACGGAGACTTCTTCTTCTGCCCTGGGCGTCTTCTTCTCCCAGGGCTGGATCGCTCGCAAATCGCAGCGCTCAGCTCATATCCTGAATATGAGCTGAGCGCTGCGATTGGCCAGCGCTCCAGCCCTGGGAGAAGGAGACGCCCAGGGCAGAAGGAGAAGTCTCTTTAAACACCCTTAATGACCAGGCCACTGTTTACAATTCTGCACTACACTACTTTCACCGTTTATTGCTCCGTCATACAACTTACCACCCAAATGAATTTTACCTCCTTTTCTTCTCACTAATAGAGCTTTCATTTGGTGGTATTTTATTGCTGCTGACATTTTTACTTTTTTTGCTATTAATCAAAAATGACCGAAATTTTTGCAAAAAAATGGCCTTTTTCACTTTCTGTTGTAATTTTTTTTTTAAAAAACTACATTTCTATATACATTTTTCACAAAATTTATTGTTCTACATGTCTTTGATAAAAAAAATCCAATAAGTGTATATTTATTGGTTTGGGTAAAAGTTATAGCGTTTACAAACTATGGTGCAAAAAAGTGAATTTCGGCATTTTGAAGCAGCTCTGACTTTCTGAGCACCTGTCATGTTTCTTCAGGTGCTAGAATGTCAGGATAGTATAAATACCCCCCAAATCACACCATTTTAGAAAGAAGACACCCCAAAGTATTCGCGGAGTGGCATGGTGAGTTCATGTATTATTTCATTTTTTTTCACAAGTTAGCAGAAAATGACACTTTCTGAGGAAAAAAATAAAAATAATAAAGTTTCCATTTCTGCTAACTTCTGGCAAAAAAAAATAAAAAATCTCCCACGGACTCACTATGCCCCTCAGTGAATAACTTGGGGTGTCTACTTTCCAAAATGGGGTCATTTGTGGGGTGTTTGTACTGTTCTGGCATTTTGGGCGGGGCTAAATTGTGAGCCGCCATGTAAAACCTAAAGGTACTCGTTGGAATTTGGGCCCCTTTGCGCATCTAGGCTGCAAAAGTGTCACTCATGTGGTATCGCCGTACTCAGGAGAAGTAGGGCAATGTGTTTTGGGGTGTATTTTTACATATACCCATGTTAGGTGAGAGAAATATCTCTGTAAACTGACAACTTTGTATAAAAAAAATTAAAAAGTTGTCGTTTACAGCGATATTTCTCACACAAAGTATGGGTATATATAAGAATACACCCCAAAACACATTGCCCTACTTCTCCTGAGTACGGCGATACCACATGAGTGACACTTTTTTGCAGCCAAGATGCGCAAAGGGGCCCAAATTCCAACGAGTACCTTTAGGATTTCACAGGGCATTTTTACGCATTTGGATTCTCACGCTTTAGGACCCCTAAAATGCCAGGACAGTATAAATACAGTAAAAATTTTGGCACAAGTTAGCGGAAATTGATATATATATATATATTTTTTTTACAAAGTCTCATATTCCACTAACTTGTGACAAAAAATAAAATTTTACATGAACTCACCATACCCCTCACAGAATACCTTGGGGTGTCTTCTTTCTAAAATGGGGTCACATGTAAGGTGTTTGCACTGCCCTGGCATTTGAGGGTGTCCGCAATCATTACACGTATGGCCAGCATTAGGAGTTTCTGCGATTCTCCTTATATTGAGCATATGGGTAATGAGATTTTTTTTTTCCGTTCAGCCTCTGGGCTGAAAAAAGAAAAAAAATTAACGGCACAGATTTTTTCATTTGCATCGATCAATGTGGATGAAAAAATCTCTGCCAAAATCAGTGACTGCGGTGCGGTGGGCTGGGCGCTAACTACCTAACAAGTAGCTAACTAACTGGCGGTGATAAGGGACCCTTATGCCCCATTCACATGTCCGCAATTCTGTTTGCGAAACGGAATTGCGGACCGATTCATTTCTATGGGGACAGACTTTGTCCCGCTTGGATCCGGAATTGCGGATCCGCACTTCCGGATCTGCACTTCCGTTCCGCAAAAATATAGAACATGTCCTATTCTCGTCCGCAATTGCGGACAAGAAAAGGCATTTTCTATATAGTTCTGGCAATGTGCGGATCTGCAACATGCGGAAAGCACATTGGCGGTGACAGGGGGGCAGGGGGGGGGGTAGTGTGGTTCTTGGTGCTACTTTACAGTTACCTGGTCCTCGGGTGGTCGATCCCAGCAAATGGGACCACCAGAGGACCAGGTAGCAGGTATATCAGACGCTGTTAACAAAACAGCGTCTGATATACCGCTTTGATGCGATTTAATTCGCATCTACAGCCTGCCAGCGATTGATCATCGCCGGCAGGCTGTAGTATCACTGCCAAGCTGTGCACTGCTGTGAACGCGCGTTTAATAGGTTGAAATCTTCTACGGGAATAGTCCAGATATTATTGCCTGTACACGAATATCACGTGCTGCTAGTTGTTACAGGTGATGGGGACACTAGGTAAAGCACAATCTGTGTAGTCAGTCTATATAGTCACTATAATCAGTGCTTAACGTGGCGCTAGAGGACCTTTCATCAAGGTAAAAAATGTGTACTAAGTGTGCTGACATGTAGAGCGGCGCCCAGGGATCTCTCTGCACTTATTATTATCCCTGGGCGCCGCTCCGTTCGCCCGGTATAGGCTCTGGTATCTTCTGTGACTTAGTTCTACTAGGCCGGAGCCTAGTATCACTTGGTAATACTTGGCGTATCCCAGGCTGTAGCGCTGGCCAATCGCAGCACACAGCTCATATCCTGGGAGTTTTTTTTTCTCCCAGGCTGTCTGGAGTCTGGATGTCAAAAAATACTTAAGAGATATAAGAGGGTCTTATTTAACCAGAGACATTCTGAGGATAAATGGTCTAGGATATGGGGGTGGTGGAAGTGGTACTTTTCCTCCTGATTTCCCCTCCCCCCATTGTCCATCTTTTATTATTATAATTAGCAATAAACCAAAATCTGGCGTTGGGATGACACCAAAATATCCGGGATCCCACATACACATATACACCAATTTGCCACACCGGAAATTGAAATAATTACTTTATTAGTATTTTTATAAAACAATTTATATTAAAATATTATATAGTCTTGGTTAACATGATTGGTGGCGGCACAGATGACAGCTAGAAACCTTTAGTATAGAGATGATAACATCACAATTACCACTGACAATTTGGGCGCACACGTAATCACAAAATCCCCTATGGTATGGGGCCACAAAATGTGTATACCTTCCCTTGAGAAAGCCGAGCAGGCGAAACGCGCGTCGGGACGCGGGGGAAACACTGATATTCTGTGCGCACTCAGGTACATGGACACATATGATTTTTGATTGTACAAATACTAGCACTTTATTGGCATTTTTCTGTCATGCATTTATATACTACTTATTATTATTTTTTGAGCTATTAGTACATTTTGTAGCCCAATACCATAGGGGATTTTGTAATTACGTGTGCACACAAATTGTCAGTGGTAATTGTGATGTTATCATCTCTATACTTATGTACATATACCCCTGTGTAAAGGTTTCTAGCTGTCATCTGTACCACCAATCATGTTAACCAAGACTATATAATATTTTAATATGAATTGTTTTATAAAAATACTAATAAAGTAATTATTTAAATTTCCGGTGTGGCAAATTGGTGTATATATTATAATTAGCAGTAATAGTAGTAGTTTCATTACTATTCTTATTATAGAGACACATCGCTAGGGAGGGTAGGGTTGGTTTGGACGGGTTGGGGAAGGATAAGAGAATGCCATTATTTAATTATGTATTGTTATAATTTTGTGGTTCTCTAATAAAAGAAAAAAAAAAAAGTTGAGTTATAAAATAGCTGCCCCACTCCATGAGGTCCTAGTCCATGAACCCAGTGTCTTGCCTATTCTCTTCCAGGGCTGCTGCTAGCAGTGTTGCTCTGAAACTGTTCAACCCAAACTCTTGGATATGGCTACAGCAAGGTCGTCCGTATGGACTCCTACAAATGTGAGTCTATAGTAGGTCTCATGATGCATTTGTTTGCGGGCTGTCACTTTATTATACAAAAATATAACTTTACATTGTAGACCCTTTAATGAATGGAGCCGCCGCTGAGATCTATATCTTGAATAGTTCCAACACCATGTTCCCAGTGTTTATTGTCACAGTGACAGTTGTCCATATATGCTGGCTGCAAGCGCCCTTGCGTACTGGCTGCAGGCCGTAACCCGTGCAGGCTGGTTGCTTGGGGGCTGCGTGCCGGCTGCAGTGTCCGTGAACTCGCCTGCTTATGTTTCTCTCCCCGTGTCTGTTTGTCTGCTGTGTCATGGGATGTTGGCTTTCCCCGTGATGCTTCTGTTTGTCTGTGTCGGGTTTGGTTATGCTCTGGGATACTGGCTTTGGGTGTCGCCGTACATGCTGGTGCCAGGGGCAATGCCCGGATCTGTACCTGTCTGTCTTGTCTATCTGTGCTCCAGTTTTGATTGTGTTAACTTCCCCTGTCTGCTGTGCCTAGGTGTGGCTTTCCAGGTACCTTGTTACCAAGCTATATAGATCTGTGAGCTGTGGGGATTGGAGTGCAGTTTTGTCTGTGTCTGGCTAGATGTAGCACCGCGCTTCTGTTCCTGGGGGTTCCAGCTATATCTCCTGCATGGTGTCACCGGGTTTTGCATTGTTGGTCTTTGGTCATTTGTACCTGTTTTGTTATGGTGTTTGATGTCATGTCCTGTTCTGCTCTGTACCTGCCCTGGATTTTGTTCTGTATATATCCTGTTCTGTTCCTTGTTCACCCAGCAGTGCGTAAATGCATCCGATCGCCTAGCAGTGCGTAACTGCATCCGTTAGCCTGGCAGTGGTTAACTACTTCTGTTTGTGTCTGTCCTATGTCCTGCCTTTGTGAGAGGGTCCCAGGTTTCACCAGAGGGTGACTCCCTGCTCTGTCTGTGTCTATAGCCTGTTCTGTGCCTGAATCTCCTGTCTGTGGTATTCCAAGTCTGTGGTTCTCCATGTATTCCGTTGCTCCTGCTTTCCTCTGTGCCCATCTGTCTCCTCTTCCTGCCGGTACCTAATCAGGTACCTCCTGGTCTGTCTGGACCAGCTGCCACTGACTCGGGGATTGCTCTGGAGAAGCCCCTGGCAACTACCTTTCAGTCTATCCTCACCATCTGAGGCTCTAGTGAATACCTGGGAGTTGCTTAGTCTCGCCCCCCCCCCCAGAGTATTGCTAGTCAGTGGCACAAAGCGTCCACACCCACTATTCCGTGTAGTGCGCCTGTGTGTACGTCTGTATGTCTTGATGCAGCTCTTGCTATTTGTTGCTGCTGGTCTGTTTTACCTGTATCCTGTTTCCCTGACGTCCCAGAGGTCTGCCTTGGACCCCTGGAATGTAACATTCATTTTGGGCAAATTGAGAGCCCCAGTAGCTGATGCCGTGAGCAACGTTATGGAGGTAAGAGGAATCAATATAAGTAATATAATAAAGATTGATACAAATAATAAATATGACAATATAGCATAATAGCACAGTACCACTGAGAAAACACTTCAGTCTACTCATGGAGGTAAAGATCATCCATGTCGTTATCCTTCATAGGTTGGTATCAAAGGAGAAGGAATCAAACAGATATTGAGAAAGCAAGACATCCAGTTCAGTGATTTACTAATGAGGAAGAAGATGAACCAGATCATGAAATTGGTGACTGTTTTTCTTCCTCTGTCCTTCTTACTGTCCAGTTGCCATTGCCTGTAATGGATGCTATTACTTTATATTCCTTCACAGATGAAAGGATACAAATCTCAGCCATCTGAGACTCTACTTATATCTGCATATGCAAAAGTCTCTGGCCAGGAACCTTCCTTCACTGAAATCAACAAAGACACCATTTAAACTTTCACCCAGGTAAGAATAACCTACAAGTTTTACAACACATGAATGTCATATGTTCCTCATGTCTATGGTAGCTAATTATTGGATTGAATTATTTTAGGCACTAAATGAGCCAGCAGACAGACATGCTACAGTCAAGAGCTTCCTTAACCCCTTAAGGACCGGGGGTTTTGGGATTTTTGCGTTTTTGTTTTGCGCTCCCTGCCTTCCAAAAGCCATAACATTTTTATATTTCCGCTCACATAGCCATATGACGGCTTATTTTTTGCGGGACAAGTTGTACTTTTTAACGCTACCATTTATTTTTGCATGTGATGTAGTGGGAAACGGGAAAAAAATTCCAAATGGGGTGAAATTGCAAAAAAAAAGCAATTTCACCACAGTTTTACGGGTTTTTCAATTACAACGTTCGATTTGCGATAAAACTGACTGGTTAATTTTATTCTTCAGGTCAGTACGAATCCGGCAATACCTAATATGTATAGTTTTTCTTGTGTTTTGATAGTGAAAAAAAATTAAAAGTGGGAATTTTTTATTTTATTTTTTTGTCGCCATGTTTTGACCCCTATAACTTTTTTGTAATTATGCGTATGGAGCAGTGTAGGGGCTCATTTTTGCGTGGGCAATCTGAACTTTTAATTGATACCATTATGGGGTGCGTATGATGTTTTGATCACTTTTTATTCATTTTTTAGGAAATGAAGCGTCCAAAAATGGCGAATTAGCCATTTGGACGCTTTCTTCCGTTTTTATGTTTACCGTATGGTGAATATTTTTAATATTATTATAGTATGGGCGTTTTCGCACATTGCGACACCCATTATGTGTAATTTTTATTTTTTATTTATTTTATTTTCATTTTGGGGAAAGGGGGTGATTTGAATTTTTATATTTTTTTATTTAATTTTTATTTTTTAAACTTTTTTTTTTTTTTTTTACCACTTTCTTATAGTTCCCATAGGGAACTATAAGATGCAATCATCAGATTGTTATTCTCATATATTCCAATGCAATAGCATTGGAATATATGAGAAAATCACATATTCCTATGGAGCCTATTACAGTCATAGGCTCCATAGGAATACTGTGTAGTACCCTAGGTTTCATTCACAGAAACCTAGGGTACTACATGCATGCCCGGCCCCCTTGTGGCCATCAGGGCCGGAGCAAACCAGTGAAACTTTCGGTTTATGCGCGATCAGATGCCGTGGTCAGGATTGACCACGGCATCTGAGGGGTTAAATGTCCGCGATCGGCATCGCTGCCGGTCGCGGACATGAGCTGCGGGTGTCAGCTTGATGAATCAAGCTTTTACCCGCAGCTCGGGCGCCCGCTCCGTGCGGGAGCGGGCGCCATCTTTAAAGTGCGGACGAAGGGCGTACATGTACGCCCTTCGTCCTTAAGAGGTTAACAAGCTTCTGAATGGACTGGCTGGACAATACGCCTGGGCAATTATGGCATCTGAATCTCGTCGTGTCGCCCCAAATACTTGTAGCTGGCCAGCTAGGACCTGTCCTGGGTTGATAATTTGACTTACATGTATATACAGCTAGACCTGCCAATAGCCTCAATACAGTTCGTATGTTCATATGTGAGAGACAAAAGCAGAATTATTTACTGTGACTTCATGGTTTTGGATGTCATGTAACAGTTATATATTGTGTTCACAGAAGCAGAAAAGATAATATGCCTTTACGATTCATTATATTACTGTAAGGTAAGCTCAATGACACAGCACAATTATTAGCAGAAAGCATAGAGTTAAACTGTTGTCAGTGCTCAGAAGTCTTAACCAATCACAGCCAGTCTCACACTGAGCAGGAGTCTTGTCCAATCACAGCCAGCCTCACACTCAGCCTGTCTGGGAAATCCTCCTAGCAGGAGCTGCTAGAATTTATTACACCAGAGGAGAGAAGCTGAACAGACATTCACTTTACTGAGAGTTCAGTTTTATGGAAGCAAAAGAGGCCAAAATAGGTATTTAATACAGTTATGGATGTTCCTATTGTTAATGTAGGGATTAGAGCTGTATACTGAACTAGTGTGATACTTTATTCAACACATGTTTTGTACATGGACTGTCTGCTGCGGAAGTGGGAGTGTTATATATGAAGAAAGTTGAAGTTAATAAGGAAGGTATCTTAAGCATTTGGTGTGCTCTTTAAACCTACTGCTTCCATAGAACGGCACTAGAGGAATTACAGAGTAATAGACAGTCTGGTTAGACTAAAAAAGTCAGAGAAATCAAAATTCTTCTAATGCCATAGCGCATAAGGCACAATAGTGCTGCGCCTGCCACACTACTGTTGGTTTGCCAATAGAGCTCAGTGTGTACTCTACTGCTGTGACCAATGCCCCCTTGAAAAGTATGTAAATGTAAATGAATACTTCATTTTGTCCAATCCCGTATGAGTAGCGAATTGACAAGGTTATATCTTTACCACAGCTGATTTGAAGATTAACCCAGCTTACACACCAGACTTCAGTATTGCTCAGTTGCTGGAATCTCAGTTACAGATCAATGCAGATGTCAACCCATGATGAGATCCAACTTGAATAAGGGTGAAAATGGGCTTGGGCAATGTGCAATGTGATAACGTGTCATGTCGTCTCACAGCTTGTTAATTCATGGTGTATCAACTGTGGGAATCAACACCCCCTTTATCCAGAGCGGAACTGAATTTCATGCCAAGTCACATGTGTAAGGGATGAGAATCCATTTTGTATAAATATGTCCTCCATCTTGTGCATATGTGGAAAATTAATAAGCCAGCTGGAAGGATGTAGGGAGTTTCTTTGTATATAAATCAGAAGTTCCTAGCTGCTCCCTTGCTTCCTTATCAGAGTTTGACATACAAGAGAGAGTTATGTTCCTTCTGAGTTTGGGATGTACTGCTGAAGAATGTCAACTTTGAAATAAGATGCTGCAGAAACTTTTTAATTATTAAAATTCTGTTAGTATGGTGCAGAAATATTGCCTTTTATGAATAACTAATCAAATCATTAGTTTCGATTTCCACCCCCTTGGTGGTGTGCCAGATTTGTCTGTGATTATCTATAGTGTTATAAAGATGTATGCTTGTATGGAATAAAGGAGAGAATCTGATTCAGCTGTGTGTCTGTGTCAGCTCTCGGAGCGCTCATAAAGAAAACTTCAATTGGGACCCCGACAGTCATAGAGGTGGGGGTTTTGCCCCAACACATGCAAACATCCCTGGAAAATTCATGGCCCGCGTGGATATGACAGAAAGAAACATTAAGTTTTAAGCACAACCCTGTCAACAGGACGATGACTTACTTCACATAAGGTATGTTTCAAGAGAGAGAGAGATAACTCATTGGACTCATTGGCCACAAAATCAAAGTCTAAAATAAAAAGATTGTTGGTTCCATGAAGATGACAAAAAGTCCAACTTTTCTTTCAATTTTGTTCAGTGCACAGACATATGCTGTCTCAAGAAATGTTGGGGAATTGGATGCTGTTAAGAAGATACCACTTGTGCCAAAAGCAGCCAGCCAAAGTATCCTCCAGAAACACTTTGAGTGCAAAGGCAGAGCTTCAGCTGAAGGAGCCAGTATGATGGTGCGACGGGACGGTCCCGCGCCAGGGGCTTCTTCTACAGGTGTTATGAGTTTTTAGAGTTTTTGTTGTGACGCCAGTTGCATTTCAGCGACGAGAGACTAGGTCCCCTATGTAGAAGGTGAGGGTGGACCCCAGTGTAGGAATGCCAGAGTGGTCTAAGGGTTGCCTATAGTGTCCCTTAGGTGTAGCTTTAGCACTTGTCATGGTGCTCCTACCTGGACATCCTGAACCCCAAGCGTGGTCGTCCAAAGCAGTGATAAAAGGGTGCAGAGTTAAAGGGATTCTGTCACCTCTTTTTACCCTATAGAGATGCGGACATGCATGGCTAGATCACCGCTAGCATATCCGCAATATACCTGGCCCATAGCTCTGAGTGATTTTATTGAATGTAAAAACCTGACTGAGTTAGGGTGTCTTGCAACGGTTCTCCCTCTCGCAGCTAACCAACTAAATACTTGTACTTTACTTTATTAAGTACGCACAATGCACTAAGCACTCAACACTCCAGTGACAACCTGGCCAAAGTCACTACTCTAGAGTGTGGGGGGTGTCATGTACTGTAGTCCCTCCACATTCTTTAATACGCCTGCAGACAACGGTGGCTTTACCCTGTATTCTCTTAGCACCAAGGTCTTATAATGCTTTATGCTTTGTCACCTTGATGAACACATGGGTAGCTACACACAAATTTCCTAAAGGCGGTGCAGAAAGCCTTAGGACTCAATTAACCTTGGCTCAACACAAGGCTCTCAAACATATACACATTAGGAGGATGAGGAAAGGTACTCTAATCTCTCCATACCCATAATAACAGCGGTTTACCCTTGACCCTGCTTGTGACTTTTACCACTTGGTTTACCTGGTGTAGCAATAGGCTATGTCACTCAGGAACCATTAGTACTTTACCGTCCTCAGAGGCGGTCCATAATGACTAAACAATACAGTGCTAACTATCTGGTGACCTGAAAAGTGTGAAGACAATAATCCATACAAAAAGTGCAAATAGAATCACATTGCTGTTCCTGAAAGAGAAATACACACAATGTGCACAATACACTTGAACGTTACTGAACCTGAAAAGTAAGTGCAAATATTCAAGGCAAATACATAAGGCACATATGTAAGACAAATTTTCAATAAATTGTGCAATAGGAGAGTCACATTGGAGTCCATATCTTCTGCGCTTGCAGGTAAAATGCATCCAACTAGAACTTTAAGTGCAATAACAGTTCTTTGTAATCCAAGGGAAATAATAAGAGTCACTTGTCATCCATGGGAAACAGGAATGTCATTATTTATAATCCAAATGAGGTAGCAGAGTCACTTGTAATCCACATGGGTATAAAAGTAGCATCACAGGTCATGAGAACCTTTTTGAAAAGAGGCTTCCTAAGAACCTGAAAAGGGTGGAAAAAACTGAAAAAATTTACGCTATTAAACCGCAACCGAAAAGGAACTGAAGGTGGCGGGAGTCCTAACTTAACATGACCATCCAGGTGAGGACACAACGGGGGCAATCTGAAACATATAAACAATGCCAACAGGCCCTAACCCTTCAGGAGTAGTCCACGCTGTGGCTCCCAAAGTCATTATTCTTTTAAAATGAAGATCCTGAGACGGCCAAGCTCTTTAGAGGAGGGAATGTTTGTCCTCCTCACTGCTTGAGCTACAAATAGACATCAGGGGTCTGTCCTGCCGCCTATAGTCCAACCTGGCTTGGATGGTGGAATGCCACTGCCCTCCTGTGGCTGGATCTGATGATGACCGGGTGGTCACCTCTGACTGCAGCCGACATCCTCTGCTTGTATGCAGCGGTTGCTCCGGTAATTCCAAAGAGGTCCAGGACCTCTGGCTGGAGGGGTTTTGGAAAAAAGTCTTCTTCTCTTGGCGGTGACTCTTGTGCGGATGCCCTTTTCATTGCGGCTTCCATCTTCCAGGGAAGTTGGTAGGTGATCACGGTGGGACTAATGGTCACCAAGGTAGTAGAGATACAAGCTTGTTGGGAAAGAGGGGTTAGTGGCGCAGGTAGGCCAGGGATGAGCGGCTCCGGCTCAGCTTGGGACCGTTCCCTAAAGCGAAGGGCGCCATCCTGTCCCTCCTGTAGGCAGTGTACTCTGCCTGTGGCTTTAGGTTCTTCCTGCCATTCTTCTGGTGCCGTGCGAGGCACAAGAGGCTTGGGTAAACAGATCACCGCCACCGCGAAAGGTCCTTGCAAGAACTCCGTAGGAGTGAACTCCACGGTGTCCCCCTTAGATAAAACCCGAACCCCGTTCGACAGAAAACCAGACCACCCATCCGGTCTTCCGCTGGAAAGTAGGGTCCCTAGGCTGTGGCCAGTCCCAGACCTGGATAGCCCAGTCTTCCACTGCCTGACGATAGCCCCACATACTATAGGCATGGGCAATTATCTCCCTGGGGACCATCGGGTTTAGGTCCTCCAAGGCGTAGGACTTTCTGGGCGGCAGAGTGGAAACTCCGACTGCCTCCGCTGCACCAGCTGGCATGGGGAATGCCCTTGGCTGGTCAGGTGGGGCTCGCCATACCTGGGACACATAGATCTTCTCAGGCTCAGGGTCCTCTCCACTCCATACCATGCCGCCCAAGCCTGGCTGTCTTAGACGCACCATCTTGTCCTCACTAGTGATGAGCGGCATAGGCAATATTCGAATTCGCGATATTTCGTGAATTTTTGGACGAATATTCGCCATCAATTCACAAATTCGAGAATTCGTGATTTCCAGTCATTATTCCGAAAATCGTCAATGTAATATATTTGTGACAAATATTCGCGATTAGAAAGTTTGCGATGAACACTAAGGGGTAGGCAACATTCCTATTGGTTGCTAGGGATGTTGCTAAATACCGATATTCGCAATAAATTCGCGATTAGAATATTTGCGATCAACATTATTCGCGCTTTTTTGTGGTGGAATAAAGAAGATTTAACTAAAGACTTTGGAGTGCTGCGATTTTTTTCCCAATCTCAACATTAAAAATAATAAAAATAGGATTGCGCTACAAGAGAAGATTATTTTCTTATCCGTTAGTTTTCTTTCTCTAGTGTTCATAAAATTCTTCAGTTAAAAAGGACCACATGCGCTTAATGGCTTTCAGAATAGGGCATGGAAACCTAAAATATAGTAATAAGACGTACTTTGGTGTAGTATGTTCTAAACACCTATCGCATGCCAAGAGTGCGATATACTCACAAAATACACTTGCACAATGCGTGGATGAGATCCTCTCATATGACTTCAAAGGGGAAATGGTATCCGAGGAGAGAGTGAAGATCTCCAGTTGGAGGTTGGAGGTTGAGCTTCAGCGGGTTTGAATCCAAACCGCGATCCCACCAAAGAAGCACCGCTTGCAGAGGATATCACCCAAGCTTACACTTCATTAGATCTCAAAGGAAGGAGGGCGCAAGGATAGTGAAGTACGTATCGATTATAACAGAAAAAAATGGTTTAATATACTCACAAAAATACAGAGATAAAATCATGTCATGAACAATCTGTGTTGCCCGACCCGGGTTTCGCCATAATGCTTTGTCTGGGGCATTAATTACTGATTAGAAACCACTGAATTTAAGTTCTAGGGGAAGACCTCCCCTATTGCATACATCATCTGGATCATTTAAAACATTTTGTATAGAGCAAAAGGAACCACAAAGAAACGATGTTGTAACTACACAAACAAACACCAGGCACAAATACTTAAAAAATAATAATTTTGACTTCCGTGCCAATTTAGTCTGTGATATAGATACAGTTTTTCGAAGTGAAAGAAAAATTTATGAGAAGGTCACTCTGGAGAATCTCTTTTCTGAACCAGAAAAGGACTTCACCAAAGAAATAAGAACCATGTGGGATGTGGTATCTTTAGAAAAATATCTTTCTGAAAAGATGATCCCAGAGGGCCTTAGATGGCAGCTACCATTAAACTCCGAGAATAAGGAGGACAAAGAAGAATGGGAGCTAGTCATGAATGAATGTAGCTTTAGGGTTATGGAATTCATAATTTGTAGAAGAAAACAGAAATTGAAAATGATTAATGAGAACATAGAAAAATACAAACTTCATTGATACCTCATAAAGAAACCAATGAATATACGATGTTTTCGAAACAATGTCAATCTAATATCACAAAGGTCGAGACAGAAGTAAAAACAAAAAAATGCAAAAATTTTTTAAAAGTGTGTGAGGACTACCAGAGAAATAGGGTCTACAAATGGAAAATATCGGCTAATATGGACCATAGGGGGTTGACGGCGAAGGGTATGGATACATCTGATTCACCATATGTAATTAAAAAGCAGATTGAGATGGGAAATATCGGGACAAATTTACATCATCCCCCACCTTTTAATGAAAGAAGAGACTCCATTATAAATAAAAGACATTCAGAGGATTATTCTGGTCAATGCTATGGCCCCACTAGATGGAGGGATAATTTCATACCTTATAATGACCAAGGCAACCATTATAATCCTAAAAGAGGATATTATTCACATTACCACATGGGATATCACAACCAATTCACTCAGGCTAGACAAAGAAAAAACAATACATATCCAAGTAGGGACCAACTTAGACTTAACAACTGTAAGAATCCTCCGGGAATCAAGATGGAATGCAAAGGAAATGGCAAAAAATCAGGCAAGGTCAATCCTAGTGACAACCAAGGGGAACAATCTATCCCACAGCAGATCGAACATGGTCATAGGGGGTTAGAGAACAGCAAGGCTAAAGAAACAGCGAACACAGAAAGGCAGGGAACAGAGCAAAATTTTCCCCACCAGGGCATACGGGGGTGCAGAGGGATCTTTTTCAAAAACAGACAATGGAGGAAACCACAAGAACGCCACAAAAAAGAAGTTACATCGAGGACAAAGAGGGAGGGGACATAAATCACACTCCGGTAAAAAAGAAAAGCAGGGGGAAACTATAGGAATCTTCAACCTGAGTAAACATCCCCTATCAAAAGAGGAGGAACGAGTTCTTGCAAAAGGACTTAAAGGGAACCTGTCACCAGGAAATTCACTGATAAAGCAGGCATGCTGCCTTGTAGGGCTCACTCTGCTGAATATAATGATACCTTTCACTTGGTGAACTGTTGCTTTATCGTGGAGAAAAAGTACTTTTAATCCATATGCTAATGAGCTGATTGGAGTCCAGCGTTTTTTCTATTCAGAGCTGTAGCCACTCCCCTATTCACTTCTTCAGATGTAAAGGGGCGTGGTTTATTACATCATTCATTCATTTTAATAATTGGCGGGAAAATGAATAACCGGGAATGCTAAGGTATTATATTACTAAGGTAAAAAAAGGAGGAGGAATATACTATTGAAGTTAGTAATTATAATAAGGGATAGTTTGTTCATGGGGTGATAAACACATGATGGCTGATAAGGGACATGTCACTGTGGGTATGGCAGTTAGGCTTTAAAGTGAAAGGCAGCAAGGCTTGTATTGGCTATAATGCAGGTCAGTTTTTTAAACCACGCCCCTTTTACATCTGAAGAAGTGAATAGGGGAGGGGCTACAGCTCTGAATAGAAAAAATGCTGGACTCAAATTAACTACTGGACTCAAATCAGCTCATTAGCATATGGATTAAAAGTACTATTTCTCCAGAATAAAGCAACAGATCACCAAGTGAGAGGTATCATTATATTCAGCAGAGTGAACCCTACAAGGCAGTATGCCTGGTTTATCAGGGAATTTCCTGGTGACAGGTTCTCTTTGTTCGCTCCGAATAAAGGGGTTAACAAATTCAGTTTATTTCTTGATATCCATAGATATGTTAGGAAACTAAACATGGCCAAGTATTATTTGGCAAATACAGTAGCAACAACAGGTTTTATACATACAGATCTCCGTAATAAATCCAAATTCTGCCCCAAAAATTAAAATAATGAATGCATTGATGCCTTCAAAAGAAGTTTGCTCAGTGAACTAGAAAAATTAGATAGCAAACCAATATAGGACACAATCTTTCTAGTGAGGAAACGGAGGCCTTAAAAAAGTTGGAAAAAAATGAAAAAATTGTTATAAAACCGGCCGATAAGGGGGGGGGGGGGGGTTTGTGATAATGGATATAGAGTATTATACGTCTGAAATGGAGAGATTGCTCTCCGATAGGGATACTTACTCAGTGTTGAAGATTAATCCTTTAAATGAATATAAAAAACAACTAGAAGTCATCCTGAAGAAGGGCTTGCAGAATGGTGTTTTGAATAAAAGAGAGTTTGATTACCTTTCTATAAAAAATCCAGTTACCCCTGTCATATATTTTCTGCCAAAGATTCATAAGAACCCTTTCCACCCTCCAGGGAGACCTATTGTGTCGGGTATTAATTCCCTGACCAGCAGAGTCTCTGAATACATCGATTTTTTCTTGCAGAAATATGTGACAGTGGCCCCTTTCTACTTGAAAAATTCCTCCAGTGTCATTGATCTCATAGAAGATATTGGAGTAATCCAGGAAACAATGTGGTTAGCCACAGTAGATGTCTCCTCTCTCTATACATGCATACCAAAGGATCTGGGCATTAGAGGTGTTTTAGAAGCCTTAGACAGCGATCTATATATGGGGACAGATCAAAAAAGTTTTATTATGGAGTGTGTGGTTTTTTGTCTCACCCATAATTATTTTCTCAACAGGGATTCTATTTATCTACCAATTTATTTATGACCATGTGGGAGAGAGAAAGAATTGACACGGTCCTGAATAAAGATCTAGGAAAGGGTCAACTAATATGATGGCGAAGGTACATCGATGATTGCCTCCTAATTTGGCAAGGTGAAAAAGAAGGCCTAGAGACCTTTATAATGGACATTAATAAAAATCACTTTAATCTAAAATTCACTAGCCATATAAGTGCCACTTCCATAGAGTTTCTTGATTTAGTAATATTTGTGGAGGATAGCAGATTGAAAACAAAGACCTTTTTTAAAACTGTAGATGTGAATACATATATAGAACTAAAAAGTTGCCATCATTCATCCTGGCTCAAAAATGTCCCGAAAAATCAGTTTCAACGGATATCTAAAAACTGCACCAAAATGGAAGATTATAAAGAACAGAGTCAGGTGATAAAAGAAAAATTTTCGGACCTTTGCAGAAAAGAGATAGGAGAAAAACGCGATGTCATTAATCCGCAGGCAGACAAGAAGAGAAATCAACAACAAAAAAATGACTTCAGATATATGTTCCTAACCCAGTATAATTGTGGTACTTGTAGTCCGTTGCTGGCATCATCCATTGTATGCATTTTTTGCTGGTGATTGCCATTAGCAACGGACTACAAGTGCAGGATGTGCTCCCCTACAGAAATGCACAACTGCATATGGGTATGAGCGCATCCTGCTTTCTTATCACCACATTTTCTGATGGTTTATACCTAACCCAGTATAACACCAAAGTGGGTCAAATAAAAAATAAAAAACATGATCAACAAAAACTGGCACATACTAAAGAATGACCCTGTTTTGAATAAAGACATTCCAGACAAACCCCTAGTAGTTTTTAAGAGAGCAGGTAATTTAACCAATAGACTTGTACACAGTGCCAGCTTTGCAACCAACAAAAAACGCATAGTGGGAAATAAGGGCAAATTCACATGGTGCGGTTTTTGCATACCATGCAAAAACCGCATTCTGAAAGACCGGGTGAGATCGGTTGATAGTATACAATCAAACAAAAGGAAAGCGGAACTCTTCAAAATAAGAGGCAACCTTTCTTGCAACAATGTGTTATTTATCTATTGGAGTGCCCGTGTGGTCTCTAATACGTTGGAAGAACCACACGGAGCCTCAAGACCAGAATACAGGAACACATCTGTAATATCAAAAAAGGGCTTGAGACACATAGTGTCTCTTTACATTTTAAGATCCACCATCAAAAAAATCCAAGAGGTTTGCGTTTCACTGGGATTGAGCTAGTTCATACTCCTATACGTGGAGGAGATTTCACCGCAGTGCTGAATAGAAAGGAGGTAGAGTGGATGTACCATTTAAATACGATTCAACCTCAGGGGTTAAACATTGAATGCGATATCAACGCCTGCATAGTCTAGGGTAGAGCCTTCAGCAGTAGGAGGAGATATAGGTCAATTTGTATTTACACTCAATCTGTTACTTTGTTATTTTTTAATTATTATTATTTTTTAAGTATTTGTGCCTGGTGTTTGTTTGTGTAGTTACAACATTGTTTCTTTGTGGTTCCTTTTGCTCTATACAAAATGTTTTAAATGATCCAGATGACGTATGCAATAGGGGAGGTCTTCCCCTAGAACTTAAATTCAGTGGTTTCTAATCAGTAATTAATGCCCCAGACAAAGCATTATGGCGAAACCCGGGTCGGGCAACACAGATTGTTCATGACATGATTTTATCTCTGTATTTTTGTGAGTATATTAAACCATTTTTTTCTGTTATAATCGATACGTACTTCACTATCCTTGCGCCCTCCTTCCTTTGAGATCTAATGAAGTGTAAGCTTGGGTGATATCCTCTGCAAGCGGTGCTTCTTTGGTGGGATCGCGGTTTGGATTCAAACCCACTGAAGCTCAACCTCCAACCTCCAGCTGGAGATCTTCACTCTCTCCTCGGATACCATTTCCCCTTTGAAGTCGTATGAGAGGATCTCATCCACGCATTGTGCAAGTGTATTTTGTGAGTATATCGCACTCTTGGCATGCGATAGGTGTTTAGAACATACTACACCAAAGTGCGTTTTATTACTATATTTCAGGTTTCCATGCCCTATTCTGAAAGCCATTAAGCGCATGTGGTCCTTTTTAACTGAAGAATTTTATGAACACTAGAAAAAGAAAACTAACGGATAAGAAAAGAATCTTCTCTTGTAGCGCA
This sequence comes from Bufotes viridis, assembly GCA_033119425.1. NCBI lineage: Eukaryota > Metazoa > Chordata > Amphibia > Anura > Bufonidae > Bufotes > Bufotes viridis. Next base: position 141,391,536 of record CM065596.1, read on the forward strand.
ATCGCATTTTTATTATTTGTATTTGAGGACTCTTTACCCACATTGTTCAAGGATTTTCAGCACCTGAGGGGACTAATATCCTTTACAGAGACCATTGCTATTTATTCCAATCTCAACATTATTTGCAAATATTATATCATAAAAGATATCACTATATTCTAAATATTCATGAATTCTCAAAGTGGCGATATTTGTAATTAAAATTCGCGATTCGAATATTCACGCTCAACACTGGTCCTCACTGAGACTGGACCGGGCAGGAAGTAAAGGAGGGGCTTCCTGAGAGTGGCGTCCTCCCTCACATATTCCTACTGGGTTGATCCACAGAAAGGCAAATACCCATATGAGATGGTGTCCAACTGGCCTATATATACTTCCTGACTGCAAATATGGCCATCTGAATAAATCCTTGAATCAGCATCTCATCTCCAGATATCTCGCGACGGTAACTTGTGATATTATTACTTTGAAGAAAAGTGTCCATGCCCCTCTCGAACCTGCTCAACGAATAAGCCATCTCCACTTACTCTAGTAGACAATTCCATAGTCTCACTGCTCAAAAGATCTTCATGTTGATGACGAAACCTTCTTTCTTCTAGACATAGATGATGCCATCTTGTTATTGTTAGTGGCCTAGGTCTCATAGGGGTAAAAACTCTAAAATCTCTATAGATTGTCTTGTGACAAATGATGTATTAATGAGTCATTATATGTATTAGTGTTTCCGAGTTTGTACCAGGAGCTGCATACATGTTGGGATTCTCTGAGAAATACAAGAAGAATGATCAACAACAAGCAAAACTAATCATGTCCCTAAGTTCTCCAATAACCATTGACATTGAATCAGAATATTTTCTCATATTGCATTTAATTCTACTTAACAAGTCCATCATAATAATTGTTATATAATGTATGCGTAAATTTCCTTGCCATAGTTCACACTATTCGGCAGAGCTCTCAGAATACCTATTACAATACCAGTTCGTCACGTTTCTCAAAGTGAAATTCAACAAACTCCAATTTGGAACATAGTCGCCGAAGCTCCTCAAATGTTCCTGTAGTCTTTGCAAGGTCCGATAATGCACAAAAGAAACTTAATTTCTTATGATCTACCACTTTTACAAGGCAATTTAACTTTTTACAGGTGAATGTAAGGTGTCTGAAGACCGCCTTACAACCTTTAATGGTATTAACCTTGCTTATGCCATGCCTGAAAACTGCTATCACATTCTGGCCCATGATTGCACCGATGAGATGAAATTCATGGTGATGGTGAAGAAATCCAAACTATGTTGTGCCTTTTCATAGGTATACATTGATATCCAATTATTCTAGTCAAGATGGATATTTATCGCCTTTAAGATTGTCTGTAAAGATGTGTGTTTTTGTAACAATTAATTACATGCTGGTATGACAGAGGAGGTACTGATATCTCTGTGAGAAGGCCCAATCATATCATTACAGTCCATATATCAATAGTGTGAGAAACATTTAGAGAGATGCCTAGAGGTCTGTCTTTAGTTGTTTCAAAGTGTCCAAACTAATCCCTTAGCTTTCATTTACGGCTAAAAAGGTCAGATGTATATACTACAAGAGTACCATAGTTAACTCTTTATGGTATGGTGCTAAAAGCTTGCACAACTGTGCCATCTGGAGACAGATGGATATCATGACACCATTCTCCACAATTGCATTGTGGGTAAATATGATCTCATAGATTCATTAACATATGTTACACCCACCTCAGTTGATTGGAAGATTTTAATCCAGAAGGATGTAACATAAGATAAGGGGGGAAATAATTATAGGGACACAGCAGGATAGGGGATCATCTTCATCATCCTCATAGCCAGAACAAGAAGAGGACTCACAAGGGGAACACAACATCCAAAAGAGAGGGGTCTATCAATTCGAAAGTCATGGTGAGACATGCGATGATGGACCACCTAGCTTTTCTAGGAGCAGAAGTGAGATTCCTACTAGGACTTGGTAAGAGACATAAAGAATGATATTTCATTTTATTAAGACTAATTGGATAATGTGGGTGAAATCATATAATCTAGATTGGCGAATACATAAATACATATTGAGATGTAGTCTTAGGATATTGTGAGGCTTCATTCTACCTGCAGAAGAATCAAGACTCATATTCTATCAAAGTATTAAATGATTGCATATATAAATATATTGATAGTAACATTCTTCGCCAAGCTAGGTAATAAATTCTCACTGGAAAGACTTGTTTTAAGTTCTTCCCATTTCTGTTGTTTGTCTTAATAGTCTTACCAAAATCATATATGTGAAAATAGTCCAGGATGGGACGGAAGGATACAGCTATCTCTTCTAAGTTATATCCTTGTAAGGATTTGCCCATTCTTGAAGTCATGTGAGGTGTAGTTGGTTAGAAGGGCGCAGAATGTATTCAGCATTCCATATTGATGTCTATTAGACATGCCCATCATGATATCATGAGGTTTCCTCTGGAACAGAAGTGATGTATATAACTTAACTTCTTATTTTTATATCCTAACCAAATATTAGCTTTGTTATAATGTGACAAATTGTTCCTACTCACATGTATTGTTAAGTTTGTTTTGCTTTATATCAACTCTGTATATATTCATTTGCATATATCACTGTGTTTATTTATTTATGTTTATAACCTTGTAACCAATAAATCTGCATATTTTTATAATACCTGCGTATTATTATATAATGCAAAACTACATCTTTAGCATTAACGTCATCTCACGTGAAAAGAACTTATTATCTGAGGAAATAGTCTAACTCAGATGGGAATTGTATCGACTAGGATATCTACAATTTACCAGGTCATGATTTCAAGAAGTTATGAAAAATTCATGGTTAATTATGTTTATGACCATAATTAATAATTCTTAATTGAATTATTATTAACCCGACAACAAGAGCCAAAAACAAAGACAATAACATTAAAGTTAGTCACTAGTGAGTATGAATGCTTCAAATTTAGAAACTCAAAATGTAAAACTTTTACATTTAGTAGATCCAAAATTTGGACTCCTCCGCTCTCCATCGAAATGTAAGATCTGATGAAATGTTGAATGTGGTTATATTACATAAATTAAAGTATGTGTATGACTAATATTAGTGAAAGAATACTCATCTTGATGTTATTCTCTTATAGTGACATTTCCATGTCCTACAAGTCTGGATCACCAGAGATGATCCTCAATGGAGTTGCTCTGTCGGAAAGCCAACTTCCATACCAATCATTTGCCGGTATTTGTCTATACATTAAAAATAAATTGATAGGATATCTGCAGTAAGTATATTAACAATACAATGTGCTGTTTTTATCTTTTAGAACCAGTTGTGAAGATTCTGAAGACAGAAAATGGTTTATCCGTTTTGGCACCAGAATATGGCATTGAGAAGATCATCTATGATGGATTGAATGTTCAGGTACTTCTAGTGTGGCTGTATTAAGGGTTGAGAATTTGGGGTCTAGCATCATTGTTCTATTGCACAATATGGATATCCATGCATAAAAATATTAGACAACGATCCATCTCGGGTATATATGGAGATGGCACTTTTGGTTTAAAGACCTACAATGAAGATTCAAAAGGATCTGAAATGATTCTAGATTAGATTACAATTTCAAATTTATATAAGGAAGTAATTAACTCAACTCTCTGTTTTGTCAGGTGAACCCAGCTGTCTGGGTGAAGGGCAAGACCTGCGGTGCATGTGGTCGCAATGATGGTGAGTCACTACAAGCGTTCCGTAGGCCCGATGGTTCAGTGGATTCTTCCTGCCCAGACTTGTGCTGAAGGTAAGTGAAGAAGCTATGTTAGATTCCCATAAATATCCCAAATTGTGCATCGGCACAGATCTAAAACATAATCATAACCATATTTCATCTCTATGCTAGGTTGCAATGTTCAAAAGTCACTTGTGAAACTTGAGAAGGTAATTGATGGTGAAAAATCCAAGTGTTATTCAGTCCAACCCATTTTAAGATGTGCCAAAGGATGTTCCCAGTTAAGACCGCTAAAGTAACTACTGGTTTCCATTGCCTACCTTCTGGTATGTGTCTCCCTTACTACTTGCAAAGTATTTCAATACTCCACAGTCAAGCAGCGATGATGTAAGTCACGTGGTTAAGTTGAAAGCCATTTTCACTTTGGTCTATGAATTTCTCTGTAGGAGAAACTCTTGACCTGGATGAAGGACAAGTAAGCCTGAACAAATCTGAAGACTTCACCAAACTTGTTGAAGCGCACATATCATGTTCATGTGAAAACTCAGCCTGCTCATCTTAATCCAGTGTCCCAACAGCACTTTTTCTCTGGAAGATATGTTAATTCCCTGTATAATCTGTGTACCCCACAGAGAGATATTATTTTCACTTCAGGGTAACCCAAAAAAATAATCTAGACTTTCTAATGTATTTCATTCCCAATAAAAGTTTGCAATCAAAAATAATTCACTTGTCGTTCTATTCTATCTTAATGATTTGAATGATAGGTGGTCAGTCATCATACGTATTCATACATACGATAAATAATCCAAAGCTATAATGAATAACAGTTTATGCAATGCACTATACAAAGCTGAAGAACATAGACTCAAGGCTTTGGAGTAGGGAGTAAGGTCATGCTGGATCACGCAGGGCAAGGGTTTTTTTTTGTTTATATTTTACACTGCTAGGCAGAGGCTTCTGCCTATCAGTGTTCCTGGTGACGTCACCGGCACTAATGGGCGGTCTTTATTATTAATATTATTTATTATTATAGCACCATTCATTCCATGGCGTGGTACATATGATAAGGGGTATACATACATAATACAGACAATTGCACTAAGCATGAACAAGACGAGTTACAGACTGGTACAGAAGGAGAGAGGGAAGAGAAAATCACTGAAAATGGTGCACTACAATGGCAAATGCAATTAACAATAAATGACTAAACCCTCACACTGATATTAAAATGAGACTTTCGCCAATATATTCTTATATCAAGAACATACCGGAGCCCGCGCACCCCGTCAAGGTCTCTCAATGTGGCAAGGAACCTAACGCTAACCTACCTATGCCGTATGGACAATTTATGATAGGTGCATAAAGTCCGACACACAGCCAGCAGCTGCCAGTTACCTCCAGTGTGAAATCACACATACAATGGGAGGAGGGAGGAGTCTGTAAGCCCCATCTATAAGTGGCTCATGTGACGCAAGCTACACAGGTGCACCTGAATGTTGCCCATAGATCAAAATCAAGGCACATTCAAGCCTGATGTTGCCCCACCTCCAGGTATACATATACAGACAAAATCACGGAATAAAGAGGTCTAAATGGCAAAAGATGCTCAAGACCCCTACAGAAGGAGAAAGGGCGCTACCGTGAGGGCTTACAATGTACAAATAGCACTGCCCTAGTTGTTTTACACGCTAGGGCAGTGCTAAAGACTAGGTGGGAGCCTCCGTCTAGCTTACCCATGGAGAGCCGGTACGTCACCGGATCTCCAGAAAAAGCCCTTGCCCTGCACGATTCAGTGCAGGGCAAGGGAGAGCATCAGAGCATGAAATGGTCTGATGCTCATGTCAGAGCGGCTGCGTGGGGGAAGAAGAGGATATGCCAGGGTTCAGTTCTGAACCTGGACAACCCCTTTAATGATAAAGTTTCAATATTATTGGGGATACTTACTATTCAGACAGTATACTCACTCTGTATGGTGTGGGACCACTAGTCAGCAGTTCCAGGACAGATCAAGCTGATGACTGAGCCAAACAACCACATCTTGAACTATACAGATCAGCATACACTGATATGTATGTATTACTTTCCATCACGTTACTGCTTCTGATAATATTAGCACTCTCCTCCCATCATATCATACCTCCATAATTTTGGAAAAAAACTTCAGGGAGACATTGTAGGAGGTGTACATTGGACATAACAGTCAAAGTTCCTCCATAAGAGTGCATACAAAGTGCCCCTAAAACAGCATCAGCCACAGTACATCCATAAGTGGACCAGAAACAGTGGTTCTGCAAGTGCGAGCCACAATGCCATATTGCTCCTTTAACAGTGCCAGACACCGAGTCCCCTATACTAGTGCCAGCCATAATGCCCCCATATCTAAACTAGTATAGTATATTTGTACTACTGATATGCCAGTGAAGCAAACTGAACATTTAAGTGGTCCTGCTATGAGCTATTAAAATGCCTTTATTTTATAGGTACTGTGCCATTAAAATATTAACGCAATGTGACTGGTGTGGTCTTTGTTCATGTGTGAGGTGCATTGTGCTGCATGGGGTCCCTGAGATCCAGGGTGGATCCAGAGTATATAATAAAATTTTAGCATGCCTTGTGGTCTTTAGTCCTTTTAGTGAATAGTGCATATTGAGAGTACAGAACTGTCTGGTGCAAGACAAGAGCGCACAAGACTGGCACTGCAGCTGATAATTTGAGGAGATCTGTAGAGAGCAGTTGAGCCATGTCAATGTTCATTGCTGCAAAAGGCAGAATCTTGCTGAGGGGTTGCTGACAGCTTCCAGTCCCTCTACCATACATTAGTGCTGTTACTTGGGTCTGCCAGATAGATTTCCACTGTGACTGGTGAGAAGAAATTCCTGGGTCTCCTCAGTGGTTTTAGACTACAAATTTGTATGCCCATACAGACTGTAGCTGCCAAGCTGTGTGTCTATTAGAGATTGTAACCACCAAGCTATGCCCAATAGAGATTGTAACTACCAAGCTGGGTGCCCATTAGAGACTGTAACTGTCAGGCAGTGTGGTCAATAGAGATTGCAACCACCAAGCGGTGTCCCCATTAGAGACTGTAACTGCCAAGCTGTGTGCCCGTTTCAGACTGAAACCGCCAAGCAGTGTGCCCAACAGAGATTGCAAACACTATGCTTGGTGCCTGGTAGAGATTATAACTATCAAGCTGTGTGCCCATTAAAGACTGTAACTGTTAAGTAGTGTGCATTATAGAGATTGTAAGCACCTTGCTGTGTGCCAAATACAGATTGCAACTGCCAAGCTGTGAGCCCATAGGAACTGTAACTGCCAAGCTGTGTGTCAACCCTAGTATTAACCACCAAGCTGTCCCTAGTTGTGACCATAACTGTCAGACTCAGTGTCATTGTTTGTAACTATTATGCTTTTTGGAGCAAATGGAGTAAAGTTCTATCATTTGAATTCTGCTGATCTGTCTCAGTTACTGCACCATCCTCTATTACAGTGGTCAGCAACCTTCGGCACTCCAGATGTGTTGAAACTACAACTCCCAGCATGCTCCATTCACTTCTATGGGAGTTCTGAAAATAGCTAAGCAAGCGTGCATGCTGGGAGTCGTAGTTTCACCACAGCTGGAGTGCCGAAGGTTGCTGATCCCTGCTCTATTAGGTACCATGTCTGGATATCCTCCTCAGAGAGATATTCTATGTAATAGCTGATTGCTCTCACTGAATGGTGATGGTCCTGAAAAGAGGAATCGTTTTTATTACCTCTGAATTCCATCCTATATAACAATCTTACTGTCTTTAATGTGTATCTGGGTCTCCTGAAGAATTGGTTATGTCGGTTTTAATTATGGCTGGTTCTTTGTTCCTTTGGGAGCCATTGCCAGTTGGCACTATGAATGGAAAAAATGTGGGCAAAGGTGGAGCTGTGAGGAACATCTGCCAGCACACAATACCGCAAAAGTTGAGACACCCTTCAAAAATATATATATTATACAAGAAGAAAGCTAAATAGAAGAAGACTAAGATGCCAAGGTTTTCAGACATCAGTTTTAATGCATATCCAGATGAACCGTGTGAATTGCGTATGGTCTGCTTGCATGGCTGTTTTTCTTCCACAGATAAAGACTGAGATTGACCACACATGCATGACCACTTTTTTCTCGAACAAATGCATATGCTCTAAAAGTTGAAATGCCTTTAAAGGGGATGTCCAGAATTTCTTTTTCTAAACCCCCTTCCTCCCTTACCCAGCAGTACCTCTATAAAAATCTATATTTACCTACTCCCACAGCTCCTATAGACTCTCTGGCTCCCGGGATGTCTTCACTGGGCTTCTGGTTTCTGTCTGTCCACTTTTGCACAAACAGGGTCACATGTGCTGCTGCAACCAATGACTGGCCTCAGCAGTGACGTTTCCCCAAGCAGTACATGACCTAGCAGTAATGTGCTGCATCAGGACATCACTGCTGACGCCAGTCATTGGCAACAGTGGCATACGTAAACCTGCCTGTGCGGAAGTTGACACACAGGGACTGGAAGTCTGGTGACACTGCCATATAGACCTATCCTTGCAGCCATAACAAACTGTGCAGTAAATGTATCATTTAAGATAATCTATGTATTCCTTAAATAAATGAATAATAGTAAAAACTGAAGCAAAACTGCTCATTTCTGCAATTTTCCAGGGCAAAGCCTAAAATAGCTACATCGGACACAAATATAAAAGTTAAGATTGCTGGAATGAAAAAGAGGCAAAATGAAAAAAAAAGTAACTATTTATATACAGTGCCTTGTAAAAGTATCCCCCCTTGACTTTTGTTCGTGTTTTGTTACATTACAGACTTAAGTTCAATGTTTTGCTAATCTGAAATTTATGTGATGGATCAGAACACAATAGTCTAAGTTGGTGAAGTGAAATGAGAAAAATATATAAATAAAACTATTGTTTAGACTACACTGCCTGTCCAAAAAAAGTCGCCCCCTGGATTAAACTAAGCAAATAGGTATGAGCCTCCTATTGGATAATTACTGCATCGACGATTTTCTTTCAAATAGCAACAAGTTATTTAACCCCAACTGGTGCAATGAGTTGATTCTCATTTCTTTTTTTAAAACAATTTTTATTTCGAAGGAAGAAAACAAGTTACAGCCAGTAATACATACATAACAACCAAGCTCGCAGGCCCGGCACATATAATGGAAAAAAATGACAGTCATGGCATATGATAGATACAGACTATGTGTCAGTAACAGAAACGAATGTCTCCGAATTTTTTTTTTTTTTTTTTCAGAAATCCCCCCCCCCCAGATTCTCATTTCTTTAACAACCATGTTGAAAGACACATCTCGTGGTTGTGGAAAAGATCTTAGTCTGTTTAAGAAGGGTCAAATCATTGGCATGCATCAAGCAGAGAAACCATCTAAGGAGATTGCAGAAACTATTAAAATTGGGAACTGTCCAACACATTAAAAACGAAGGATAGTGGGGACCCATCGTATTCGAGGAAGAAATGTGGGCGGAAAAAAATCCTGAATGATCGTGATCTTCCGTGTAAAGAAGAAGAAGGCGTCCTGGAAGGATGATATGGCTCCCACAAAGTCCTGATCTAAGCATCATCCAGCCAACATCGTCTGAAGATCAATGGTTACTTCTCCAAGATGTCCGGACAGGTCCGTCGCATTTATCATTTCTATAGCCCTTTTTGGCGTAGAAAATTATCTAATTATCTAAAGCTGAACAAAAGAATATAGATCTGCGCATGCACGGTCGAGGCCGCGCATGCGCTGATCTATATTCTTTTGTGCAGCGTCTATTTGAGACGCGAATCTAATGAATACAGATCTGCACATCCGCGGCCGCGCATGCGCAGATCTGTATTCATTAGATTCGCGTCTCAAATAGATTGCCTGGGGAGGCTCAGCATCCACACAATCCCCTCCCGTGCCTTGCTCTGATCACATGCACTTCACACGGCAGGTGCAACTATTCATGACCTGGGTTTATACTTATGGGCAGACACCACTGACATCCCTCAATAGTGCAGCTCTATAACACCTGCAAAATAATAAAACGGGTGGTCCTCTGTCCTATTTGAGAAGGATCTAAGGAATACTGATCTGCGCATGCGCGGCCGCCCGGCGTCGTGCGCGCTCACGTTTACAAGGAGAGGCCTGTCATAAGGAGTGTGATGTCATAAGGAGGCGTGGCCGGCCTTCACTCAAACTGCCTAAGCCCGCCCAGCCTTAGCAGCAGGAAACCAGGAAGTGAACTGCAGAGCTGGCTGCAGGTGAGGCTGAAATCGCAAGATGAGAATACCCCTTTAAGGCTCTTAGGCGCCAGTTGTGGATGCGTCTAAGTCAGTGTTTTTCAACCTTTTTTGTGCCAAGGCACACTTTTTTTAATGAAAAAAATCACGAGGCACACCACCATTAGAAAATGTTAAAAAAATTAAACTCTGTAGCCTATAAGCCCTATATTGACTATATAAAGTAATTATCGTCAAAGTGTCTTAAATAGGAATGAAATAAACACAAAGAAATTATTTCTTTGATCTTCGCTGATACAGTGCAGCAGGTGCATCCTGAGCTGAGGGCTTTTTTCCCGCCAGCTCATCTATCATTGTCAAGTTCCCAGCACCCCCTCCCCTCTCCTCTCCTGGCGCTGTGCTTTGCTTGAAGTTAAATTGGCGTGCCTGTGAATGAACTTACTTACCTGCTCCTATGGCTCCTGTCCTGGCTCTGGATGATGAGTCCCGTCCTCCTTCCCCCTCAGTCTCTTCTCCGGCTCTGCTCCACCTCCGAGTGCTGCTGTGCAAGTCGCGCGGGGCGCATGTTCCCAAATCCCGCGAGACCTGCCGCGACCTCGAGAATAGTGAATTGAGCTTGAATTAGTCGTGGTAAAAAAATCACATGCGATTTTTTTTACCACAAATAGTTGCGAATAATTAGAGCTCACGGACACGGCACACCGGACAATGTCTCAGGGCACAGTGGTTGAAAAACACTGGTCTAAGTTATGTAGAGGCCATCGCCTCTACATATGTAACTTAGGCACATAAAGCGCCTGCGCAAGGGGTCTAAAATGCCAGTCTTAATAAATGACCCCAATTGTCTTTAAATTTAGAACTACAGGATAATGTGTCACCTACAGTGTGTGCAGCCAGTAAATGATGCGCGCTGCCCCCTGGTGGCACCGGACTCCACTGTCTACACATCATCTCTTCTATTTCTACGCCAAGACAAACACTTCAATGTTACTTCAGGCCCTCGGTCACTCTGACATCCAGACATGTTATAATCTTCAAATGTAAACAGGCAACGTGTACATCACCCTGCCAGGAACACTTACCTGCTGCTGACAGCAAGAATATAGTAATAATAACAATTATTGGACTGGACAGGAACGGACTGCAGAATTATCTGGGGGCAGAAAATGACTAATTGCTGTACTGAACTAGTCGCTAATAACGGAACGTACTGGAGAATTGCTTAAGCAAAAATATAGTGTTGTCATCAGACATGATCACTGCTGCAGCATTATTATGTGAAATTAAAGGGGTATTCCCATCTCAAAAAGTAAAGGTTTATCACATTATGGTTGGTGGGGCTGGTTCAGTGCCCCTTCATTCTCAGGATCGGTGAGGTCCCAAAAGACCGTCACTCACTGATCATAAACTGATGGCATATACTCAGCCATCACTGTATGAGATAGGACTAGCCCAAGGTAATACATTGTGTTACGCCTTGTACAGGGTTTGTTGCATGGCAAGGATTGTCGCTTTGCTGTCCTTGCGCCCCCCACCTCAAGTTCCACACAATGTGTACATTTTGCATGGAGTGTCCCATTAAATTCCAGGTTTTCCAAGACACAGTGATAGTGCAGGGTCCAAATTTAATTGCCATGGCCATGGGCGTAGATTTTCTGCCATTTTAATGCAGGCAACTATCATGAATTCAATAAAAATTTACAAGATTGCGTCTCTGCATTTGTTTTTTCTTTCTTTTTTCACTGAAGTTGATGGGTCGTGTACGGTATTACATCTCATCCCCATAAAAGTAAATGCAGTATATATAGTACAGTACAAATGCATCATATACAGCATCTGACAAATCAAAGATACGAAAAATACCCTATCTGGGGAAGGGCAATCCTTATAGTATTCTATCGAATATAAAATAGTATTATATCCAAAATGGAGGGGCACACAGTAATCGGGTCAAATGAGCAGAGCTGCAAATTAGCTAGTAGAAAAAACCCCTATTTAATAATAATAACACATAAAAAAATATGATAAGACCATATTAAAACAAATAATCAACAAGTGATATCCAATAAATCCCTAGGATATAATAATCCTACTTGGGAAATGTCCCCTTTTTCAAAACTGCAGCCAATAATCACAAATGTAGCGTTGCTACTAGAGTGCGTCTCCTCCTTCTGCACTAATAGCTGGATTATCCTTGCAATAATATATAATGGGTATTGATTCATTTGTCTGTCCCATTCAAAAATTGGTATAGTTCTTTGTGTAAAGTTGCATCATATAAGTACAGCGGATATCACGGTCTGAAATGGTACATTACCGCTCCATAACACGAGCGCCGGCCAATTCCAACTTCCTTGCAATCGCCCTTCCAGGACCTACCGCGGCATCCCACGTGGTCCCCTGCGTCATACAACGTGGCGTCCCACGTGACGCGGGCTTAATCCTCGGATTGGTCCGGCTTGTATCCTTGAATGGTTGTACTTTTAGATGCTCTGTTTAGACGTCTACTTTGCCAAAGTGTATATCCAGTGTTGTCGCTCTCACTATTGCTGGACCCATATATAAAATACTCTTTACAGTATATATATAAAATACTCTTTACAGTACTTTAAACTGCACTATATAAGCATTTATTATAGAAGATGATACTTCTGTAATACAATATATTACATGCTTTTTCTCATGGATTCTGTAAGTGGAAAATCGGAGGCACATGGCGGTACAATGTGATAGCAGCTTACATTATATGCATCTTATTAGGGATCTGTACGAAGTCAATGGATCTGGAATATGTTAAAGAGTGTCTGTCACCGGTCACAAGGAAATTGACTATTAGCGGGTTAGTTACCGGCCTAGTTTGGGCCATAATGGCCACATTTTTTATGTTCGCTTTCCAGCAGGTATAGCTTTTTTATTTTTCTGTCGAATGTAGCTGCTTATGTACAGTGTATTATACTGTCAATGGATTATTGACAGGCACTATCAGGTTGGACCTCTGGCCCAGACTTATAGGCATACACTGCCTTCATTAGGCCCCCAACTTGACATACTAAGACATCAGCAACTCATGATCTCGTTAAGAAACCCCTCATCAGTAAAAGACACAAGAAAGCCCACCTGGAGTTTACAAAAAAAAGCACCTAAAGGACTCTCAGACTGTAAGAAACAAGATTCTCTGGTTTGATCAAACCAAGATTGAAATTTTTGGCCTCAATTCTAAGCAACATTCCAGGAGGAAACCAGGCACTGCTCATCACCTACCAAATACCACCTCTACAGTAAAGCATGATGGTGGCAGCATCATGGTGTGGGGGTGTTTTTTGGTGGCTGGGACAGGGAGACTGGTCAGGATTGAGGACAAGCCAAATGGAGCAAAGTAAAGAGATATTACTACTGAAAACCTGATTCAGAGACCTCAGATTAGACCAAAGGTTCACCTTCCAACAAGACAAACTGCAGTAAGCCCATATGAGGTAGTAGTTGTTTCTTTAATGCTCCAATGCCATGTGCAGTAATGGGAAGTGTGCACCTTTCTTCCATTTGGAGCACACCCTGTTTCCGGGGTTTCTCCTGCCTGACAGTCCACCGACAGTCCCCATCCAACAACCTGACGGAGCTTGAGAGTATCTACAGAGAAGAATGGCAGAACATCCCTCAAATCCAGGTGAGCAAACCTTGTGGCCTCATCCCCAAGAAGACTGGAGACTGTAATCACTGCCAAAGGGGCTTCAACTAAGTATTGAGTAAAGGCGCTGAATACTTAGGTCAATGAAAGATTTTAGTTTTTAATTTTCAATAAATCTGCAACCGTTTCAAACATTATGTTTTGATTTTTTCATTATGGGGCACAGAGAGCAGAATGAGAGGGAAAATCGAAATTATTTTGTCTAACTTTAGGACAGGACAGCCGCATAACATAGTGTGAACAAAGTGAAAGGGTCTGAAGACTGTAAAACTAAAAATCTAACCTGTTTTATATCTTTAGTAACCCTATTAGCCTGTAACAAAATAGGTAAAAAAAAGAAAAAGAAGAAAAAGGAACTGCCGAACAAAATGGAAATCAGCAAGAGAATTATCAAGAATAAAAAAATATCAACATCCTGCCTGGTAGGAAGGTTAGAAAGTGGAATTATGCTGCCATCTGGTGGCCAACGCCATTTTTACAACCATATTTTTAAACAATACAATACAGTACATCCTGTATACACAAGTTTATTGAATACACTAATTCATATGAATCTCAGTCTAATTGTCACTTGAAGAGAAGACTAATTTCACTAACACCGGCATACAAACACACAGGCATATATACCTCTGAACATATACAACAATCAGATGATGCCAACTGGAATTGAATTGGCAATGACTCTTACTATCCAGCTTTATATCTTAGCTTCATACCTGCGACTGCCTGCTGGATACTGCTATCTGCCTGCTGGACACTATTGACTATAATGGGGTCTGGCAGTGTTCTGGCCGCTATCTAGCAAATGTCACAAATCGGGCCAGGCAATAACTACTGCCCACAGCCTTTTTTGTCCTGCAGATTCCCAGCATTCTTTGCCGGAACAGCCTGTCGGAAAAGGGAGATGCAAAAACAATCACAATGCAACAGCACAAAAAAAAACAAAGTAAAAAAAACAAAGTAAATACAATAGTGTCATAGTCACCATTAAATTCAGAGAATGCAGGTTCCACATGAATGCTGAGCCCACACTTTATTTCCCTCTCCTGGTGCCATTGTGGTATAATACAGTGTGGACTCAGCATGCATGTGGAACCTGCATTCCCTGAATTTAATGGAGGTCGGTATGGAACCAGAGGAGGTACTATTTAGTGTAGGTTTCTGTCCTAAAGAGATCGCCTTGTCGTTGGCGGACAGGGACAAATAATTTTGTACTAAATGTACTTGCCAAGAATCTCACATTTATAACGTTGCATTTGTACATTTTCTATAGTGAGTGTGGCACTATTTTATTTACTTGATTATTTGTGTTTGCAGAATGCTGTTGCCTTGTGCTTGTTTTTGCATCTCCCTGTTCCGAAAGGCTGTTTTGGCAAAGAATGCTGGGAATCTGCAGGACAAAACAGCTCGTGTGCTGTGAGCTCTCCTTCATTTTGGGGGGGCCCATATTGGAGATAACAAAAGGTCCCACCTCTCTGACATTGATGGCATATCCTTGTGAGTTCAAACCCTTTAAGCTACATTAGAGCAAAGAAGTGGACATACCTTTTAATTACCAACATGACCTATCGGTGGTAGACTTCCCATGTAAATTGCTATAGATTTCAGTGCGCTTTTGATTTTCATTGAGGTACCCTGGAAAATCAGCATTGTGTAAGGCTAGTTTCACACTAGAAGCAGGACGGATCCATCCTGCCGCTATTTCGCCGTGCTGTCGGACTGTCGCTCCATCCCCATTGACTATAATGGGGGCAGGGGGCAGAGTTTCGGCACGGAGAGAGGACTAAATGTCGGACATGTTGTAGTTTTAGTCCAGCGTCCTCTCTCCGTGCTGTGTCATAACTCTGTCCCCGCCCCCATTATAGTCAATGGGGACAGTGCGGCAGTCCGGCGGCATGGCAAAATAGCATCAGGATGGATCCGACAGGGTGAAAAGCCTGTCGGATCCGTCCTGCCACTAGTGTGAAACTAGCCTAATCATACACATTCTGAAAACAAGAGCGGGTCAGAGGTGGAGCAACCTGCCACCAATGTCTCAGATAAGATGACCCCACTAAACAAATATTATAGATTAAATATATCCTACACTTTTGTTTATACAGCTCCTATGCAGACCTATGTGACTCCATGTTACAGACTACTTGTGTAGTCAGATCTTGCAGTCATAGTTGTCTCCATATATCCCCTACTTCTTACTAACCTACCGACTGTGTGTTAGTAATTGATAAGGGACAGCTGGAAGGTATGGCTGCATGAACACCTGTTTGTGCTAAAAGAGGAAAACCAAAGCGCTTCATACATACAGTAGAGGAGGTGTATAGGGGAGGCTCCCTGTATGTTCCCAAACCTGCAAAGCACTTCATAACTGAAGCCTCAGCAAACTCCTGGAAGTTTCAGTTATCACCTTATCACCCATTAGTGCTAGACTTTTAGGCTAGAGCTACATCTAGAATTCTTGTAGCACTTTTGATTGATTTTATACTTGTGAATGACAGATGCAGTGAGCACAATTGCATAGAAGTCAATTTACTGCTTTGGACTACAGTTTTAGATCAATAGTTAATGAAAATTTGTACAAAAAGTCTCAGCCTTAAAGGGGTTGTCTCACTTCAGCAAATGGCATTTATCATGTAGACAAAGTTATTACAAGACACTTATGTATTGTGATTGTCCATATCGCTTCCTTTGCTGGCTTGATTCATTTTTCCATCATATTATGCACTGCTCGTTTGCAGGGGTTATGACCACCCTGCACTCCAGCAGCGGTGGTCATGCTTGCACACCGTCGGTCACTCTGTATAATATGATGGAAAAATGAATCAAGCAGCAACAATATATCAGCAAGTGCCTTGTATTAACTTTGTCTACATGATACATGTCATATACTGAAGTGAGAGGACCTCTTTAACGGCTAATCTACTTAGCAATGCAGAATTTTTGCTTTTTTTTTTTTTTAAATCATATGGGGTGGGTTCCTTGATACCATTGCATAAAACTTGATATATTATTAATCTTTGCGTACAACACTGGTTCAACTCAATTTAAAGTAGTTTTTTATCCAATATGCTGTAAATGTAGATAATCGAACAAACTCTTTTTAGAATGCATCCACCTGGGCTGATTTTGCCTGAGTAAGCTGCAGCCAGCCCGACGTTGCATGGAGAATGTACTATTATATGTTGGCAAGGAGGCCTAGAAAAGGAGCGTCTCCATCCTGACTCTTAGAAGTCATCACACTATCTCCTTGGTCATTGAGTCATGAGTCAATTAGTGTATTTTAGTGGATTTTGTTTGAAAAATCTTATCCAAATCAAAATTTTTGACAAAAACAAGGGCTAAAATGGTCTGTGTGAAGATTGTAGCTGCGGACTGGAAATGGTAGAATTTGTCAAACTTTTTAAAAAAATTTAAATTGTAAAAATTAGCTTATCTTTACCGATATTCAAAGTGCAAGGCAAGTTGTAAGCAGTATTCATAAAGTACCAGTGCGCTAATGGATTGATACATTGCATTCTTATTAGATCCAATATACAAAATGGCTGTTTTCAGAAACAGAGGGAATTCAAATTGCAATTTTGATTTTGGTATCTAATTTTGGCAACATTATTTCAAAATTCTTATCAGTGAGATTAGATGCAATGTATTCTGTCACTGTGACCAAGAGCAAACAAAGTTACCCTGACCTGCCCAATGATTAACCATCTGTATGATGATTCAATAGAAATACAAAATAATAAAATCGTAATTAAAAAAAATTACAATAAACTTTCATTAAAATCTGTATAAAAGTCTTATATCTCTCTTATTAGACTATAACTTCCATCTTTTAGATCACAGTTATATATTATATTACTATGAACGATCCTCATAAACAAAACTTGGAATCACTGGAGGAAAGTTGATCATTCACCATTGGTGATCGTTTCCAAGATGACGTGCTCCAGAATATTTGGGTATAAATATCCCTCATTGCTGGAGGTTTGGTATTCACCATCATCATGAGGGGAATCATCCTAGCACTACTGCTCGCTCTAGCGGGTGAGTGGCTGCACCTGATTCAGCTCCGTCTTATAGAATATATACATTTTTTTTACATATAAAATTTCCAATTGTCTAATTTTCATTAGAGAATAGATATAAATGTAGCATTTATTTGACTTTGATAGCATTTCTAGTGAATGTATTGCATATAATATATGATCATAAAATGATATGCTGAAGAAATATTTCTCCATTTTATCCCCGATTTTACAGGTAGTGAAAGATCGCAATATGGTAAGTATTTTTCATTTCTCATTTAAAAAAATAGAATTTGTATTTTATGTTTTTGGTGTATAGTTAGAATTGTGTCTTGTCATTCCCCAAGCAAAAATACACATAGCATTACAGCTATGGTTCTTAATTTTGCACAAACCCTTTTTATTAGAAGAAGGGGCACAGCTATAGGGGATGCAAAGGTAGTGGTTGCTAACGTATCCTGGAGACTGAGGGTTGCCAAAGACCCCTCTGCCAAATAAAGAGGCAGCAGGATTATTGAAAACATATGGTAGGTGGACGGGCCCTGTTACAGATTTTGCATTGGGGCTCTGGATTTTCAAGTTATGCCTCAGGTTAGAAGGTTTCCTTAATGACAGCTGATCGTAGATGCCCTTCTGCTGGGGCCCTCAGTGATCAGCTGTAATCTATGGAAGAACTAGCAGCAAGTGTTTAGGGTCCCTGCAGCGCCCCCACAGGGGAAACAGAACACAGGTCCCATTATAATCATTGGGGTGTCCTAGTGATCTATGAATGTATTTGGTTCTCAAAAGCAAGAAGACGCTGTAACTATTCCCTAGATAATGTACGGAGACCTTGAATGAGGGATCCCATCTCTATTAAACCAGACGACGCTAAAGAATGGGTTTTCTAAACCAGACAGCCCCTTTAAGAATTGTTACTTAATGACCAGAATACTGAAACAAACTTATCACCTGTGACTATGTGGCTAAAATATATTCTGTCCTGTATTTAAAGAACAACTTTTAAACCCATCCAAGACCTACGTCTACAACTATGAGGGAATTATCTTGAGTGGCATGCCAGATAAAGGCTTGTCAAAGGCTGGACTTAAGTTGAACCTCGAGGCTGAGATCAGTGGCTTTGCTCAGAGAACATTCATCCTGAAGGTAATAATGGGAAAATGGGATCTTTTGCCCCCTTTTAATATCTTTCATATCAAAAACCATGTAGTAATATCCTGAACTTTATGACCAACATCACATCAAAAGTGTCTTGTTGAAAACATTTTGAGTGGCTGACTTGGGTCATGTTGACGGTTTTCTACATAGAAACACAAGGGGGGGGGGGGGTCAGTCAGCACGTCCCTGTATGCAGGTGCACGTAGCTATGGCACATATACATACAAACAAAAAAATGCAACAGCACTCTGCAACCAGAACTCTGCCCTGTTTTTAAGATAGAAGCTATAAGAGGACATTAGTGTAAGTTTTGATCAAAAGGTAATAAGCCACTCGCCACGCCAAGGCTGTCCCGTGAGTGGTACTAATGCTAAATATGACCTGTTATGGGCCATGACAGCCACATAAAATCCTCCTAACGCTGAATCTTACCTGTTATGGGCCATGACAGCCACATAAAATCCAGGGAGTGTGGACCCTTTCTGGTGCTGTAACAGCCTCCATTAGAGCCAGGGATGCAGGTGCCAACATGCATGCTGAGCCCACTGTGCACTCCTCCTGGAGCCAGATGGTTACCAGCAGGTACTATGAATGCACATTCAGCTTTATACTCACTCTGATTAAAATCAGCCTCTGAGGCAGACAAACTAGTCAGGTGTGCACGACTGTGAAGGAGGTTGCCACACCTCCAACACATACTAAACAGAAACACAAGCGGGGGTCAGTCAGCACGTCCCTGTATGCAGGTGCACGTAGCTATGGCTACTAACGCTAAATCTGACCTGTTATGGGCCATGACAGCCACATAAAATCCTCCTAACGCTGAATCTTACCTGTTATGGGCCATGACAGCCACATAAAATCCACTCCCTACTACTCCCTAATTTATTAATTGAGTTGATTGTAGTAGACTAGACCTATTCATCACCACTTGATTTCAAAGCACAGTCTATGTTGACAGAACAGTCCAGTTGATATAAGAAATATGAGCTCTTACTGCTCCTTGGCTCCTTATGCACATTCATCCTACAGTATTAATTCCTAGTACAAAGAGGGAGAATAAAAAGTAGAATATTCATTATAAAACAGAATCTTGTGGACTTTTATTTAACTGTGGTTCCTTTCCAGGTCCAACAAGTTGACATCAAGGAATATAATGGCCAGTGGCCAAGAGATCCTTTCACTCGATCCACTAAACTTACCCAAGCCATTGTGGAACAGATCAAACATCCCTTTAAGTTTGAATACCATGACGGCCGGGTTGGTGATGTGTTTGCTGCAGAAGGTGTCTCAAGTACAGTGGTCAACATCATTCGAGGAATCCTCAATTTATTGCAAGTCCAATTTAGAAAGTCCCAGAATGTTTATGACTTAGAAGAGGTTTGTATAGCTATATTCTTTATTATCTATCTTCTCCTCTTTCTATGTCATAGTTCGATCACTGTTTTTGGATCAATTTACATTTATTTCAAGTCTATTTCATTCATATACATAGCCACCATGATAATTCTCTTGATTGCCCTTGAGAACGGAAACTTTTTTCCAATTCTCGCTTTAGAAATTAAATTAAGTCAATTGTGTTACAGCATAAGTAAAGTACTAAAAAAGTTACTCAGCATTTTCTGTAAATGTCAGGTGTGAATTTTTGCAAAAGTAGAGTTTTTTTTTACTCTTTAAGCCAATATTAAGGGTTGAATGACCTCAATAGACAGGTAAGAAAACATAAGAAAAGAGTTTACTTATAACCTTATATATATAGCGCTATATAAGTGCATGGAATTAATATGTTAAAAATCTACATAAATGCAAAGTAGGTTGGTGGAAAATAGCTTACCTCATATGCCTTTGGGTTGAGCAAGCCTAACCAGGGCAGGACTGTTGGGAGGGCAAATGGTGAATTTGTTCTGGGGCTCCCACTAGCATGGGGACCTAGGGGGCTTCCCTCACGTATCCTCCTTTCTGGCCATTGCGAGATCCTATCCAGCCTAGAAGTAGTAGTCACCTTTTCATGTGGCTCACTCATTTTGACGTGTTAAAAAAAATTGTTGGTTTCCCTATCCATTTAACAACCAGTGGAGAGAGTTACATGCATATATGACTCCCTATGCTATATTTAACTGCAATAGGGGGTCAGATGAGGACTGTCCTAGAGGTGGGATAGAGTTATAAGTGTCGAGGAGCCTCATCCAACCTTAGTCCAGCCCTGAGACTACCCTAAATGGGTTGGCATAAGTTAAATAATAAATTATTAGCACCATACCTCTCTGGGCCCAAAATGTCAACCTATATATTCTCCCCTATATCCGCTAATTCTTGATTCCTTCATATAGTACTGTATCTCTGGAAAGTGTCCAACGAGATATGTGATCCAAGAACAGGACAAGAAGTCCAATACCATCATCGTTATTAAATCCCGGGACCTTGGAAAATGTGAGGACCGTGCAGTAAAGAGATTCGGAATGACCTTCCTTGAACCTTGCAAAGAATGCCAGCAGGTAAATGAGAATTCATATGCAAGTCAATGCAAGGCTTGGAGGCCATTCTAAATACTCAATCATTCTCTCTGTTTTCAGAAATCCCAGAACTTGCGTGGAATGCTTACATGCACATACAGAATTAGGAATAAGGCCCAAGGAGCAGTCATTGAGGAAGTTAAGGCCAAAGAAGTCTTTCAGTACTCACCTTTCTATGAACTTTATGGATCTGTTGTAACAGAAGTCAGGTATAATATATACTAGAGTACGGTATATTAAGGAACAATATATAAATAACTTGATCTTCAATTAAAAACACAATCAAGGAAAGTAGTTAATTGATGAACACAATACAAAATTTGTTGGCACTTTGGGGCACATTTATTAAGACCAGCATTTTAGATGCCGCCCTTAATAAGGCCCTGCGCTGGTGGTGGATCCGCCAATGTTATGTAGAGGCACCCGCCACCACCGCTTTTAAATCTAAGACAGGTTAATAGCTGTCTTACACTTAGACCATTTTCTACACCTAAAACCGGCGTAGGAAATGATAAATGAGACGGGCCTGCTGGGTCTTCCCCTTTCCCGCCCACTTTTTTAGACCTGGCGTGGAGGGCAAAAGTTGCACATTGTGGTGCAAAGGACCTTTGCGCTACCATCTGTGCCAGAAATACTCCTAATATAGACATATTTCTGTTTAATAAATTATCCCCTTTGTTACTTTGTTAACATAGTACACATTATTTTTATGGTGGACCAGCCATACCATGACATTAGATGACACCAAGAACGAACTTCAGCAGAAAAAAGATCTGTACTTGCCATACACATGACCTACACAGTCAGGTAGGAGCTATTTTGCACACAAAAAAAACATATATTTTTTTTAATTTCCAGACAAGTACTCACCTTGAAAGAGATCAAGTCCAGCAGGGTGAATGAGCCACGTGTGCAACTAGAAAACCGTGGAGGACTGAAATACCGATTTGGCTCTGAAGTTTACCAGATGCCATTTCATTTGTTCAAGGCCAAGAACATAGAGGCTCAGGTAAGGCACAGAGGCAAAGTCATATGTTGCTAAGGAAATGTAATCACTAGGGCTATTTTTGACCCAGTATTGTCATTGATGAGGTTATGAACCAGGTTTCATATGTTCCTAGAAGCACATGGCCATGATGAGGTTAGTATCTAGATTTATTGGTGAAAACCTAGTGTCATGGTTGAAGCTAGAACATTGGGACATGGGTAACACTAGAACCTAAAGTCATGGAAAGCATGGTGGCTCAGTGGTTAGTGGTGCCTTGCAACACTGGGGTCCTAGGTTAGAATCTAACCAAGTTCAACTCCCAATGACAAGACACTCGCTATCCCCTAATACCATGGGAAAGAAGGGTTAGGCATGTAAGGAACAGCTGTCTGCCCATTGCTATCTAAAGCCAAAGGTCAGTGTCATGTTGAAGCTACAAAAGCAGGAGTCAGAGGAGAGACTATGAACCTAGAGCTTGAGGTGGACCTACTGTACGTTACAACTCAAGCTATAGACCCCAATATGAAAGCATATAGGTGAGACTGTGAGTCTGTGTTGACTAGTTAAATATGGGAACCGTATAGATTTGCCTGGATGTCACTGCTAGGTCTTGTAATATCCAAATCATGGGTCATCTAGAGCCTACTGCTCTGTGTAATCATCGAAAGCTCCAGATTCGTTGCAACAATATTGTTTTATGTACTTTTGGCAGGTCTCAGATACTCTACAGCACCTGGCACAGAACAACCAGCAGGAAGTACAGTCTGAGGCTCCAGCTAAATTCTTGCAACTGATCCAACTCATGCGAGACTTGAACCCCGATAACATCCAAGCCATCTTAAAACAGTATTCCGACAAACCTCTGTACTGGTAAGGACCTGCAGGCCCTGTAACTATATAATGGTCTAGGAATGAGTATGTGCAACATCAATGGGCAAGAATTAAAGGAAATAATGTCTTATGTTGTTGTTGTTTTTTTAAATCAAACAACCTCTTGATAACTACCTTTTCAGGTGTGTTGGTGCATGATATACCTTTAATTAAATGTGATGGTTGTGCTTTTTAGGCAATGGTTAAAAAAGACAATCCCTCTCATTGGCACTGCTGAGTCTCTTAAGGTTGTCAAGCGTAATATTCCAAACCAGAGCACCCAGGAAGCCGCCATGTCTATCACTCTTGCATTGCAGCATACTCGGGCCAGCCAGGATGCTCTTCAGATTGCTGCTGTGAGTGTTTGGTTCTCTTTTAAATGACTATACTTTTGTTCAATACCTTAGTGATGGTAATATTTATAGCTCCAATGAACATTAATATCTGCATAGTTTATAGTAGTCCATTAGAGAAACCCTCTGCCATAAAATATATGGAAATGTTTCTGGAGGTTATTAGAACTGGATATATGTGAGATAACATAAGGGTGATGGGGGCAAGGACTTTTCTGGACTTCGTGTTAGCCATCCCAATGAGAAACAATGCAGTAAGCCACTCCGATTGATGTAATGTCTAACAGGGATCGCCATGCATGAAATGTAGACTTGGGGGTCAGGGAAGTTAGAAAAAACATGGCTTCTATCTTCCAAAAAAAAGGTGCTCCTTTCTATAAGTAGTTCCTGATATTGCATTTCAACTCTATTAAAGTGAATGTAGCTGACCTGCACACAGGTGTGGAGCTATTTTTTGAAGAAATGGGCCCTGTTTTTCTATTGCTGGACAACCCACGTAAGATACATAGTCAAGAACATCTCCAGTAATTAAGCATAAGACTAGGAAAAATTACTTAAAAAGTATTCACTATCCAATTAATTGTATAATAATTTGTTTTGCTAATCAGGAAATTGTGGAGGATTCTAGAGTCCAAAATTCCCCAGTACTGCTCAAGGCAGCCATGTTGTCCTATGGAACAATGGTCAACAAATTCTGTGCAACCACCCAAGTATGCCCAGAATCGGCTCTTCAGGTGAGTGATTTAGCAGCTCAGTCAGGTTGTTTGTTCCTGCAATAGAATACATCTAATTTTATCCCCCAAAAGTAGATGTAAATATATGAGCAAATGGCCAAAAAACCCAAACCAACCCATACCAACCAATGATGAGTGACCTTCGATGAATCTAGTTCACATTACACAATAAAAATCAACATTTCATGGGTTTCTATTTTGCAATTTCCTTACAAAAGATCTAATATGGAAAATATTCATCTCTCCATCAGATACTCCATGATTTTGCTGCTGAAGCTGCCAACAAGGCTCGCACTGAAGAAATGTCCATAGCAATTAAGGCTATAGGTAATGCTGGACAAGTTTCAAGCATCAAGCGTCTTATGAAATTCTTGCCAGGATTTTCCTCTAGCGCTTCCCAGCTGCCAGTTAGAGTTCAAGTTGATGCTGTGATGGCCCTCAGGAACATGGCCAAGAATGACGTCAGGAGAGTAAGTGCCTTAGGGTCCATCTTGTGGTGGTTACAATATGAGACCACATGTAGACAATATCATACATGACAACCCTTCATGAACATATTTTTTTTTTGTGTAGATTGAGGAAATTCTGCTTAGCATTCTAATGAACCGTAGCATTCACACTGAGGTCCGTATGATGGCTGCCGCAGTTCTCATGGAGTGTAGACCATCTGCTGCCACCATAACCACCATGGCTCAAGCCATACAGAAGGAGACTAAAGTTAACTTGCAGCTGGCTAGTTTTGTCTACTCTTACATGAAGGCCTTGACCAAAGCTGCAGCCCCAGAAAACCGTGAGCTGTAAGTGGAGATGTCATACATGACATGGACCATGGATACAGACTATGAGTTCACCTAATATTTTGCTTACATATT
The DNA here is from genome assembly GCA_033119425.1 of Bufotes viridis. NCBI lineage: Eukaryota > Metazoa > Chordata > Amphibia > Anura > Bufonidae > Bufotes > Bufotes viridis. Next base: position 141,416,735 of record CM065596.1, read on the forward strand.
TCTAAACTAATTTAGGAAAGAAGCTTCCAACGTTGCCATCAAAATCATGAACCCAATGCTTGACAAACTGAGCATGCGCTACAGCAAAGCTCTCAACGTTGACATGTTTGATTGTAAGTAATTATTGCAAAATGAAGTACAAGTAACTGTATAAGATTACATAGACGTAACTTGAAGCTTTCAGGCCCCAGTATAGAACCTATTGTCAGTGTCACTGTATGTGGCCATTGTAATGGTTATATGGTGGGATGTCTATGTCATACTATCCCAGTGAGACCATGCATACACCATGTCAACATACTTACGTGCGCAGAAAGGTATTCACAACTAGGGCTAGATTTTGTAGAACAGCCATCTGCCTAAAAACAAAAAGAATATTAGTAACTTAGTCATTAAATATACATGAGTTAATCATTCCAGCATTATTTAATGAAAACTCTCAAAAAGACCAGTTCTTTGAGAGAAGATCTTTGATGGATCTGGTGGTGGCTTTTCAATTCCCTCATATCCTATATATAGATAATGTCCCCCTTCTTTGAAAGGACGACAGCTTTAGGAGACCATTATCAATGCAATTTGGGGTCTGAAATAGGTTTCACTGTTTTTAAAGATGGGAGCCTTTGAAGTTTAAAAAGATGGTGAGACCCTCAAAGTTGACAAACAGAATAGTTGATGTTTAATTTGACACCTTTTATTTTTGCAGGGTAAAGTATAGTAGCCAACACAATAATACATGTATGTATTTTATTGTATAGACCCTCTGATGGCTGGAGCCACTGCTAATGTCTTAATTATGAACAGTCCTACCACCACCTTGCCAACTGCCGCCATCTTCAAACTGCGCGGATACGTGGCTGGTGCAAGCACAGATATTTTTGAAGTAAGAATTTTTTGCGGGATTTTTTTGAAGGCATAAATTATATGCTAATTACATTTACATTGATAATCTACTCCTCCTTTCAGGTTGGTGTCCGGGCTGAAGGCCTTCAAGAAGTCCTCAGAAAACAGAACATACCATTTAACCAGAATTCTATGAAGAGAAACATTGTTAACGTTATGAAAACTGTGAGTATTACTGTTTTGTCTTGATTTTAGGATTATCATTGCAATAAATAATTCTCTAAACTTTAACTTATTTTTTATTTATTTTTAGCTGACCGGATTTAGACGTCTACCATCCGAGGTGCCTCTAATCTCAACATATTTTAAGTTGTTCGGTCAAGAAATCTTCCAGAATGAGGCCACCAAGGAAACCATCCAAAATGCTTTCAGAGTAAGATTGTTTGTACCTATTTTAGATAACATTTGTCATATTCCATTAGTGATTTTTGTTTAAACTTTTGTTTTACTCCATTTCTAGATCATGACAGAGCCAGCTTCCCGCCATTCTATCATAAACAGAATAATCAAGAAGCTTCTTAATGGACTTGTAGGACAATGGGCACAACCCATTCTATTGTCTGAAGTAAGACAAATCCAACCTACTTCCATGGGTCTTCCTCTTGATCTGAGCATACACTCTGCTGCTGTTGGCAATGCTGCTGTTAACCGTAAGATATATTACATTTATTGGATCATGCTGTTAGGTGCCGTCAAGTTCATTTGGACCACTGATGCCTTTATGAATAGTGTGTCTCCCGACTTTTTGAGTCTTTTTTTTTTTTGTGTCTCCCGACTCAATTTGAGTCTGGTTCTATCCATTGACTTTGGTGCTGGATGTTTTTTCAAAGAACTTGGTCTTATTTGGGACATCCTGGACTATTGAAACTGTTAGTCAAAAATTGGACTGTTATTGAAAAATAAATAAAAATATACCAACGCACTGCTTCAATGACTAGCACTTCTTCTATTTTCCAACTTTATTGTATCCTGAAGATATTTTGCATTATATTTTTCAGTTAATATGAAAGCAAACCCAACACCATCAAGTGACCTGAGTATTGCTCAGCTTTTGCAATCCAATATCCAATTCCATGCTGATATAACCCCCAGGTAAGTATACATAGATATTATAATTACAATTTTAACCAAGTTTTTTATGAAAATTGGGCAATCACATAATGATAACTGTTCACTGTCTATTGTATTTTAGTATTTCAGTGCAAACAGTGGCAAGCATGGGAGTAAACACACACTTAGTACAATGCGGAATTGAATTTCAATCAAAGATTCAGGCCATCACCCCAGCACAATTCACTGCAAAGTTTGATGCTAAAGAGAAGAATTTCAAGATCGAATTTGAACCAAGCCAGCAAGAAAAGGACCTAATAACCGCAAGGTAGTGTTCAAGGGATGAGTGGTGAGAATAATATGGAAGGTTTTTTTCCGTTGCTGCTTAAAGATATATAGAGAATTCAAGGAGTGCCTGTGATTTGAGCTTTTAGAACATAAAACAAGAACATTAACAAAGATTAAATAAAAAATCAATTAAATAGATTGGACTATTGAGTATCTCCCCACTAAAAGCTTATAACAGCGTGTCCCGCTGCAGGCCCCCCACCGCCATCAGCTGTAAACTGTGGGTGAACCTCACAGTAAGTGTTCAATTTCTCTACAGTGCCACCACAGGAGAAATTAAGCATTACACATTTGAAAGCAATGGGATGTCTTTATATTGCACAAATGTGCTGGGTCCTCCAAAGAAAGCGATGCTCAGGTCCCCACCTAGGAGATGAGGTTTCTGTGGAATCACCATATTTAACTATGCTACCCCTTAAGGGACATTTTTAACAATCCCTGTTGGAAATGTTGCTTGAGAATATGTTGATCACAAAGAATCCCACTGTTGAGTGTTCCCTTGCAATCATCTGTAATATGGCTTTAAGCATTCAATTTCCCCGCAGTACCACCACAGGGGAAACTGAGCATTGCTCAGCAGAGTAAGAAGGTTCTTCCAGAGTGAGCCACTGTTACCGCTTTCCACTCAAGGCCAAGAGACCTCTCCAATTCTCTACAGGTTTTATAAACTGGACTACACTTTTTAAAGTCCACATCACAACATGAGACATCTACTTTGACAAGCGGAATATATGAAGTTGAATATTGTATTCAATAGATTTTTTTTATTTTATTACAGGACTCAAGTGTTTGCTGTGTCCAGAAATGTGGAAGAGTTGGAAGCAGCAAAGAAGACACCAGTTGTCCCCAAGGAAGCCGAAAAGAGTATTCTGCAGAAACATTTTGAAAAGTCTGAAAGGATTTCAGCAGAAGCCACTAGTGTGATGGTAAGGTTCAAGAGTGTCACATAGGAAAGTGAATATGATTTAACCTACAGGACCAATATGACTTTTACAGCAGATCATTAGATACTGAGTTGATCAAATGTTTGCATAAATTATTTTTTTTCTTAATCAGAACGTCCAAAAATAGTCACCAGTGATATCATTCATAAATATATATGTTTTCATTTTCAGGATGGATCTTCAGAATTCATTGCCAAGAAGTATGCTTACCCTGGAGTGACAGGACAACATCAGGCTTCACCTACTAAAATGTTCCACTTCTGTCTCAAATTTCCAAAAGTTAATCTTCATCTTTGTTTGCAACATCAATCTCATACCGCTGCAGGACGCAGACATACCTTCCTTTACCAGATTGTAGGACAACATGAAGCAAAACTCACAGCGAAACCAAGTGAGTGACCCCACCCCCATCTACCCCCAATATACTGTACTTTTCTAACCGCCTGTTGACTCTGAAGGTCCCAGGTTAAGTAACCTCCAATCCTTTAACTGTTACAGCTCAGAAAGAGGTAGCCATTGAAAAAGTGCAACTAGAAATAACTACAGGACCAAAAGCAGCCGCAAAAATATTTGCTTTAGCTGACCTGGAACAGAAAGAAGGTGAACATCTTGAGGAATCTGAAGTTCAGAAGAGGCTGAGGACCATTCTTGGAATTGATGATGAGTATAAGGTAATTTTTAGTTTGATTGAGTAGACCATGTGTCTCCTTCACCAAGATGGTTGTTTTGGAGTGTCATTCTATCTGTTACATGATTTTCTATCACTTATCATGATACAGGCCAGAAACGAGAGCTTACATCTGCGCAAAAGAAAGAGCCATGATGCAAGGCAAAAGAAGCAACAATCAAGTAGCAGTAGCTCATCCAGCAACGAGAAGTCAAAGCAGCGCCACCATCAACAGCAAAAAGGGCAAGAATCATGGGAAAAGCAGCATAACAAAGGTCATCGGAACAATCCAAAGAGTAGCAGCAGCAGCAGTAGCAGCAGCAGCAGCAGCAGTAGCAGCAGCAGTGGCAGTAGGAGAGCAGGTCATAAGAACCAGCAGAGCAGCAGTAGCAGCAGCAGCAGTAGCAGCAGCAGCAGTAGCAGTGGTAGCAGCAGTAGCAGCTCAAGCCAACAACAGAGGGATAGAAAACACAAGCAAACGCCTCATCAGCAGAACAAACATAAGCAGCAAGGGACACGTCATTACACTGATGATATTGATGATGAGCAGGTATTATTAAATTATTTTAAAATTGAATGCATTTAAAGGCTATGAACACTTTCGGGAACACATTTTTTAAAGATTTCATTTTATTCATTTTAGGCCCAAACTAAATTTTTGAATGGGTCTTTATTAAAACATTTCATCATTTTTGGTTAAGTTTTAGCCTAACTGTAAGTAAGTCGTACTTTCACTTTGAACCTTAGTCCTTATCTCTGAGCTCCTGGTAGCTCTTAAACACTTATTTAAGCCTTATTCCTTTCGGTAAGGTAAGAATTAAGCTATAATGAGTGTTTATGAGCTGTCAGGAGTTCAGAGATCAGGCTTCACGTGAGCTGTCAGCTGAGTTCCCTGACAGAGCACAGTGAAAACAGACAGCTTGTCACTAGAGAATCTCAACTCTGTACAGAGAAAGGGGCTAAAAAATTTAGTAAGAACCAATTCAAATAACTTTTTTAGCGCAGGATGAGTACAATGCAAGAATAAAAAATAAATAATTGCCCCCAAAGGAGTCCATAGCCTTTAATTGTAAAATAACTAAATGTATACTATTCATATTTTCCTGCTTTTAATATGTGCCCTTGGTTGTCTTTCAAGAATGATCGTGAAATCTTTGAACTACGCTTCAGGAGACCAAATAGAGAGGTATGGGTTCAAATATGAGGCTGAACACTGGATAAATTGCAGTACCACTTGAGACCTCTGGTTAGTTGGTCAGTGTACTTTTTTTGTATACTACTCCAGGTTAGGATGCCTAAACACCATAGAGGTGTACAGATACAGAATTTGAATTCAAATAGATTATGCTTCAAAGTTGCTTCTTTGTTATGCTTATAGCCAGTGGTGCACCTAGCCTTTCTGCTGCCTGAGGCGAAAACTAAAACAGCACCCCCGCATGACAATTTTTTAGCTGCCACCCCCTCTTGCCCCTTCCTGGTGCTGCCTGAGGTGATCGCCTCACCTGGCATCATTGGTGGTGCACCCCTGTTTACAGGATGTAATGTCCCACTGAGATTACAAAAGCGCTATATTTTATTGTGGATAGGGATGTGATTTAAACCTTCATGTGATTTGCTGAAGGAGCTGCATTCAGCATATAATAATACCAGCTTCTTAAAGGTATATCATTTTTCATCAGTCTCAGCATGTCAGGACCACGTCTGGCCGTGTTCGCACATCACAGTCCAGCTCCAGTTCCAGTAGTAGCAGCAGTAGCAGTAGTAGTAGTAGCAGCAGCAGCAGCAGCAGCAGCAGCAGCAGCAGCAGCAGTGGATCTGCTAGAAGACCCCAGGCAATAGTAAGTATAAAGGAGCAATATAAAAACTCATGGTTTAACCAAAATAATATATTGCTAATTAGAATATCTTACGTAAAAAAAAAAGGTTTTGATTTTTAATTAATCCCACAAATGACCAATTTTTTTAGGAGAAATATATGGTAAATTTTTTTCCAGGTCCCATATTTTGTGAAATTATGTACAGTTTATTTTAAAAAAAATTGCAGATTTTTGAATGTTCTTAAAATTTAGCATCTAGAATGTTCTTTCAAAGTTGTCGAGCAAAGCACTGGAAGTTTTAACGAGGTTGTGCAGTCAAAGGTATTGAAAACCTATCATATCTTATCCGGCATCCTGCACCCCCGCCGATCAGTTATTTGAGGAAGCAGCGACACTTGTGCAAGCGCTGCTTCCTCTTCAAAATTGCTACCTCTACAAACGTGACAACATGTAGGTAATTTTAAAGCGGTAGCAGTGCTCACACGGACCCCTGCCAATCTGATATTGATGACCTCTCCTGAGGATAGGTCAATATCTTTGACTGCACAACCCCTTTAAGGTATTATGAATGACCACTCAAATATATAATGTGATTATCAGGCCAGATTCATTGGAGAACACAGATCTCCCAGCTGGGTGGCCACTCTTCAAGCGGTCCGAGCGGACAACAAGAAGCAGGGTTATCAGTTAATTGTGTATGGAGATTACCACTCATCCAAGCCTAAGATGCAGGCCTACATGGTGGACATCAGTGGAGAGAGCCGCTGGAGAGCATGCATCAGAGCACAAGTTGAAAGCCAACATGAAGCCCAGGTAATAAAAGCTTTATAACATGACAATAGATGTTACAATATTTCTACATATTATATAATGCTCATTATAATTATTACGGTCTAGGCTGAGCTGAAATGGGGTCAGAACTGTCAACAGTACAAGATGGCTGCATGGGTCGAAACAGGACGCTGGGGCAACCAACCAGCACTCAGAATGAAAGTTGCCTGGCCAAGAATCCCATCTAAATTGAAATCTACTGGACGAGCGTAAGCGAATATATAATATATACCTTTTTTTAACTCTACCCCTCAGAAACTTATATATCTGCAAAAAGGAGTATTAATCCTGCACACCCCTCCAGTGCATGCAGCGGGTCTGATTAAAGGGGTAGGGCATCAGTTGTACTATTTTGCCGTCTTTTGCGAAGACCAGGCATGGTAATGCCCACCCTTTATCTAAACCCTACCCCTTTAACTAATCCCCACCCACCATTTTAAAGATGAAGGTGAGAAGATGAAATGAATTTCTGCAAGACTGATTCAGTAGTAAATATACAAATGCTAACTTCTTTTTTTAAACATTTTTCAAGATTAAGTGTCCTCCTGTGTTATATGTAAGGATTTTAAAGAGGACCTGTCACCAAAAAATGCAATGCAATCTGAGCCCGCTATGTTATAGAGCAGAAGAAACTGAGAAGATTGATATATAGTTTTGTGGGGAAGGATTCAGTAAAACCTGTAATTTATACATTTATAGCTCTACTTTTTCTACCTTCAGTGAACAGCTATTGGTACAGGAGGGAGGGGATATTGGTGACTGATAGCATTGTGTGAGATAGCTGTCAGTCACTGATAACCCCTCCCTCCTGTACCGATAGCACTTTACAGGGCTGCAGATGCAAATGTAAAAATTACAAGTTTTAATAAATCTTTTCCCTCAAAAATATATATCAATCTGCTCATCTTTTCCTGGTCTACAGCAATCTGCTTTCAGATTGCACTGCATTTTTTGGTGACACGTCGTCTTTAAGGGATTTTACAGGGACATTTTTTTAATTCTTCTTGATTTTTAAGACCCTCATACAAATTACCATAAATCTAACATAAATGTGTGTTAAACAACAATAATACGTAGAAGTTGTGAATACAAAAAATATATTTACAAAAATCATTAGAAATTCCATCTATAAATAATGTTTCATTGTCATGAATTTGGGCTATAATTTCAGAGTTGGTTGGGTTTTCCCTGGAGCTGCCCTCATGTTCGGATTTTCTGAAAAAGTACAGAGAAACCCATCAAGACAAGCAAAGCTTGTCCTGTCCCTCTCCACTCCCAGGACCATGAATGTCTTTTTCCAAGCACCAAAGGTAAACTCATCACACAATCATCACCAGATAGATTGCCGTTGTTGTAGAAGTCATTTTGAGACCTTTTGACCCTCCTTGCACTAGAACCCAAAAAGGAATGCACACTGAGGTTGAATGGGGCTGAGCTGGCCGCAATAACAGGCAAATCCTATCAACAAGAGTGGCTCTGCCCGCCCACCACCGCCAATAAAGCGGACCTTTTCTTTTAATGTGCCATTAAATCTAGATATGCGTTTACTATTATACAGGCCACTTTCTACCGTGAAAGCCTCAATCTCCCTGCTGCCGTCACTGCTGCCTGGAATGCTCGTCCTGCAGACATTCAGGTCCCAACCTGGAATATCTTTGCTGATGTTCACAACTTAGTTGCAGACAGACTTAAAGGTAAGTTTAGTTACGTTTCGGACCCAGCACTGGACTGGGACTCCTTTGGCTTGCCAGAGGAAATGATTATGAGGATCCATCTGAACAGAACATATGCACGTCCACTTTTAAATGCATCATAATGATGGTGGCTATCATTGGACCCACAGGTCATGTCATCGATGAGGTCTATTACGTTATATGTAAATGATCCCCTAAGTAACAGACCCTAGTGGTAAAAGTAGATTGTCTTCTACTGGATCTTTGGGGCCCATCATTGCCTCTGCCCCTAGAGAAGCAGCTATTGGTATTCTGATGGACCAGTCTAACTTTAATCTAAGCATCGTGCTGGGAGTTCCCTTTGGCCTCAGCTCCCTTTGACACCGTTCCAGTTTACATGGCAATCATAGGTAGATCCCAGTTGCCCACCTCTAGGTCCCATCATATTGTTAAAGGGCTAAAAATATTACAAAACTTTAAATCTTCATCATTTCAATTTCTCCTCTAGGACATTGTTCGATGACTGAAAACATGATAAAAACATTCAATGACATTAACTTCAACTACACAATGCCTGGACACTGCTACCATGTTCTCGCTCAGGACTGTACTGAAGAAAATAAGTTCGTGATCATGGCCAAGAATTCCGCGGAGAATCCAGAACACAAAGATATTAATATCAAACTGGGAGAATTGTAAGCAGAAGCCAACATTGCAGATGTATCATACAAATAATGCAGATATGGTTATCATTCTGTAGTTTATAGCAATGCTGTATTGTATATTGCAGAAACGTATCAGAAGTACATTAATATTAGGCCAGAGGCAGGTAGCAGGAGTTTAGTATTATGATAGCAATTTTAGAAATGAGTGAAAAAAAAGTCATGTAATTGCCTTGGGATCCATTCACTTTTGAATTTCACCTACATCAAATAAAAAAAAAGGTTTGCAGCAGGATAAACCTTTTTTTTCATACTTTTTCATTTTTCCTAGTGATATTAAGATGTACAGCCGATCAGGAGAACCAATGGTTAAGGTTAATAACATCGACATTTCCAAGGAGAAGCTCCCATATGAGCCCAGCCAAGGTAAGGCATTCATAGAGAAGATTTATCAGTTCAGTTCGAAATGGAGAATTTCGGTAGGACTGTCCCACTATATGATGCGTATGGTGGAATCCCAATTTTCCCCCAGAGGAAATAATGGTCGGAAAGGGTTGGATTTCAACATGGCTAATTATTATTTTTTTTTTTAAATGGAGTTAAGATGTCGCCAGTGGCAGGGGCGGATTGGCCATAGACCCTACAGGGAAATTTCCCGGTGGGCCGATGCCCAGGAGGTCACCCAAGCTCTCCTCATGGCTGCAGGTTGGGTACATAATGATCTGATGCTTAAAGGGGTTGTCTCATCATAGACAATGGGGTCATATCGCTAGGATGTGCCCCCATTGTCTTAAAGGTATGGGTCCTACCACTGGGACCCGCACCTATATAGAGAACAGAGCCCCGAAAGTGAAGGGGGGCACACTGCGCATGTGCAGTCACCCTCCATTCATTTTTTATGGGACCGGCGAAAATTAGCCGAGCGCTGGCTTGGCTATTTCTGTCGAGCCCATAGAAGTGAATGGGAGCGGTGGCCGGTCATGAGTGGTGCGCTCCCATTCACTTCTATGGGGAGCCAGCTTGGTGGTGGCCGGACCGGAGTCCTCCAGCCACCACCTTGCGGGGCTCCTTTCCTCATATAGGTGCGGGTCCCAGCGGTGGGACCCGCACCTATAAGACAATGGGGACATATCCTAGCAATATGCCCCCATTGTCTATGATAAGACAATCCCTTTACCAGCCACAGTTACCCTCTTGAACTCAACTGTATTACCGTCCTAAGGACGATAATACAGTTGAAAACAGTGGAGAGGGCAGCAGTATATTAAGCTGCGCTGTGGTATTATGATTCTGCAGAGGTGGTACGTTGTGTTGCACTATGATATTGCAGGCCCTGTCTGCTTCTGTTGTCCCTGTCTACTTATGTTGCCGTGCCTTCTATCAATTTAGTCCCACCTACAACATGCGGCCACTTTTACGTTTTTTTCCAGGGCCACTTTAAGTTGCCAATCCGCCCCTAGCCAGGTATCTGACCAAAGCTTTTCCCCTTCTTCCTATTAAGAAACCATGTATGCTCAGCCAAGTAAGCACATTTATGGAGGCTAGTATGCATGGGTCTATGATATTATCTTCTGGAATTTACAAATTAATACAATAATATAATAAAAAGAAGAGTTACGTCTGACCAGGAAATCAAAATCACATACATTATGATTCTGAAATCTCTTCCAGATCCATCTGTGCATATCGAAGAGAGAGATGGAAAACTTGTCCTGTCCGCACCAGAATTTGGTATTGAGGAACTAGTTTATGACAAAAAGTCAACTGAGGTAAAGGAACCTCCCATTTACCACTGTAACATCTTATGACTCAATAATCTGGGGTGTCCTCAACTACATATGGGGGAGTGGTTCATGTTGGATAGTGATCTGGACAACATGGGGTCCATTCAATGAGTGGACCATACAATGTAATAATTGATAGAAGCAAATTAAGTCTTAGACTGAAGTTATCACATTCTGAATGCTATGAATGTTAGTCCTCAATTTTCCTCAATTTGGGTTGCAATATCTGGCTTCGACATCTCAAGAAAACTTGCGAGAACTCTCAAAAACACTACTCATTAGTAGTTGGGGTTAGGGTCATTTGATGGCTTTGTAGGTCACTGTCTTATCAGATATCCCACCAATATGCATTTTTATGTAGCTTCGCACAGCAGTATGGATGAGAGGTCAGACATGTGGTATCTGCGGCCGCCATGATGATGAGACAGAACGAGAGTTCTCGATGCCTGATGGATCAGTAGCAAAGGACGAAGACAGCTTTGGTCATTCATGGATCCTGTCTGAAGACGCCTGCTCAGGAGGTAAGACATAAATAGTGGTTTGTGATGCTCACTAACATGGCATCCACTCAGTCAGTTCTGTATCAGCTTACAATATGATAAAATGATAGGAATGATGACAGCAGTGCTGACTTTGTGGGAGGCAGTGACCTGTTCACCGATGTTATCACATTAGTAAAGATATTGGAACACATAAGCTCCACCAAAGCATAGAGAAGGAAAAAATATAGACACTAGACTTCATTTACCTAAAAAGTATGTGGTGGATAATGGACTTTTTATTTTACAGCCTGCAAACTTCATCGTACTTTGGTGAAGACTGAGAAACCAGAAAGGGAGGAAAACAAATGTTATTCCATCCACCCAGTCCTGCGCTGTGCTAAAGGTTGTACCCCATCAGCCACCACCCCTGTCTCTGTCGGCTTCCACTGCACATCTGCTGGTAAGTTATCATCCATGAGTCATATAAGATCACAATAATGTTGGAACAACATCTGGTGTCAACCTCAAAGCCAACAGTCCATGGTCACATCTCTTGGGGACAGTGAAGGATCCCGTTCTTTAGAGACGTTTGCCTTGGTCTTGAAAGGTAGCAGATTAGTCCTGATTTGGGACCATGATGCAAGTCAGCAAAGTTTTGAAGACCTGTGTGAGCTATGAGATCTCCTTTTTACCCATATACTCCAGTGTGGAGGTAGGGAAGTTCTAGCTCTGGGCACCACAATTGGTGACTTTAGCTCCTGGTTCTCCAAAAGCTCAACAAAATGCATCCGCTTATGCCTTCTTCACAATACGAACTAAATTCAGCTCAGTCCCTTACCTTCTAATAGACAATAGGCTGCTTTGAAGGTGGCAATTGGCCTACTAGGCCAAGGGGTGCCCATTTGGCATGTCCTCCCCTGCCCTCTATGTCTGTGAACAAACTTCAGCTTATAACTATCTGTTATTCAATTACAGATCTGGCAGAAGAGTCGCTGATTGACAGGTCCGAAGACTTCACCGAGCAAGTAGAGGCACACACTTCCTGTTCCTGCAAGTCTCTCAAGTGCGAGGGTTAAAGATGATGGTGCTGCCTCTGCCCCCCTCTTGTTTGTACCTAGAAAGTAACACAAGAATGAGCTGTAATGTCAGCCCCAATCAAGCCAATCGCACTTTCAAACCAACTGTATAGTTCTTTGTTCTAAACCCTGAAATTTTCAATAAATATTTGCATCCACAAAAATGATTATCTGTGACTTTTATTATGCTGTATGATTGTATGCTATGGTATTGCTACCGACTGCCCCATAAACACTGGCCCAGCATTCCTGCTTTTTACGTTGGCAGCTGTCAGACTACTCTGGCTATGGCACATCTTCTAGCACGGTCAGACTTTTAAAGTGGCCTAGAAAAAAAAAACAAGGGTGGCCCCATGTTGTAGGCGAAGAAAACACAAGTAGGCATGGACAACAGAAGTAATACTACTGTACTGCACAAAATACTACCCCAGCAGAACCAAATACCACAGCGCAGAACAATATACCACCCCAGAAGAACCAAATACCACAGCGCAGAACAAAATACCACCCAGCAGAACCAAATACCACAGTGCAGCATAAAATACCACCCAGCAGAACAAAATACCACAGTGCAGCATAAAATACCACCCAGCAGAACCAAATACCACAGCGCAGAACAAAATACCACCCCAGCAGAACCAAATACCACAGCGCAGAACAAAATACCACACAGCAGAACCAAATACCACAGTGCAGCATAAAATACCACCCAGCAGAACAAAATACCACAGTGCAGTACAAAATACCACCCCAGCAGAACCAAATACCACAGTGCAACACAAAATACCACCCCAGCAGAACCAAATACCACAGCGCAGAACAAAATACCACCCAGCAGAACCAAATACCACAGTGCAGCATAAAATACCACCCAGCAGAACCAAATACCACAGCGCAGAACAAAATACCACCCAGCAGAACTAAATACAACAGTACAGTACAAAATACCACCCCAACAGAAGACCCAAATACCAAAGTGCAGCACAAAATACCACCCCAGCAGAACCAAATACCACAGTGCGGTACAAAATACCACCCCAGCAGAACCAAATACCACAGTGCGGTACAAAATACCACCCCAGCAGAACCAAATACCACAGTGCAGCACAAAATACCGCCCCAGCAGAACCAAATAACACAGTGCAGAACAAAATACCTGTTGAGGAAGGGTTGAAATATATGCATAAATATATATGTATATGCATGCAAACATATGCATACATGTATAATATATATGCATATATATATATCCATAGGCACTTTATAGGATGATGTGCGCAGATGTGCCCAGCATCTGCCCTTAGTATTCCCCAGGGGCTCATTGCTGCCCCTGTGGGAATGTGCCCCCTTATGTGCCACTTGTTGGGTCCTTTTAGGTTTGTCCCCTTTTCATATGTCCCTTTTTCATATGTCCCCTTTATATAAAAAATAATTCCCCCCTGTTCCATAGGCCCCATTTGTATGTCCCTTGGGTGACCTGAAACCAGGCGCATCAGTGTGAATGTGCCCCAAGCATTCACACTGATGCAATCTGGTTCAAGGTACCAGAGTGACCGGACAAGGTCCGGTCATTCTGGTGAACACAAAGGTTTCAGATTCTAAAGAATCTGAAATCCTTTTGTGATAATTATCTTCAGATAATTATGCATAATAGAGAGAGGGGAGAAACCTCCCCTCCATCTATTATGCGCATTCCGGCAGCGCGATTACTATCGCGCTGTCCGGAATGCAAGGAGCTACAGGAGGGAGATCAAAGCATCTCCCGCCTGTCAGCAAGCACATTCGGCCCTGCGGCGCGTGTGCAGGACGCGCGGGCTGGCGCGGTGACGTCATCTCACCGCGCTGGCCCACTTGTCCCTCACAGTGGTGCGCGCACGTGCGCCTCTGTTTGGGTGGGGCGGCAGTGCGGGCTGCCAGACAGCACTGGGCAGTTGGAGGCCCCCCCCCCTCAAGAGAATCATCCCCAGGACGACGAGCAAACTCCCAGAACGAGCATAAGTATAATTAACCCCTACAACCCCACTATCCCACCAATGATCTTCCCCAGCATTTAACCCCTACCTAACCTATACCACCAACCCCACTATCCCACCAACGATCTTCCCCAGCATTTACCCCTGACCCCTGCCAGCATTTAACCCCTGCTCTAGACCCCTTGCATTTAACCTCTACAGTGGCCCCAGCATCCTGTACCCTCCTACCCCGGTACCCCTTCCCTGCCATCACCTCTGCATTCCCCAAATCTCCCCTGCCACCGCAGCAATAAATACTGCTACTGCTGCAGAGCTCCTGGAACCCCTTGGCTTGGTTGCGGCAATACTGTCCCGTCTATTGCAGCAGCCTTAACCCCTTTATTGCACCCCTGAATTGTGTGTGGCAGTATATCCCTTCACTGCTGTATATTCTTGTGACCCCCTAGGGATAGTCCAGAGTCAGGTTGGGTGGGTGGCTATATTGGGTGTGTGTGTAACTTGTATTAGCTAGTGTTGTGGGTGGAATTTGGGATTGTGTAGTGTAGTTAGTACTGTATTTTTAGTGCTGTCTATGTACTGTATTGTATGCGTCATTATTTACTGTACGGTGGGTAGTAATAAATATTGTGTGTTATTTGTACCTACTGTGTAGTGTGTTTTACTAGCGGTAGCTAGTCCAGTAAGGCGCATGTAGATAGCCAGTGACCAGTGTTAGGAGATAGCGTATTTTCTAAGGTATAAATAGGTGGAGTTATCAGTAGATGATTACGTCTATTTATGAATATTAATTATTTATATTTGCATAAATATTGGTAATTAATATTCTCCCTTTACAATACCACCCCAGCAGAAGACCCAAATATCACAGTGCAGCACAAAACACCACCCCAGCAGAACCAAATACCACAGTGCGGTACAAAATACCACCCCAGCAGAACCAAATACCACAGTGCAGTACAAAATGCTGCTTTAACAGAAGCAAATACCACAGTGCGGTACAAAATACCATCCCAGCAGAACCAAATACCACAGTGCAGTACAAAATGCTGCTTTAACAGAAGCAAATACCACAGTGCTGCACAAAATGCTGACATCCTCAGCACAGTGTTCAACTGTATCGCTGTCCTGAGGGTGATGATTCAGTTGGGTTAAGGGGGGTATTTAAGGTTGGTGGTCAGGTGCATAAGTTCCTAACAATAATTAATGCTGAGAGCATCAGATCATTATGTACCCAGGCAGCAGCCTTAAGGAGGGCTTTGGTGCCCCATTGAGAAATTTCCAGTGGCCAGTCTGCCCCTATTTTCCAGATCCTTCTTTCCCCTAACAGCTGCCATCTGGCGAGAATCTGGTGAGCCCTTATAAACATGGTTGTTTGATCCTGCCAAAACCGCTGACTCCTTTGACCAACATTTTAAAATTATTTACATAAACCTATGCGTCACATATACTAAGTACATTGCTTATCTCATTCCCATCATGAGTTAGGTCAGGCTTACACCACCTGATGTTCGCTTGTAACCCTAAGTTCACACCTGAGCGTTTTACAGCGCGTTTGAACGCGCTGTAAAACGCCCGACGCATAAACAAGTACTTGAGCTTTTTTTGGGGCGTTTGTCGCGCGTTTTGTGATTGACACCACAGTAGTCAATCACAAGAACGCGCGTACGAACGCGCGTTTCCTATTTGCAAAAACGCGCGTTTTTAGAACGCTCAGGTCTGAACCCAGGGTAAAGGTGCCGCAGATCTGCTGATGAACAAGTGGACTGCTCTTTCATCGGGAGAAATGATTGTTGGTGTGTACACCTCATCCATTGTTTCTGAGCAGTAGAGTGTGCTGGAAATGAATCCAATGCGAGTCATTTATTATAGTGTTTTGCACCAGTTTTTACTAATGAAAGTGCACCTGTTTTGGAGGCATTCACGCCTCATTCGACAATTTTAGGTTTTAGACTAATTCATTTTTTTTTCAGCCTATTCATGTTGGTGCGCCTTTTTTAAGCATGAATTCTAATTTTTATTCCACTTAATGGATAGCTTTGTTTTTGTTGACAGACATGAGCAGTGACCCGCAACACTTTTATTAAAAAAATCACATTGGTGGGGAGACATGCCCCTTTTCACAAATGTGTATATGGCTGCGCAACTTTTTGTCAAATATGCAACTTTTTTGGGCTCATATGTAACTTTTTCGCTGCCCTTTTGCACCTAATTCGTGATTCAACCAACAAGTAGTCGAATTGCACATGGTCCACCTGTGCTCTGATGAATATAAAGATGCATTACTTAACTTATTACCTATTGTGCGACTCAGAAAAAATACTGTGCTAAATAGTGACAGGTAGTGTTGAGCGAACTTGTGTTTTAAGTTCGGCGTCCAGAGTTTGGGTTCGGATTGTCAAAGAATCCCGTTATGGATTCCGCTACCACGGACCATGACGGAATTCTATGACGGCATGCACCACGGAAGACTATAAGAGGCTAATAGAAGTCTATGCTGGCCCTAGACTTCTATTATGACGGAATGAAATACGGAATGCCTCTTATAGGCCGTCATAGAATGCCATTATGGTCCGTGGTAGCGGAATCCATAACTGAATTTTTAGTTAACCCGAACCTGACCTTTGTACGCAGAACTTAAAACACAAGTTCAATCAACACTAATGACAGGCTAATCCACTACACTGTCTAATTGCACTCTAGAAAACAGACAAGCACGATAAATGACCCCCAATATATTTTGTTTGGGTTACCGCTTTTACTATGAGCTGTACTGCATCTAGTGTGAACATCTCCTTCCGTCCTATAACACGTCCCTCCTCCTCACTGCTACACCCCTGTATGGGAGGCAGCAGGGCTCATTCCAGGGCTGGATGCTCTGCAGGGAGGATGGGGCTGAGCAGGTGCGTGCTGCTGGGGCTGCTCCTCTCCATAGGGGCGTCTATCTGCTGGGGTCAGTGCCCCTGCTCTGACCCAGCCCTATGCCAGCCCATCAAAGACACCCGGGACTTTGAGGTACAGTGTCTGTGTGTTACAATGTATCAGCTCTGTCGATGAGATACAATGTATCATGTAGTGTTGTTTGTGTAACTTCCTGATTGTTAACCCTCTGATTGTGGGGGAGGTGCAGGGATGAAGTTCATTTGCCGTATGCCACATGCTCTCCGTGATTTGCTCTCTGTGATTTTAGCATAGTTTTTACCAGGAAGAAAACTTCCGAATAACAGGTGTGAACTGAGCCACCTGTCTGCATGTAGCACCTATGGCCCTGTTTACATGCAACAGATTTTCTAATGCAAATTTTGCACCTTAAATCCACAGCAAAGTACAATACAAAATCCCATTTACAAGATGCATAAAAAATCAGGTCGTACCATGTATCTGCCCCATGTAGCTAAACTCTTGAAAATTACCTGTCTTCTATCCTGACATGCCTGTTTTAGTAAATACTTGCTTTCTCCATAAAATAGGAATGCTGAAGCATATTTTCTTAGAATTTGAATTGGGTTGGTCCTCTGTTATTCCTCCTGAAAGTGAATAAATAAATTGATAACTAGGTGATGCCATTCGCCTTCCCTGTAGGATGTCTCTGCACAGTCTTACACAGTCTCCAATATTTGTTTTCAATTTTAATATTGATGGTCTGTCTCCAGGATTGATCTGATATTGATGACCTGTTATTTGAAGAGACTGCAGTGCTCTGGCGAGCGCAGAATCCTCTTCCTAGGCCAGTGACGTCATGTTCATCGGTCACACGGCCTAGGTGCAACTCACTCCCATTCACATGAATGGGTCTGAGCTGCGATACCAAACACATACACAATGTATGGTGCTGTGCTTGGTAAGCGATGAGGAGGCCTCCTCAAACACCATATTGGTACGTTACCAGGAGTCGGACCCCTGTCAATCTAATATTGATCACCTATCCTAAGCATAGGATGGCATCCACAGACGCATACCATATTTTGTCAGTGATCACGGATTCCTTGCTCATATTATAGACTATGGGTCTGTGAAAACCATGGACACAACACGTATGTGTAATGTCCCGGAGTGTCATTACCACTCCTTCTACACCTTGCTACCACTTTCCATGTGCTAATTTATATCACCTAATATATTTCCTATACTGTGCATATGCATTCCTAGGTATTTCCTATAATAATTATGTTCAAGTGTAATAACCTGGTTTGCCACAAGGTGGAAGCACACACTTGGCAGAGCATTAGTGAGAGTCTGGAACTTTCCTTCCAGACTCTATTCCTAGAGAGAGGAGGAGTTTTACTTAGAGAGCAGTCTAGAATCCTCCCTGCTGGGAGAAGGAAGCAAGGAGTGGGGCATGTCGTCCTGTGCTTTGCTTAGTGCAGTCTCACCCCTGCTAGGGGAATGCAGCAGGCCTGGTCCTCCCTGGACAGGTTCTGTTAGTCCTACACCAGCCTTATCACTGGAGGTTGTGCAACACCAAGCATAAGCAAGCTGTGAGGTATTCATAGCCAGGACAGAGTTTCCTAGGATTTTCTACAGTAAGAAACTGACTACTAACATAGCTGAGCTAAGAGAGCAACAGAGAAGATACAGCAGAGCAGGAGTTTGTATGCAGAGAGAGTATTTGCCTGCCATTTGCCTGCTGAAAGATATTGGTAACCAAGGGAAGGTCTGGGAACTGTATGGATTACCGTTAATTACAAGTAAAGCAACTGTTCAACATTTAACCATGTCTGGACTCAACTTCATTCTTTCATCACCCAAGTTACCAACCCCCCTTTGCACTGCTTCGGACCACGCTCGTCTGGGATCCAACCATTAGTGTTGAGCGCGAATATTCGAATTTCAAATTTTTATCGCAAATATCGGCACTTTCAAAATTTGTTTGTTTTTTTTTCATCTGAACCCATTACCTAGTATACTTACCTGCTTCTTGCTTGTGGGTCAATGTGAGAAAGCTACAATATTGGAACATTCTTCATTATTAAATAATTTTTTTCTCTTATGCGAAAAATCGGCAATGTAATCGCGTAATGCGAATATTCTAAAACCTGAATATATAGCACTGGAATATAGTGCTTTATATTCTTTTTTTTAGAATATTCGTAATTTTTTCCCATCGGAAGTCATGATTCCTCCCTGCGTAAGTTGCTTTTCGGCCAATGACTGTTCACACTAAATTGGAAAAAATTACGAATACTCTAAAAAAAGAATATATAGCACTATATTCCAGTGCTATATATTCAGGTTTTAGAATATTCGCATTACGCGAATATTACATTGCTGATTTTTCGCAATCAATAGAATATTCGCGAATATATGACAAATATTCTAACGAATATTCGAAAAATATCGCAAATTCGAATATTGCGCCTGCCGCTCTTCACTACCAACCACATCCAAAGGTAGGAGCATCGTGACAAAGTGCTACACAACATCTCCAGGGATATTGTGGCCTGTTTAATACCACTCTGGCCTTCCTACCACTGGGTACCATAACATCACTACAAAAGGGAGCCTTGTGCTTCCGCTGCTTAACCGCAGCTGGCGTCACGACTACTTACTCTAAAAGAGGGACGTATTTCGTAGATACCTCCAGAGGGGTAAGGGATCCCCCAGGCGTGCCTAGTGGGCTTGTTGTATATGCCATCTGTGTTTGGTCCATGCTTTTCATGGACCATTGGTAGAAGATGCTCTGGAATCTAATTTTCAGCCTAGCAGTTTCCGTGGAATACGGATACCGCACTGAGAGCAAAAACACGGACCAAATACAGATCCTTCGTCTTTACAGATGAACCACTGACCATCTTTTCACAGATCTCATCACAGATATGGACGTGCAAAAGAGGCCTAAAAGACCATTCAGGAAAGCTAACAGGTCAATCTCCGGGACCACTCTACTAAAATAAATAAACTGCAAGAAAATGTGTGTGAAATGTATGAACTAGTCACATAAGTAAGTGCTAAATGTGATCTATCTGTTTTCAGGTCTATGTATTTCATGTTAGAGGGGATAACTGGAAGAACTATGACTGGGCCCACGTCACCACAGTCGCCCTGTTTGCCCCATATGACCCAGAACTCATGTGCTTTGCACACTCCAAAGGGGCAAGATTTGTTCTAACAGGTAAGCTTGTGATACTATTAGGGCTCATGCACACGACCGTTGCTGTTTTGCAGTCCGTTTTTCATGGATCCGTTGTTCAGTATCTGAGGTTTTTTTTCCTCTAATTTAAGTCCTCTTCCGTTCCGTTTTTGCACAAAACATATCCATATAGTTTCCGTATTTGATCAGTTTTATGCGGATCGTATACTGAAACAGTAACTTATTGATCACCAAACACATAAGCAACATGTGCTGGGCATAGCATTTCTACAGTACGGATCCGCAAAATACGGATGACATACGGATGCGTTCCTTCATTGCGGACCCATTGACTTGAATGGGGCCTCGGACCGTGATTTGCGGACAATAATAGGACATGCACTACTTTTTTGTGGAACGGCCATGCGGACAAACTGAAACGGAATGCACACGGAGTAACTTCTGTATATTCTACAGCCCCATTGAAGTGAATGGTTCCGCATATGGTCCGCAAAAAATACGGAGCGGAAGCGTAAAGAAAATACGGTCGTGTGCATGAGCACTTAGGATGTGAATGAAAAATAACCAATTAGGCTTATATATGTGTTTGTTAAAAGGGTGTTCACCCTTAAACAAACAGCAGGTGGCGCTATAGAGCTAGATTTTATTAAATAACTCAGTGGCAATTAGTATTAGTTCCCAGGGGCTGGTTTGCAAACTATAGAATGTTTTATAATGGGCCAACCCTTAAAGACAATGGGGGCATATCGCCAGGACCCCACTGCTGGGAACCGCATTTATATCGAGAACAGAGCGGGGAGCACTGTGGCTGGAGGACCCCAGATTTCCCGGGGTCCGTCCACCACCAAGCTCTGCTCCCATAGAAGTTAATGGGAGCGTACTGCGCATGCGCGGCCGATGCTCCCATTCATTTCTATGGGGCCGACGGAAATAGCTGAGCCAGCGCTCGGCTATATTCGCTGGCCCCATAGAAAATAAATGGAGCGCCCTCCTTCACTTTCGGGGCTCCGTTCTCGAAATAGGTGCGGGTCCCAGCGGTGGGACCCGCACCTATCAGACAATGGGGGCATATCCTAGCGATATGTCTCCATTGTCTGAGATGGGAAAACCCCTTTAAGGCGCACAGTTGTTCGTGTCAATGGTACAGACTTTGAATGGATTTGCCGAAGACAGAACATGTTCTATCTTTTTTGGGGCGGAGGCATGGATCAGAAGCCCACGAAAGCACTTTATAGTGCTTCCGTGGGCTTCCGATCCGTGCCTCCCTCACCACAAAAAAGAAAGGTTAATCCCTATCTTCAATCGTATCTGGCGGATGCGAACTTATTCAAGTAATTGGGTCCGCATCCGTGATATGGAGGGCATACGGCCAGTGCCCGTATATTGTGCAAGTACGCTCGTGTGCATGAGCCCTTATAAATGTCGTCGTTGCCGAGACCCACAATGTTTAATATTGAAGGGGTCCCAGGGTTCCCATTCTTCCTCAGGGCATAACCCCTTTGATTAGAAGTATGATCGAGGACTGAGAAGTTTGGTCAGGTACATGTTCTACTGCTCCATTTAAAGTCTGAGGCTGATGGAGACAGACGGGAAAAGCACTGGTTGTTGCTGTGTCATGAAGCGTCACTTCTGGAACCTGAGGAAGGGGCCCTAGAGCCCAGAAACACATTCTTCACTCAATAAACAGATGATCATTCATAATCCTTAGAGTGAGTAATCGATCATCCCTGAGCCTACAAGGTCCTGTACTACAGTCTGCAACCCCTGTGTCCTAAGCTTCACTGTACTGGTACTGCAGCTCAGCCTCATTCATTTCACACAGGCTGCAGTACCAGGCACACGTATGGATGTGCCACTGTGTCTAGAACAACTCGGCAGGAGCCTCAGGACTTCAGCAAGTCCTCAACCTCTCTGTTCTGCTGATCAATAGGGTTCCCAGATTATTCTGACTGTCTGGGCCAGTGATGGGCAAAGTGCGTCTCTCCAGCTGTTGCTAAACTACAACTCCCACCATGCCCTGCAGTAGGCTGATAGCTATAGACAGGCTTTGCATGCTGGGAGTTGTAGTTCTGCAACAGCTGGAGAGCCGCACGTTGCCCATCACTGGTCTGGGCCAGTTCACAAGTCTGATTTAGAAAAACACGCTTAAAAAAAATTAGTGTGGAATTAAAACATGTTTTTTATGTGGCTTTTTTTACACTTTTTTTTTATTCAATGGGCATTCACTTCAATACAAAGCTGGATTTCAGCTTGAGGTTTTTTACCTGGATCTGCTTCCCTTTGAAGTGAATGGGCGGCTTTTTTGAGCCAGTTTTGGAGCTGATGTTTAGGCTCCAAATGCTCCAAAATCAGCCCCAAAAAAACGCTGTGTAAACTGGCCCAAGGGAGTATATTCCATACTGAAAAAAAGATGCAGAATTTGCTTTAGGATTCCTTGTGGTTTTAGGATGAGGTTTTTAACACCAAAATCCACATAACAAAAAAAAAACTAACTCTGGACACATGCTCTAAAGTAATTTCCCCCCTCCATCTTTTTTTTCACAGGAGACTTTCCATTGAAGGATGTTGTGGATTCAGACAAGAGATCAGCCTGGATAGCACAGAAGGTGAACCTGGCAAAGGCTCAATATATGGATGGCATTAATCTGGATATAGAACAACCGGTGTTGCCCGATAGCCCCGAGTATTACGCTCTGACTGCGCTGGTGAAGGAGACCACTGAGGCTTTCCATAGAGAGATCCCTGGGTCACAGGTGAGGATTACGTAAGTTGGTGATTCTCATGTTTTTACATACATATTAGTCTGGATTCACATCACCGTTATTTTTCTGTTCTTCTGATCGGTCAGAAGAACAGAAAGGCCTCATGCACACGACCGTATGTGTTTTGCGGACTGCAAACCGCGGATCCGCAGAACGCGGCCCATTGTAGAAAAGCCTATTGTTGTCCGCAAAACAGACAAGAATAGGACATGCTCTATTTTCTTTGCGGGGCCACGGAACGGTGCAACGGATGCGGACAGCACACAGAGTGCTGTCCGCATCTTTTGCGGCCCCATTGAAGTGAATGGGTCTGCGCCCGAGCCGCAAAATATGCGGCTCAGACGCGGACCAAAACAACGGTCATGTACATGAGGCCAAAAATGAAGAAAAAAAAACGGATCCTTTAAAAAAAAAAAAAAATACAGATCTTGTATATCAGTTATGCACATTTTTATTTCTGACAGAAAATGGCAATGCAAAGAATATTTATACTATTTTCAAAAGTTTTTAAAAGTAGTAAAACAAAATAAAAACTATACAAATTTGGCATCGCTGTAATCCGCAGAATAAGGACATCATGTCATTTCTA
This sequence comes from Bufotes viridis, assembly GCA_033119425.1. NCBI lineage: Eukaryota > Metazoa > Chordata > Amphibia > Anura > Bufonidae > Bufotes > Bufotes viridis. The sequence goes on from CM065596.1 coordinate 141,440,381, forward strand.
GCACAGTGAACGGCTAACGACAAAACTCAAAAAAACTTGGGGGAATTTTTCTTCCCAATTTCACCCCTGAAAGAATGTTTTTCCTGTTTTCAAATACAAACCATGGTAAATTAAATGGTGCCATTTAAAAAGTACAACTTGTCCCGCAAAAAAAATAAGCTCTCCTATGGTTATATGAACAGGAAATAAAAAAAGATTTTGCTCTTGGAATGCGGGGAGGAAAAAACGAAAATGGACTTTAAGGGGTTAACAGCACATACCTGACTATGCAATTCATCTAAACCCGTTTATGCAAGACAGAACATGCTGCTTGTCTAACCTGTACAGTCTGTACACGGATTTCCACATATTAAGGTCTTTTTTATCTCTGGCTGCAGCCTGTGTCACTTACTGTCTGTTTAGTTAGGTGATCCAGTTTTGCAAAATAGTACCGACCTCAAGTTTAAAGGGCATGTCCGCCTTTTGAAGACCATTTTAGAGTTTACATCCATGTAGATATAAACTGCATAAAAAGTTATGTATTGATGTCATTGGTTACTGTAGCCCAGAGCTGCATTCATAGTTCTGCTATCTGTCATTGGAAACCATTAACAAGCTTGTTTCCAGACATACCTTTAAAGGGTCACCTCCATCAGAAATGAATTTTTTTTTTTTTGTTTTTTTTTAAACTGCTTATAGAAAACTTTTTTTTTTTTTCAACTGAGCTCCTATAATACAGCACAGCAGGACAAATTGTTTTCCCTGCAGCAGGTTCCTGTACAGTAAGTGCCCTGTGCAGAAACCAAACTCTTTAAGGCTAGGGCTACACGACGACATTTGTCACGCAACATTTTGTCGCACCAATGCCGCACGACAATTTTTATAATGATAGTTTATGGTGTGGCACTGCGACATGCTGCAACTGCGACACGACACGATTTTTCTGCTACTGTCGCGTTGCAGTGCGACATTATAGACTATAATTATAAAAAATTGTTGCGCGACATTGGTGCACCAAAATGTCATGCGACAAATGTTGCAGTGTAGTTGTGCCGTATGTGTTGCGTGACACATGTCGTCGTGTAGCCCTAGACTAAGGGGGTTGGCAAAATGACAACACAGAATAGGTGACAAGTGTCTGATCAGTGGGGGTCTGACCTTTGGGACACCAAAGAACAGGGTTGTCATTTAAATGATGCATTGAATGAACACGCTCGCTGCTGCCCTATTAAAATTCAATGGGAGAGAGATGCCCGAGATAGAAGGACACTTTGGTATTCCCATAGAGATGAATGGAGCAGCAGTGTGCATGTTCAACCACTGCGATAGTCATACAAGGGCACAGGAGCCCTGTTCCTGTGATGAGTAAGTGTCCCAGACATCAGACGCCCACTGATCAGACACTTAAAATTTCATTCATTCTGGGAATACTCCTTTATTTGTAACTCAAGATCTCTTAAACATGAGTGTAAATTAAAAGGGCGTCTGTCAGCAGATTTGTACCTATGACACCGGCTGACCTGTTACATGGGCACTTGGCAGCTGAAGGCATCTGTGTCTGGTCCCATGTTCATATGTGCCCGCATTTCTGAGAAAAATGAAGTTTTAACATATGGAAATGAGCCTCTAAGAGCAACGGGGGCGTTACCATTACACCTAGAGGCTCTGCTTATGCCCTTTAACTGTTCTCTCTAGAAAGCTGCCCTGGTGATCAGCTGCTATTGCCTGAGGCCAGCCATGCATTTTACCTGTAACGACCCCTTCTGGGGAAATCTAATATGGCAGGCCTTTCAAATGCCTGGCCAGTCTACATGGACCTCTCAATGATGCCCTTGACGTAACAGAAATGTAAATTTCCTGCAAATCCGCTGCTACTTGAACTGCAAAATGAGTATATTGCAGGTTATGACTTCCCCACAGTGTATGATTTCTACATTTTTCTCCTTATTCCTATAACCCTTTTTATTCTCATTTCCTGTATTCTCACTGTTCTAGGTGACCTTCGATGTTCCTTGGTCTCCTAACTACATCGACCTCCGTTGCTATAACTATACGGGCATAGCAGACCTGTGCGACTTCTTGTTTGTGATGTCCTATGATGAGCAATCCCAGATCTGGTTTGACTGTATCGCTTCAGCAAACGCACCATTTGACCAAACCATAGCTGGTCAGTATTCAATGACTGAGATTTAATGGGGTACATATTACATCGGTCTTTCGAGCTAAAAATGATTTCTAAGTCTGTGCCTGGTACATGTGCTGTGGAAGTAGCAAGACTGGGAAAACTGGGTGACAGCCATCGTGGAAGCTGCAATGAAAGCCATAATGGTGAAAGCCAGAAATCACACGTATAATATGTTTAACAGCCTAACAAAAAGGGACAACCGAGGACTTCACTGATTATTATGAAATACTTTGCATAACGTATGTATATATAACACAGTTATATGAAATTTTGGTGCAGACACCGCACCAAAATTCCACCAACAGCCACTTAGTGTTTGCCTCCCATTTAGAGTTGAGCGAACTTGTATTTTAAGTTCGGCGTCCAAAGTTCGGGTTTGGGTTATCGAAGCATCCCGTTATGGATTCTGCTACCACGGACCATAACAGCATTTGGAATCCATAAGGGGATTCTTCAATGAACCTGAACCTTGGACAACCCTAAGGACCTGGGGTGACATTACCGTCATGTGATCAGTGCAGGGGGCGTGGCTCAGCACTGGATTGGATAAGAGGTGATCCAGTACTGAGCCATGCCCCCTGCACTGATCACATGACGGTGACGTCACCCCAGGTCCTTAGGGTTGTCCAAGGTTCGGGTTCAACGAAGCAGCCCCTTATGGATTCCAAATGCCGTTATGGAATCCATAACGGGATGCAATGAAAACCGGAACCCGAACTTTGGACGCCGAACTAAAAATAGAAGTTCGCTCAACTCTACATATTGGTACACCATAGACTTTTTCCCGGGTGCGGGTGCCCACAGGGAGGGCTCTGAGTGCCGCTTCTGGCACCCATGCCATGGGTTCGCCACCACTGCCCTATAGGGACCTTCATAGATTCTGTCAAGAAATGCAGGACAAAGAGTCCAGCCAGCCGGGTCACATGGTGGAACCCCAAAGGACACCGTTTGTGTCTGTCATGCGACGGATTTGGCACTTCCCTTATTTTCTTTGTTCTGCTTCTATAATGGAGCAGAAAAATGGGAAATACAAGCACTAATGTGAATGCGGCCTAAAGGGAAGCTGTGTGATGAGGGCAAACATCTGACTGTTATCATATTTCACCAGTGAGTTTCAATCTTTTGCAGGTTATGAGCAGTTTATTAATATCAGCATCAATCCTAAGAAACTTGTGATGGGCGTCCCCTGGTACGGTTATGACTATACCTGTCTTCAACTAACAGAGGTATTACTGTTACTTTTTAAAGATTTTAGTATTTTTTGTTATGAGCCTTTTTTATGCTGACACAATAATTGGGGTCCTGACCACCACAGGAGCAGTCAGGTACCACCTGTGAAGCCGATTACGTTCTGATGCAGTGTATTATTAACATCAATGACAAGATACAACGTTACTCTTTTTTGTTTGCTTGTTTTTATCACATATACAAAATTTCCTGCCGCATGTCTTGTAATGTGCAATCCAAATCTATGCAGAACTAATATTCGCCAAATTAGAATCGCAATCCATCCATAATCAGTCAAAGACTCTGATAGGATCTCAAGAAGAACTACAAGGATCACATAGAGACCATGCATGATGCAATGCTTGCTATGTTTTGGGGGCTCTTCCCCTTTTCTCAAGAATCTCAGCAGACGAGGAACCCCCGAAATGTCGCAGGCCTGGCCTCACACTCTGTCTCCTCGGGCAGCATCTAGATGTGGTCCTTGTAGTGCTTCTCAGGATCCTTGTGGACTGTTCATTTATAGATTGCTAGGCTAATATGGTTAAAATTTCTTATATATTTGGATAGTACACTACAAGATATGTGTCTAAGCAACAAAATGAGAAATTCTATATCCCGTGATATATTTGTGTGGGCCGGGAGACCCGTAATGAAGTCACCATATAGCTGATAAGCCGCAACTAACTACTGATTATTCTGTTACATTGTATTATTAGACATATAACGATACTTAGTAATCATTAGGATGAATTCTGTTTTTGTCGCTTTATCCCTATTAGGATAATAAATGCAAAGTAGAAAGAAAGCCATTTCGAGGGGCCGAGCGCAGCGTCGCTGTGGGCTTTCAGGTGCCGTACAGCGAAATTATGAAGCAGGTCAACACTTCAGTGAGTGGCAGGTTATGGGATGATTTCCAAAAAGCTCCTTTCTATAACTACAAGGTTTGTGGAGAGTCTTACCCATTGTATTTTCTACCATCCTGTATATTGATGACTGGCCTGAAACGCGTCTTTTTGTTTCCATAGGACATACAAGGAAATATCCATCAGGTTTGGTATGATGATCCGCAGAGTATTTATTTGAAGGCTGCGTACATTAAGAAACTTGGTCTCAGAGGGATTGGTATGTGGAATGGAGATCTGCTGGATTATACCGATGATCCTATAGCCCGACAACAGACTGCGGACATGTGGAAAGCCTTACTACCATAATGGCTCTCTAGTGGCCTTGTCTTTTCCGCTGGGGAATATGGAGCCCTACTGGTGGTGCATAAACGGAAATTCTGAAAGGGTTGTAATAGATGAAATATTACAAAAAACTTGGATTTCTTGAGATTGCTATGTACGCATCTCTGACCATACCAGTGCAATTTGAAATTACTGGTACCAGATGTCACGGGGTGGTTTTCAGGTTACTCTTAAAATCCCCTGCATAGATAAATGACTAGCTGCCGACCTACAGCCACCACCAGAGGGAGCCCAGGAGCTTACTGAATACCATGTATAAATTAAATTCAATAATTAAAGGGATTGTCCGGTTTCATGAAGAAGCCTGACATCATTGTGGAATAGCTTAAAGGTCATGTACACCTTTTGAGGCATTGTACCTATTTTGAGCAAAAAAATAAAAAAAAAATCAATTAGACTTTATTAAAAATTGTAAACCAATGTATTTGTGCAGCCTTGAGTTTAGTCTAATAAGTGTCTGATCAGTGGGGATCACCAATCACGAGAATGGATTTCCTGAGCAACTGGAGTGATGGTTGTGCACGTGTGTCTGACACTCCATTCCTGTCTATTGTGTCCAGAGGACTGCTTTAAACACTGGTTTATCTAGATCAGGGGTGCACAACCTTTTCTGGTTAACTAATTCTAAGGGCCGAAAATAATACTTAAAGGGGTATTACCAACTGAAATACTGTATTTTTGGCATATTGAACACACAGTATATACTATAAATGTCTAGTTACAGTTCTAGGACTCCCATCTAATAGGAGAATACATGAAAGATACATGTAAGAAGCCATTAGACATAGACCTTCATTTCTTTTACCAGATGTTTGGGGGCCGCACAGAATGGTATCAAGGGCCGCATGTGGCCCCCGGGCCGCAGGTTGTGCACCCCTGATCTAGATCATCCTCACATCAATGCAAAATCCAATGCAATGGTTTCTAAATTGTTGCATATATTTGCTATTTTTTTCTATGTTCCACTTTGTTTGCTTTTTGACAACTTTGCTTATTAAAACGCGTGACCTCTCAAGCAAATCCAAGTATTGTACTGGGGCTCATTTAAGAGAGCTATTGGGGGACTTATGATGACCCTCAGATCTCTGTTTTCATTCCTTTCATGTCAACGTTTACATGGGCAGATTGTTGGGAACAACCGATTCACAAGAATATGCCCCGATTCTCGGTCCGTCTAAATGCACCTTAAAGGACTTTAAAAATTTCAAAATTATATTTTCTAACAACGTGTATAGTTTCAGCAGCCAGGTTAACCAGGTGACCTCCATTTTATACACCATAAGGTACTACTTAAAGGATGATGTTGATATATAATCTTATATACACGCAGCCTTACCCATAGGGCCTCGATGCGCTTAGCTGGCAGAAAAAGAGGCATAACACTTGACCATAGGCCAAAGGCCAAACGCCTGTTTGAAGAGTAGGAGCATTCCATGAAAAAATACACTGGGGGCGACTGTATAATATTCAGATAGCGAAAACTTAGATCAGACGGTCTAAAGATGCACCAGATTTATGACCATGGCATTCACTGTACTAGAAATTTAAAACTTTATACCACCTGTTGGATGGCTTTGTGCCAAAAGTTTGCATGCCAATTTTGCCACACATTGCAGTATTTTATGCCATGCCCATTTCTGCTAAGTCACATTCCCTTTTCTAGTGTCTAAAGCACATAATAATAATCATAATAATCATAAATGTGGTGCAAGACCTGTAGGCCAGTTTTTCTATGTATTCATTTAGTAAGTTGATGCCACCGTGTTATGCCAGTGCAAGAGGAAGCGATGCACACAGGGGTTTTCTTTTTGTAATCCTTTCCAGCTGTCTCATGCTGTGTCCTTTCAGGCCCTGCACTAGGCATTGTACAATGTAGCTTTGTCTGTAGTGTTCTTTTAAGATGAAACTATAATGTTCTTTTTTTCAAACATCATGTGTTATTCTTGAGAAATGTGCATTGTCCACATTTCTCCACTGGCCTCAGAAACAAGTGTGCCCCCTTGTGGTGACTGTATGCATTGCCACAGACATCCATAAAGTTCTTTGCACACGACCGTATGTATTTTGCTTTCCGCAAAAAACGGATCAGTGTGCACTCTGTATTTTGCGCATGGGAACAGCTGGCCTTTCATAGAACAGTACTATTCTTCTCTGTAATGCAAACAATGATAGGACATGTTCTATTTTTTTGCGGAATGGAAATACGGACATACAGAAACAGAGTGCACACGGAGTAACTTTTTTTTGCGGACCCATTGAAATGAATGGTTCCGTATACGGTCTGCAAAAAAAAGGGCTCATTCACACGACCATATGGTTTTGCGGTCCATTTTTAACAGATCCATTTTTCCATTTTTGGTTTCAGCAGTGTTTCCATGTCCGTATGGTTCCGTTTGTGATCCGCTTTTGCAAACAGAAACGGAAGCATATAATAATGTTTTAACAGTAAGTATATTGAAAAGTTGGGCTGGGCATAACATTTTCGGAAAAAACGGAACGGATACGGAAGACATACAGATGCAATCCATATGCATTCCGTTTTTTTTACAGCCCCATTGACTTAAATGGAGACACAGAACATGATTAGCGGGCAATAGTGGGACATGACTCAAAATGTAGCGGAATGGAAACACGGAAACGGAATGCATACGGAGTACATTCCTTTTTTTTTTGCGGACCCATTGAAATGAATGGTTCCGTATAAGGACGGTATACTGAACGCAAAAAACGGCCCATATACGGAACGCAAAAAATGTTTGTGTGAACGAGCCCTAACCCTGGGTTCACACCTGAGCGTTTTACATCGCGTTCCTACGCGCTGTAAAATGCTTAACAGGCGAAAAGCCATGTTTTTCTATGGGCATGGTTCTCATCTGAGCGTTTTACAGCACGTACAAACGCGCTGTAAAACGCCCTACGCCCAAAGAAGTACAGGACCTTCTTTGGGGCGTTTTGTAGCGTGTATTGTGATTGATGCCAGACTGGTCAATCACACGAACGCGCGTACAACGCGCGTTTCCTATTTCCAAAAACGCGCGTATCAAATACGCTCAAGTGTGAACCCAGGGTAAGACTTCCAAGTCATTCAGCGTTTAGTCCTTCATCCTTCAGTCCAAAAGGCAGCGCAGCCTTACATTCTTTCTTTCTTTCTTTCTTTTCTGGGGGCCACATAGCCCTCCATATGGTTCCTTAGGGGCATTTCACCTGATCCTCATTCGATAGTAACTGCCCACAGTTTGTCTGAGTAGAAGCTCCTACATTCATATTGGAATAAACCCAGTATATTTTGTCTGTGGTACCAGATATGCTATCATTATAAATGATCTACATTACATCTAGTGTGAACACAACCTCTCTCCTTCTATAACACGTCCCTCCCAGACACCCTCCTCCTCCTCCTCCTCCTCACTGCTACACCCCTGAATGGGAGGTAGCAGGGCTCACTCCAGGGCTGGATGCTCTGCAGGGAGGATGGGGCTGTGTGGGTGCGTGCTGCTGGGGCTGCTCCTCTCCATAGGGGCGTCTATCTGCTGGGGTGAGTGCCCCTGCTCTGACCCAGCTCTATGCCAGCCCATCAAAGACACCCGGGACTTTGAGGTACAGCGTCCATGTCTTACTATGTATCAGCTCTGGATAGGGGGTTATTTATCATGGCCCCTTTTGCCAGTTGTAGGCATAAAAAGTTGCATTTCCCTGTTGTGTGTCTTTTGAAATGCCCATGCGACTAAATTTGGGGGCATGCAACATTTTTACACCTTACTTGCCACTGCGGAGTGGCAGAGACTGGGACAACAGCCCCAGCAAATTTACTAACATTTGCATCTTTTTCTAGGCGTAAGTGATGATGGAAAGCTACTCCATTCAGGGGCTGAAGTAGATTGCAATCCAGGCGCACGGACTGCTGGAGGATGAGCCTAATTTATGACTAGGTGTGCTCCTCATCTTAAAGTCGGTGCACCATCTGATATCGCAGGGGCTATCAAAACACTGGTCCTAGATAAATGACCCCCAATGTATCATGTAGTGTTATTTGTGTAACTTCCTGACTGTTAATCCTGTGATTGTGGGGGAGGTGCAGGGATAAAGTTCATTTCTGATCTTGCAGGTTTTAGCATAGTTGTTCTCAGGAAATAAACTACTGGATAGCAGGTGTTAAAGGGATTGTCCAGTTTTCTTAGGGTACCTTCACACTGGCGTTTTTCTTTTCCGGCATAGAGTTCCGTCGTCGGGGCTCTATGCTGGAAAAAAACTGATCAGGATTATCCCCATGCATTCTGAATGGAGAGAAATCCGTTCAGGATGCATCAGGATGTCTTCCGTTCAGTATGTGAACGTTTTTTGGACGTTGACAAAACCGCAGCATGCTGCGCTTTTATCTCCATCCTGAAATGCCGCAACACATGACGGAATGCTGACTGAAGGATGAATCCGTCCTTCCGGTCTGTGCATGCGCAGACCTTTAAAACTGTGAAAAAAATACAAGCCGGATCCCTCTACAAATGCTTTCAGTTGTCATGCGGTATGTCGGATCCACATGCTGCAAGTGTGAAAGTACCCTTATATGGATTAACTATCCTCAGGATAGGTCATCAATATCAGATCAGGGGCTGCCAGAAGTCAGATGAAAGAACGAAAAGCTTCGGTGGTGATGTGAACTCGCCCTTACTTGTCCTCGATTTCCACTCAGAGTTTGCTGTGAACTTCACCCACAACCGAAGGGTAAAATTAATGTCTAAATCCAAAGCAAAATCCACAGCAAAGTCGATCTGAAGGCTCCTTCTGCTGGGTGTGTACATAGCCCTTGTGCAAAATGTGTACAAAAGCGGCATGTCTACATTCTTGCAGAATTCACAGAGTAAATAGTGTGATTACTGCAGATTTCACCCTCTGCTCTGCAAAGGGCCAAATCTATAGTGGCAAGTTTATTATAAGGAACGCAAGTATTTTCCATAGGGGTACTGCCAGGTGACACAGCATGCAGCCAAGCCAAGCCCTCTCGCAGCAGCCAATGACGGCACAATTTTATTGCCAAATCGTGTGGTAGTTGGGTGCCATGGGTAGACATGGCTTGTACATGTGCAGCTGGCCGTTCTCTAAGGCTTGCACATGGTGTGGAATTTTATGCAGAAAATCTGCATCAGAACCGCATAAAAAGGCATTATTGTGTGCAGTTTTTTTGGTGCGGATTTTCTGTTTAGGGGCCCTTTTAGACCACGCTCCGGATTTGCAAGATGAATATGCAACAGCTCCCGTCCAGACCTCCCAGCACTGACTGGGTCGCATAGCATTATATTGATTCATGATGTAACCCGTAGGCCCCTCTCACAGTTTTCCGTGCGGGTGCAATGCGTGAGGTGAACGCATTGCACCCGCACTGAATCTGGACCCATTCGTTTCTATGGGGCTAATCACATGAGTGGTGATTTTCCCGCATCACTTCTGCATTGCATGAAAATCGCAGCATGCTCTATATTGTGCGTTTTTCACGCAACGCAGGCCCTATAGAAGTGAATGGGGCTGCGGGAAAATCACATGCATCCGCAAGCAAGTGCGGATGCGGTGCGATTTTCCCCATGGTTGCTAAGAGACGATCGGGATGGGGACCCGATCTTTATTATTTTCCCTTATAACATAGTTATAAAGGAAAATAACAGCATTGTAAATACAAAAAAGTAACTCACCTTCTCCAATTGAGCGTGTAGCTGCCGGTCTCCTGTTGTGTCTTCAGCTGGGGGGTTAAAGGACCTTCCGTGACGTCACTGGGTCACATGCTTCCATCACAATGGTGAAGACACAACAGGAGACCGGCAGCTACACGCTAAATTGGAGACGGTGAGTTACTTTTTTTTTTTTTAACCCTCAGTCGCCCTTTTTACTTTGCATTCTGTATTTACAATGCTGTTATTTTCCTTTATAACTATGTTATAAGGGACAATAATAAAGATCGGGTCCCGATAGTCTCCTAGCAACCATGCGGGAAAATTGCACCGCATCCGCACTTTCTTGCGGATGCATGCGATTTTTCCTCAGCCCCATTCACTTCTATGGGGCCTGTGTTGTGTGAAAAACGCACAATATAGAGCATGCTGCGATTGTCACGCAATGCAGAAGTGATGCGGGAAAATCACCGCTCATGTGCACAGCCCCATAGAAATGAATGGGTCCGGATTCAGTGCGGGTGCAATGCGTCCTCCTCACACATTGCACCCACATGGAAAACTCGCCCGTGTGAAAGGGGCCTTAGGCCACTTGAAGACGAGCGTGGTCTGGATGCGTTCAGTGAAAACTGCGTGATTTCGCAAGCAAGTACATTTAGTTTTGTTTGCGATCGCATTCAGGTGTTCAGTTTTTATTGCGCGGGTGCGATGCGATTTAATACGTTTTGCACGCGCGTGATAAAAAACTGAATGTTTACAGACATCTATTAGCAACCATCTGTGAAAAATGCATCGCATCCGCACTTGCTTGCGGATGCGATTTTCACGCAGCCCCATTCACTTCCACGGGGCCAGCGTTGCGTGAAAATTGCAGAATACTGTATAGAACAGTGATGCTCAACCTGCGGCCCTCCAGCTGTTGTAAAAGTACAACTCACACCATGCCCTGCTGTAAGCTGATAGCTGTAGGCTGTCCGGGCATGCTGGAAGTTGTAGTTTTGCAACATCTGGAGGGCCGCAGGTTGAACATCCCTGGTATAGAACATGAGAGTAAGGCCCTATTCACACATCCGCAATGTAGTCCGCATGTATTCCGCAATTTTGCGGAATACATGCGGACCCATTGACTGTGAATGGGGCCGGGAAATGCGGAGAGCACACACTGTGCTCTCCGCATCCGATTTTGCGGAGCGCGCCGCCGATTTTCCGGTCCGCGGCTCCGCAAAAAAAATAGAGCATGTCCTATTCTTGTCCGCAATTGCGGACAAGAAGAGGCATTTTCTATGGAGTTCGGGCAATGTGCGGTCCGCATAAATGCGGAATGCACATTGCCGGTGTGTCCGTGTTTTGCGGATCCGCGGCTCCGTGGATCCGCAAAACACTTGCGGATGTGTGAATAAGGCCTTAGGCCTAATTCACACGTCCGCAAAATGGATCCGCATCCCTTCCGCAATTTTGCGGAAGGGTTGCAGACCCATTCATTTCATAGGGGCAGGAATGGATGTGGACAGCACACTATGTGATGTCCGCATCCGTGTTTCCGTTTCCGCAAAAAAATAGAACATGTCCTATTCTTGTCCGCAATTGCGGACAAGAAAAGGCATTCTTTCTATAGTGCAAGCAATGTGCGGTCCGCAAAATGCGGAATACACATTGCAGCCGTCCTTGTTTTGCGGATCCGTGTTTCCGCAAAACACACTACGGACGTGTGAATAAGGCCTAAGGGGTGTGAAAAGCTAACTTCTTCTTTATATGGAAGAGGTGCTTAAAATCTCAAAACTGAAACACCCATTCAGAAAAAAGTCTGGACAACATAGGGTGAGACTAGCACAAGCACATAGCTGTCACAATATTTAGTAAATAAGGTTCAACCTATAAATGTAAATCTAAATCTTTTACATTTATGTGAATAAATAGGTTGAACCTTATTTACTAAATATTGTGGCAGCTATGTGCTTGTGCTAGTCTCACCCTATGTTGTCTAGACTGTATAGAACATGCTGCGATTTTTCACGCAACGCACAAGTGATGCGTGAAAACCAAGCTCATGTACACAGACCCATTGAAATGAATGGGTCCAGATTCCGTGTGGGCACAATGCGTTGGCATCACGAATTGCACAGTCCGCAATGCATGGGCACCAACTGTGGGGCAGTCGCATGCGGATCGCGTGCGGATTGTGGACCCATTCACTTGAATTGGGTCAGCGATCCGTCCGTTCTGCAAAAAGATAGAACAAGTTAAATTTTTTGGCGGAACGGGAGCACGGAACGGAACCCCACGGATGCACTCCGTAGTGCTTCCATTCAGTTCTCCGGATTTGCGGACCCATTCAAGTGAATAGGTCCGCATCCGTGATGTGGAGTGCACACGGCCGGTGCCCCGTGTATTGCGGAACCGCCGTATGAGGGCCAACGGCCGTGTGCCAGAGGCCATAGGGGGTCATTTATGAAGCATTCTACCACTGTTTTAGGTGTAAAAAAAATATATATGTTGTAACCCACTATTTTGTTTCCTTTTAACTGAAATATTGTCGCATGGGCATTTTTCCGTCGCATTCGACATTTGGGAGTGGTGGGGACTAGGTTGGGTTGGTCCTGACAAATTTGCCATTATTTACGCCTGGAAACAACCATTCATCTGTATTAGAGCTCATGCACATGAACGTATTTTCTTTCCGTGTCCATTCCGGGTTTTTTGCGGACCGTATGCGGAACTATTCATTTCTTTGGGTCCGCAAAAAAAATGGAAGGTACTTCGTGTGCATTCCGTTTACGTATGTCTGTATTTCTGTTCCGCGAAAAAATAGAACATGTCCTATTATTGTCCGCATTACAGACAAGGATAGTACTGTTCTATTAGGGGCCAGCTGTTCCATTCTGCGAAATACGGAATGCACATGGACGTCATCAGTATTGTTTGCGGACTGCAAAATAAATACGGTCGTGTGCATGAGCCCTTAATTAATTAAAGAGTTTGTCTTGGGGTCCTAACCTTTACCCCTGAACATTAAAAAAAAAAAACTACTCGACTGTTCTATTCCTGCAGGACCAGGAAGCAACTTGGTCCTGTGACCGCTGCAGCCAGTCACAGGTCTCTGCTGTGACATAGCATTCAAGCTGACCGCTGTGGCCTGTGGGGACCAGAAGTGGCCAGGAGAGAAACAGCAGCAAGACAGTGGGAAGAGGATTGGGGTTCTTTATGTTCAGGGGCTCAGATTAGGTCCTCAGGGGTGGTCGGCTCCAAGGCCAGACGATCCTTTTGGCCCTATTCACACATCCGCAATGTAGTCCGCATGTAATCCGCAATTTTGCGGAATACATGCGGACCCATTGACTGTGAATGGGGCCGGGAACGATGCGGAGAGCACACACTGTGCTCTCCGCATCCGATTTTGCGGAGCGCGCCGCCGATCTTCCGGTCCGCGGCTCCGCAAAAAAAATAGAGCATGTCCTATTCTTGTCCGCAATTGCGGACAAGAAGAGGCATTTTCTATGGAGTTCGGGCAATGTGCGGTCCGCAAAAATGCAGAATGCACATTGCCCGCGTGTCCGTGTTTTGCGGATCCGCGGCTCCGTGGATCCGCAAAACACTTGCGGATGTGTGAATAAGGCCTTTGAATAAATTGATCTAGAGCAGGGATGCTCAACCTGCGGCCCTCCAGCTGTTGTAAAACTACAACTCCCACCATGCCTTGCTGTAGGCTGATAGTTGTAAGCTGTTCGAGGATGCTGGGAGTTGTAGTTTTGCAACAGCTGGAGGGCCGCAGGTTGAGCATGCCTGGTCTAGAGTTTCCAATTTCTAATTGAAAGAAAATAGGACTGCTGAAGGCTTGGTCTGCTGGAAGTTCTCTGAACAATATAGTTTAATGCTCTGCAGATTAGAATGTAATAACCCAGTAACATTACGGTTGCATTAAGTAAGTGCTAAATGTTATTAATCTCTGTTCAGGTCTATGTATTTTACGTCGGAGGGAAAAACTGGAAGAACTATGACTGGGCCCACGTCACCACAGTCGCCCTGTTTGCCCCATATGACCCAGAACTCATGTGCTTCGCACACTCCAAAGGGGCAAGATATGTCCTGAAGGGTAAGTTTGTTTTATTGGGAAGAAGGTCCTGAAAACTTGCCACTTGGGCTTCATCTCTATGACACATCTATATGGCCCGGTCCTTCCAACAAACTTTGTATAAATCAACAGTAATAGTGAATATAAGAAACTCTGATACAGTATATCTTATTACAGATAAACGACCTTCACTACTAATGAGCCACGTCCAGAATCATAGGAAGCAGCTCCTATCGTCTTAGGCCTAATTCACACGTCCGTATTTTTTTTCCGCATTATTTCCGCAAAAATGCGGAAATAATGCAAAAGATATGCAGACCCATTCATTTCAATAGGTCCGCAAAAGATGCGGAGAGCATTCCGTATGCTCTCCGCATCCGCAAATCCTTTCATTTCCGCAATGCGGAACCGTAAATAAAGTAGAGCATGTCCTACTTTTGTCCACAAATTGCGGACCGCAGCCCCATTGAAGTGAATGGAGTCACATAAATCTGGATGACATACGGAAAGATTACAAAAGTCATCCGCATGTCCTCCGTATTTGCGGATCCGTAATTACGGATCCACAGGAAATGAAAAGTTACCCTGGAAACATCTTTTTTTTTTTTCTTGTTCTTCCAGATTTTTGCGGAAATATGGAAACACAGAAGGTATACGGAGACACTAAAAAACTAAAACGGAAGAATTTTGCGGAAACACGGATCCGCAAAAAAACGGTCCGTGATTCTGGAAAGAAAAATTACTGATGTGTGAATAAGGCCTTAACGTCTTGTGAATGTGACAATAGTAGGAGGGAGAAGTATTAGCCTTAGGCCTCATGCACACGACAGTATTTTGCGGACCGTATACTGGCCGTTTTTTCAGTTCAGTATACTGACAGTCTACTGAACCATTCACTTCAATGGGACCGCAAAAAATATTGAAGTGTCTCCGTATGCCTTCCGTTTCCGTTTTTCCTTTCCATTTAAATATACATGTCCTATTCTTGTCCGCAAATTACGTTCAGTGGCTCCATTCAAGTCAATGGATCTGCAAAAAAAAATGAAAGCATACGGAAAGGCATCCGTATGTCTTCCGTATCTGTTCCGTTTTTGCTGAACAATCTATTGAAAATTTTAAGACCAACCCAATTTTTATTATGGTATACTGTATATGCCATATAGAAAAACGGAACCGAAACGGAAACAAAAAACTTAAAAACGGATCGCAAAACACTGAAAAAGCCATACGGTCGTGTGCAAGAGGCCTTAAAGGGGTTGTCCCATGAAAAACATTCTACATTTTTCAAACTAACACCTGAATCTGAATACTTTTGTAAAAAAAAATAGCGCCACCTGCTGTTTGCTCTTTTCCTTATTTTTCCGTGCACCTCACTCTGGTGGTTGCATGCGCTCAGTTTTATATCTCAACTGCTACCAGTCATATCTTCTGTTAGATGTTAGAAGCTGCGGCAGTAGCAGGGAAAGAACTACAGCAGAATAGACATGCCCTCCCCACTGACCTGTGATAGGGATAGAGCTGCAGCAGAAAGGACACCGCCCCTGAGCTGTAATAGGGAGAGAGCTGCAGTAGAAAGGACACACACCCTGAGCTGCCAGTCTGAAATAAATCCAGCAGAGCAATGAATGGTTCCTTGCTAGGTACAGGGCTGGTTCTAGCTTTGTTAGAAATAGATTGTCATCATGGCATGGCATAACCCTCTTAAAGGGGTTTCAAGCGGGAAACAAAACTTGATTATAGTGCTCAGGATGATGGGAAAAAAACAACACAAAATGATATCCAGACTTGCCCTCAGCTACCCCATGCCATTGCTGTTCTGACAATACTGGCAGGAGATGTCTGCTCAACCTATCATTGTCTGTCGTGGGTCTTGGCTGTCGGAAATGTATGACTCGATCTCTGGCTGTGAAAGCGCCGACTCTCTAGGAATAGTGCCCACAGTTGCCAAGACCCGACAATAAGGCTAGGTCTACACGACGTGACAATAAGTCGCATTAATGTCGCGCAACAATTTTTATAATGATAGTCTATAGCGTCACATTGCAGAATGTCGCAGTGCGACACCATAGACTGTCATTATAAAAATTGTTGTGCGACAAAATGTCGCGCGACAAATGTTGCAGCGTAGCTCTACTCTCTGTGTCGTGCGACTTATTGTCATCATGTAGACGTAGCCTGTTCAGTCTATTACTACGGTGTACACAGGGTGAGCACTGTAGAGCTGCCCATACACATTATATTTTTGTCGGCTAAACCAGCCGAGAACAACAGGTTTGGCCAACACACCAATATGTGAGGGGAGCTCCTGACTCTCCCCCCAACAGATGACGACAAGAATATTCTTGGCCGATTCTCTTGTTCTCTCTAGATAAGCCATCTATACGTCTACTGAGATAGCCGAGTACAAGTGCTTGGGTATCTCCGACAGCCTCATAGAGCTGAATGCAACAACAGAATGTGTGACCAACAGGGGGCAGGGGCCCCTATTATCCAGATTAGTGGGGTCATACCCCATCGATCAGACACCTATCCCCTATCCCGTGTATACCAGATAACTTGTCATAATGGGACAACCCCCTTAAGGTTTTACATGGGCAGAGAAATTGGCCATAATGAGCTCTGATTTCCACTGGGCAAATATCAGGATGAAATATCGCTTATTGAAACCTCTCTTCTCATTCAGTACATTCTCTGTCCGCATGGAGCGATGTGCTAGTGACAAACGATCATAAGAGACGCAGTCTCCAAAAAACAAATGTGGCCTCGTTTGTCTCTGGGCATGTTTACACGGGGCAATGTTCAGTAATGAATGCTGGTACAAACGTCAGGCCTTTAGGCTGCACAAGGCATGTTGACATTTTGTGTGATTAGGAAGGGTCCGACCACTGGGACTCCTCCATTCGGCAGAATAAAGGGCAGCGGCACTTGCTGAAGGGTCAGGTCCTCTTCGCTGTAGTTCCAGACACAGTGGTGTATGCATACATACTGCAGCTCAGCCTCATTCATTTCACATGGGCTGCAGTACCAGGTACACGTATGGATGTGCCACTGTGTTTGGGACAGCTTTGTAGGGGCTGCACCACTACAGCAAGTCCTCAACCCCTCTGTTCTGCTGATCAGTCTGGTTCCCGGATCCTTTTCACCATCCTCATCCTATAAAGTAACATTCCCCCACCACCACCTTGTTTCACAGGAGACGTTCCACTGAAGGATATTGTGGACTCGGACAAGAGATCAGCCTGGATAGCACAGAAGGTGAACCTGGCAAAGGCTCAATATATGGATGGCATTAATCTGGATATCGAACAACCGGTGTTTGCCGATAGTGATGAATATTACGCTCTGACTGCGCTGGTGAAGGAAACCACTGAGGCTTTCCATAGAGAGATCCCTGGGTCACAGGTGAGGATTCAAGGAATAACCCTTTTTATTGATGGAAGTGAGAAAAAATTGGAATGCACGTAAAAGTCATATTTTTACATTTTTGGGCGGTCATGAATTGGGCACGGCCTTGCTCATTGCCGTTGCTCGACGGTGCCCGTATTGTGGCCCGCAAACAGGGGGTCTGCGATATACGGACACCGGCCGTTTGTGCACCGAATTACGAATGCAGACCCATTCATTTGAGGAAGGACTGTACATATTATCTGGTCCGAAACGCGTTAACAATACTGGCATGAATGATGTCAATATGACTTGGAGTTTTTAATCGCTCAATAAAGACCGAAATTCAATTCTATCCCATCCACTGCTGGAGCTGGATTTTTTTCATCATTCATTTGAATGGGTCCGCAATCCAGAAGGTGTGGTACGGAACGGAGGCACGGAACCCCACAGAAGCACTATGGAGTGCTTCTGTGGGGTTTCTGTCCGTGCCTCCGCACCACAAAAATGTATTGCATGCACTACTTTTTTGTGATGCGGCCCTTCGGATGCAAATCGCGGACCCCATTTAAGAGAATGGGTCTTGCCTCTGCATACGGTGCATGAGCCCTTACTCTGTGCATATTGTGATGGCTGCTTTGGAAACGGTCAGCAGTTGGACTCTACTGACAGACCATGCTGTCAGACATGTGACCAGCTTATTTCCTATGAAAGGGATGCTCAACCTACGGCCCTCCAGCTGTTGTAAAACTACAGCTCCAGTCATGCTTGGCTGTAGGCTGATAGTTGTAGGCTTTCCGGGCATGCTGGGAGTTGTAGTTTTGCACCAGCTGGAGGGCCGCAGGTTGGGCATCCCTGTCCTATGATATTTCTGTCATCTACACTCTCACAATGCACTGCTCTTTGGTAAGTGATAACCAACAGAATAATAAGACCTGGGAAATCAGCAGAACATCATGCATACTGTCCAGAGAACCCCTTGGAATGTGGTGGAGGAAGGAGGACGGCATGGACTTCTTCACCTTTTTGCTCAAGGATCCTCCAGAAGATGCTGGCCTGAAGTACATGGGTGGTTGGGGGGCTGGTAATTATTCATGCCCCTACCTTGGCTGATCAGCCAGAAAGAATTATGAAAAGACAAAGTATTTGAAGTTGGGGTGGTAGTTGTAGTTGCTGAGGCCATCTCCTGAGATATCACTGTTATATTGGATTGTTGAGCTCCACCTAGATCGTCTGGCAGCTCTATAACCCGCAGTTCACACTTGCGCGTTTTACAGTGCGTTCGAACGCGCTGTAAAACGCATAACCGATGCAAACCAATGCTTCCCTATGGGACTGGTTCACATTTTCACGTTTTACAGCGCGTTCGAACGCGCTGAAAAACGCCCGACGCATAAACAAGTACTTTTTTGGGGGCGTTTTTCGCGCGTTTTGGCCCATAGACTTTAATGGGAACGCGCAACGCTTGTATTTTGCGCGTTTTTGACACTGAAAACGCGCGTTCGAACGCGCGTTTATGAATTTGCAACATGCTGGAAAGGCCAAACTTTATATAGACAGGGATATTTGGTCATTGGACAACACTGCAGTCAATCACACAAATGCGCGTAAAACACGCGTTTACTATTGCCAAAAACGCACACAAAAATGCGCGGAAAAAGGCGCGTCTCAGAAACGCTCAGGTCTGAACCCAGCGTAAAGGACCCTCAAATCGCCCCCTGTCACGGTTGCTATTAGGCTGGGTTCAGACTTGCGCGTATTTGATACGCGTGTAAAACGCGCGTTTCTGTCACGCGTATTACGGCGTGTTTTTGCAAATAGGAAACGCGCGTCGTACGCGCGTTCATGTGATTGACTACTGTGGTGTCAATCACAATACGCGCGACAAAACACCCCAAAGAAGCTCAAGAACTTTTTTGAGCGTAGGGCGTTTTTCAGCGCGTTCAAACGCGCTGTAAAACGCTCAAGTGAGAACCAGGGCCATAGGGAAGCATTGGTTTTTATGTGTTGAGCGTTTTACAGCGCGTTTGAACGCGCTGTAAAACGCGCAAATCTGAACCCAGCCTTATGGGAATACACCTTTATTCATAACTCAGATCACGATCACCTAAACATGACTGTGAATTTAACCGTTCTCTCTAGAAAGCCACTATTGCCTGAGAAGTTGTGGTCAGCCATACTTTTTACCTGTAGCGACCACTGCTGGGGAAAACTAGTATTACAGGCTATTTAAATGCATGGTCAGGCCACAACCCACTCAGTGGCATCTATGAACTGGAATGTCCTATAAATCCACTGCTACCTACACTGCAACATTAATATTCTGCAGGTTCACGTCTATAATGTGTATAATGTCTACTTTTTTCACCTCTCAGTTGTATTCTCATTTCCTGTATTCTCACTGTTCTAGGTGACCTTCGATGTTCCTTGGTCTCCTAACTGCATTGACCTCCGTTGCTATAACTATACGGGCATAGCAGACCTGTGCGACTTCTTGTTTGTGATGTCCTATGATGAGCAATCCCAGATCTGGACTGAATGTATCGCTGGAGCAAACGCACCATTTAACCAAACCGTCACTGGTCAGTCTTCAACTACTGAGATTTTATGTGGTACATGTTACATCGGTCTTTCATTGACGGCCTTTTTTGTTATGAAAGACATAATTGTCACTCGGAAATGGACATACAGTGTGTAATTAATATTTTATATCTCAATATGTTTAACAGCCTGACAAATGGCAACTTGGGGACTTGTGAATTGCTGCAGAAATTTTAAAAAAATCTTTACTAGTGCATACAATCCCCGGACACTCTTACTAAATGTGAACTAAAGCCACGTTCACATCTGCATTGGTGGCCTCTCTCGCAGATTCCGCAAGGCAAAATAACACAACATATTGGGTTATTTTGTCTGGATTGAATGGTGGAAATCTGACGGACGCTATTCTAGTCACTGGGCTCCACTGGGCACTGTTCGTCATGTCCGTTATTTTTGTTGTTCTGCTCTTATGACGAGGATGTGGCCTAAAAAATAAAAACTAGAGAAGCTGTATAAAAATTTGTCATCATGTTACAATAGTGACTGATCTATTTTCACAAATAAGCTGCATCTTTTGCAGGTTACGGGCAGTTTATTAATTTCAGCATCGACCCTAAGAAACTTGTGATGGGCGTCCCTTGGTATGGGTATGACTATACCTGTCTTCAACTAACGGAGGTATTACTATCACTTTTTAGATTTTATATTTTTTATTGTACAGTGTGCAGATTAGTGTAACACACAGGTATAGTATAGGAAATGCAATAAGCTGCATTTGGTGGCATGGGGAGGGGGGGGTTCTTGCTTGTGTGAATGAGCCTTTATTCCCGAGAACAGGCTGGCCCATCAGAGGACTCATTATTGGACCCAGAATCTGGCACGAAACTTGGGGTCCTGGCCACAGCAGGAGCAGTCAACTTTATAAGGTGGAGCTGATCACATGCTGACACAAAGTATTATTAAAATGTAGAAATCTCAATCAAGGGATTACAAAGTTTCTCTATTTTATTTGCTTATTATTATTCGATATACAAAACTCCAGTCAAGCAATACTAGAATTGCAGTGACCTCGAGGCCACTGCTAAAGACCAGAGTGTCCTACTGACCTTCATAACGAAGACATCTGCAATGTACTTTAATGTGTGAACTAGGTTAAAAAATTTTTTTTTGCAAGTTTATATTAACTTCCGGCTAGCACGTCCTTCAATGGTTAACTCCTGCTGCTTTGTGGTTACTAGACCCAGGGCTGAGCCCGTCCCTAAGTTAGTGGGGGAGTTGTTGTTGCAAATTGGAGTTTGAGCAGTAAGCAGCTCTGCTGGAATCTAAGCCTTGTAAAGAGATATACAGCCGAGTAACTGGGGCCTAGTAGGAACTTCACTTCAGCCATCCATCCACATAGAAAGTACAGAAAGTAACTTTATTCAAGGTTTAGCAGCCATATTGGTCAATGGAGGACGACGGTCAGTAAGGGTAACGCATATATATTGGCTTATGGACTTAACTGCACTTTGACTAGAGATAAATGCCTCAGGTCCCTAGTCATATTGAAAAGTCTGTTAAAGGACTACACCCCACAGTTGACATTGTAGAACCACATTTTGGAAGGATATTGCCCTTTGAGAATATAGTAAACCAGCAGGCTGGACTAGATTGGAACATAGCTATACTAAAATAGTGAATCTGGATTTGGCAAGTGGAGTTCTCCCTCTCTCTCAGGAATTTATAGAAACTGTTAATATAAACAGCCTACTGCCAACAGTGCATGTTTAGGGTCCATTCACACGAGCAAACCACGGATCTGTAAAACACGGACACCGACTGTGTACACGCTGCATCTCGGTGTGAACCCATTGGCTTACATTTGAATCCAGATTCGTGCGGCTGTGCTGCAAAAGATAAGGCATGTTCTATTCTTTTCCACATCTTGCGAAGTCAATGAGTCCGAACCGTGATGCATTGTGCACACGGCTGTTGTCTGTGTTTTGCTGATCTGCCGTTTGTAGTCAGCAAAATGGACACTGTCGTGTGAATGGACCCTTAGAAGACAAAAATTTCAGTAAAGAAAAACTAACTGGTTTCATCATTGTGAAGTGCCACATGCCCATCTACCTGCCTTACACCCCACAACACATCAGTACTAAGGGCACCCCAATCGCCATCAGGCAGGTGGTCCTACACAGGGCTGTGCACCCAAAGGGAAAAAAAGGTGCGCCCCTCCCTTCACTGTGTGCGCAGTTTTGGGAAGTGCTGGATCTCCACCTTGAGTACTACCACCTCCATTCTTGCAACTGCCACCATCCTCTCCACCTCACGCCTCCTCTTGCAGGCTGCTGCAGAATCCCAATCCATACATGGTCAGCCTATTACTATGATATGATCTCAAGACGTACTACAAGGACCACGTGAAGACCATGCGTGAAGCAATTTTGGTGGGCTTCTCCCTCTTTCTCAGTTATCTCAGCAGACGAGGAGCCCCTGAAACGTCACAAGCCTGGCTTCACACCTATCTCCTTGTACAGGGTCTCCAGCTGGTCCTTGTAGTGCTTCTCGGTATCCTGTTCAACACATGGACTGTTTGCGAGTCTAATATGGTGAATTTTACTTATTTACATTTGGATTGCGCATTGCAAGATATGCAACTGGAATTTTATATATGGGATAATAAGCAACAAAAATGTTATGCCCTGTGATTGATTTTTCTACATGTTGACACATGCGTGGGCTAGGAGCCTGTAATAAGGACACTTAATACCTGATGAGCTGCAACCGGACACTGAATCATTGCGTTACATTGTATTATTAGACATGTAATGATATTTAGTAATCATTAGACTGTATTCTGTTTGTGTCGCTTTATCCCTATCAGGATAATATGTGCAAAATAGAAAAAAAGCCATTTCGAGGGGCCGAGTGCAGCGATGCCGTGGGCCGTCAGGTGCCGTACAGCGAAATTATGAAGCAGGTCAACAATTCAGTGAGTGGCAGGTTATGGGATGATTTCCAGAAAGCTCCTTTCTATAACTACAAGGTTTGTGGAGAATCTTACCCATTGTATTTCCTTACCATCCTGTATGTTGATGACTAGCTAGACATGCGTTTTATTTTTCAACAGGACAAACGAGGAAATATCCATCAGGTTTGGTATGATGATCCGCAGAGTATTTCTTTGAAGGCTGCGTACATTAAGAAACTTGGTCTCAGAGGGATTGGTATGTGGAATGGAGATCTGCTGGATTATACCGATGATCCTATAGCCCGACAGCAGACTGCGGACATGTGGAAAGCCTTACTACCATAATGGCTCTCTAGTGGCCTTGTCTTTTCCGCTGGGAAATATGGAGCTCTACTGGTGGTGCATAAACGGAAATTCTGGAAGGGTTGTAATAGAGTGAAATATTACAAAAAACTTGAATTTCTTGAGATTGCTATGTACGCATCTCTGACCGCATGGGTGGAAGCTGAAGTTTCTGATACCGAATGCAAAACTGAGTCACCCAACTATCTGGACATGGGGTGGTTTTCAGGTCACGCTTTAAATCCCCTGCATAGATAGGTGCTGGGCTGTCTGCAGCCACCACTAGAAGGAGCACAGGAGCTTACTGAATACCATGTATATATAATATACTCAATAATTAAAGGGGTTGTCCGGTTTCAGCAACACCGTGGAATAGCCTAAAATAAAGATTTGAACAGTACTTTCCTAGCAGATCCCACAATGACACCCTGGGTTTACTCGGTTGGGGTCTTTTGACCTGGCTGCAGCGGTGACATAAAGTTGACAAGACGTGACTGCTGCAGCCAAATCGCTGGCCTTTTAGGTGATCTGCTGAGGTCCGTGATTTGTCTGCAGTGGTCATATGTCACGTCACTGCTACAGCCAGGTAGACAGAGCCTGGCCATGTGAACCTGGAGTGTTGGCGCAGGATCTGCTAGGTAGGTACTGCTCAATTCTTTTTTTTTAGACTATTCCCCGGTGTTGTCTGGTTTCTTGCTGAAACTGGACAACTCCTTAAAACAGTCCATCATAAGCTCCTTTGATCTTTTTAGTGGTGGCTACTTGTAGCCAGGCATTTAGCATTTAACGGGGTTGTCCCACCATAAGACCTTATCACCTATACACAGCATAGATAAGTTTCCGATCAGTGGGGATCACGTACTGTAAACGGAGTGATGGTTCTGCGTGTCTGTTGCCACTCCATGCCTGTCTATTGTGTCCGGAGAACTTCCTTAAAGGAAGGACTGAATAAACTTCAACAAGATTTAAAAAATTTAATGGAACATTAATGGAAAATCCAGTGCAATGTTTTTTAAATTTTAGTATATATTTGGTATTTTATTCTATTTTCCACCTTTTTTGTTTCCTTTTTGACAACTTTGCCTATTAAAACACCTGACTAGAAACTGATCCGTGTTGTATATTTTCACTGACACCAACCCCCCCCCCCCCCTCAAGCAAATCCAAGTTTCATAGCGGCAGGGGTGTACCGGGAACTTAAAAAGGCCCTGAAAAAACGTAGCCGCATGTTTTAGGCGAGTCCAAACTGACAGAAGGCGAGGCAGCACAAGGAGGGAGGGACAACTTAAGTGAGCAGGGCCAGCAATATCATAGTGCAGCGCAAAATACCACCCCAGCGGAACCAAATACCACAGTACAGTACTGTATTGCTATCATAAGCATGGTGATACAGGAGAATTCGGGAAGGCACCTGCATCCGCTGGGCAGGTACATAAGTACTTGTTGCTCCTGGCAGCATTAATTAATGCTAGGATCATCAAATTGTTACGTACCCAGCCACTAGCCGTGAGGAGGGCATTTCTGCCAGAAAGCAGCCAGATCCCTGCAACATCCCATTATAGTCAATGGGGTCCGGAGGTGAACAGCAGTATTAGCCTACGCCAGTCCTGGTAAACTCCAGCAGGTTGGTTTCTGCCAGAACAGCCTGCCGGATCCGTTTAACCGAGGTGTGAACCTACCCTAACATTTTAGCTTTCTAGTAGCCTTGAGAAGGAGCGGGTGTAAGACAGCAGGGGAGAGGAGACTATATATGTGGAATCTTTCTACCAATTTTAATTAAACTTCTCAATAATATTTTATGACAACATTTTTAGGTGTTTTTTTTTTAGCAGCCAGGTTAACCAGAGGGCCACCTTTTTGTACACCATAAAGTTTATTTAAAATAGCACTCCATGAAAAGAATACACTTGGGCAGGCTGTTAGATGGCAAAAACTTAGTCTTGAGATGCACCAAATTTATGATGTGGATTTTGCTGTATTATAAATATAAAACACCTTTTAGGCTTCGTTCACATCATCGTTTAGCCTTTCCGTTGTCCTGCTCCGTTTAGGAGAACGGAAAGGACGGATACAGCACGTAACTGAGCCGAACAGAGCCTAAAGACCCATAGACTATAATGGGGTCCGTTAGGTGTCCGTTAAGAAGATGATTTTGGAGCGGAGACAAAAGTTGTGCATGCAGGACTTTTGTCTCTGTTCCAAAATCATCTTCTGCGCGGACACCTAACAGACCCCATTATAGTCTATGGGTCTTTAGGCTCCGTTCGGTTCATGTTATGTGCCAAATCTGTCCATTCCGTTTTCCGAACGGAAAGGTTGAACGCAGGGGCGTAGCTAACGGCTGATGGGCCCTGGTGCAAAAGTTCAGCTTGGGGCCCCCCTTCCCTTAGTGCTTTGTGTGTCTTCTTATGCGGCACAAGGGTCTTTGGGCCCCCTCTGCACCCCCTATAGCTACGCCCATGGTCGAACGGTGATGTGAACGAGCCCTTAGTTGGCTTTGTGCCAAAATTTTGCAGCCAAATGTTGGCACGCATTATAGTATTTGAGGCAGTGCCCCTTTCTGCTAAGTCACACTCCTTTTCTAATTCCTAAAACACATAATAAATGTGGATCAAGACCTGTACACCAGTATTTTGGCAGACTAATTTGATAAATCTGTTCAGTCAGGGGGGTGATTTCTTTTTGTAAGTCCATGTCATGCTCTGCCTTTCAGATGTCGTTTTGCCTGGAGTGTTCTTTTAATATTTTTTGTCCATAAATTAAATATATTTTTTCAAACGTAATATTCTTGCCTCTCATGAGATATACTTATAAGATGTGCATTGTCCAGATTTCTCAATTGGGCTCAAATACAACATGCAGACTTCCCAGTAGTTCAACATTTAGTCCTTCAAACTTCAGTCCAAGAGGCAAGCAGGCTTACATTATGCCACGACTGTGCACTTTCCAGACAATCTTCCATAAAATAAAATTATGTTTCCATAAACAAGTGTATTTGTGCAGAAAACCGACCATTGCACAAGGACATAAATATTGGTTCCAAATGTCATTTGATAATGTGGATGGAGCCTCATGCTGCATATAGTGATGGTGGACTGGACAACACGGCCTGCGCTTTCTTCTGGGCTAATTCAGCTTTCAGAACGTTCAGATCAGAAGATGCCTGTTTTCGCATCTGAAATACAGTAAGGAAGACATACATTTTACATTACGGCTCATATAAAGTCTGTGGATCTGTATAAACCTACAATGTTTGGCTTATGTCTAATCTCCACAGTGTTGGGTGATGGTACATGTATGCATGGCTTGCTCTATCATTAAGGCCTTGTTCACATCACATCCAGCATTGCCGGAAGCTTAAATGTCTCCGTCCGGCCCCATTAACTTTAATGGGGACCAGCGGAGATTCTGCCGCAACTCGGCAAATATGCCAAGAATCGGCCAGAAGAAAACCTCTGTGAGCAGCTGTTTTCTTCCGGCCGAAAGAACAGCCTGACACATCTCTAGCGTTAGTGTGAAACTGATGCAAACTGATCATGACTGATGCTCAAAATAACAGATCTTTTTTTATTTATTTTTTTCCAATTTCTGTTCTTCTGACTGATCATGGTGATGTGAAAGCACCAGCCTAAACCAGCCATGATATGGGATTTTCAAAATGGTTTTTCAAGCAAACAGTTACCTTAATTTCGATGACCAGCTTGATCCTGGCATTGTCCACCTTACGTTTCAGCTGGTCGAGTTCATGATGTTTTGTGGTTATTGACATTATTAAGGAATTCTGAACAGAGAGAAGAACACAAAAATGTCACTTACAGTATGTGTGAAGATAAATTGCAGAAAACTAGTTAAAGTGGTTGTGTCAAGTGCGAAAGTCATCCTCTATCCAGAAGATAGGAGATAACTGATCGGTGGGGGGCCGACTGCTGGGACCACTGGCCATCCCAAGAACAGGATCCCATGTTTCTGTCCTGATAGAGCAGCAGGCAGAACCTGCGCCCTGGGGCTCCATTCATTTTCTATAGGACTCTGCATCTCCAGCACTCCAATAGAGAATGAATGGAGTGTGTGGGCGCATGATCTACCAGGATGGGAACACGGGATCCAGTTCTCAGGATCAGTGGGGGTCCCAGCAGTCACATCCCCACTTATCGGTTAAAGGGGTTTTCTGCTTTCCCCATATTGATGACCTAGCCTCAGGATAGGTCATCAATATCAGATTGTCAGCACCTGACTCCCGGCAACTTCATTAATCAGATGTTTACCTGCTCGCCATCATCCCTGTATCAGCGAGCAGGTGTAATTACAGCAACTCCGTCCCATTCACTTGAATAGGATGGAGTGTAAAACAGTGGAGAGGACGCAGCACTCACAGGAACGATGCATTCTCTTTAAAAGCTGATAGGCAAGGGCGCAGGGAGTCAGGCGATCTGATATTGATGCAATATCCTCAGGATAAGGCCTCATGCACACGGCCGTGCGCAGACCGTGGTGTCCCGGCCTGGAATCCAGCTGACAGCAGGAGCGCACAGCGTCATTGGTTGCTATGACGCCGTGCGCTTCATGCCGTCGCTGGACTACAGTAATATAACAACCACAGAGTGCGGTGAATTTATTATATACTTCATTGGGGACACCTCCTGTCACTGTGCACCTGTATCTCTGGTGGATGTGCCGACCAATAGTACATAATTGGACTACAGTAATACACCAGTACGAATGTATTACTGATGTATGTAACACTGTCCTGCCAGGTTACCAACAAACATACACATTAGCTCTCAGAACAACTGGCACAAAATAGGAAACCCATTTTAATAGTTTATTTTGGGATCAAAGTTGCAAATATAGTTAAATTAACCCTTTACTTCAATCCTACAAGGTCTCAGACATTTGTTGGTGCCCAAGATCTGAGGCAAATGACTAACAGCTTACAAAATTTACATCAGCAGTCGTTCAATTAAATGACTGCATTAAAAATCTGTCACCCCTTCTTCACTGTATATATATATACGTCCACTATAACTACCTTTGAGTTGGCAGCAAGTGTTGGATGCTTTGCCCGTTTTTTACTGTCTCGAGCTGCCAGCTGTGTCAGAATCCTCTGGTAGTAAGTGTCCATTTCACTTTTCAGCTTGTTCAGTCTTTCTTCTAATGCGGATGTCTCTTTCTTGGTTTCAAAATACTTTTTTTTCCAGGAATCTCTGGCTATAGGAAGAAAACAGTATATTTTGTAATAATAATACAAATGGCCTAGCTACTTAAAGGGGTTATCCCATGAATAATGTAAAAATAAAAACCAGACATCATACAGAACATGACAACCTCTTTCTAACAAAGCCAGAACCAGCCCTGTACCTCACATGGATCCAGAGATCTCCCCGGTCATTGCTCTGTTAGATTTATATCAAGCTGGCAGCTCAGGGGAGTGTCTTTTCTGCTGCAGCTCAGGGGGCGTGTCTATGCTCTCCCTATCACAGCTCAGGGGGCGTGTCCATGCTCTGCCTATCACAGCTCAAGGGGCAGTTGAAAGATGAAACTGAGCATGTGCGGCCTTCTCATATTTTTCGTGGGACAACCCGTTTAATCTTCCATACATGCTACATTAATTAGGACAGTGGATAAATGTCTGGTTGCTGGCGGTCCTGCCACTGGGACCTTGATTGATCGCTGGAATGAGAGTCGGGCGCCTCCTCACAGCCAAATCACAGAGAGAAGGAGCTTGAAATCATCGGTGGTGAAATGTGTTCTGTCGCTCCATTCACAGTCAGGGGCCTGAGGGAGGCAGCTGAGTACAATGAATAGAGCAGCAGGGCGCATGCTCGACTGGTGCTCTATTCGGATTCCTCCTCACTGTGGACATGCAATGAGGAGGAACTGGGTGATCTGGACCTCCATTCTAGTGACCAGTGGGGCGCCAGGGATAACTGCCCATACGACACTTTAGGGTATGGTCACTGTGGATTTGGAGTGGATCTCATGTTCTGCATTGCAAAAGGTGAAATCTGCAGTGAAGTTCTGCAGCATAAATGGACATGCTGTAGATGCGGTAGCAAATCAGCAACATATACTGTATGTCCCATGTGAACATACCCTTAGAGATTGTCATCACCTTATGTGCAATACCATATATTATCCAAAGACACGAAGCAGCGCTCACCTGTGGTTCATTAGAGGAAGCAAGGAAAAAGCCCGGACACGGCTAGCAGAGAGCTTACAATAGAACCAAGAGTTGAAGATGCCAGCTTCCAATGAAAATGGTGTTTTTTATTGATTAGTGTCTATGTCTACGCATTTCGGATCATAGACTTTTGATCCTTAATCATAATTAAGGATAAAAAATCTATCATCTGAAACACGTTAACGTTGTTTTTGTATTGTGTCTTTGGATTTTACCGCTACTCAATAAGGGCTCTTTCACACTTGCGTTTTTGGTTTCCGTCCTCGGGGCTCTAGGACGGAAAGATACTGATCAGGATGATCCTAATGCATTCTGAATGGAGAGAAATCCGTTCAGGATGCATCAGGATGTCTTCCGTTCAGTATGTGAACGTTTTTTGGACGTTGACAAAACCGTAGCATGCTGCGGATTTGTCTCCGTCCAAAAATCCAGAAGACATGCCGTAACGCCAGATCCGGATTTAATGCCCATTGAAGTGCATTAATCCGGATCCGGCATTAAGCTAAACATCGTTTCGCCGCATCACCGGATCAGATGTTTAGCTCTGCGCATGCGCAGCAGCAGTTCCAATCGGGGCCCCTGTGTAAGCTGTGGCTCCGATCGGTTACCATGGCAGCCAGGACGCTACTGAAGTCCTGGCTGCCCTGGTAAGTACTCCGCAGCAGTGTACTTACCTGCGCTGCGGCCTCTGGGCGCTCCTTCATGACATCACAGGTCCGGGCGGCGCATTGAACTATGACGTCATGAAGGAGCGCCCGGCGGCCGCAGCGCAGTAGCGTCCTGGCTGCCATGGTAACCTGAAAGCATTTCGAAGACTGATCAGGATCCTGATCAGTCTTCAAATGCTTTCAGGCGACTTGCGGCCTGCCGGATCCTCAGAACGCAAGTGTGAAAGAGGCCTAAGGGACATCGTTTTCATTGTAAGCTGGAATCTTCAACTCTTTGTTCCAAAACTATAATTTATGTCTTATCTTAACAGCTTAGCTTGATTTAACCCCTTAAAAGGGGTATACCAGGATACTGTACCCACGCCTGTGGCACACAAGGGTAAGTCCAGTCTCTGCCATGTTTCATTAAGATGGAAATAACCCTTTAAAAGATGGCGTCATTTCATTGTACACATCCTTATGAATAAGGAAACACCAAATATGTACGGTATAAGCCCTTTACTGTTTTCAGTTTTTTTTTTTTATTTAATAAAATTATTTATTTAAAAAAAAATCATGTTTCTTGTATCTTTCTTGCTTAGTGTCACTATTTTTAGAATCGCAATTTTTTTATTATTTTTAAACTTTTTTTTTGTCTCATTAGGGGACTTTTACTATACTATAATGTCATATTGTGTCATGTTAAATTCGCAGGTATCTCTTAGAGCAGGAAAGCTCAACCTGCGGCCCTCCAGCTGTTGCAAAACTACAATGCCCAGCATGCTCTAATAGCTGTAGGCTGCCCAGGCATACTGGGAGTTGTAGTTTTGCATCCCTGTTTTAGAGCATACCTAAGGGAGCCTGGTGGCTGATTTTAAGTTTTCAAGATCTCTGCTTGCTTTTATTCAATAGGAACCTTCATTGTTAACTCCCAGGGAATACTGTATAACATTTCATTACTAGTGATGAGCAGCATAGGCAATAGTCGTTTTCACGATATTTCACAAATTTTTGGCCTAATATTCACCATAAATTCGCAAGTTCTAGAATTCGTTAATCTCTAGTCATTATTTTCTTGATTGCAAATATCGTCAATGTAATATGAGTGTATTGTGTGTGCAATACAGGCGTGGCTCACTTTTGCTAAATTTTTCAAGCTGCTAGACACAAATCCCTATCACAATACCTAACACCCTGCACTGGAACCTATCAGCTACACTATATCACTATCTAACCTACACTGACTATCTCCCACTAACTATCTGGATTATATATATAAGCTAACTAACTAACTAACTAATGTAATGACACAGCAAAGCACAGAGCACAGCAATGACGCTGCTGTCTCTCTCAGAACTGCAAAAAACTGCAGAAAATGGCTGCTGGGGAGCCATGATATAGTATATAGTAAGGGGTAGGCAACTTTCCTATTGGTTGTTAGGGATGTTGCTAAACTCAGACAAAGACATTGCAGCCTTCTCATTGGCCCACAAGCAGAAAGCAGGGAGGGATCATGGGTTCAGAGGAAAAAAAATTGAGAATATTCGTGATTACGAAGATATAACACCATATTCTAGATCAGGGATGCCCAAGCTGCGGCCCTCCAGCTGTTGCAAAACTACAACTCCCAGCATTCCTGGATAGCCTACATCTATTGGTCTACAGCAGGGCATTGTGGGAGTTGTAGTTTTACAACAGCTGGAGGGCCGCAGGTTGGGCATCCCTGTTCTAGATCTTCGCGAATTCTCGAAGTGCCGATATTCGCGATACAAATTTGTGATTAGAATATTTGCGATCAACATTTAATGAATAGCCAGTAATCAGTGAGTATCTGAGCGCTACAAGGACACAAGCTGGATCTGATCGCTCATTCAGTGCCTTACATATAGACTGGTACCTTGCTGGCGCCTGATTTTGTGCTGTTCTAGCAAAAATTTTATTCGTTTTATTAGCTCCTCCCGGGATTTCTCCAGCTGGATCCGTTCTTCTTTTACAATGTTTAACTGCTGTACAATTGCCTCATCTGAAAATAAAACAGCATCAAATATCTGAATTACTGTAAACTCTTTATAAAATATAGAGGAAAGCAAAGATATGTCACATTATTGTTTGCCTCTTAGGGTACTTTCACACTTGTGTTATTCTTTTCCGCCATAGAGTTCTGTCAAAAGGGCTCTATGCTGGAGAAGAGCTGATCAGGCATATCCCAATGCAATCTGAATGGATAGAAATCCGTTCAGTTTGCATCAGTATGCCTTCCGTTCAGTCACTGTCAGGCGTTTTGGCCGGAAATAATACCGCAGCATGCTGCGGTATTATGTGCGTCCTAAATGCCTGATCAGTCACCGGAATGCTGGATCCGGCACTAATTCCCATTGACTTGCATTAGTGGCGGATCCGGCATTGCAAAACAACTGAAGGATGGATCCGTAAAACTGTGAAAAAGACCGCAAGACGGATCTGTCCATCCGCATGACAAGCGGAGAGACGGATCCGTTCTTGCAATGCATTTGTAGACGGATCCGCACATGGATCCGTCTACAAATGCTGTCAGTTGTCACACTGATCGGCGGATCCGGCAGGCAGCTCCGACAACGGAACTGCCTGCCGGATCACACTAACGCTAGTGTGAAAGTACCCTTACCCAGTCAATTTAGCTCATGTAGGAGGGGTCTGTAGCATTTAAAGTGAATGTCTATGTCCACAAATATGTTAAATTATGTGCTAATTAAATTTATAATATATTTTTAATCGAACTCCTTGGAGCTTACAGTTGCTAGTTGGCTTTCCCAGATTTACATATTGATGACCTAGCCTCGGGATAGGCCATCAATATGTGATCGGTGGGGGTCTGACTCCCAGCACCTCTGCCAATCAACTGTTAAAAGAGGCTTCGGTCTATTCTTAGGCCAGTGACATCAAGCTCATCGGTCACGTGGCCTAGGAAGCTGAGCTGCAGTACCAAGCACAGCCACTATCCAGTGGACGGCGCTGTGCTTGGGAAACTTCAACAGGGCCATGGTCTCCTCAAACAGCTGATTGGCAGAAGTTCTGGGAGTTGGACCCCAACCAGTCACATATTGATGGCCTATCCTAAGGAAAGGCCATCAATATGAAAATCTCAGAAATCCTCTTTAAAGGGTTTTCTTGTACTTAAAACGCTCTGCAGCCTCTTCCTCAACCTGTGATTTCACATCTGTTGGTCACATGTCCTTTGTGAATGGGACCACAACGCATTGAGAAGGGAATCCATTTTTTTTAAAGAACCTATTTTCATCTAAGGGATTGTAGACCTTCATGCGTTGACCAGAGTGGCTATAAGAGGTGCCTCTCTGGGGGACCCAGCAAGTTTTTTCATTTTGTAATACTTCATTTCCACTATTGTGGCGCTTTTGGACAACAGAACACTTGTTAGTAGGTACCCCAGAAGATTACTGCTTATTAGTGGGTGTCCCAGCTGTTATAAGGGAACCCTCCTAAGGGCTCATTCACACAACCGTATGTATTTTGTGGTCCGCAAAAATAACATGACATCTGTGTGACGTCCGTGTTACATCGTTTTTTTTTTTTTTTTTTTGCGGATCCATTGTAACAATCCCTGTCCTTGTCTGCAAAACGGACAAAAATAGGACATGTTCAATTATTTTGCGGAACGGACTTGCGAACATACAGATACGAAATGCACACACTTTTTTGCAGCCCCATTGAAATGATGGTTCCGCATACGTGCCGCAAATAAAACTGAACATTTGCTTTCGTGTGCATGAGCCCTAACAGAGATTCAAGAGGTTAACCATTCATCATCTGCAGGTAGATGCTGATTGCTCCAGGTTTTGAAATCTGCTTGTAAAACCAATTTTCAGTAATGTAATATCTAACTTGCTAAATGCTGCTAGGTAGGGTTGAGCGAACTTGTATTTTAAGTTCGGCGTCCAAAGTTCGGGTTGGGGTTATCTAAGAATCCAGTTATGGATTCCGCTACCACGGACCATAATGGAATTTTGAATCCACAAGGGGATTCTTCGATGAACCCAAACCTTGGACAACACAACACAAATGACCTGGGGTGACGTCACCGTCATGTGATCAGTGCAGGGGGCGTGGCTCAGTACTGGATTGGATAAGAGGTGGTAAAGGGCCTGGTATAATGATCATGTGACATGAGGGGCGGAGCTCCTGTGCTCTGTGTGGAGGAGAAGAAGGAAGTAGAGCAGTGAAAGACGGTTGCGCAAACTTGTTTTTCCAAGTTCAGCGTTCGGGTTCATTGAAGAATCCCCTTAAGGATTCCAAATGCCTTAGTGTTGTCCAAGGTTAGGGTTCATTGAAGAATCCCCTTATGGATTCCAAATGGCGTTATGGTCCGTGGTAGCGGAATCCATAACGGGATTCTTCGATAACCCGAACTTTGGACGCCGAACTTAAAATACAAGTTTGCTCAACCCTACTGCTAGTTTTTTTTTTTTTTAATTATCTCCATCATCAGTACTTACCGCGTGAAGGAATCTGGGATTTTGGAGATTCAATAGTTGGGAAATCTGGTAGGAGTGGTGGAGATGGCGGAGGCTGGTAGTGTCTAAAAGAAGTATCACCAAACTGTAAAAACATATGATCAGATGTGGAACATGTACAGAGCACAGATGACATACAAGTAGACTGTAAGCGGAACCACAGAATCATCTCAGATCAATGGGGTATCCAGAGGTCCAACCAATCATTAAGTCATGTCAAGATGGGAATGACCAATTAATACCTGGGGAACCCTTTTTCCTTTTCTCTGCCCTCTGGGAGATTCTCACTCTCAGGTTTATTAAAGGAACCTTTACAGACTTTCTCCATAAACCGATGTATATAAAGTTTGACTGTGGAGGCCATGGTCTGACCAAAGTGCAGCCAAAACCAAAACCAAATGCAAGCTTGCTGATGTGTGGGAAATCCATGTGCCAGGGTAAGGCCTATTGCACACGAAAGTTATTTTTTTCCGTTTACGTTCCATATACGGAACCATTCATTTCAATTGATCCGGAAAAAAAACGGAAGATACTCCGTATGCCTTCCGTTTCCGTATTTCTATTCCGTTCAAGGATAGAACATGTCCTATTATTGTCCACATAACGGACAAGGATAGGACTGTTCTATCAGGGGCCAGCTGTTCTGTTCCGCAAAAAATGGAATGCACACAGACGTCATCCGTATTTTTTGCAGATCCATTTTTCGCGGGCCACAAAATACTGAAAAAGCCATACGGTCGTGTGCAAGAGGCCTAAGAGCGGTTTTTGTGGCTGCTCTATGCTGTAATAAATCGAGGGCCCTCCTCTATTATATCTGTATGCTCTAAATTACATATAGGAAGGGTTGTCGATAGCAAGCTAGCCCTTTACATTTTTTCATTGACTCTTTGATCTGATTTATCTTTATCCCAGTTTCAGCAAATAAATGTTATATTTTGTACAATGAAAATGTATGTATTTTTTAATATGTTTCTTGTATCAGTTTGAAGGTCCCTTTTTGCTGTCATTTGAGAGGAACCTTCACTGTTTACTTAAAGTGAATAGGGATTTGTCCTCGTCATGTGATGACGACAGGCGCACGGCTCGTTACAA
This sequence comes from Bufotes viridis, assembly GCA_033119425.1. NCBI lineage: Eukaryota > Metazoa > Chordata > Amphibia > Anura > Bufonidae > Bufotes > Bufotes viridis. Next base: position 141,476,393 of record CM065596.1, read on the forward strand.
AATAACTGTACTGTGACGAGACGAGCACCTGTATGTCCATCACGTGAAGCAGGAGAGAATTTTCTCTAATCCAAGTAAACAATGAAGGCTTCTATTGAATGAAAGCAAGCAGAGATCTGGACAGCCGTGAGGAATATGTGCCAAAGGTATATAAGAGAATTGTGTAATTTTTCCTATTCATTGACAACTTCTATTTTACCTCGATCCCAATTACCTGATGGTTTTGATCCCTTGACTTCCTGTTTGCAGGATTTTCTTTAACAGGTTTTTCTGATCTGAAGATGAGAGATGCATAGAGGGATATTTATCAAGCTATTTACGCCACTATTTTGGCACAAAAAAAGTCACAAATTATATTCCCTCTTTATGCCATAATTTGCAACTTTTTGAGCTTCCCGACAAGAAGAAGTGCAGGGGGTAGTGGGAGGGGCACAGACTACTGCTGCCCGCTGGATTTAATTTAACATAGGGTACTTTCACACTAGCGTTTTGGATTCCGTTTGTGAGATCCGTTTCAGGGCTCTCACAAACGGTCCAAAACGTATCAGTTCAGCCCCAATGCATTCTGAATGGAGAAGGATCCGTTCAGAATGCATCAGTTCGGCTCCGTTCAGCCTCTATTCCGTTTTGGAGGCAGACACCAAAACGCAGCCTGCAGCCTAACGGATCCGTTTTTAATTACAATGTAAGTCAATGGGGACGGATCCGTTTACAATGACACAATATGGTGCATTTGAAAACTGATCCGTTCCCCATTGACTTTTAATGTAATTCAAAAACGGATCCGTTTTGGACTTTGTCATTTTTCTTTTAACTAATGCAAATGGATCCGTTCTGAACGGATACAAACATTTGCATTAGAGGTGCGGATCCGTCTGTGCAAATAAACAGACGGATCCGCACCAACGCAAGTGTGAAAGTACCCTTAGACCAGAAACCGGTGTAAACTATACCTCAAGTCTAAACCAGCCTAGAGATTAACCTAACTTATGAAGAGGCATCTGTCTTTTCATAAAGTATGTGCATCGAGCATCAAGACTGGCATATGGGAACAGCAGTCTTAATAAATTCCCCCCATAGTATCAATGAGTAGATAGTGGTAAGTGTTTTGTGTAAGACGGTTGGTCGTTTTGTCTAGTATTAACATTGGTGATGTCTTGTCTTTTTACCGTTTCCATTGGGAGTGTTCACTTTCTACACCCAGGAGAGATTCTGCAATCCCAGAGTCACCAGTCGGGTTTCGTCCCGATAATTTCTTAGTGTCCTCAGAACTGACCACTTCTGACTTCTTACTCCTATTGGAGACGTTTCCTAGATAAGACATAAAACAAATCTTTAGGTTTCTTCACACGTGGTGGATTTTGTTGCAGAAAAATGTCTGAGATTGAAACTAAGTTTTATTCATCTGAATGGGGGCTTGCAGAAATCCATGTGATTGCCGCCAAAACAATCCCATCTAGATGAATGGAACTGATTTTCAGTTGCAGAGATCTGAAGGTATGTGAAGGCACTCTTAGGCCTCTTTCACACGGGCGTCACGTTTGACGCCCGGATAAGAGGCGAGTGCGTTGCGGGAAAATGTGCGATTTTCCTGCGCGAGTGCAAAGTGTTTTAATGCGTTTTGCACGAGCGTGGGGAAAATCGCCATGTTTGGTACCCAGGCCTAAACCCGGACTTCATCACTGAAGTCCGGTTTCGGGTTGAGTATTCTGTAGATTTTTTTATTTTCCCTTATAACATGGTTATAAGGGAAAATAATAGCATTCTCAATACAGAATGCTTTTGTAAAATGTGGATTAAGGGGTTAAAAATAAAAAAATTAACTCACCTTATCCACTTGATTGCGTAGTTGCCGATCTCTTCTCTCTTTAAGCATTAACTGCCGTCTAAAGGACCTGTGATGAGGTCACTGAGCTCATCACATGGTCCAATCACATGGTCCATCTTACCATGGTGATGGACCATGTGATTGGACCATGTGATGTGACGTCATCACAGGTCCTTTAGACGGCAGCTAATGCTTGAAGAAGAGAGGAGAGATCGGCAACTACGCGATCAAGTGGATAAGGTGAGTTAATTTTTTTATTTTTAACCCCTTAATCCACATTTTACTATGCATTCTGTATTGAGAATGCTATTATTTTCCCTTATAACCATGTTATAAGGGAAAATAATAAAGATCGGGTCCCGTCTCTTAGCAACCCTGCGGGAAAATAGCACTGCATCCGCACTTGCTTACGGATGCTTGCGATTTTCCCGCAGCCCCATTCACATCTATGGGGCCTGCGTTGCGTGAAAAACGCACAATATAGAGCATGCTGCGATTATAGAGCATGCCGCAACGCAGAAGTGATGCGTGAAAATCACCGCTCATGTGCATAGCCCCATAGAAATGAATGGGTCCGGATTCCGTGCGGGTGCAATGTGTTCACATCACGCATTGCACCCGCGGGGAACTCATGCCCATGTGAAAGGGGCCTTACTGTTTTAGATATTGATTGACAGTCTTTAACAGAGTGATTTTTCCATTTCATAAAGTGATGGCATATCTCCAGGATTTATGATTAATAGGGGTCTGACCTCTGGGACTCCCACTGAATGAAGGGTTCTTCCTGGCTGTGCAGGGAACTGCCGCTGGCCCTATTCACTTGAATGGAGCTGATTTAGCACTGCAGCCTCTTGTTTTTGCCTGCATATAAGCTCCCAGACTTTCGCCGCTCCTGACATGCCTGTTTTAATAGCTTCATGCATTCCCCATGTAATAACAATTCTGGAGAATCAACTCTTATGTCTCTTATGACTCTATGTTGTGCCAGTCCTTTATTATTTCTACTAGAAGTTATGAATTAATTGCTAGCAGCCTGCAGTAAGGGTACAGAGGGGAGGTAACACGTTCGGGTGGGTTTTCCTGCACAGTCTGAAAATGGCAGCACTGATTGGATAGAGTGAGATTGTGCAGGTACACCCCCCCAACTGGTAACCACCCCTCTGTACCCTTACTGCAGACTGCTAGCAATTCATTCATAACTTCTAATAGAAATAATAAAAGTATGGCACAACATACAGACATGAGAATTAGAGATTAGCGAATTTCATATTTTGTTTTGTGGTAAAAGCAGAATTGCGTTATGGATTTCGTTACCACGGACCATAATGCAATTCTATGACGGAATGCATAACGGAAAGCCTTAAGAGTCATTCCTTTATTTATTCCGTCATAATAGAAGTCTATGGGCTGCAAAACGGATCTGTCCCGTTTCCGTTATGCAGGGGAGTCCTCTCCTGCATAACGAAAGTAGGACGGATCCGTTATGCAGGCAATAGACTTCTATTATGACGGAATGGATAACGGAATGACTCTAAAGGCATTCCGTTATGCATTCCGTCATAGAATTGCGCTATGGTCTGTGGCAACGGAATCCATAACGCAATTCTGCTTTTACCACCAAACGAAGCGTGAACGAATTTCATAACATGAAATTTGCTCATCTCTAATAAAAATACATGTTCCAGAGTTGGTATTACATGGGAATGCATGATGCTATTAAAACAGGTATGTCAGGAGCGGTGAAAGGTTCTCTTTAAGCACTGCTCCATTCAAGTGAATGGGGCTGGCTGGAGCTCATTGAACAGCCAGATTGCAGGGCGCGTCACTGTGCTGCAGCTCCTTCATTCTCATGGCTCCCAGAGGTCAGACCTCATTTATAATATCATAAAGGCATATGCTGGCCAGGTGCCATCCCTTTAGGAGGGGGAATATCCCTTTAATATCAAATAGTAATAAATGAAACTTTGCAGTAAATGTTTTTACAAGAGCATCTTCATTACCTTCCTTCAGCATGCAAATCCACTTTACCGGCATGCATGCTCTCTGTAAATATATTTCTCTGCTCCCTAAAAATCCATCTATAGTATATAGAATACAGAATGGTGCAGCTGCCGTTTCTTGCTCTGTACGAGGCTGCATGCTGTGAGAGGGGAGGAGGAGCAGCAGCAGTGAGGGAGATCTGATTAGCTATGAGCAGTAAGCGTCACCCCAGCATCACACCGGGAAGAACCCACAAATGTAACATGCCACTTCAAAAGGCAAGGAGATAAAGGAAAAAGGAAGGTGAGAGGACAAGAAGAAAATAGATCCTGTGGGCAACTTGTCTTAGGTACTATACACATTTATGCAATTTAATAGAAATTTCCTAGTATATATATGATATAGATGAGTTAGAGCAGATGAAGTACCGTTCATCAGAGGTAATATGCTGCTGTCATTTATCTGAACTTGATATTGCATCTGGTGTGTAAGTGGCACAATGTGCTGTCTCTTCTTATTCCATAGGTAGCTCCTGCCTTCATCCTGAACTGGTTGGGACGCGGTTGGATTGTTCTCATTGATGGGCTGAATTGTAATCTTTGCCTCATTGATGGCATCAACCCGCGCTTCAGACTTCTCAGAGGCTGAATACTCGGTCTGAAACTGATGCTGATCTGGTGTAACTGTAGATCCGTATGTACTTCCATCATTACTGAACCCGGGAAGGAGATATAATTCTGGTTCACGTGCCTGCAAAAACCGGGGGGCGCCATGTTAAAATGGAGAATATACTGCAACCATCATTTTACATACCCTTAAAATTTGTCTCTGGTTCCACGCCATGGGTATTGAGTATACACTAGGCATCCATGGTGAAATAATGTCACATAGTCATAAAAGCAGTAGTTGAGGACCTCTTGGCACACGGAACCAGAAGAGGGCACGAAAATGAAGAGGATCTTCTTTTTTAACAACACGTTTCGGAGGACAAAACCCCCTTCATCAGGTTATCGATTGCACATAGACATAAAGATCAAGGACATATCGCCGGGACATATAAACCAGACCATCAGTGAATGGACCCTGCAGACAGAAGCCCTCTGCAACTGCTGGGCCCTCTGCAGTGCAAGGAGAAGTCAGGGCCCAGTGTGATCACATTTTGACTGCCTGGCCGTGTCAAGCAGAGTGGAGAGGACGTGACAGTTGCAGAGAGAGCTGAGCCTCTAGGTGTAAGGGTAACGCCCCCGTTGCTCCTAGAGGCTCATTTGCATATATTAAAAAAATCATATTTCTCAGCAATGCGGGCACATATGAACATGGGACCAACACAGATGCCTTCAGCTGCCAAGCGCACATGTAACAGGTCAGCCGTGTCATAGGGACAAATCTGCTGACAGATGCCTTTAAACTGTTGTTAGAGAGATCTACTTACATATGGTGGAGCAAATGACTTTAGCTTCAATTCATATTCTTGTCTTGACTTTACCTGGACACGAGAAAAAATCCATTGTAAACGGATATAGTAAAGATAAAGCACAGCTTGTGTTATAAGGGCGTGCAAGAAAATGTATCATCCATGTCTATAAAAAAAGAAATCTATCCTGTGATTGGTTGCTACAAGCCCATTTTTCTGTTAATTATGTTAAATGAAACCTACTGTTTTCCAATGAATGAGCTGATATACGGTAAGTCTCCCTTTCTTTATACCGTCATACAATGCAGATGGCAGACTCTGACTGAGACTCCTATAATTATGATGCAGAATGATGCCAGTGTCCTCCTGCCTGGCTGCACAGATGTAAATGGAGAACGTGAAATCAATAGGGTTGTGTAACAGTTGTTAAACCGCATCGCCGGGAACCTGTGCAAATATTTGACCACAGAACAATGAAATAATGTTGCCAGGGTCAAGGATTGCCAGATGAAACAAGGAAGCGGAATACATGTTTTTTATTTTTTAATTCTGCTCGAAAATGTGTCTGTCCGGTATTCAGAAAGGAGATGATTTACTACTGCTCAGGATGGAAAATGCTGATTATTTTATCGAAAAGAAACATCGATGGTTAGCTCACCTCAATCTGTCCTCAAACTGGAAACCTGAGTGCAAGGAGACAACCCTGGACCGGAAAAAGCTTTCTAGAGAACTTGTAGAAAAATACATAGACTTCTCCAGCACTTTCTTTAAAACATATCTTCTTAAGGGCTCACGAACATGAACATATATTTTGTCCACATCCGATCCGCATTGAGGGTCGGATGCTGAATCATTCACTTTAATGGGGCCACAAAAGATGCGGACAGCACCTGGTGTGCTGTCCGCATCCGTATATCTGTTCTATGGCATCTGCAAAAATATAGAACATGTCCTATTCTTGTTCGCATAACGCATTATGGCCTAAACATTCTGTTTTCCGCAAAATGCAGAACGCACACGGCCGCTATCTGTGTTTTGTGGATCGCAAAACAGGCAACATTGTGTGCATGAGCCCTCATTCAGTTACGATTAAAAACATCTTGTACAATAGGAAACAGAAGACAACATGTTTCGGACTCGGAAAGTCTAGTCCTTAGTCATGATACTGAAAAAGTGGATGTATTTTTCTGCAAGATTATTTTATCCCCTTCCCGCATTTGGACATAACTGTACATCCATCCACTGAATGGCGGGGCACAGGAGCTGTAACGCCATGATCAGCGCTACCGATGTTCCAAGCCGTTTGACAGATGGAGGGAGCCCCCTTCGTCCCCATGATTCCCCAGGAATGTGATTACAGGGAACTTACAGTTAACATGGCTGATGGCTTAAAGCGAACCGGACATCAACTTTATGCTGACTTCACTGTGACAGAAATGCTGATGTCAGCGCTGTGTTACTCATGAGCTAAAAGTAAGTGGTTGCCGAGAACCAGCATCATAATCATTGCAGTCCGGGACTTGAGAAGAGTCAGATCTACCTGAGAAGAGTCCTGGTTATTATAATCTCCTGCTCTCCCCCCCATCTGCTGATGATTGGCAGTTCTCTCCTAGAGAGAAAGGGAGAAAACTCGGTAGAAGACTGTCAGTCATCAGCAGGTGGGCGGGAGAGCAGGAATTCATGAGTAACCAGGACTCTTCTCAGGTGGCCAAATCAACTCACCTGTCTCTATTTTATTCTGCTGTTAGTATGGGCAGCACAAAGTTGATGACAGGTTCCCTTTAAGAACGTCCCCCAGGCCTGCCGTGTCTATATGCCTTTTACACTGACAAGCAATAATGCTCTGTTAGGCCCCTTTCACACGGGGGAGTTTTCCGTGCAGGTGCAATGCGTGAGGAGGACGCATTGCACCTGCACTGAATCCGGACTCATTCATTTCTATGGGGCTGTGCACATGAGCGGTGATTTTCACGCATTACTTCTGCGTTGCGTGAAAATCGCAGCATGCTCTATATTGTGCGTTTTTCACGCAACGCAGGCCCCATAGAAGTGAATAGGGCTGCGGGAAAATCGCAATCATCCGCAAGCAAGTGCAGATGCAGTGCGATTTTCCCGCATGTTTGCTTAGCAACGGAACCAGATCTTTATTATTTTCCATTATAACATGGTTATAAGGGAAAATAATAGCATTCTTAATAAAGAATGCTTTGTAAAATGAAGAGGAAGGGGTTAAAAATAATAAAAATTAACTTACCTTAGCCACTTGATCGCGTAGTTGCGATCTGTCTTCTTTTTTCCAGCTTCAGCTAACAACTAAAGGACCTGTGATGACGTCACATCACATGGTCCAATCACATGGTCCATCACCATGGTAAGATGGACCATGTGATTGGACCATGTGATGTGACGTCATCACAGGTCCTTATTTGTTTGCTGATGCTGGAAAAGAGAAGACAGATCGCAACTACGCGATCAAGTGGCTAAGGTAAGTTAATTTTTATTATTTTTAACCCCTTCCTCTTCATTTTACTAAGCATTCTTTATTAAGAATGCTATTATTTTCCCTTATAACCATGTTATAAGGGAAAATAATAAATTCTCCAGAATACTCTACCCGAAACCGGACTTCAGTGATGAAGTCCGGCTTCGGGTCTGGGTACCAAACATGGCGATTTTTCACACGCGCGTGCAAAACGCATTACAAACGTTTGCACCCGCGCTGAAAAATCGCGCATATTCCCGCAACGCACTCGCCTCTTATTCGGGCGTCAAACATGACGCCCGTGTGAAAGAGGCCTTACACTGAGTAGTTTTTTAGTTGCAGGCACAAAGTGTAAACTAGCATAAAACAGGGTTTGCAAGGTGGCAATTCAGGCACAGTTGCAAAAGTTGAGAATTTTCAGGGACTATCCCTGGAAAATTTTGTGTGTCCGAGGCTTAAAATGAGTGGGGTCTTATGAAAGATTCCTTCTACAGCGGCAATTTTGGGAGAAATGTATCACCAACTGTAACTCCTGGAGAAACTGATCACCGGGCAGGGTGCAACATAAAATAGTTGCTCTTATGAAAAACCCCTTTATTAAATTGAGCAGAAAAGTAGCCATAACATGGACCAAAATGCATATAACGACCCTGCTGAGTTTATATTGTACGTTTTGTGATCCAATTCGGGTACTCCCAAATGACTGTAAAAAGAGTTTTTTTTTCACACTGCAATTTACCAAGAAGATTGAATACCTATCATCATTTCAATGGCAATGTATGCCCCACACCGTATCTCATATACTCCCAGAAATGCTAATTTGGGGATATATTTGCATTAGTCACCCCCCTTAATGACCTGCTTCCTGTGAAAAACAAGACTGTTGGCAGGCATGAACATTGCTTTACAACACTGAGTGATGAGAAGTCATTTAGACCTATGCTGATGACCTAAATTACTCTGTTTACAAGCTGCAAGCTATATGGTTGGTATAACGACACAGATTCTTATCATTTGCAACTCTGATCTTATCAATCTGTAGAGAAAAAACCCTAACTTGCTTCAACAGAGTTGGCATAGCATGCAAATCCACCCAAAAAGATAAATAATCAGAGCAAAGTTCTGCACCTGTGTGCAACCCTCTAAGGCCGAAAGTACATTGGATGATGAGCAGCATTCGTGTAATAGCTAACCAGATAAAATAGGCAGTACCCAGACCAGGGGGTACCTGCAAATGTTTTTTATGTAATGTTTTCTCTTGTTATGTATTACACCAAGCATAGCCGTGTATGGATGGCACAGTCAGGGTTAAAAATCCTGGCTCAGTCTTTGCAGGAGGTTAGGTGAAGATCCAGGACCCGTCCCCAGCTCAGTCAGTCAGCCTTAGGAGAGAGTTCAGAGTGAGAGGAAGCTGTTGCCTTATGCTCCCTCTTCCCAGTCCCAGAAAGGTTCAGAGACAAATAAATCTCTGCAGAAAAAGAGAAAGAGAAGGACAGAAAGAGAGGAAGATAAAAGAGAACTTGGAATCTGCGTGGCCAAGCATAGAGGTCAGCAAGGTAACATGCTACTACAGTCATTCAGACTTTGCTGCAGTGAGAAACAGTTTTAAGACGCCCTTCACACCTGGACATGTCCCAGACATGCCTTCAAAACCCTGTATCCCACAGTGGACATTACAGACACCATTGCCAAAGTACTATTGCCCACCATAGTTCCTATCCCTAGCAAGACAGTGTACCAGAGGGCCATAACTCCAATTCTTGCCTAAATCCATACATCACTTTCTGGCACTGTGATTGACTGTGACAGCCAGAGCCACTAACACTCCCATCCTCCTCCCCAGCTCCTTCCACTCGCTGCAAAGGTTCCTAGGAAAAACAATTGATTTTTCATAGATTATTTTGCTTTGTCATACTACCAAAAGTAAAGGTCACTTTACAGGGGCCAATGATAGGGACAATTATCAGGAAGGAGCATTCTAGGAAAGCTTGTTCCTGATAATTGTCCTGGTGCCGCCGATCAATCGATGAACGTTCATTCACAGGGAGAAGGCAAAACTGGCAAATAAAATCTGACTACAAAAGGCGTATATTATCACTTATTTTTGTGGTTATAATATAGTACATTACCACGGCAAGACTGCTCCCAACACATTTCAAGAACACAAACTTGTCTGTGACTGCATCTTCTCCCAGGAATTCAGCAAGGCTGTCTCTCAGCATCCGCAGCTTCATATCAGGGGGCACCCTGAAAAAGATTCAGAAAGGATATAGGGGGTGCTCCAGCTACTAAGTCCTGGCCTTGCTCATACATGTCATCATCCTGTTTGTAAAAACACCAAATGAACTGAAGTGATGTTTTCCCTTACGCCCTATGACAGCACCCTTGAGAGATCCCGCCTCCATCCGGACAGGAAACAGGAACTTCAATTGAGAAGCTTTTTAAGGTGGGATCTGGCCTCCTCTCCTCAGTTCAGTTCCTGTTTCCTGTCCTAGAGATAAGATGGATACTTTTTACAGAGAAGCTAAGTTGGCTGCAGGGCCCCATCTAGGTTATGCGCACCATTGGGGTTACCTGGTATGGCGTAAGTCTCCCTGAGGAGCCGCCTGAAGTCTGGGCACACATCCCTCCGGTCCTGGCTTTGGCCATTCTGTGAGGGCAGCTGCAGTCCGCCAGTACCGGGAGGTACTGGTGTCACTCCGGATACCCCCGGTGGTATCTGGGGGTTCCGGGTCCTGTTCCGCCAACTGCCGGGGTTACATAGCATCGGAGTGGCTGTTTTTAATGACGGCAGTGCGGGCGCTCCGGAAGTGACGCGCAAGGCTGCTTCCGGTCCTTGGAACGCATGGGACCGGAAGAGGCCTCTTCAGGGCGCATGCAGCCCGCAGTAAAAGGACCATACCGCGAGGTGTATGCCTCGTGAGTGCGCCGGTGGAGGGGTGCCAGCCAGCCATAGGTGGATCGTGAATTCCTCCCCTGCCCTTCACTGCACGCAATTCCTGGGTAGAAGTGTCGGCTTTCGTTGTATGGAGGTCCCCTCTCCCTTGAGTCCAAGGATGGAAGAAGGGGTGCAGCGCACTGATGACCAGGACGGCCATGATACACGCTCGGTATTCCTGGTGGGGTAAGGGGGTTTTTACCCCAGCTTTTTATTCCTGGTTGGTTTTTCTCACTAGGAGACTCTGTCTGTTTTTGTGTTATAGAGTCTTAAAAAGAGCCCCAGAAAAGCAACGACTAAAACACGGGGGAAGGAATGCGCTACTTGTAAAAAGAAATTGCCTCCTACCTGGGTCAAAGTGTTATGCCAGAGATGTATTGACAGAATGTTAGAAGAGGAATCTCCTAGCTTCATACAGAGTATTAAGGATATGGTCAGAACAGAGATTGCTGGTTCAATTACGGAAATTAAGAAGCTCCTTCCTTCTTCTCTCGCTGGGAAGCAGAAACGCTCTGGTCATCCCTCAGATTCGGAGTCTTCAGGAAGCGAATCCGAATTAGGGGAGATTCTAGTTAGTTCTGATTCCTCATCTGAGAACGAGCCAGCAGGCCAGCCGCTTTTTCGCATGATGATACGGATGCTTTGCTTAAGGCGGTCAGAACCACTATGAAAATTGATGAGGCTAAGGAGCAAAAACTATCCAACAGATTATGTTTGGGGATTTGGCACGGAAAAAGTCTAGGGTTTTTCCTATCAATGAGAACCTAAAGGCGTTAATTCAGAAAGAATGGAAGAAGCCTGATAAAAAGTTTTTATTCCCAGAAACATGAAAAGAAAATACCCTTTTGAGGAGGGAGAATGCTCGTCTTGGGATAGGGCTCCTAAGCTTGACGCACCGGTGGCAAAGATGGCTAAACAATCAGCCTTGCCCTTTGACGATCTAGGGGTTTTAAAAGACCCAATGGATAGGAGGGCGGATGTCTACCTCAAGAGTGCTTGGGAAGCCTCTACTCAAGCCTTTAAACCCAATATTGCAGCTATCTACAGCAAGATCTCTTAAAGTATGGTTGCAGGATTTAGAGTCCCAGATTGAAAATAAAACACCAAGGGAACAGCTATTAGAGGTTTTCCCTACCATTTTGAATGCAGTGAATTTTTTATCCGATGCTTCAGCAGATGCTCTTAGGCTTACTGCTAAATCAGCGGCCCTGTCCAACTCGGCCAGAAGAGCGGTATGGCTGAAGAGTTGGTCTGGTGACACAGGGTCTAAAAATAAATTATGTGCCATACCCTGTCAGGGTGACTTCTTGTTTGGATCAGTCTTAGATGACCTGCTGGAAAAAGCAGCGGATGATAAAAAGGGATTCCCCTCAAATAAACCCCCAAAGAAGAAACAGTTTTTTCGACGCAACCGTAGAGAGGATTTCCAACAAAAAAGAAAGAAATTTTGGAGAGAGAATAAGTCCAGGAAAGAGAAGGGCTTCCTATTCAACTCCCAATCCCAGTCCAGCAGTCGTCCAAAATCCATACAACAATGACGGTTTTCTTCCGGTGGGAGGGAGGTTATCTCACTTTCTAGAGGCTTGGGAAGCTATTTCCGCAAGTCCCTGGGTTCGTGGTATCATAAGAGAAGGTTTCCGTTTAGAGTTCGCCTCCCTCCCACCGGAAAGAATGAAAATTACATATCTCAGATCCGATTCCGGAAGAGATTCAGCATTAAAGGCAGAGATTTTATCTCTTCTAAACAAAAAAGTGTTAACAGACGTTCCAGAGTCGGAAAGAGGGAAGGGATTTTATTCCTCCCTATTTCTAGTCCCCAAACCAGACATGTCTTACAGAATGATTATAAATCTGAAGTTGCTAAACCAGTACTTGAAGTACAAGAAGTTCAAGATGGAGTCCATTCAGTCCACTCTGAAATACCTGTTCCCAGACTGTGTGATGACCACCTTGGATATAAGAGATGCGTACTATCACATCCCGATCCATGCGGAGTGTCAAAAGTTCCTAAGGATAGCCATTTCTGTTGGAACGGAGGTACTGCACTTTCAATACAGGGCCCTTCCATTCGGGTTAGCCCAAGCGCCTCGTCTGTTTACAAAACTCATGGCGGAAGTAATGGCGCATGTAAGAGAAAAGGACATTCTAACAGTTCCCTATTTAGACGACATCTTGATTGTGGCAGACTCAGAGACCAGCATGTCCTCTCAAGTCAGTGTAGTCTTGGAAATTCTAAAGAAATTAGGTTGGGAGGTAAACTGGGAAAAATCAAACCTAGTTCCGTCAAGATCCTGCAAGTTCCTAGGACTAATACTGGACTCGATAAACCAACGTTGTATGCTACCGCAGGTAAAGATCCTCAAGCTTCAGGAAGGAATTCGCGCTCTGGTGTCTTCAGACGACAGGACCATCAGACAGGCCATGGCGGTCTTAGGAAGAATGACTGCCTCTATACACCACGGTAGTCGCATACTTGAACAAGCAGGGAGGAACAAGGTCGAGAGATCTCATGGCTTTAACAGAAGAGATTTTCGCATTTGTAATTCCCTTCATTCCATTTCTAAAAGCTGTTCACTTAAAAGGTACGGAAAACAAAAAGGCAGATTACCTAAGCAGAAGACGTCTGGATCAGGGGGAATGGTGTCTCAATCAGACTATTTTTTGCCAGATAATGCATCTGTGGGGCAGACCGACAATAGATTTATTTGCGAACAAAGAAAATCAGAAATGTCGAGTGTTCTTCTCCCTAAATCCAGAGGATTTCCCTTCCGCAATAGACGCCTTTGCCCATCGTTGGCCAAACGGTCTTCTGTACGCTTTTCCTCCAATCAAGTTAATACCGAGAGTTCTTCAGAAACTGAGAAGGTCCAGTACCACGCTGATTCTCATTGCTCCGTTTTGGCCCAGGAGGTCATGGTTCACCTGGCTTCGGAAGCTGTCAGTAGCAGACCCATGGGTGCTTCCGAACCAGAAAGATCTGTTGCATCAGGGTCCAGTATACCATCCGCAGATAGACAGTCTGCACCTCACAGCCTGGCTTCTGAAAGGTCCATATTAGAGAGTAAGGGTCTGTCTAAGGAAGTAGTCAGTACTCTCCTCTCTTGTAGGAAAGACGTCACATCTTCCATTTATGCTAGAATTTGGAGAAAATTTAACACATTTGCGGGTAGGCCAGGACTCCCCTCCTTTTCCCTTACTCCTGGACTTTTTGCAAAACGGGGTTAAGTTGAAGCTTAGAATCAGCACACTTAAGGTTCAGGTTTCAGCCCTGAGTGCATACTTTGACTTCTCTTTAGCAAACCATCCCTGGATAAAGAGGTTTTTTAGAGCTATCAGTCAGTTGGATCAGGTTCCAGGAGACTAGCTCCCCCTGGGACCTGAACCTGGTCCTGTCCAGTATGATGAAACCACCTTTTGAGCCTTTAGAGGACCTGCCAATCAGGATCTTAACGCTCAAAACGGCTTTTTTAGTGGCCATCACCACAGCTAGGAGGGTGAGTGAAATTTCGGCTCTGTCTACTTCTCCCCCTTACACTAAAATTATGAAGGATAGAATCATACTTAGACCTGATCCTGCCTTTCTTCCCAAGGTGGTTTCGTTCTTCCACAGATCTCAAGATATTATCCTCCCTTCTTTCTGTCAGAATCCAAGGGATAAGAAAGAGGAGAGTCTTCATTGTTTAGATGTTAGAAGATGTATTCTTAGATACTTAGAGGTCACAGAACCTTGGAGAAAGTCCTCCAGATTGTTCGTGCAATTTTCAGGGAAGAACAGGGGTGATAAGATTACATCCAGGACCCTGTCCAGATGGATCATTGCGGCCATCACCTTGGCCTACAAATCAACAAACACTCCATGCCCTCAGGGGTTGGGTGCTCATTCAACTAGGGCAGTCTCCACTTCTTGGGCTGAAAGGGCTGAGGCATCTTTAGAACAGATTTGCAGGGCTGCTACCTGGAAGTCTCCTTGTACTTTTTTCCGCCATTACAGGCTAGACTTAGATAGCAAGAGCCAGTTAGCCTTTGGTAGGAAGGTCTTGCAGTCTGTTTCCCTCCCCTAGACATTACTAGTCTAATCATCTCTCAAGGGTGCTGTCATAGGGCGTAAGGGAAATAGATGATTACACTTACCGGTAATTACTTTTCCATGAGCCCATGACAGCACCCGTCTTTATTCCCCCCCCAAAAAAAAAAAAATATAAAAAAAAAAAAAAAAAAAAAGGGTTAAAGTCTTTGGTAAGATAAACTCTAGGACAAGTTCTCGATAACAACTGAGGAGAGGAGGCCAGATCCCACCTTAAAAAGCTTCTCAATTGAAGTTCCTGTTTCCTGTCCGGATGGAGGCGGGATCTCTCAAGGGTGCTGTCATGGGCTCATGGAAAAGTAATTACCGGTAAGTGTAATCATCTATTTTTTTCATTAAAGGGATTGTCTCATCTCAGACAATGGGGGCATATCACTAGGCTATGCCCCCATTGTCTGATAGGTGCGAGTCCCACTGCTGAGACCCGTACCTATATCGATAACGGAGCCCTGAAGTGGAGGAGGGAGCACTGCGCATGCACAGCTGCCCTCTGTTCATTTCTATGGGGACACCGAAAATAGGCGAGCACTGCCTCGGCTATTTCTGTCGGGCCCATAGAAGTGAATGGGAGCAGTGGCCAGTCAGGGGCGGTGTGCTCCCATTCTCTTCTATGGGAAGCACGCTTAGTGGTGGCCGGACCAGAGTCCTCCAGCCACCATTTTGCGGGACTCCGTTCTTGATATAGGTGGGGGTCCCAGCGGTGGTTTTTAGACACCATGTCCCATTTGAAGCCCCCCTGATGCACCCCTACAGTAGAAACTCTAAAAAGTGATCCCATTTTGGAAACTACTGGATAAGGCTACATGCACACGAACGTTTTTTGTTTCCGCGACCGTTCCTTGTTTTTTCACGAAATGGATGCTTCCACAACCGTTTTGTTTTCGCGTCCGCAGGCCGTGTTTCACGTCCACGAAAAAAGGAAAGCATGTCCTATTCTTGTCCGCGAATATTGACCATCCGTTTTGCATCTGCATCCGTTTTTTTTTTTGCGGATGGTTGCTTGGAAACCAGGGCACTTGTGCAAAAAACAACTGTCGTGCGCATGTAGCCTAAATCTTCTAAATTTAGGCCTCATGCACACGACCGTTGGTGTTTTGCGGTCCACAAACCGCGTTCCGTTCTGCAATTTGTGAAACGGACAAGAATAGGACATGCTCTATTTTTTTTGCGGGGGCACAGAACGGAGCAACGGATGTGGACAGCACACGGAGTGCTGTCCGCATCTTTTGCGGCCCCATTGAAGTGAATGGGTCGGCGCCTGAGCCGCAAAATATGCTGCTCGGACGCAGACCACAACAACGGTCGTGTGCATGAGGCCTAAGGCTACGTGTGTGTTTTGCAGATCCGCAAACCGTGGATCCACAAAACGCGGAAGCCGATCCGTGTGCCTTCCGCAATTTAGGGAACGGAACGGGCAGCTCATTATAGAGATGCCTATTCTTGTCCGCAAAACGGACAAGAATAGGACATGCTTTGTCCGCAACTTTTGCGGCCCCATTGAAGTGAATGTGTCCGCGCCTGAGCCGCAAAATATGCAGCTCGGACGCGGACCAAACATACGGTTGTGTGCATGTAGCCAGAAGCTGTGCCAGTTCAAGGAAAGCGATAGAACAGAAAGGATACGTCCCCTGAGAAAGGACACACCTGAGCTGAAAGCCTTAAATAAATCTAGAAGAACAATTGGAGTAATGAATGGGGAGATCTCTGGATTCATGTGAGGTACAGGGCTGGTTCTAGCTTTGTTAGAGATTGTCATGATCTATATGATGTCTGATTTAAATTTTTTACATCAACCATGGCATAAACCCTTTATCAATTTTACCGATGATGGCCTATCCTTATTGATCAGTGAGGGTCTGTTACCTCACAACCCAATCGATCAGCTGTTCTGCGGTAGCTCCAGTGCCGCTTATTCTTTAGTGGACGGAGCAGGTTAATGTAGCCTTCCTTTCATTCATTTGGACCTAAATTTTCTTACCTGATGAATCCAAGTGAAATAAATCTCCAGATCACATCAAGAGAAACCTTATTTAACTTGGGGTTCCATAGATCTTCTGGCACAAGATAGACATGTAGCTCTATCAGCTGGAATTACAGACAATCGTACGTTACATATTTTATGGCTGATTCAGGAACATTTATCTCTAATTCATTCAACTATCATCCCCATCATTAGAAGTTACTCAATCCTCCTTTTCAGAATAGTTTATGGACATTTCCCATATTCACCAGAGTTTCTTGCCTGTATTCCTGACCTAATATTGGCTTATAAAAAACAGCTGTATCTCTGGATCCTTCATATATCAGACATCAGTTAGTAGGACATACAAATATAGGGGGCACGTTTATTAAGGCCGGCATTTTCGACGTCGGTCTTAATAAAGCCTCATCTCTGGGGGTGGTTCCGCCGAAGTTATGAAGAGGCGCCGACCTCTCTAAAACTTCGGTGCATCGAGGGCCAGTTCTAAATGTAAGACAGCTTCCGAACTGTCTTACATTTAGACCATTTTCTACACCTAAGGGCTCATTCAGACGACCGTAGTGTTTTGCGGATCCACAAAACACAGATTCTGGCCCGTATGCGTTCTGCAATTTGCAATAGGCAATATCATAGAAACTGCTTATTCTTGTCCGCAATTGCGGACAAGAATAAGACATGTTCTATCTTTTTTTGCGGGGCCGCGGAACGGAACTACGGATGCGGACAGCACATGGTGTGATGTCCACATCTTTTGCAGCGCCATTGGAATGCATGGGTCCACACTCATTCCACAAAATTGTGAAACGAGTGCGGACCCGTTCATAAGGCCGTGTGAATGGGACCTTAAACAGACATTATAAATGAGACGCGTCCCCTTCCACCACACCCACAATTTTTAGAACTGGAGTATTTCAGAATAGTAAATGACCCCCATAGTGGCTATTGTTATGTGTATTTATGCTACTGAATGGATCACCAGGGACTGGAGAAGAAACCTGTAGACCACCAGGGGCTGGACAAAAAAAACAATGGATCATCAGGGACTGGGTGGTTGGCTGTTGGGTCAGTCATAACAGCACAAATGCCCTCTAGGTTCCCGGGAATAGGATTCTAGTCTATTTGCACTTCCAGGATCACATGCCGTACAAAGGGCACATGATCCAAGCCCGGTTTTAACCCACAATGTACAGGGGTAGTGCCTGGCAGCCTCAGGTGCTGTGAGCTGTCTGTGCCCAAGCCTGCCTGACTGCGCAGGTGAACCCAAATAAATTGTGGGCTGCAACCATGCTAAGGATTGCATGCCCGGCATATGGCACGTGATCCCAGAAGTGCCCACAACATAATTAGATTGTGGAGCACAGTGGTCGCCCGGTAAGGTAAAAAAAAAAAAAAAACTTATCATAATGCAATTCTTGTAAGACTCGTCATTGTGGGTGAGATGAGATAAAAATAAAAAATGGATAACTCCTTTAAGCACTTTTCTACAAGGGACTGGGTGCAATCCCATTATATACCACTAGGTCCATATAATACTAAATTGGTCACCAGGGTGATTTCACAGGTAGTGGATTTGCTGTGGATTCCTGCAGGTGAAATCCACCGAGAGATTTTACAAAGTTTCACCCACATAGGGCAGAAATGTGACTGGTGGTGCAAATTTTAAAACCCCAAGATGTGAATTATGTTGCAGATTTAGGGTCCATTCACACCTCCATAATTTGGGTCCGCATCCGTTCCGCAATTCAATGGGGGACCCATTCACTTTCAATGGGGCTGGAACGGATGTGGACCCGCATTTCCGGGATCCGAATCCACATTTCCAGGAACCGCATCCGCATTTCCGGGATCCGCAATTCCGTTCCCGAAAAAAAAAGAACATGTCCTATTCTTGTCAGTAATTGCGGACCAGAAAAGGCATTTTCTATTATAGTGTCGGCAATGTGCGGCCCACAAATTGCGGATCGCACATTGCCGGTGTCTGTGTTTTGCGGATGCGCAAAACACTTACGGACGTGTAAATGGACCCTTATAGTGAATCCATGTATAAACCTCAATCACACGTCAGTGTTTCACGGACAGCACACGTCCCCATTCATTATAATGTGTGTATTCAGACATCAGTGTTTTAGCACAGTCTGTGGGTCCGTGTTTTTAGCACGGACGCATGCTCTATTTTGTCTATGTTCACGGATCCATCACATCCATTATAGTCTATGGGTCCATGAAAACCACGGATGTAACACGGATGCTATCCGTGTTGCATCCGTGTTTCATGGATCATTAAGAAGAGATGATTTGAAAATAATTTTTCAGCTGTTCAGTGTCAGTGAAACACGGATGCAACACGGACATCAAAAAACGGACATACGGACCCAACACGGATGCATCACTGACCACCTGCTCATGGAATTGAGCACGGACACGGATGTGTGAATGAGGCTTAAGACATGGTCTTTTTTTGCAGCTAAAAACACCATAGAGGTGCCTTTTTTTGCAAAACAAATGCGTGGATAATATTTTTTGTTCAGGAATTTTTTCACTATAAAGAAAGGGGTAAAAAAAAAAACACCTGAAAAAAGTGCCAAAAGCTTCAACATGTCAGAGAAACAAAAAAATTGTCTGCCCCCCATTTCATATTTTCCACAGACTTTCACCTATCATCTATCACCACTAAAAGCCATTGTGTAAAAAAGGCCACTAAAACAGCACAAAGGGCAGAGAAACGCCACTAAATATCTAGGTGTGAATCCACACTTAGGGCTCATGCACACAAACATATTTTCTTTCCGTGTCTGTTCCGTAATCTGAAGTTACTCTGTGTGCATTCTGTTTTTGTATGTCCGTATGTCTGTTCCGCAAAAGGATAGAACATGTCCTATTTTTGGCCGCATTACGGACAAGGATAGGACTGTTCTATTAGGGGCCAGCTGCTCCATTCCGCACACGGACATCATCTGTATTTTTTGCAGATCCGTGTTTTGCGGACGGCAAAATACATATGGCGGTGTGCATGAGCCCTTAGGCTTTGATTTCCCAACGCGCTCTTTTTCTTGTCATCAGGACTATATCTTCCCAAATCACAATCGGATCCATGCATACATCATATCATACGACCAGGTGGATCCACTATATACAACTACTGGTCACAACTACATTCGTACAGCTAAAACACGCTCTCGGCTCTCACCCCCGCTGTCGATGGCCGGGTCTCAGTCATGGGAGTTTGAGCTTGACCACTGTCCATGATGAATAAAAGCCCAAAGTCAGTCTTTGCATCCTGATACCAAATAACTAATGAGGTCCCGGGTCTTCGGCGAATACACTTCCAATCACGGTGGACCCCGGGGAGCACTGCCTTCAGGTGACGACCTCAGTGAGGCGGTATGTAGCTGTGTACAGGCACGGGCCTGGCACACCCTGAATACACAGGACCTCTCCGTAATGTCCACATACAGCATCACAAGCCAAGATAAGCTTTGTTTTGTTGTGCCCTGCAAGTGTGCAAATGACTCCGTAGTTAAGAGATTACTCACTATACTGGCTGCAAGGCTGGAATTTGTTAATTAGGGGCTTGGTTATGGGCAGATACATTTACTGTAAGAGACCAGGACCAAGCCACTAACTGTATAAAATGTGCAGCCTACCATTACAGGCAAGAAACCAAAAATATGACTATACATACCCAATCCCACCCAGTCCCCTTAATGGCCGCATGTAGTAATTATTCCCACTTTTTGCCACCACACAGTAGTTATGCCCACATTGTGCCTAGTCATAGTAGTTATGCCCACACGTGGCCACTTCACAGACTATATGCCCACAATGTGCCCCCTCACAGTAGTTATGCCCACACATCCCCCGTTCACAGTAGTTATGCCCACAATGTGCCCTCCTCACAGTAGTTATGCCCACACATCCCCCGTTCACAGTAGTTATGCCCACAATGTGCCCTCCTCACAGTAGTTATGCCCACACATACCCCGTTCACAGTAGTTATGCCCACAATGTGCCCTCCTCACAGTAGTTATGCCCACACATACCCCCTTCACAGTAGTTATGCCCACAATGTGCCCTCCTCACAGTAATTATGCCCACACATACCCCCTTCACAGTAGTTATGTCCACAATGTGCCCTCCTCACAGTAGTTATGCCCACACATACCCCCTTCATAGTAGTTATGTCCATATTGTGCCCTGTCACAGTAGTTATGCCCACATGAGCCCCTTCACAGTAATTATGCCCATGTATGTACCCCTTTCACAGTACTTATGCCCAGATGTGCCCCCTTCACAGGAAATAAAAAAAAAACAGTAAGGCCTCTTCCACACGACCGTATGGCTTTTTCAGTATTTAGCAGTCTGCAAAAAACGGATCCGCAAAAAATACGGATGACGTCCGTGTACATTCAGTTTTTTGCAGAATGGAACAGCTGGCCCCTGATAGAACAGTCCTATCCTTGTCCATTATGCGGACAATAATAGGACATGTTCTATCTTTGAACGGATCGGAAAAACAGAAACGGAAGGCATACGGAGTACCTTCCGTTTTTTTTGCGGATCCAATGAAACGAATGGTTCTGTATACGGTATGCAAAAAAACGGAAAGTAAACGGAAAATACATACGGTCGAGTGCATGAGCCCTAAGTAGTCACCTAGTTCCTCTGATGATCACCGCTCAGCTGCTGTTGCTCCGCTGTGTAGGAGAAGCAGAGGCTGATTCCCGGCCTGCACCGCTCCTCCTACACAGACCAGCAGCGCAATGTGTGACAGATATCGTGCTGCTGCTGTGGAGCACCGGCAGCTGAGCTGATTGGTGAAGCGGAGAGCGGATGATTCCCTGATTCACCATTACAGTCAGCTGTCTCTGCGTCCTATGGATACTCCCAGTTCTTCTATGCGTATTCCAGTTAAGCCATGGAGGTAGGGGCCTAATAGGCTGCCAGGCTTAGGCTACATAAACACGACCGTATGTGTTTTGTGGTTCGCAAATTGCGGATCTGCAAAAAATATAAACAGATGACATCCGTATGCCATCCGTTTTTTTTTTTTTTTGCAGATCCATTGTAACAATGCCTAAAACGGACAAGAATAGGACATGTTCTATTTTTTTTTGCGGGGCTACGGAACGGACATACTGATGTGGACAGCACACAGTGTGTTGTCCGCATTTTTGCAGACCTATTGAAATGAATGGGTCCGCAAAAAAAACAGAACGGACACGGAAACAAACAACGTTCGTGTGCATGTAGTCTTAATAGACTGCAATAAAGAGATTTTTCAAGTCATTATGTAAGTGATCAGACGATCGCAGAGTGCATTTCCAATAATGAAACTAAGCATAAATGTAAAAATGGATTTAAAAATATGCAGGATAAAAAAGTAAAAAAATAAATAAAAGTAAAATAAATAAATAAAAATTCCCGAACGAAATGATCTAAAAAAAAATGTAAACATGATAAAATTCACCAAATTACTGTCTGGGTCTGCTGAAGAAATAGGCACAGCTAATGGCTATCTCCGGCAATCCCCTAGAGATGAATGGAGTGACAGCGTGCAAAGGACCCCAGTCCTTGTGATCAGTGGGGACGATCTCATAATCTCTGTTTTAGGGCCTATTCAGACAGAAAATTGCAGAATGGGTGCAGACCTGTTCATTTCAATGGCGCCACAAAAGATGCGGACAGCACACCGTGTGCTGTCCGCATCCGTGGTTTTGTTCCGCAGCTGAACGGAAAGGATAGAGCATGTCCTATGCTTGTCTACAATCACGGACAAGAATAGGCATTTTCTATTATGGTTGCAGCCATTAGTGGTCTGCAAATTTTTGAACGCACACAGCCGGTATCCGTGTTTTGCGGATCCGCAAAACACTAAGGTCGTGTGAATGCGGCCTAATTGAACAAGATATTATAAAGGTGCATCAAGTGGTTGTCCAATATTGTTTAAAAAGTGCCAGAAAGCAGGAGGCTGTTCGAAATGAAGAAAGAACCTACACTCCCCTGCCGCCGTTCCTCTCCCCGCTGGGTTCATCATTCACAGAACCGCTGCAGCCGATCACTGGCCTCAGTGGTTACAAATGCATGAATGGCACGTGACCACTAATAGCAGTGATCTGGCACTCTCGGACAACCCCTTTATCACGGTGCAATAGAAGCGATTTCTTGTAAATAAAATAGTTATAAAGCAATTACAAAAACGCACATTAGTATTCACATATGCAGTAACAGGTAATCCACGTCTCCTCTGACATTGTAACAAAAAAAGTTGTGTAGTTTGAAGCCTCGCTCCGGCCGTCCCAGGTATAAAGGCTGCTGGTAATGTAATCCCGGGTAACAGATATCACGATCCGCTCTGCTAGAGACAACACAGCAGTGGCACTTTAAACCCTTTTGGCACTGCTGAAACCTAACCATCTTTATATATAAGAGCTCCTGCACACAGCCGTATCTGTTTTTGTGGTCTGCAAATCACGGATCCACAAAACACGGATACCAGCCAAGAGCCTGCCACTTTTTTTTATTTCTTTTACTCCTTCACAAATATCCTATCCTTGTCCGCAAGACGGACAAGATTAGGACATGTTCTTTTTTTTTTTGCTACGGAACTGACATAAGGATGAGGACAGCACATGGTGTGTTATCTGCATTTTTTTTCAGACCCATTGAAAGGAATGGGTCTGAATCCTATCCGCAAAAAATACAGAAACAAAATACGTTTCTGAGACGCGCGTTTTTGTGCATGTTTTTGGCAATAGTAAATGCGCGTTTTACGCGCGTTTGTGTGATTGACTGCAGTGGTGTCCAATGACCAAATATCCCTGTCTATATGAAGTTTGGCCAATCAGAGCTGGGGTTTGGCCTTTCCAGCATGTTGCAAATTCATAAACGCGCGTTTGAACGCGCGTTTTCAGTGTCAAAAACGCGCAAAATACAAGCGTTGCGCGTTCAAATGAAGTCTATGGGCCAAAACGCGCGACAAACGCCCCAAAAAAAGCTCAAGTACTTGTTTATGCGTCGGGCGTTTTCAGCGCGTTCGAACGCGCTGTAAAACGCAAAAATGTGAACCAGTCCCATAGGGAAGCATTGGTTTGCATCGGTTATGCGTTTTACAGCGCGTTCGAACGCGCTGTAAAACGCGCAAGTGTGAACTGAGGGTTATGGAAAGCCTAAAAACTGGCGAGCTTGATAAATGTGCTCCATTGTCTTCAATGGGAAATCCGCCCCGTTGTTTATATGATGTTAATTTTTCTGCGCTCGGTCTATAAAAAGGAAAAAATTCCCAAACTTCGGCTCATAGGAGCCAATACATTCTAATACTGTAGTATTAAAACGAAGTTTTATGCGAATCAACTTCGGATGAAGCATCTGAAGTCAAATCGCTCATCCCTAGTAACAATGCCTGTCCTTGTCCACAAAACGGACAAGAACAGGACATGTTATATTTTTTTGCGGAACGGACTTGCGGACATACGGAAACGGAATGCACACTCATTCGCGTTTAAAGTGAATGGTTCCGCATACAGGCTGCAAAAACAAAACGCACACGGAAATAAAATAAGTTTGTTTGCATGAGCCCTTAATACACATCTCCTGGAAAGTCCAGGAAGCTCCCGGAAAATAAGGAATTCGCTGCATCATTAGACGTAGCACTGGCAGTCATATTTGCTGTGCGGGGGGAAGTGTCACAAAACGAGGACAAGTTTTTTCTACTTATAAAATAACCAAAACCATACATTTTTAATACAATATTTTTTTTTATTACTATTTTCACAGAAAAAAATGTGTCCCCCCACCACATTGGATTATCTGGCACCGAAGCTCCTCGGTCTATAAATAAATAACTCCAGGCAGATCCTATTTCTGCCGGGGAAGCTCACTCCTATCTGCCCTCATGACAGACGACAAAAAAGTCTCTCAGGAAACGAGAAACAACAACACCATTATCATTTCCCGCCCTTCCTGCCCCTCCCATCTGCGCGGCCCCGACGCCTTGGAGTCGGCGGCGCGCCCCGCCCCGCCCCTGTCCCTCCGCTAGGGTGCGCACTAAAGCGCATGCGCGGGCCCTGGCTTCTGCTTGTGAAGAAACACAGCGGAAAAGTTGGGCGGAAAGTTTAGCAGCCAACATGTCGGCGACAGCGAACGTGTCCGCGATGAAGAAGGTGGTGCAGCAGCTGCGGGTGGAGGCCGGCATCAACCGGGTGAAGGTGAGAGGGAGCAGCCTCCGAATATAAGAGCGAATCCCAAGTATTAGAGGGAGACCCCAGAAACTTCCTCCCGGGGGTGGGGGAGGGGCGCTCCTGGCCATAGGGCTGTGCGCGCTGCTCCAGTCCTCCTTCTGTTTGCACTGATGATATATTTCCCATGCGCTTGTTTGTATAGCGGGTCCTTAAAATATAACATCCTTAGGGAGGTCCTAAGAGCGGATTTGTTTGCGGTGTCTCCCGCCTCGTACGTCGTACCCATAGGCCCCCAGTAACCTGACGGAGACCAAAAGCGCAAACTTTTTGGGCTCCATTCACACGTCCGCAATTCTGTTATGCATTTTGCGGAACGGAATTGCGGACCCATTCATTTCTATGTCCTGCTCGCATGCACAATTGCGGATCCGCACTTCCGGGTCCGCAATTGCATTCCCGAAAAAAATAAAACATGTCCTATTCTTGTCCGCGATTGCGGACAAGAAAAGGCATTTTCTATCAGAGTGCCGGCGATGTGCGGTCCGCAAAACACACACGGATGTCTGAATGTACCCTTAAAGGCACTGTATTTCTGGGTCCGTATATTTACGGAACAGGTGGAGACCCATGCATTTCAATGGGGCTGCGAAAGCACATTCACCTTGTCCTTTCCGTGGCCCCACGGAAGGAAGATATAGAGATAGAGCTTGCCCTATTCTTCTCCGCAATAGGCACGTCTATCATAATGCCGGCCGCGTGCGGCAACAGCACACGGCCGGGACCTGTTTTGCGGATCCGCCCTTTGCGAACTGCAAATCACTTACGGTCGTGTGAATGGACCCTTAGATCGGTGGTGGTGGGGGGGGGGGTCCTACCGCTGGGAGTTGCCAACCGAACCTTTTCTCTTTTCTGGACAACTTAACCCAAAATCACGGGCAGCCAATAATTTTTACGGACAAATTGGAAAACCGTAATAAATGATAAAGATTATAAGTAATACACGTCTATAGCTCAATATACTGACAACACCTCATCACCAGCACAGTCTGCGAGCTGTAAAATAATGAAAAATACCACCAAAATAATCTAGTTGTGTACCACCAGCCTAAAAAATTTTTTTCTTTTTGACAGACTCAGTAAAAAAAAGGTGCCTTTTTTACTGACTGTACAGAAATTTTTGGACGGTTGGCGACCCTGCCCCACCGATCCTGAGAACGGGGCTCCGTACCCCCTGAAATACAAGTAGCGCTTCCAAGTGTGAGCTGCACATGCGCAGTGGTGCAGGCGCGAGATGGAGAACATTACCTATCTGACTGCGCTGTGCCAGCTGTTCAGTCTGGTGGAGGAGGGGTAACGACGGGGGTGTTTTTCAGGGTTCGGTCTCTTAGTTCCAGTGAAGGGAAATCTTAACTCTGTATTACACTTTGAGATGAGGCCTAAGATTGTCAGGATAGAAGCGTTCCTTCCAATCGCCTGCTCGTCGGTGGAGGAGACCGCAGCATGCAGAGATCGCCTCCACGGTATGGGAAGGAGTGATCACGCATGCCATTGCTCGTCGCCCCGAACAGGAGTGTGATTAGACGGCACAATCTGCCGCCGGCAAACTATGATTTCTGTGCCTGCGTAAAAGATGCGATTGCCTGATAAACGAGTGTTTGCTAGGTCATCGGCGGCAGTATTACACTGCCGGATCACTGTTTGGTCAGTGTCATACGGGTCTAAGATGTTTGGAAAATTGTATGCTTCCAAGTTTGTGAGGACAGTTTGGGGGAGGCTCTTTTCTGTTCCAGCATGACTGTGCCCCAAGAGTCTGGACCTCAACCCCATCCAACGGCGGTGGGGCGAAATACAACAGAGGCTACTTTCACACTAGCGGCAGGATGTACCGGCAGGGGAACAGCCTGCCGGATCCGTGCTACCGGAAGTCCGCTCCCATCCTGTTCACTATTATGGAGGCGGGCCAGAGGTCCGGCCCCAGCGCAGCAAACATGCCGAGAGGTGTAAAACATGTAGTTTTATTCCTGCTGCCTCTCGCCATGTTTGCTGTGTTGCGCCGGACCTCCAGCCCGCCCCCGTTATAGTGAACAGGGTCAGAGCGGATTTCCGCCAGCATGGTGGTCTTGCGGTAGCATGGATCCGGCAGGCTGTTCCCCCGCCGAGAAGGCTGCCGCAAGTGTGGTCCGTAGACACAATGGTCAGGAAGGAGACCTCGTTGATTTCTGTGGCAGAGTCTTCTCGGCATGCTCTGTGACCCGTGCAGAGGTCATTGTACAAGGAAGGAATAGATAAGCTCTGACCATCACCTATTGTGAATGGTGGATCCTGTCTTATCTGTACACAGAGGGGATATCACTACAGGCAGGATCAGAATGACAGATTAGAAGATAACTGCAGTAAAGTGTTCTCTACAGACCAAGAGGTGGCGTCTGTTATTAGGCTTGGTGCCCTTTCATACTGTGCCATGCGGATTTGCCAATAGTGTCTGAAACACTCAGTAAATGTGGCACATAGCATGGGCATGAGAATTCTGGTGCCAGGTCAGCCAGCTAATGTCTTTTTGTGTCTTGCAGGTTTCTCAGGCGGCCGCTGATCTGAAGCAGTTCTGTATGCAGAACGCACAACACGATCCCTTACTAACTGGAATCTCTTCGAGCACAAATCCTTTCCGACCTCCGAAAGTTTGCTCTTTCCTGTAAATTTTTTATTTTTTTTTTCCCGATGGTAAGTTGACTCCTGTGATTTTTAACACTTGCAGCTGGTATAACATAGGCTTACTAGATCCTAGAGACGTCCTTGAAAGGGCACTGGGTAGGACAATGCAAGAATATTGGACCTGTCCCCCATCAGTCGCCGTTAGCTGCTGCATGTGACTTGCAGGGGTTGTCCTGTTTCAGGAGAAAACACCACAGCACATGCGATCCACCTGCAGTAAAGTATAGATCTTTACTTGCCCAATGCCTGTTGCTCCGTTTCTTCCGTCTGGGCTCTGTTCGTCCATCTGCAGCAGTGATGTCACTTCGACAACCTGTGACCACTGCAGCCAATCATTGGAATCTTTAGTCGGTGTACTGCTGAGGCCGGTGATTGGCTGCAGCGCTCACATGTCTACATGATCCCAGTAAACAGAGCCCTGCCGGGAGAACCGAAGCAGCATTATGGCAATTGTCAGGTGAGTAACTATACTTCATTGCAGGGGGATCCCACTTTGTCTCCCTTTAATGGGGAGAAGTGAATGTGTAGCTACTAGACACTTGGCAGCTGCTTATCTCATATGGGATCAGGCATGTTGAAATGGAAGGGTCCTTTTATATGGGTGGATGGTGGGTAGTAAACGAATGACGACGTACCTGTCGATCAATGCTTGATTTAAAGTGGTATTCACGTGGCGCAATGCAAAGTGAAAGGGGATGAACGATCCACCAATCAATACGTCCCGTTTCCAGAGGATGATGATGGGTGACCACCCAATAAAGGAGTGTTGTTTTTGTTTTACTTGGTGGTTGGTAGCACCTTTAGTATGCCTAATTCTTCTTGAGCCTTACGTCTGCTGTTGGGACACCGCCGTAGACATTAGCCAGTTATCTAATAGGGTGGTCTCCGACATACGGCAAGCGTTAAATATGAAGTTTAACATGCCTTTGTTCTCAAGGAGCTAAACCCCCACCAGAGGTGTATGATAAGATGACTACATACTCTCCTTATTGAGAATGCATGCATTCTAGGGGAAGGGGTCGGGAGTAATGACTGTGGGCCAGATATACCTTTGGCTGACCGCTGGATGAATTGGATGGCTCCTATAGGATCAGGTCACACAAGTGGATTCAGTCCGTGAAGTGCTCTCCGTGTGAGAGGTATTTTCCAGGCTGAATGCTGCTCCTGTGACACAAACCTTTATGCGATGCAATAAATTATAATGCTGTATGTTGCTGGCTGACCCCGGCTGTACTGAACCGTACTCGTATAATTGCGTCAGTACAGCAGAGCTCAGGAAGCAACACACAGCATTATAAATCATTATAACTGAGTTTGCGTCACAGGAGCAGCATTCAGTTTGGGAAATACCTCTCGCATGGAGCGTATTTCACAGACTGAATACATGAAATTGGCCTCAAAAGGGTTCTGCAGTTATTTTAAAATGATGATCTATCCTCTGGATAGATGATCGGCAGGGGTCCGACACCCTGGACCCCCGCCGATCAGCTGTCTGTGAAGGCAGCGGCGCTCCAGGAGCGCTGCGACCTTCTCGCTGTTTACTGCAGGCCCAGTGACGTCACGACTAGTATCGCTGGCCTTGGCGGGGCTAAGCTCTGTTCACTCGAATGAAGCTTAGCCCGTCCAGGCCAGTGATACTAGTTGTAACGAAGAAGAAAGTTCCCAGCAACAGTAGCTTCTGTAGAATGCTTCTTTTAATTATTTCAAGAATAATAATACAGGGTTTATAAGGGACGCGTTTCGGCTCGTCCAGCCTTTCTCAACCACGCGTCCGAAACGCGTCCCTTATAAACCCTGTATTATTCTTGAAATAATTAAAAGAAGCATTCTACAAAAGCTACTGTTGCTGGGAACTTTCTTCTTCGTTACATGGGGATAGCCCCTTCCTGCGCAACTTGATCAAGGATTGTGGGCTGTTATTTTGGACTAGTGATACTAGTTGTGACATCACTGGGCCTGCAGTAAACAATGAGAAGGCCGCAGCGCTACTGCCAGTGCCGCTGCCTTCTCAAACAGCTGATCGGTGGGGATCCCTGGTGATGGACCCCTGCCGATCAGATGCTGATGATCTATCCAGAGGATAGATCGTCAGTTTAAAATAACTGCAGAACCCCTTTAAGGTTCTTATACACGGACTGATGATCAGCTTTCCCTAGGTTAGTGACATCACGTTTGTCGGTCACATGGCCTAGGCTCAGCTCCATAGAAGGGAATGGGGCTGAGCTGTGATACCAAGCACGGCCACTATACAATGTACGGCACTGTAAGGCAGAGAGAAGGCCTTGGTGATTTACAGGGGTGTCGGTTCCTTCAGACAGCTGATTGATACTCATGACTAGAGTTGAGCGAACTTGTGTTTTAAGTTCGGCGTCCAAAATTCGGGTTATCGAAGCATCCCGTTATGGATTCCGCTACCACGGACCATAACGGCATTTGGAATCCATAAGGGGATTCTTCGATGAACCCGAACCTTGGACAACAATAAGGACCTGGGGTGACGTCACCGTCATGTGATCCGTGCAGGGGGCGTGGCTCAGTACTGGATTAGATAAAAGGTGGTAGCCTACGACCTCTTATCCAATCCAGTACTGAGCCACGCCCCCTGCACTGATCACATGACGATGACGTCACCCCAGGTCCTTCACCCCGTGTTCCAAATGCCGTTATGGTCCGTGGTAGCGGAATCCATAACGGGATGCTTGGATAACCCGAACCCGAACTTTGGACACCGAGCTTAAAACACAAGTTCGCTCAACTCTACTCATGACCTATCCAGAGGATAGATCATCAGTTCAAAGAATTTTGGAAAACCACTTTAAGCCTTTTGTTTAGGGCCCCTGCCTATGGCGGCTGTTCAGCTCCTCTACACATGGTATCAATATGAGAAGGACATTTGGGTAAATACTGTTCACTTATGATTATTCTGATTTTTATTTTCTTGAATTCTCAACAGATTAAACTTTTAGCTGGATGACAAATTCGCTCTGAAGGAACCGCTCGGTGTAACTCTACAGCGCTGACCCATGGGATGTGCCAAGTTTTCTATTGTACATGTCTAGCACCGAAAATGTAACATCTACCTCTCCGTTGTGAGCTACTTGCAGTGATTTGCGTTTCTTATCATTTTAACAGAAAAATCGGTTTTCTACACTGGTGACTAATCACAATAAATGTTTCCTTTTATATTTGGTTTATGTAGCGCCTTTTTGGTCGACTTTTAGAATCCATATTATGTCTGCATCTCTCACGGTCCAATTGATCTGACCTTTGCTGGCTGTGCTGATTTACGCTTGATTCGGGAGGACCGTCCGACTAAGGGCTACGACCACACAATGCGTGCTCGTAGGGCGTTTAGGATGCGGCCGTGCTGCGGTTGAGTACCGTGCGACCAATTGGGCCACAGCTGCCTTTTTTTTTTTTAACTAATGAAGACCTTGCTGCATAGCCGCTCTGCATTGGTAATGACCGCATGGCATCTTCAATACCGCACGACCATTAACAATACAGACCCACTGAACAGTGCGGTCTCATTAGCTTAATCAGACCCGTACTCGACCACAGCATGGCTGCACCATGCAAAAAGTAGGGTTTAAATCTGATGCAGCCCTTCCATGGCTTCCCTGTAATCTGGTGTCCTACCACTTGGATTCGGAGGCAGTGCTATCTGGGGACAGTTCTGTATCTGTCTCTTCAGAGCTTACATAAATAATTATTAATCCCATTATAACCAGCAAGAAGAAAAAAAAAACTTCAGTAAAACATAACTGTGGCAAATTGTCTCGGAAGTCTACACTTTATGTTGATGCAGAGTATTTGTGGATTTTTAACATGTGAAATGTGTCTACGCTCTTCAAAGAAAGTAATTAAAATGTCTAACCATATACGTGTCCTGTCTCAGGTTCATCTATATCGGTGGAACTACAACTCCTAGCATGCCTTTAGTGGAGTTGTGGCAAGTTTTAAATGTATCCCCTATCCACAGGGCTCACCAGTCACTAGAATGGGGGTGCTGTGTGTGTGCGCCCCTATGAATGGAGCAGTGTGGTCAAGCTTACGCGCCCACTTCATGTTTAGGCAACCTGCACACTGCGGAACTGCATGAAAAATGCAATTAAACGCATTTCCTCGCTTTTTAGGCCAAGTTCATCCGAAGTCTATTCGCATAAACCTTTGGAGTGAGCGCTTGATACAGTATTAGAATGTACTGACGCCGATAAGCCGAAGTTATTACTTGGCGGTGGTACCTTGGAACCGAACCCGAGTTCAGTACAAAGGTCTTTTACTGTAGAAATTAATTTCTGAAGTTATTACCCAAAGTCTCACGAGACTTTGCGAAGTAATAACTTTGGCTCATCTGAGCCAATACATTCTATTACTGTACAGAACACTCGCTCCGTACAGTATTCTAACAGTTTTATGCATATTGGCGAGTCGCTCATTCCTAGTTATGGCCACCCAGCTATCCATCAGCGTGGCTGTGCTTGCATACTATAAAAAAGAACCAGCCTAGATGAGGTCCCGGTCACTAGAGACTGTCATTTTTTCCTATAGCGTGCCGACACAAGATCCTCTGACAGATTGCAGGGTGGTCATAACCAGGGGAACGAGAAGTGTTTAATGTGATGGAAAAATGAATCCAGCAGCAAAGGAGGCAATATGGACAATCACAATACATTAGTAAGTGCCTTGTATTAACTTTCTCTACATGATAAGGCTACAGTCACACGACCGTATGTGTTTTGCAGTCTGCAAAAAATACAGATGACGTCCTTTTGGCATCCGTTTTTTTTTTTTTGCAGATCCATTGTCACAATGCTAACCTTGTTCACAAAATGGACAAGAATAGGACATGCTCTCTATTTTTTGCGGGCCACAGAACGGTTAAGGTGTGCTGTCTGCATTTTTTGCATACCCATTGAAATGAATGGGTCCTCATCCAATCTGCAAAAAAAACTGAACTGACGCAGAAACAAAATGCGTTTGTGTGAATGTGGCCTAAAGGCTATTGACTGAAGTGACGCAGCCCCTTTAAGGGTAGTTTCACACACACGTTGCTTGCTTTGCGCCAAGGCCAGAAGTGTATCTGTCAGGAAGGAGAAGTCCTTCCTTTTATATTCATTTCCTTCCAACCCATTTCTGGCAAAAAAATAAAAACTGTTGCAGCACTTAGTCACTTGGCGCAGTTTCCGACCAAGAGAAAACAGATCATTCTCCATAAACAGGGAAAAATCTTCACAATACATTTTATATATAACATATTACTTGATGGACGTTTCAATTACTTGCAGTCAGGATCCAAAACAATTGTTTTATTACATATTCTGAGCTTCAGACGTCATG
Organism: Bufotes viridis; assembly: GCA_033119425.1. Lineage (NCBI taxonomy): Eukaryota > Metazoa > Chordata > Amphibia > Anura > Bufonidae > Bufotes > Bufotes viridis. The sequence goes on from CM065596.1 coordinate 141,509,329, forward strand.
GTCCATACCATCCACGCTTACTTATACACAGACAGGAATTCAGAAAGGGATCTGTCAGGTGGTTTATGCTGCCTTAAAGGGGTCGGCCAGTTCTATTACTAGCTGTCCGTGTACTGGTAACGGCGCACCCATGCTGCTAGCAATCGTCATTACTAAACTATCGGCACTGATGTTAGTTTAATGTGAATAATTCATGTTTACACGCCGGATCCCTGACCTGTGGGCCGACCCTGGGTGCTCACAAAGGACAACATCCATCAGTGGCCTCCATTCACTTATACTGTGGACGTACAGCAGGACTAGCGCAGTCTGTCCCCAGTATAAGTGAATGGAGGCAATCTACAGATGGAATCCTCCGTGAGCGGCCGTGTTCCCAGCACAGCACCGGCACACAGGTCAGGGGCCCGGGTGTAAACATAAGTTATTCTTATAAAACTATCGGACATCAGTCCGAATTGTTACTAGCTGTAATTATAATTGTGCAGCTAGTAATATAAACTGGCCAACAAGAAATAGATGTGCTCCCCCACTGCCAAGATCTATGTTTTAGGTCTCGTTCAGACAGCTATAATACGGGTGCATTTTAGCTCCTGCCACAGATCACTGCCTGACCGCAGGTCTTTGATGCGGTAAGTTTACATACAGTTTTAAATGGAGCCATGCACAGAAAGAAGCAGGAGCAGAACCACACACTTCTCTCCATAGATCTACAGGACAGATTTACTAAAATGTCTTACACTGGATGATAAATCTGATGCATCTTTCCTGTTGGTTGGCTTACTTTGGTGCAGCTTAAAGTGGTTTTCTAGGCTTCTCAGGAGAGGTCATTAATATCTGACTGGTGGGGGTCTGACACCTCGCATCCCCACCCATCAGCTGTTCCCTTCAGTCTCCAGAATCGGTACTAGCTCTTGAACAGAGCAGGAATCGGACAACTAAAAAGTGTGGTGGCCGAGTCGGGTTAGGGTACTTTCACACTAGCGTTGGTGCGGATCCGTCTGTTTATTTGTACAGGCGGATCCGCACCTCTAATGCAAACGTTTGTATCCGTTCAGAACGGATCTGTTTGCATTAGCTTTAAAGAAAAATGACAAAGTCCAAAACGGATCCGTTTTGACTTACATTGAAAGTCAATGGGGAACGGATCTGTTTTCAAATGCACCATATTGTGTCACTGACAACGGATCCGTCCCCATTGACTTACATTGTAAAAAAAACCGGATCCGTTAGGCTCCGCCTCTTCAGACGGACACCAAAATGCTGCATGCTGCGTTTTGGTGTCCACCTCCAAAACGGAATAGAGGCGAGCGAGCCGAACTGATGCATTCTGAACGGATCCTTATCCATTCAGAATGCATTGGGGCTTAACTGATCCGTTTTGGACCGTTTGTGAGAGCCCTGAAACGGATCTCACAAACGGAATCCAAAACGCTAGTGTGAAAGTACCCTTATTGTAGCACTACTTTCATTTACTTCAAGCCACTTTGAACGGGGCGGTCTGCTTCCTGCTCCAATCAAGAACTAGTCCAAGCGCCGGAGGCTGAAGGGAACTACTGATCCTGGGGGTGCAGGGTGTCAGACCCTGACCAGTCAGATCTTAATAACCTCTATTGAGGATAAGCCATGCTCACGTGTCAAGCCAGGATCTATAATACCGGTGTTATACTATACGTATGTCAGTTTTGGCACATTTAGCTGATAAAATCCAAACCACAGCTGCTCAGTGTAAGGCCTCATGCACACGGCCGTTGTTCGGGTCCCCGTCCGAGCCGCATATTTCGCGGCTCGGCCGTGGACCCATTCACTTCAATGGGGCCGCAAAAGATGCAGACAGCTACCCGTTATGCGGACAAGAATAGGCATCTCTATAATGGGCCGCGTTCTGTTCCGCAATTTACAGAACGGAACGCGGAGCAGCTTCCGAGTTTTGCGGATCCACGGTTTACGGACCGCAAAACACCAGCAGTCGTGTGCATGGGGCCTAAAGCACAGTTCTTTGTAATGAGGAAGCACGTGGTCAGAGCGGCATGAAGCTCCTGCCAGGTTCCCTTTAACTGTGATTTTACAAGCTGCTGAATAAGATAAACCGGAAAATAACACATGAACGCTGCCCTGTAATACTCCAGGAAGGAGAAATCTCCCGTGTCCAGACACAAGAGTCAATGAGACTTTCCACTTGAATAGCTGATTGCTATCATGGGACGATCTGAAAGGATGGAGTTTCTAATACCACGGGATCCTGTACAGCAGAATGATGCCATGATCCCATTCATTCCTTTAATGAAAATAAAAAAATTATATTCTCTCTTCTGGGGTCTTTTTCTTTCCAGATCCATGAAATCAGGCGCTAGCCAAGTGGAAGCTGCGGGTCTCATTCTATTACAGATGGTTGAAGCTTTCAAGCAAAGGATGAAAAGTCTGCTTATAGGTGGAATTTTCTTCTACTTGTGTCCATTTCATGTCGCTAGAAGGGCAGAAAGCAAAACATATTAGAATGAAGTAATACGTTTTATTTATTAGTGCGGTTAGAGAAACTTTCCCAGAGCAGTAATACCCATAAGGCTGGGTTCACATCATGTTTTTGGCCTACGTTTAACTTATATGCTAAATAAAAAAAGTATATATTTTGTGGATGCCACTGTATGGTATCTGTTTACAGCCCAAGATTGTCCCAGATTTTATAGTTTTTCAGATTGTGAACCACACACTACAGAGCACTGCATCCAAGGGAGAATCTCTCGGACATGTCACCTAATAGAGGAGCAAAAAGAAACCCAGAAGATCTGCTGTAGTGCAGCGCCACAGATAAATCAGAATGACAATTTATATAAAGGCACCATATAAAAAAACCTCCTTTAAAGGGGTGTATATATATTATTATTTTTTTAGCGCTTATTAACCCTTACATCCGTAAAGCCACACTGGCAGTGGCATGAAGTCACTTTGGCAGTGACAATAACTGGTCATATATGTAAATCACAAGTCACATTCTACACCGCTCCAGTGATACCAAGCACAGGACCGTTCACTTGAATGGGGGTGAGCAACCAAATAGGCCATGTGACAAAAAGTGACGTCACTTATCTGGGAAGGGGTAGCGCCGTTGCCTCTTTGAACAGCTGATGACCTAAGGATAGGTCATCAATAATGAACTCCCGGAAAAGCCCTACATACTAAGATGTATGCTTCCCCATACCAGGAGAAAGGCAAGCATCACAGGCCGTAATCTTGTATCCCACCACCACTGCACACTCCTAAGTCATCTGACTTACCTTATGAACCCATTCATATTCTCCATACTTTGAATCAAATGTTCCCTTCTGGAGAGACCTCAGCTTCAACGTAAATCGTGGTCCAAGCTCTTGAATTCCCACTTTCTTTTCACTCTTAAAAATGTATCTGCAAATGAATAGATGGCATCATAGATTTACCAGCTTATGGGTATTCGCGTACACTTACATCACCCCGTGGCTTCGGCCTCTGCTCTGTACAGGATACTGGGAGCAGACTGGAAACGCGTACCTGTGGTATCTAAAGAAGATGTAATCCCGCTGGTTGTGGAAAGTTGCCACCTGTCTTCCGATAAATTGGGGGTTGTGTGGAAATAGGGAGGCGAACATGCGACCAATGGAGTGACCGAGACGAGTGGTGAAGTTATTTAGGATGACTTCAGGTTGGTGCTCTGTTGGTTCCTTTCCTTTCCTCTGTGAATAGTACAAATGCAGATGAGAAAACGTGTATACAAGTTCTTCCCTTGCACAGAAGCCTTCCTGGACACTGCAACCGCCCCATTCACGTCAATGGAGCGGTGCTGCAGTTTCCCTTTACACTGGTAGCTGGGTGCCACCGTGCAGGCGTGTGAAAGGACTGCAATGCTGAACCTGCGCTCCGGTGTCTACATTCCTGAATTGGTCGCAGTGCACACAACTATTAAAAGCTTTGTGCTGGTCGGGACCTGAAGAATACAACTGAGAACTTATCCACCACAAGCAGTGGATCTCTGACACAAAAGCATCTGTTCAGCAGCCATTCACCATCTTCTTCTAGTGGTGACCTCTACTGGTCAACAGATGTAATAGCAGACAAACATAAGTTGTATCCACCTGAGAATGTCCAACCCAGGCAGAATATACTGGAGCTTACAAATTCTGACCAGCAGAGGTCTCCACTGCAGTCAAATATAATACAACTGAAGTAGAATCACAGGGTCCCAGTAATCTACTGGATAAGGATCACAGATGTGGATGCGCAAAATACATACGGTCATTCGAGTGCACCCTTAAGCTGCAACACTGTGCCAAAATTGCGCCAGAACTTTGGTGCAAAATTCTGAAGCAAAGTATAGTGGCTACTAATAGGTGGTGTAAACAGACTACAGCCTAAAGAAGCACCAAATTTATCATCCAGCATCAGCCACTGTGGTCAGTCGGGCACATCTGTCTAAATATTAGACCGTATTAGTAAATTTGCTTCATACTGTCTTCATTTCCACAAACATTTCTGTGTCCCAGACCCATACACATTATACTATTGTCAGACGAGCAAGCCATTTCCAGAGACCGCCTGACAGTCTAAGGGCCCATTCACACGTCCGTGTGTGTTTTGTGGATCCACGGATCCGCAAAACACGACATGGGAGATGTGCGTTCCGCAATTTGCGGACCGCACATCGCCGGTAATACATAGAAAATGCCTTTTCTTGTCCGCAATTGCGGACAGGAATAGGACATGTTCCATTTTTTTCGGAAACGCGATTGCGGACCCGGAAGAGCGGATCCGCAATTGCGGACCCGGCCGGGACATCGTCTGTCCCCATTTAAATTAATGGGTCCGCAATTCCGTTCCGCAAAATGCGGAACAGAATTGCGGACGTGTGAATGGACCCCTATGTGTATGGGGAGCTCCCTACAGATGATCTCCGAGGAGAGCTTTGAATTTCAACGCTCAAATCTATTGTGCTCTCTGGAGCTAAGCCGTCACGAAAGGTGTCTGGCAACAGCTTTCTCCTCTCTCCGGAGAAGCCAGGAAAGATAGCGGTCGGCCAATCAAGCATTGGGCCTCAGCTATTTAAAGTAAAGACTAAGGTGAAGGGATGAAAGCTGAAGTAAGTTAAGTAGCGTGACAAAAGTACCTTGATTTCTTTGCGAAGACGCACGTTACTCATCTTAAAGTGAGCTGTGGGTCCATCAGGCAAGTGGCTGAGGACAAGCCCATCTGAGGGACGGAGTTAAGGAGACAACTGGGAAAGAAGGATTTTGAAAGCATTATATCCATGCTCATCCCTTTATTACATATAACTACTGACAAGGGCTGAAAGAAATGGTGAGATGTTTCCACATCCTTGGAAAAATGTTAGTTTACAAGGACGCAGCACATGTAAAAACAGGAAGAAAATTGCTGCTTGAAAGGATACTTGGAACTTTACGGTCTACATTGATGACAATGAGGTCTGTGAAGTCCCTTGCTATACATTGTGGGATAATCTTCTTCAGCGCGAGACCCCTCCGGTAATACACGTGCGAGTTGGGTATAATGGAATTCAGCTGCTCTGTAAACCGTACTGAACGCTGGAAGAAAAAGATGTAGGAAAGAAGGAGTAAGAACCCAAAGTGTATTATCACACAAGACAAGAAACCAGTCATCCCCTAGTCACTACATGACTCTACAAGCTATTGGATGTCACCATAATCGTCTGATGAACCAAACCTACAAGATGAACGGCAGATCCCCCGACACCTCTGGTGAGATAGTCGTTGCATCCAGGTGTAGAATTAAAGGTATCGTGCAGTCAAAGATACTAAACATATCCTCCGAACAGGTCATCAATATCAGATCGACGGTGGTCCCCAATGATCAGCTGTTTGAAGGTTGTGGTGATCATGTGAGTGCTGCTTCCTCATTAAAATTACCTGGACGTTGTCTCGCTGGTAGATGTGGCGCGGTGTAATCACAGCTGCTCACCCCATTCAAGTAAATGGGACAAGCAGCTGTAATTACTGTGCGACCACTGCAAAGGAGACGGCGCACAGGTAATTATGAAGTGGAAGCACTGCTAACACGAGCGCTGCTCCCCCTTTAAAAACCTAATCAGTGGGGGTGTCAGGAGTATGACCACCACTGATCTGATATTGACCGATCCCCTTTAAAGGGGCTATCCGTGTTCAGAGCTGAACCTGGACATATCCCTGTTTTCACCCAGGCAGCCCCTCAGACATACCTGGATATCCATGGGTAAACTGAGGCTTCCGCTTCGCAGTGTTTCCAGTGACGTCACTAGCACTAATGGGCGGCCTTTAGCCCTGCCCTAGCCTGTAAAATGGCTAGGGCAGCACTAAAGCCTGCCCATCAGTGCCAGTGATGTCACCGGGAACACTGCTAAGCGGAAGCCTCCGCCTAGCAGTGTAAAAATATAAACAAAAAAAGCGTAGGGCATGAAATGCTCCGATGCTCAGGTCAGAGAGGCTGCCTGGGTTAAAATGGAGATATGTCCGGGTTCTGCTCTAAACCTGGACAACCCCTTTAAAGTATAGACAGCTGCACATGTGCACTCTTTTCTATTCACTGCTGAGCGAGTTACAGAAACAGCCAACCAGGCGTTTGCTTAATTGTTGTGGAGACTCCCATAGCAGTAAATGGAGGGAGCAGTGATGCATCTCACAAGGAGGGTTGGGGGCACCCACATTTAGCTCATAGATGCAAGTCCCAAAGGTGAAACCCTCATCTACCAAAGATTTATGGCATAGCCTATGGAAGTTGATGAGTTGGAATACCCCTTTAAACAAAGCAAAAAGCCACGGTCTGATTCACTTAATGAAATAACACGTGCGAAAATATAATATTTATAACCACCATCATAACGTAGGGTGATAACGAGCTACAGAAATAAGGGTGAGAAATCAGAGGCTGCTTACACCGCGGGGCCGGTCAGATGTTGTGATAAGGATCTTGGGTGTTGTCTGCCGGTTAAAATAAGATGCAAACTCATCTGTAGCTTGATCATAAGCCACCTAGAGTGGGTGAAAGAGACAAAGGAGAGCATTAAGCGTCATAGCACAGAACAACCGATGTATTACAAGAACAATACCGGGTTCATCTCCATATATAAATGTATAGTGTTATGGCATTTCATGTGTCTATTATCAATCCAAATGCTGACTGGAAGGAAAAAAAGGGGGCACTTTATTGAGGACCAGTGATGAAAAGGTTCTCTGCCCTCAGTATAGGACTGGTAACTCCCCACTGTTTTTAAAGGGAATCTGTCGCCCCAATTTTGGACCATTATCTGCAGTAATACATTAGAAGTGCTACAATTATATCTCCCGCTGTTAAGCGCTCAAAGCTGCGTTGAAATACATTGTCAGGACTGCTGGTCATGCGCAGAGTCCTCTCCATTATGTTAGAACAGCTCAGCAGTCTGGACTGTGCATTTCAGTGCAGCTTTGAGCGCTGACAGTGGGGGAACCGAGGGCAGGAGGAAAATAAAAACAACAGGGATCTGGACTCCTTATCTGCAGGACTACTCATGTATTCCTGTAGATAATAGTCAAAAATCTGTGTGACAGATTCCCTTTAGGATCCATTTCCCAAAAACTAAAAAGTTACCCATACAGCTTCAATAGCTACCAGATAAACAGCCCCCCCACCCATACATACATGTTTTCAAAGAGGTGAAACCCACCGCCAGGAACCTCTAGTGGTGTCTGATCTCACATGGAGAACGAAAGCATACCCTGGTGATGGAGAAGAGCGGGGGCTCCTCATACACACTAGACTGTCAGACGGTCTCACCAACATCAGTTTAATGTGTCAGGAAGCAGATCAGAGGACAAGTGACTTGGTCACGTATAGGGTGTAAGTCAACAGATACTCCTTTTAGAGAAAACACCCTAAATATTTAGATTATTTTGCATCATATTTTTATAATAGCCTAATATTTTACTTGTTATTGCAAACTATAAGCTAAAGGAAAATGGCCACTAGGGGGCAATGTATAACGTGCTGAGATTCAGCTCATGTGAAAGCCGTTACCTCCTCGTCCGCTGGATCCACTGTGGTTTCATCATAGACTCGTTGATTTTCAATGGTTTTGGGAACAGCTTTTGGTGGAGCCTATAAAAAATAAAACACATTATAAATGTATAGAAATCAGCTCCTCCTGACTAGGAGATGGCCCAGTGAAGCCTTTGGGTACAGGCCCAGATGGTGCAACATACCTTGTCCCCGAGGGCCTCTCTCTCCTTCTTCCGCTTCTTCCTTAGAGCAAGCTTCTCCTGCAAGAAAATGACCAATGCATCAGTACACAACGGCTGAAAAGGGGCAGCGCTTCGTTCCCACTGACTGTAATGGACATGTGCAATGCAGAAGGACCCGACGAGGAAAATCAGGGCAACTTTAAAAAAGACCCGTCCCCTCCGCTGACATGTCTTTCTTAATAACGACTTGCATTCCCCATGTAAGAATTCTGGAGCATCTATTCTTATAACTTTATGTTGTGCCCTTTCTCTATTATTCCAGCTAGAAGTTATGAATGAGTTGCTAGCAGTTTTTAATGAAAGTCCAGATGGGTGTTACCAGTTGGGGGGGAAGGGGTCCCTGCATGGTCTGAGTGACACTGGCAGTACTGATAGGATAGTGTCAGACTGTGCAAGGACACCCCCCAACTGGTAACGCCCGCTGCACCTTACTTGTAGACTGCTAATAATTACATTCGTAAACTTGTAGTAGGAATAATGGAGGAACATCACTACACAGTCATAAGAATAGATGCTCCAGACTTGTTATTGTACTTAAACAGACCTGTCAGGAGAGGTGACGGGTCCGTTATGCAGGCTATAGACTTATATTATGACGGAATGAATAATGGAATGCCTCTAAACGGAATCGCGTTATGGTCCGTGGTAACAGAATCCATAACGCAATTCACCTTTTACCACCAAACCAAGTGTAAATGAAATTCAAAATATGAAATTTGCTTGTCTCTAATAATAGTCGCCGCCACAGTGACACTAACCTCTGGCACTCCAGCTGTGGTGGAACTACGACTCCCAGCATGCTCCAGTCATTTCTATGGAGTTCTGCGAATAGCTAAGCTAGGGTACATTTTGGGAGTCGTAGCTTTACCACAGCTGGAGTTCCGGAGGTCCGCCATCACAGTACTAGCGTCTATACAGGCACCTGTAGAGCAAGGAACAAAAATACTGCTATGGGTACTTTCACACTATAGCGGCATAGATATCCGGCAGGCTGTTCACCTGCCGGATCCGCCATGCCATAAGTACCCGTGCACTGCCGTGACTATAATGGGGCGGGTGGCAGAGCTGCGGCGCAGCACGGCCAGAGATCGCCAGACTAAAAGTACTGCAGGTCCGACTCTTTAGTCCGGCGATCTTTGCCGTGCACAGACGCGCTGCAGCTCCGCCCCTGCCCCATTATAGTCAATGGGGACGGCAGCAAACGGGTACTTGCGGGATGGCGGATCCGGCAGGCTGTTCACTCGCCACCGAAACAGCCTGCCGGATAGCTATGCTGCTAGTGTGAAAGTACCCTTCGCTCAAGCAATGAATATTTGGGGGGAGGGGGATTGAGTCGTCTCCAATTTACAATTGTCACAACAAGCACTGCAGTTACTATAGCAGTACCAGCAGCAGGATTGATAAAGAACGCTGATATTCCCCTAGAAAATAGAGCAGTGGTCTCCCTGATAGAAAACACCAGCCAGCAGCTGTACAAACCAACAGGGACCACAGCTGCTTAGAACAACCAATCAGAAGCCTGCTTTCATTTCCCCAGGGCAGGAGAGGAAATATAAGCTGTGCTCCTGATTGGTCGCTATGGACAACTCCCTCCCTCACCTTCCTCCTCTCCATCTTCAGCTTCATGAACATGAACTGTCTGCGCTGCTTGTTCTTGATCTCGGACACGGAGAACGAAGGAGGGAACTGAGAGGCCGGCTGCTGCTCCCCGCCGCTGGGCCCCGGCTGCTCACTGATCCCGCTCGCCGCATCCTTCTCCTCCGGTGTTTTACCTTTACTCTTCTTACGTTTTTTACTATCTCCAGACTCTGGGTTCTTTCCTGCAGCCATGTGGGAGCAGAGAGCAGGCACTTCCGGGACGGGCGGCGCACTTCCGCTTCCGGGTTATTGTGTTGTGTTGTCATGGAGACGAGGCCTAACTAAAATTTTTTTGTAGTACGGCACCTAATTGCCGCATGAATAAAATACTAATGTATAAGCGCTATCATCTGATTTAGACTGAATTTAGATATGGTACACATAGTATGGGGCAGAAAGAAAAAAAAAAACAGAGCCCACCACCCTACCATGACCAAACCAGAGGGCCCCACCACAGAGTCAGCAACAATAACCAAAAAAGAGAGATAGCCAGAAGGCCCCATAACTAGGGTTTCCCCTTTCATAACTTACAGGCCAAGTTTACAGGGCTAAAAGGTGTGGTTTGGGGGTCCGATTTAACAGGGGGTGTTAATAAAGATCATTTGCACCACAGCGACCCAAAACACTCTAATATAAAAAATATTAAAATATTTATCCCATACAGTGAACATCGTAACTGAAAAAAGAATTGAAATGGCCGATTCACCATTTTTTTCGCTTCACCTCCTGAAAAAAATGATCAAAAAGTCAAAAAATACACTCTCCAAAATAGTATCAATAAAAATGACAGATCGCCTCGCAAAAATGAGCCCTCACACAGCCCTCCTGAGTCTATAGGCGTCAGAATATGGCGATGTAAAGAAAAAATCTGTGTTTTTCAAAGTTTTTATTTTTTAAAAAGTATTAATGTGCCAGAAAAACTATAAATGTGGTGTCGCTGTAATTGTGCTGAACAGAAGAATAAAAGGAACATCAGTTTTACCACATAGAGAACGCCGTAAAGACGAAACCCATAGAACTATGGCAGAATTGAGGGATTTTTTTTCTAGTTCCACCCCATTGTTTTTTTCCCAGCTTTCCACTAAATCGTATGCAATATTAAATGGTGTCATTACAAAGTACAACTTGTCCTGCAAAAATAAGTCCTCATATGTCTATGTGAATGGAAAAAAACAGAAGACGATAGTTTATGGTGACAGAGAAATGGCTGTTCTGATGGGAACCTTCTCCATCGGTCAGAAATCAAAGATATCTTCCTGTCTAGCAATAGTTGCTATTACCTCGGCATGTAGCGGGTATTGGTAGAGGAGCGCTCCGCAGGATTTACACTAAAGATTCAGTATAGAGAAGGAGGATAGTGTAACATGGAGACTCTACTGACGTCTGTGTGTTTGGCACAACTAATCTGAAGTTGTAATCCAGACGCATCTGTGATATGGCGTGAAAACGGGCTAATTAGGAGCAGGGAGAATTATATGACGACTATTCGTCTTCTCACTACTCATCTAGAAAAAAGGACCCTCATACAGTGGATATAAAAAGCCTGTTAAAATGTCAGGTTTCTGTGCTGTAAAAAATGAGACAAAGATGAATTTTTCCACCTTTAATGTGACCTATAAACTGTACCACTCAATTGAAAAACAAACTGAAATCTTTTAGGTAGAGGGAAGAAAAAATATTAAAATAAAATAGTCTTTTTGGGTATGAGTCCATCAGCATGGCACATTTTGACTTGGCAAGATTTGCCCACTCTTTTTGCAAAAACACTTAAAATCTGTCAGATGGCGAGGGCGTCTCCTTTGCACAGCCCTCTTCAGATCACCCCACAGATTCTCAATCAGATTCAGGTCTGGGCTCTGGCTGGGCCATTCCAATGTTAACCTTCTTCTGGTGAAGCCATTCCTTTGCTGATTTGGATGCATGCTTCTAGTCGTTGTCATGCTGAAAGATGAAGTTCCTCTTCATGTTCAGCTTTCTAGCAGAAGCCTGAAGCTTTTGGGCCAATATTGATGGTATTTGGAACTGTTCATAATTTCCTCTATCTTAACTAAGGCCCCAGTTCCAGCTGAAGAAGACCAGCCCTGCAGCCTGATGCTGCCCCCACCATGCTTCACTGTGGGGAGGGTGTTCTTCTGGTGATGTGCAGTGTTGCTTTTGTGCCAAACATATCTTTTGAAATTATGGCCAAACAGTTCACCCTTGGTTTCATCAGACCATAACACCTTTTCCCACATGCTTTTGGGAGACTTCAGATGTGTTTTTGCAGAATGTAGCCTGGCTTGGATGTTTTTCTTGGTAAGAAAAGGCTTTTGTCTTGCCCCTCTACCCCATAGCCCAGACATATGAAGAATACGGGAGATTGTTGTCACATGTACCACACAGCCAGTACTTGACAGATATTCCTGTAGCCCCTTTGATGTTGCTGTAGGCTTCTTGGTCGCCTCCCAGATCAGTTTTCTTCTCGTCTTTTCATCAATTTTGGAGGGACGTCCAGTTCTTGGTAATGTCACTGTTGTGCCATATTTTCTCCACTTGATGATGACTGTCTCCACTGTGTTCCATGGTATATCTAATGCCTTGGAAATTCTTTTGTACCCGTCTCCTGACTGATACCTTTTAACAATGAGATCCCTCTGATCCTTTGGAAGCTCTCTGTGGACCATGGCTTTCGCTGTGGGATGCGGCTAAGAAAATTTCAGGAAAGACGAACTAGAGCAGCTGAACTGTATTTGGGGTTAATCAGAGGCGCTGTAAATGATGGCGGGTGTATGCTGACTCCTATTTAACAGGATTAGAGATGAGCGAACTGTAAAAAAAAGTTTGGCGTTCGGGTTGTGGTAATCGCCACATCCCGTTATGGATTCCACTACCGCGGACTATCGCGGCATATGGAATCCATAAGGGGCGGCTTCCACCAACCCGAACTGTTGAACAGCCGAAGGACCTGGCGTGACGTCACCGTCATGTGATCAGTGCAGGGGGCGTGGCTCAGCACTGGATTTGATCCCGTGTTTAAAGTTCGCTCATCTCTAAACAGGATTTTGAATGTGATTGCTTAATTCTGAACACAGCTACATCCCCAGTTATAAGAAGGTGTGCACACTTTTGCAACCACATTATTTTAGGCTATGTTCACACGACGACATTTGTCGCGCGACAAAAAGTCGCACTATTGTCGCGCGACAATTTTTATAATGGGAGTCTATGGTGTCACATTGCGACATGCTGCGACTGCGACACGACAGTCACAAAAAATACATTCAAGATGAGTTTTGCGACACCATAGACTCCCATTATAAAAATTGTCGCGCGACAATAGTGCGACAAAAGGTCACGAGACAAATGTTGCAGTGAGGTTGTACCCTATTTGTCGCGCGTGAACGTAGCCTTAGTTTTTTTGTTTTCTTCCCTCCACCTAAAAGATTTAAATTTGTTTTTAATCGAGTGGTACAGTTTATAGGTCACATTAAAGGTGGAAAAAGTTCTGAAATGATCTAATTTTCTTTACAGCACAGAAACCTGACATTTCAACAGGGGTGTGTAGACTTTTTATATCCACTCTATGTGACCATAATAGAGCAAGTACGCTGTGACTTATGGGGGGGATGGTTACATGCACAGAAGTCCATGTTAGGTTTCACCCACACCGGTACTGGAGGATCTTTTAAAATCTTCCATTGCAGATTCCATAAAAAATACAGGACAGAAGAGCTCAGTATGCAGCATTATCTTGTGAGGTAAAATGCTGTCCGTGCAGTCGAGCAGGAGACTATCATTTTATAGCCAGTGCGGTCTACCAGGAGGCATTTCTTTTATAGTCAGTGCAGTCGGTCAGGAGTCATTTTCCTTTATAGTCAGTGCAGTCGATCAGGAGCCGATCATTTTATAGCCAGTGTGGTCGATCAGGAGGAGATCATTTTATAGTCAGTGCGGTCCATCAGGAGGCGATCATTTTATAGTCAGTGCAGTCGATCAGGAGGCGATCATTTTATAGTTAGTGCGGTCCGCCAGTATGTGTTCATTTTATTGTGAGTCTGGTCCGCCAGGATGTGTTCATATTATAGTCAGTGCGGTCCATCAGGAGGCATTTCTTTTATAGTCAGTGCAGTCGATCAGGAGGAGATCATTTTATAGTACAGTGCGGTCCGCCAGGAGGCATTTCTTTTATAGTCAGTGCAGTCGATCTGGATGCGTTCATTTTATAGTCAGTGCGGTCCGCCAGGAGGCATGTCTTTTATAGTCAGTGCAGTCGATCAGGAGGAGATCATTTTATAGTAAGTGCGGTCCGCCAGGAGGCATTTCTTTTATAGTCAGTGCAGTCGATCAGGAGGAGATCTTTTTATAGTCAGTGCAGTCCGCCAGTATGCTTTCATTTTATTGTGAGTCTGGTCCGCCAGGATGTGTTCATATTATAGTCAGTGCGGTCCGTCAGGATGCGTTTATTTTATAGTCAATGCGGTCCATCAGGAGCCGATCATTTTATAGTCAGTGCGGTCCTCCAGGAGGCATTTCTTTTATAGTCAATGCGGTCCATCAGGAGGCATTCATTTTATAGTCGGTGCGGACTGCCAGGAGGCGTTCATTTTTTAGTCAGTACACTCCGTCAGGAGATGGAAGCACATTCTCATTTCCATCCTTGAACTGCCACTAGATGCAGGCGAAAGGACATGCCCACTGAGGAATGATACGCCCCCTGAGCTGCCAGCTTGGAATAAATGTAGCAGAAAAATTGGAGCAATGAATGGGGAAATCTCTGGACTTATGTGAGGTACAGGGCTGGTTAAAGGGTTTCTGTCACCAACTTTTGACATTATAAGCTGTCTGACATTAGCTATGTGCTAATGTCAGACCAGCTTGATAATGTCTTTATAGAATCCGCTGTATAATGTCTGAAAACTTACTTTTATATGTAAATTAGTCTTAGAGCAGCGTGCCTGCTCCTATGGCCAGTGCCCTGCTGGCACGCCTTCACACTTGATTGACAGTAGGGAGCATCCTCCTGCACCGCCTGTTCTGACGGCCATGCCGGCTTGTATTCGGGCGCAGGCGCGGTGAGCAGAGGACAGCAGGCACCAGCGTCCTCTGCTCACCGCGCCTGCGCCGACACAGAGCGGCGGCGCGGGCGGGCGATTTCAGAACGAGACAGTGCAGGAGGATCGCTGCCCTGCACTGTCAATCAAAGTGTGAAGGGGCGTGCCAGCAGGTTGCCGGACGGAGCCGCTAGGAGCAGGGCAACGCCCCCCCTGCTCCTAGAGGCTAATTTACATAATATAAAAGTAAGTTTTTCAGACTATATATACAGCGGATTTTTATAAAAAAGACATTATCAAGCTGGTCTGACATTAGCACATAGCTAATGTCAGACAGCTTATAATGTCAAAAGTTGGTGACAGAAACCCTTTAAAGCTTTGTTAGAAACAGGTTGTCATGTATTAGACTATGTGTGATTTTTTAAACACTAGCAAGAACCGAGACCAAGGACAGTGCAACTACCAAATATTCCCACTAGATGGCGGTAGTTACATTGGCACCATATATACTCTATAATATGGGAATTGTAAACCCGAGAAGGAAAAGTAGATGGATAAACATGTCAATGATATGCAAATTATAAAAAGTGTAAAAATATTCAGTACCGAGTATGAGTGCACTTTTTAGCATGCTTTCAGTGGAGTTATTAATGGTTGTCTGAGGAATGTTCTGCCACGCTGAATGCACTTGAGTTGGCAGCTCTAGGGTTGCCACCTTTCCCAACAAAAAATACTGTCCAAGTTAAGCCACATCCCAAAGGGGGTGTGGCTGTGGGGGCGTGGCTTAACACTGGGTGGCTCCCAATAATATTAATGTCCCCATTAGGGCCCCCAGAATTAATACTGTCCCATTAGTGCCCCCAGTAATATTAATGCCCCCATGAGTGCACCCCAGAATTAATGCCCCCCATTAGTGCCCCCCAGTAAGAGTAATGGCCCCATTAGTGTCCCCCAGTAAGAATAATGCCTCCATTAGTTTGCCCCAGTATAAATAATGCCCACCATTTGTTTCCCCAGGAAGAATAATGCCCCCATTAGTGCCTCCCAGGAAGAATAATACCCCATTAGTGCCCCCTAGGAGGAATAATGCCCCCATTACTGCCCCCTAAGAAGAATAATGCCCCTAAGAAGAATAATGTCTCCCTCTCTGCTTCTCCAAAAAAAAACAAAAGCACTCACCAGTGAGCAGGGCGAGCAAATGTAGGAGGTGAGTGCTTTTTTTTTTAAATTAACACAGGGGGGTGTGGGGGGTAAAGGCTGCACTAATGTACACTGAAAGCGCTCGTAAGTAGAAGTCCTTGTAGGAAAATACTGGAAATTAATAAATTACCGGCACCACCAGGGCCACTAAAATACCGGCCTTGCCTGGGCAGCTCCCTTTCAAACTGCTGACCAATGACATTCCAGATGTGCTAGATAGGAGACAAATCCGGAGACACTGGAAGATATGGTACCAGGTTTAGGCCATGCAGGCTGCTCACAATAGCACAAGCAACATGGAGCCTGGGGTTGTCCTGTTGAAAACCAGTACCTGGGACACTTTGGAGAAATGGCCGCTGAGCCACTGAGTACACGAAATAAAGACTAGAGGGGTCCGGCTACCGTACATTATGTGACCCCACACCATAATCTGGGGAGTAGACTGGTGTGACATTCCCTTGTGAAGTCCTCTTCATGGTGTGGCCCATGTGGTCTCCAGACCAATCTATGGCTATCATTGTGTCCGAGACAAAAGCAGGACATAGCTAAGGAGGAAAGACCTGCATTCCAGCCACCATTGCCGTCTTGCTTTACATTATGATAGCCTTTGAGAGCAGTGGCGTGAGGTCGATGGAACACCTGTAGCTGGATGTGTGGCTCATAGCCCAATGTCGTGCAAACGCCCTTTGATGGTTTGTGTAGACATTTTACCGCCCTAGGCTTGGAACATGAGGCTCATTTTCACTTTCTCTACAGTATGGATCGCTACATGCCCTTCTTCTAATCAGACGATCCATCCATGCAGACGTTCTCCTCTGTGCACCTCTTGCTGTCATTCCAGTTTGTGGTTGCCATTCCAGTTTGTTTTTGTGACCACCGGGACGCGCATTGTTGAAAAGAGCTGACCTCTTGGCCTAGGGCCGAGCTACTTTCACTGTGACTGACTGTGGCAGAAGGAGGTTAAATCACTTTTTTTTCCATTAAAAAATCTAACTAAGATACAAAAATGTAAAAGGTATAGCTGTATTTATTAGTTATAGCAATAGTATAGCAGACTACGTACACGCATAAAGACTTTTTTCCTCCTTTTTTCTTTTATAAAAATAAAACAAAAAATATATTTATTCGTTTTGGCAATATCATGGCCGACTTTGTGTATGTAAAATATACAAACATTTATTTCCTTTTTCATTCACAAAATTGGTATTCATTTTACCAATATTTATAAAAGCGCATTTTTAGTGCATAAAATATATTTAAAAAAAGGCTTAAAATGTCCAAATCTCCCCAATATATATAGCTTAGGGCAGTGATGGCTAACCTCTGGCACTCCAGCTGTGGTGAAACTACCACTCCCAGCATGCTCTATTCATTTCTATGGCGTTCTGAGAACAGCCAAGCAAGTGTACATCTTGGGAGTCAAAGTTTTACCACAGCTAGAGTGCCGGAGGTCAGCCATCACAGGCCTATGGCGTCAACATTAAAAAAGTAGTCACTTTGAAGGGGTTTCTAATGTTTTGGCACTGTACTCTATCTGTTATTGCAGTACCGTGCCATAGAACCATCATTTTTCCTTCAATATTTTTTTTAAAATATTTTTTAAAAAAAATTTGTCATCTAAAAAAAGGTCCTGTGAAAAAAAAATCAAATACATGTAGGATGGCATAAAAATTATTATTTGCCATTGGATTGGCCTATTGCTAAAGCTGAAAAAGTGGCCTGGTAAGGAAAGGGGTTAAACACTCCGGTAATGAAGTGGTTAAAATCGTATCCATTTTGCTACATGAAAAACAAAGGATAGCTGATCAATCACAGATTTGAATTAATGCAGGTCTTTACTTCATCTTCACCCATGTCGAGATGGTTTTATTTTCTAGTTGTCTCAGTTTCCCACTTGGAGAAGGCCTCGTGTACACGACTGTATTTTGCGGTCCACAGAATGCGGATCCGCAAAATAGGTATACCATCCGGGCGGCATCTGTATTTTTGGCAGGTCCATTGACTTGAATGGGTCACTGGTCCACATTTTGCAGCCAAGTATAGGACATGTTCTGTCTTTTTGCGGAATGGACATATAGATGCGGAAAGCACACGGATCATGCATGTGTTTTCCACATCTGTATGTCTGTTCTGCAAAAAGATGGCCATTTTCTATGTGAAGTCAATAGGTCGACAAAAAACATATGGGAGGCACATGGACCGCATCAGTATTTTATGGATCCGCAGTTTGCAGCCCGCAAAATGGACATGGTCGTGTGCATGAGGCCTTATGCTGAAGGAGACTTGGAGAGGGTATGGACCGACTTACATTACAACATTAGTATCTCAAAAAAGGGAACCTTTGCTACTCACCAATTTCAAGGAGCATGCATCATTTCTAGGGTGGGACCACACGGTCAGGTTTCCTGATTCAGTTTTGAAAGCCAAAATCAGAGGTGGATCACAAAATGAGAAAAACTATAAAGAACAAAGACAATGTCTCCTATTTTTTTTAATTCACTCCTGGTTTTGGTTTCAAAAACTGCATCAGGAAACCCAACAATTGTGAAATTGTAAAATTCTCCTTTTTATTGATATATCACCATCAACCTGAACTGGTGAAGCCTTGGCGCCCAAAAACTAATACAACACTTTTCTTAAAGCTGATATGTAATTGAACTTTACTCTAAAGTATCTTGAACTCTACCGGTTATTCACAGTCACTATAGTACGCCACAATATTGCTAAAGGCTGTGTAAATGAGCTTGTTTTGGGTGCAGATAAAGCCTCCACTTCTCCATATCTGCTCAGGGTATCGGTTTAAGTCGCCAATACAGGTCCACATATCTTGGCTCCCTCTAGAGACGCACCATTTTGAGTGGTCATGGCGGGAGTAGAAGGAGTAATTCAGGAACTTGATTCTTTTGATGGTATATACATGCCAGGGTAGAGTACAGTTCGATAAAACCTCCGTTCCGGTTGGCTGCCATGTTTCCGTTAATAAATCCGTCCGCAGTTTCTGAGCCATCCAGGCTGTGAGGATATCTGTTGGAAAAACAAGGAGAATGACATGACCAAAAGGCCCATGCATAAGTAGTGTTGTTGCAGGTACCTGGGGGGCAGGAAAGTGCTATTGGGGGTAAAAACTCTCTTGTCTATGGCTAGATTACAAGAGGGTACATAATAAATGGGGGCAGAGGTGTAACATCTGGGCCGCAATGCAAAATCTGTACCAAGACCACTGAGTGCAACTAAACTCTGTACCCTCTTTCCTAAATTCCTGGGCAGAGGGCTCCACAGGCAAAATAACATGGGTACCTCGCTACCTGTTCTGGAACACCCAGATGTTTCCAACCCAATTTTCATCCCATTGTGTGGTACAGTTATTGTACGATGTCCAGAGCTTCTCCTCCGTTGTTTCTATTCTGATAATAGTAGATAGGCATCAGAACAAAACATCCATGTTACCAATCCACAAAATGTATCCCATGTTCACCCACACCATTCTAATTTTGGCTTCTACCTTTACTGTACTTATTGTAAATCATCGGTGCACAGCAACTCTTTGGAAAATCTGTTGGAGCCTGGATTCTCACCGTCTTGAAAGAATTTGGATTTTGCAAAGTTCAAAAAGGATTCTCCTTGTGCCGATTCCAGTAAAGCAAGTCTTGTAGCCTCTATCCAAGGGAAGCGCAATCCTCGACAAATTCTGTACAGGCCCCACAGATCTTTTTCATAGATGTCAGGGATGGAACAGTTGTAGACGTTTGGATTATAATACAGCAACTGGGCGGCTTTTTCATCAAATGGAAGAAAGTATTTTAGTTTTACATGATGTATTTAGCGGCATACAACTCCATGCTAAAATGCTACTTAAAGGCTATGTACACCTGTCGGGGCCACCTCTTTTTAACATTGCACTGTAATAATTTTGAGCTACATTTTATTTTTTAAATTGGTCTAAAAAAAAAAAAATGTAATTAAAAATGTTGAGCCTCTTTCTCTGCACAGCCTTGAGATTCTCTAGTCGCAGGCTCTGTATTTTTACTGTTCCTTATCAGGCAGCTCAGCTGACAGCTCCTTATCGCTGATTTCTGACCTCCTAAACACTCATTATACACTACTCAAAATGTTAGGGATATTTGGTTTGGGGGTTAGATTTCAGGGTGAACCTAAAATGCCCTCTAACCTTTACAGGTGAACTTAATGTGACCTCTAAACTTCTGAATGCAGATGTCCAACTGTTCAATGTTTCAGTACTTTTTGCACAACTTGCTATTTTCTAACAAAGAGCTTAATGGCAAAATTTAAAACAGGTGTTTGATGCATGAATCGCCCAGTAAATTTCCTGGTTCAATTAGAATTAGTATTTACACAGTCCTCCTCATCATGCTTTTCACATTTTGACATCATGAGACCAAGATGACACCTAACAATTGATCAACAGTACCTCACCATTGCAAGGCTTCAAGCAGGATGTTCTCAGATGGAAATGACCACTGAGCTTAGAGTGTCACAGAGTGTCATCAGCAGGTTGCAATAGAGATACAGAGAGTCTAGAAGAGTCACAGAAAGGCATAGACGTGGATGTCTTTGGCCTCATCCCACACTGATGACTGTTTCATTGTGAACAAAGCCCTGCGGAACCAGATGATGAATGCCACACAACTCCAGGCACATTTAAGGGAGGTGAGAGGCACCCAAGTGTTATGTCGAACCATTCCAAACCATTTACATCAGCGTGGTCTGCGTGCTAGACGGCTTGCAAGGGTACCTGACCACACCACCATCGTCTTGCATGGGCCAGGGAGCATCTACGCTGGATGAGGGACAGAGTTGGCCTCAGTGCTGTTCACTGATGAAAGTCGATTCACGCTGAACAGAAATGATGGCCGCCAACGATGTTGGAGACATCAAGGAGACCGCTATGCATAAGCCACTGTTGTCACCAGATGGGTGGTGTTGGTGGTGTTACAGTGTGGGCAGGTGTGTCTAGTCAATACAGAACTGCCCTACACTTTGTGAATGGTACAGTGGCAACTTCAAGCCCATACTACTTGAATAACATCATTAATCCAGTCATTTTGCCTCTGCATGAACAACACAGGCCTAATTTTATCTTCATGGATGAGAATGCGTCAGCTCATCGAGGTCGCATCAATAGGGAACATCTGCTTGAGACTGGGGCACCTCCAATGGAGTGGCCTGCACTTTCTCCAGAGTCCTGAATCCCATTGAAAGCCTATGGCATCAGCCGAGTCCCCATATGGAGGCTTGTAACGCTGTACCCCGGAACCTCAATGACCTGTGTCCCACCCTTCAAGAAGAGTGGGATGCCATGCCTCAGCAGACAATAAGTCGACTTGTGAACAGCATGAGACGTCGTTGTCAAGCTGTAATTGATGACAAGTTATTGAGACACTGACATATTTTTCTTTTGGGGGAGGGGGGGGGGGTATACCCACCACTAGTGTTGGCTTTTGTTTCATTGTAGCGTAAACTTATTATGTTTTCCATAAATTTCACCCAAAAACCAAATATCCCGCCCAGTTTCGCCAATTTATTTATGTCGTACTGGGAACACTTTAATATTGATCCCATTTTGCAGAAAGAAACTGGGGGAGGTAGCCTGCAGCTATGGAGAAGGTTTATAGATGACTACATTGGCATCTGGTGTGGCACGCATATAGGGTTAACAGAATTCATTGCCCGGCTCAATTCCAATACATGGAATATCTTCTTCACAGAAGATGTCAGCAAAGACATTATCCATTTTTTAGATTTGGAAATAAGGATACAGGAACGGCAACATTAAAACTGTCACCCATTTTAAGCCGACTGATCGGAACAGCTATATTGAAAGGAGTAGTTGCCACTACGAACCCTGGATTTGTAATGTACCTAAAGGACAATTACAGAGGATCAAGAGAAATTGCTCTAGTTTGGAAGATTATGAAACTCAGAGCAATATTTTTGTGGAACGGTTTATTGAGAAGGGTTACAACCAAGAGGTGCTTTATAATCAAAAGGAGGAGGTGAAAAGTAGGGTGCCTAATATTAAAGGGATAGAGATAAGTGAAGAACACAATAAAAAGGTTAGTGACAAGTATAAATTTGCCTTCTCCACTACTTATTCAACTTCGTGTCCCCAGATAAAGAAAGTGATCTGCCAGAATTGGAATGTCCTCAAAAATGATACGGTAATTGGTGATCTTATACCAAAGAATCCTCTGTTTATATTTAAAGAGGACCTTTCATCACTTCTAAAGATATTAACTAACGATGCTCACATGGAGAGCGGCGCCCAGGGGATCTCCTGCGCTTACTATTATCCTGGCGCCGCTCGTTCTCGGTATAGGCTTTAGTCCTATTTCCTGTAGCCTATCAGAGGCCGGTGTCATCATTATCGCACTGCCTGAGCCGGGCTGCATAGAGCTCAGGGCACAGACTAGAAGGGGTCCGTGTCCTGCACTGCATCGCTGACAGCAGAATGGAGGTAAGTATTAGAGTTTATTATTTTTATTTGGCAGCATGCTGCTGGGCCACAATGGTTTGGGGGGTCATTATTTTGTAACTGGAGAAAGCACTATGGAGACATTGCAGCTGTAAAAAGGAGCATTTTTGTACTGGCACACATTATAAGGAGTCCACTATGGGGTTATTTGTTCTACTGGGGGCACTAAAAAGGGGTTGTTTATTTTACTGACACATTATGAAAGTGGCTGGTATTGCGTACATTATACTGGATATTATGAGTATAATAGAGGGTGGGCACTCCACATATCTCAAAGGTACTGCGCCATCTATTTGGCTTCTCTGAAGGGTCAAATACCTGAGAGTGAAATTAGTGGTCGGCGGCTTCAGGTGGATTGGAAAATCAGCTGGAAGCACCCAGGAGCTCATACATGTGAAAGAACACTGTGGATCTAACTTATATTTCTGGGAGCAGGACATACTATCTCCAGGACTGTAAGCTTATCATTATTAGTGCAAAAAACTGCCGTTTCTAGCGCGGTCCCGCATTTTCTATTTTCTACACATAAGAGAATATTTTTGTACTGCCACACATTATAAGCGAGGTACCCCGGTCTCCAACAGCCATTCCCTAATGATGCGACCTCGATGAGCTGGCGCATTGTCATTTACGAAGATAAAATTAGGCCTGTGTTGTTCATGCAGAGGCATAATGACTGGATTACTGATGTTATTTAAGTAGTATGGGCTGTCACTGTACTATTCACAAAGTGTAGGGCAGTTCTGTATTGACTAGACACACCTGCCCACACTGTAACACCCCCACCACTAAAGGCTCGTCTGGTGACAACAGTGGCTGATGCATAGCGCTCTCCTTGATGTCTCTAACATTGTTGGTGGCCATTAGTGAACAGCACTGAGGCCCACTGGTCCCTCATCCAGCATAGACGCTCCCTGGCCCATGCAAGACTATGGTGGTGTGGTCAGATTCCCTTGAAGGTCGTCTAGCACGCAGACCACGCTGATGTGAACTGTTTCAAATAGTCTGACGTGACACTTGAGTGCCTCCCACACCACTTAAATGTGCCTGGAGCTGTGTGGCATTCATCATCCAGTTCCGTAGGGCTTTGTTCCCAATGAATCAGTGTGGGATGTGGCCAAAGGACGACCACGTCAATGCCTTTCTGTGACTCTTCTTGACTCTCTGTATCTCTGTTACAACCTGCTGATGACACTCTGCTTGAAGCCTTGCAATGGCGAGCTACTATTGATCAGTTGTTAGGTGTCGTCTTGGTCTCCTGATGATAAAATGTGAACAGCATGATGAGGAGGACTAAATACCAATTCTAATTGAACCAGGAAATTTATTAGGCGATTCATGCATCAAACACCTGTTGTGAATTTTGCCATTAAGCTCCTTGTTAGAGAACAGCAAGTTGTGCAAAAAGTACTGAAACATTGAACAGTTGGACATGTGCATTCAGAAGTTTAGAAGGTCACATTAAGTTCACCTGTAAAGGTTAGAAGGCATTCTAGGTTCACCCTGAAATTTAATCCCCAAGCCAAATATCCCTAACATTTTAAGTAGTGTATAATGAGTGTTTAGGAGGTCAGAGATCAGCGATAAGGAGCTGTCAGCTGAGCTGCCTGATAGGAACAGTAAAAATACAGAGCCTGCCACTAGAGAATCTCAAGGCTGTACAGAGAAAGAGGCTCAACATTTTTCATTAAATTTTTTTTTTTTAGACCAATTTAAAAAATTGGGACACTATTTGCTGGGTGCAGTTAAGTGCATATGTCTCAGGTGAGAAGGTTTTATCATGACGTATCTAATAACAGAACCCCTTTAATTTTGATTACTAAAGACAAGTACCCCCTTTAAAATGCCCACCCCCACCATATAATATCTGAGAACACAATGTATAGTATATAGAAATGAAACTGAAACTGAACTTCAAAATAAGAATACTCACCAATCTGTTTGAACTGATTATATTTGTAAGTCACGCACAAGGCTACCTGACCGTATCGTCTCCCTGTATGAGGGTATCCAAAGCCATCTTCTGGAAATGGTGGAAAATGTGGTACCGTGTGAACAAGCCAGAATCCCTGATATTTGTCAAAAAGCAGAGCTCCTGAAAGAGAAAATACACATTTATTTAGAAAGAAAATGCTGTAATTGGCTGAAAGTTTGGGTCCCGCCTGTGAGGAACAAGCATCACTCAGTTCCTTACATAACTCCCACAGTGACTTCCCAGCTATCCTATGGCTATGCCCCATCTCACATCAACCTTTGTCCTACGCCCTATGTACTGAATTCTGATGTAGATGGATTCAATTTCTATTTCCAAAATGCTTTATTTTCTGTTCCAAGAACTAAAAATTAACTAGATAAAAAAAATCTGATAAGAAAAGCCTCTGTGTCTATTTTCACATTTCAAGAACATTTACCGTAATTGTACAAAATACAATTTGTAAGCAAATATTTTTCTGTGCAGTCAACTTTTCAATGTCCAAAGTACAGCGCTGACAGTTTGTGCCGATAAGTTAGTGAAGCACTACGTGAGCTAGACCCCTGGTAGAAGGTAGCACAAGGCAATGTGAGTCTAGTGCACGAGCTATAAATGTATAGTCATCAATGAGGAGAGATAATCATTTACATGACTACCTGACCTATTAATGTATCTGAAGGCGTTGCAAACCCTTGGTCATGACCTAATATTGGACCACTAAGGGAACCAGCATACGCGTCCACCAATCAGAGGGCTTACACATCTATACCAGCCAAATGTGTAGACCCCGTGAGCTTTGACTCACCTTCAGCTATACAGAAAGTCCTGATCTGTGAACATGATGAGATCTTGGTAAAATATAGGATCCAGTTTGGTAAACCTTAAAGGGCATCTGTCAGCAGATCTGTACCTATGACACCGGCTGACCTGTTACATGTACGCTTTGCAGCTGAAGGCATCTGTTTTGGTCCCACGTTCATATGTGCCCACATTACTGAGAAATATGATGTTTTAGTATATGCAAATGAGCCTCTAGGAGCAATGGGGGTGGTACTGTTACACCTAGAGGCTCTGCCACTGCCACGCCCTCTCCACTCTGGGTCTGTGTACATGAGCGGTGGTTTTTACGCATCACTCTTGCGTTGGCCCCTTAGAAGTGAATTGGGCTGCGTGAAAATTGCATCCGCAGGCAAACAAAACTGAATGGACTTGCTTGCATAACCGCGCAGTTTTACCTGAAAGCATCCGGACCTAATCCACTCACGCTCGTCTGCAAGGGGCCTAACCATTTTTATGCATCAGCGACAGTCTTAATTGCTATATATGAATATCCTTATGTGGTCAGTTAATAAGAATTCATGTACTGTTCGATTAACTTAGTGACGTAACCACTTTCATGTGTCTCTGGTATGGATCGGCTGCACGATGTAGTTACATTTGCTGTGTGCTGTTATTTCTGTTGTTCGGCGTACTCCGTGTCTATTCCCAACTATTCCCTGACACGTGGGACGCCGAGCCAGAGCAATCAACAGCACACAGCAAATGTAACTACATCGTGCAGCCGATCTGTACCAGAGACACATGGAAGTGGTAACGTAACTAAGTTACATTGAACAGCACATGAATTCTTATTAACTGACTGCATAAGGATATATCATATATAGCAATTAAGACTGTCGATGATGCATAAAAATTGTTACACTGACGTCAGTTTCTCTTATATAACGAGGCCTCTAAGGGTACTTTCACATTAGCAGCAGGGGAGTCCGTCAGGCTGTTCCGGCGGGTGAACAGCCTGTCGGATCCGTCCTATTGCTAGTTAACGTGTGCCCCCGGACTGCCGCTCCATCCCTATCCACTCTTATGGGCTCGGGGGTGGAGTTCCGGTGGCAGCACGGCAGCGCATGGCGAGAGGCCGCCGGACTAAAAGTACGACATGCGGTACTCTTAGTCCGGCTGCCTCTTGCCGTGCACTGCCGTGCTGCCGCCGGAACTCCACCCCTGCGCCCATTATAGTCAATGGGGATGGAGCAGCAGGATGGATCCGACAGGCTGTTCACCGGCCGGAACAGCCTGATGGACTCCCCTGCCGCTAGTGTGAAAATAGCCTTAACCTCTTGAGGACTCATGAAGTACCGGTACGTCATGGTGTCCTGGTACTTAAGGACTCATCACGTACCAGTACATCACTGTGGCTCAGTACTGGATTAGATAAGAGGTGGTAGCCTACGACCTCTTATCCAATCCAGTACTGAGCCATGCCCCCTGCACTGATCACATGACGGTGACGTCACCCCAGGTCCTCTGTGTTGTCCAAGGTTCGGGTTCATTGAAGAATCCCCTTATGGATTCCAAATGCCGTTATGGTCCGTGGTAGCGGAATCCATAACGGGATGCTTGAATAACCCGAACCCGAACATTGGACGCCAAACTTAAAACAGAAGTTCGCTCAACTCTACTTGGGACACCTTTGGGAGCAATTGCACTCTACTAATTTTAAGCTAAAAATATTTTTTAACAGTTTTTCCTCTATAGTCTTCATTTTCAGGGTAGCTTCAGACTATTGCTTTCTGTTTTACATTAAATCCATCAGCTCAATGTGTAGCCCTTATCTCTGAACTTTAAGCCATATTCAATATAAAACCGAAAGGCTATAGGGAAAAAGTTATACAATTTTTTTAAGTAGAGGCCAATTGAAAAAAATATATTTTTAGCCCCAAATGAGTAACATGCCTGTCACAAATATAGGGGAGGGGAAAACACCAGAACACACACAGAAGGAAATAGACAGGAGTCTAGGCCTCAAAGCTAAGGGAGAGGGATGGTGACCTCCTAGGAATCCCTAGACCTCTCTCTGACTCCTGCCAATATGATTAGACCCTGAAGGTGGGAATACTCTTAGACCGGAACCTAATCCCTGGAGACCCTGGAAAGCCCTAGGAGTGGTGGCAGGGAATGAGACTACTGGTCCCTTCCCAGATGAAGGAACCAGCGTCTCCCTCAGGCCTAGAAAGCAACTAACACAAGAGAACAACAAAATGCAAAACAAAATGCACTTAGCTTAATGAAGAAAGGAGGAGCAGGAGATCCAAAGGAACAACACACCAGCTCAACCAACTCCAGCAGGAAATATAAACCGCATGGTAAGCAGTGTGAGTCAGGACTAAAAAAAGAGCCTCAGAAATTACCACAAGCTGCACCTGACAAGAGGTGTGGTCATTACCAAACAAAAACACTACAAGATGAAAACAAAGAGACTGTCAGATACCCTCACCTGCCGCCAGTCTCTGAGATCTTCTCACCTCTGTCATGGGATAAATAAAATATAAAAAAAACTAACCATATCTGTCTTATCTTTTCATGGCATTCTAATTGTGGGCCTGAAGAGATCACAGGAGACGATATAGTGTATAGTGTTCTGTTCATCTACTAAAATCATCAAAAGGTATTGCACCTAAAGGAAAATTGGAAAACTTACCCTTGGTGTGCCCTCTTTTTGTGACAGAGCTGTTCATTCCCGGGGGAGAATCATTATATAACATGTACGCTGTGTCGTTTCTCTGAGTGAAGGAGAATATCAGATTCAAACAAAAGATGCAAAGACAGAACTCAAGAAACTCAAGACTTTTTAAAAGGATTCTAAAGGCTCATGCACATGAACGTGTGCAAACAGCGGTCCGCAAAGCACAGGCACTGGCCGTGTGCCCGCCGCTTGCGGACCTATTCACTTGAATGATCTAATTTGTTTGCAGTGCGGAGGCACGGAAGTGCTTCGTTGTGCTTTCGTGGGTTTCCGCTCCATATCTTACGGTGCCTGTATATTGCGGACCCGCTGTTTGCGGGCCGCAATATGGGCACGGGTGCCTTCATAGCAAGGAGCATCTGCACCCACTAGCCCCACTCCCCACAGAGGAGGCAAGTTATCGTGGCTGTTGTTGCAATTTTTTGGGAGGTTTTATGTTGCTCATGGCACTTTTTTTTTTGCGAGAGGGGCATGGCCTTAGCGGTCTGAATACTTTACTGTGGCATAGATTTGGCATACAAGTAGTATAGATTTCCTTTTCTGGCATACAGACCGCCAGAAGATGACCCAAATTTATCAAGAGGCCTGCATCCCATTTGATGCATTTTACTCCACATATTTTTTTATTTTTTATTATTAAACGGGTTTTCTGGTTATAACATGTTATCCCCTATCCACGCCGGGACCCCTACCGATCACGAGAACAGGAGCCCCGCAATCTGTAGAGCCTGAAATTGACAGATTGCCTGGTTGAAATTAAATAACTTTTATAGCCAGAATACCCACTTAAAGGGGTATTCCCATCTCAGACAATGGGGGCATATCGCTATATATGCCCCCATTGTCTGATAGGTGCTGGTCCCACTGCTGGGACTCGCACCTATATCGAGAACAGAGCGGGGAGCGCTGTGGCTGGAGGACCCCAGATTTCCCGGGGTCCGTCCACCACCAAGCTCTGCTCCCATAGAAATGAATGGGAGCTTACCGAGCATGCGATATATTCGCCGACCCATAGAAAATGAATGGAGGGTGGCTGCGCATACACAGTGCGCCCTCCTTCACTTTCGGGGCTCCGTTCTCGATATAGGTGTGAGTCCCAGCAGTGGGACCCGCACCTATCAGACAATGGGGGCATATCCTAGCAATATGCCCCTATGTCTGACATGGGACAACCCCTTTAAGGCTGGTGTATGAAACAATGGGACAGTTACCAAAAGTCCCGAATTTTCAAGGAACTCCCCCTAATTTTCAAAGACAGTCCCTGCAAATTTGAGCTGTCCTGGGTTGAAAATGGACAAGGCTTATGTAAACTCTGCCATAAATGAGCAATCCCACGCATTTGGGGATATTCCCAGGGGAGGGCCCTATTTTTCCTGACTTTATCAAGTGCAAAGTTGGTAAGTATGCACCAGTCTTAATAAATTCCTTTCACAGTGCCTACAATGCTAATTGGGAGGGGAAGGGGAGAAGACATAAAAAACTAGAAACTAATGCGTGTGACAAGGGCGCCATTGTTTTTTAGTGAATCCTATCACTTTGACTACAATCACCTGAATGGAGATGTCCTTTCAAGTGCCTGGCATAGTGGGTGCCATGTGTGCCGAAGGGGTCCCTGCATTCTCGGGATCGGGAGGGGGTCATAGAGGCCCTTACCAATCATTGTAGTGAAGCATATCCTAGCAATAAGCCATATATGGTAGTTACAATATGGGAATACCCCTTTAATGCCTCATCCACAGCACGGAGCCGCCATAGATTTGAGTCTAGGCGCACGGATTGCCTGAGGACGTGTGCCTCGTCATAAATTAGGCGCACCCTCTGGCACCACAGGGGATATTCATAGGCCGGAGTAAAATGCTGGTCTTTGATAAATTCCCTCCTTAATGTTTGTGTTGCTGAATATTTACACAGTGAAATCTACACTCACGTTATACGACTGATAAAGCTGCTGCAGCACTCGTGCCATTGCACTCTGAGTCATGTTGATGAGGAATTTGCTGACTTGCCATCCTTGCGACTTGGAGTCGAGATACAAATAGTCCACTCCTGGTCCCCCTGTCTGATTGATCAGACGCACTGGTAACTTGTAAATCACAAACCTATAAAAATATAAAAGAGATATAATGTGTATTAAAAGTATATCAAAAGGTTAAAAAAAAAAAAGTCGAAACCAGCTTCCTATATGTTAGATACATTGGTGGCTTTTGTGATCGCTGCTGATCATTAACCCTTTAAGGACTCGGGGTTTTTTCATTTTTGCATTTTCGTTTTGCGCTCCATGCCTTCCGAGAGCCATAACTTTTTTATTTTTACGTTCACATGGCCATATGAGGGCTTTATTTTTGCGGGACAAGTTGTACTTTCCAACGCCACCATTTAATATTGCATACGATGTAGTGGGAAGCGGGAAAAAAATTCCAAATGGGGTGAAATTGAAAAAAAAAAACAATTCTACCACAATTTTACGGGTTTTTAAATTACGACGTTTGATGTGTGATAAAACTGACCATTTAGTTTTATTCTACAGGTCAGTACGAATCCGGTGATACCCAATATGTATAGTTTTTCTTGCGTTTTGATAGTGAAAAAAAATTCAAAAGTGGGACATTTTTTATTTTTTTATTTTTGTCGCCATATTTTGACCCCTATAACTTTTTTGTAATTAAGTGTATGGCATTGTATGGGGGCTTATTTTTTGCGGGGCGATCTGAACTTTTAGTTGATACCATTATGGGGTTTGTAGGACTTTTTGATCACTTTTTATTTAATTTTTTTTGAGGAAATGAAGCGTTCAAAAATGGCGAATCCGCCATTTGGGCGCTTTTTCCGTTTTTCTGTTTACCGTATGGGGAATATATTTTTATATTTTTATACCACGGACGTTTTCGCACATTATGACACCCATGATGTGTATTTTTTTAAAAAATTATTATTTTATTTTAATTTTGGGGAAAGGGGGTGATTTGAATTTTTAGGTTTTTTTTTTTTCTTTTATTTTTCTTTTACACTGTTATATAGGTCCCATAGGGACCTATATAAATCAGTCATCTGATTGCTTCTAACATAAACTCCAATACACTTGTATTGGAGTTTATGAGGATTTACTACTTTCCTATGAAGCCCTATTGCTAACAAGGGCTCCATAGGAAATAGTAAGTGATAGCCTCATGCTGAATGAAAGGCTTGAGGCTATCCCTTACAGCGCTCCGATTCTCCCGATCACCACTAGGGGAGCCGGAGAGCTGCCGAAAGTTTTACTGGTTTTAGTGAGCGCAGATGCCGTGGTCAGGATTGACCACGGCATCTGCGGGGTTACATGATTGTGATCGGCATCGCTGCCGGCCGCGATCATTAGCCGCGGGGGTCAGCTACAGGAAACAGCCGGACCCCCGCAGCGATCGTGCCCACAGAGGGCAGGAGCGGGCGCCATACTTAGGGATCGGACCCATGACGTACCCATACGTCATGGGTCCTTAAGGGGTTAAAGGTGTTATCCAAACTATAAAACATGCCCCCAATGCCCGAGCCCCTCATATAGATTATACGTACCCGCTGCGTTGCTAGGGAGGCTCATTCCCGTCATGGCCTGCTATTGGCTACCCCCTCTCTGTCGCCAGATGTTTTGATCCGGGTGACTGGGAGATGCAGCGGCAGCCGTGCGGGTGATCAGGAGCAACACGGGTGCCGGGTAAGTATAATCTGAGGGGCCCGATCATTGGGGGGCATGTTTTATAGTTTGGATAACCCCTTTAATAAAAGGTCTCTACAGCATGCTCTTTTATGACTGGAAATCGTACACAACATTCTAGATAGAATCGATCAGTATTCAGAACACGTTAGCCATAGAGGGTGCAGAGCTAGAAGTCGCACCCGATCCCAGATGTCTGCAGGGCCCTTCTGCAACATAAGACGGCAATATTATCAATGACAGATAATGGGTGGTAGTGGTGAATCTTAACACCTTTACGCATTATCACGTACATGTACGTGATCATGTGTAAGCGGTTTGATGGAGCGGGCTGCTGCGCTGAGCTTGTTCCATACGCAGAGGGTGCTGGCTGTATAATACAGCAGGCACCCAGCCGCAATGACGGGGAACAGCGATGATGGCGAACCCAGTCATTTAAACCCATCAAATGCCACGTTCCACAGTGATTGCGGCATCTGTGGAGTTAAGAAATTGTAGGGGCCTTTGAAATTGCGGGGTCTCTGATTGGTTACCTTCATAGCCTGGGGCCTGCTGAAGGTTCCCAGGCCTGCCATGGTAAAATGCCTGCAAAGCTGTGCACGAGGCACAGCTAAGCAGGCAGAGCAGAAGAATCCCATTCACCATAATAGTTCTCTATTATGGTGTATGGGACAAGAAACCAGAAGATCCCAGTTTCTAGCCCCCTACGGGCGCTAAATGTTATTATGTAAAAAAATAAAAAAACATAACAATATTAAAAATTCAAATCACCCCCTTACCCAATGTTACAAATAAAAATAAATAAACAATAAAAAAATAAACATAACAGGTATCGCTGTGTCTGAAAATGTCTGAACTAATAAAATATAAAATTAATTTTCCTGCATGCTGTACGCTGTACCGGAAAAGAAAAGAAAAACACACCTTGCCCCCCCCTAAAAAAAAATCAAAAACAGTGATCAAAAAGTTGTATCTACCCCAAAAATGGTACCAATAAAAACTACAGTTCGTTTTGCAAAAACAAGCCCTCATATACCTCTGTGGACAGAAATTTTAAAAAGTTATGGCTGTTAGAATATGGTAATGCCAAGAAAATATTGATTTCTTCGAAGGTTTTTATTTTTTTAAAAGTAGAAAAGCAAAATAAAAAGACACAAATCTGGTATGGCTGCAGTTGTATTGACCCCCAGAACAAGGACATCATGTCATTTTCTAGCGCACAGTGAATGTTGTAATATCAAACCCCAAAAATCTTGGCAGGATTGTGGATTTTTTTTCAATTTCACCCCACAGAAGAATTTCTTCCCGTTTGCTAATAAAAGACATGGTAAATTAAATGGCGACAATATAAAATACAACTTAGGGTGGGTTCACACTAGCGTTATGGCTTTCACTTATGGTATAACGGAAAATAACGGAATCCATGAGAGAGAATGCAAAACGGAAGCCTTTGAGAGGCATTCCGCTTTGCTCCGTCCTAATAGAAGGCTATGGGAAAGCATAAAAGTTCCGTCTGGATCTAGTTATGCAAGACGGAAAAAAAAGTCCTGTCGACAGGACTTTGTTTTCCGTCTTGCATAATGGGAACCAGACGGATCCGTTTTGATTCCCATAGACTTCTATTAGGACGGAAAGCAAACGGAAACGTTTTGCATTCCGTCATAATACAAGTCTATGGGCTCCAGAACGGATCCGTCCTCGGTTTTATGGATTCCGTTATTTTCCGTTATAACCATGTTATAACGGAAAGCAATAACGGAAACCATAACGCTAGTGCGAACCCACCCTTATCCTGCAAAAGATAGGCCCGCGTATGGCTATGTGAACAAAGAATTTAAAAAGTTATGGCTATTAGAATGTGGAGATCTGACTCCTGGCACCCCCGCGATCAGCGACATATTAATGGCCTGTTCTGAGGATAGATAATCAATATCAAAATATTAAAAAAAAAAAAATGTAAAGGGTTTTTCTGAGATTTTAATACTGATGACCTAACCTTTGGATAGGTCATCAGTACCTGACCGTGGGGGTCCGACACCTGGAACCCCCGCTGATCAGCTGTTTGAGAAGGCACCCGCACTCCTGTCAGCACCGCCGTCTTCTCTGTGCTTACCAAGCACAGTGCTGTACATTGTATATCGGCTGTGCTTGGAGCTGAGCGCGATACCAAGTAGTCGCTATACAATTTACAGCGCTGTGCTTCGTAAGCTACGAGAAGACCGCGGCGCTGACAGGAGTGCCGTTGCCTTCTCAAACAGCTGATTGGTGGGGGTCCCGGGTGTCGGCCCCCACCGGTCAGATACTGATGACAGGAAAGGTCATCCTTATCAAAATCTCGGAAAACCGCTTTAATAGATACTGCTGGTTTTACATTTTGCCAGTACTTCCCACCTGCTGCCTCTAACCCTCAGTTCACACCTGCGCGTTTTACAGCGTGTTCGAACGCGCTGTAAAACGCCCTACGCTCAAAGAAGTTCTTGAGCTTCTTTGGGGCGTTTAGTCGCGCGTTTGCACCCATAGACTTCAATGGGAACGCTCGTTTAACACGCGTTAAAGTGTAGATATGCCTTTTTCAATTGGTCTCCAGAGTCACGAACGAGCGTTTCCTATTTGCAAAAACACGCTGTAATACACGCGGAAAACGCGCGTCTCAGAAACGCTCAGGTGTGAACCCAGGGTCAGGGTACAGCCCCATGCAGTGTAAAATCTGCAGCAGATCTGGCAGAAAACCACCATTGCAAGGTGTCACTGCAGTAGCTCCTCTGCTTTCAACCAAAATCTATGAATGAAACCCGCAGCATAAGGCCTTTTGTACACGACCGTATGGCTTTTGCTGTATTTTGCGGTCTGCAAAAAAGGGAACCGCAAAAAATACGGATGACGTCCATGTGCATTCCGTTTTTTGCGGAACGGAACAGCTGGACCCTGATAGAACAGTCCTATCCTTGTCTGTTATGCGGAAAATAATAGGACATGTTCTATCTTTGAACGGAACGGAAAAATGGAAGGCATACGGAGTACCTTCCGTATTTACATGTTCTATCTTTGAACGGAACGGAAAAACGGAAGGCATACGGAGTACCTTCCGTTTTTTTTGTTGATCCATTGAAATGAATGGTTCCGTATACGGACCGTATACGGAACGAAAAAAAATGGAGCGTAAACGGACAACAAAAACGGTTGTGTGCAAGAGGCATAAGCCAACTTGCTACAGGTTCAAAAATCGATATTGTTGATAAATATGCACATTTTATTACAGATTACATTTTATTACGATTTATTACAACCCATGGCACTGATTTTATTATTTATCTTACATAAAAAAAATACTGATGATTGAAATATTGCATTTCAGGATCATGCTAATCTATATTAGTGAGATTTAATCCCAGAAACTGATCAAAAATAAAGTGTCAGTGCTATCCATAGCGACCAATCAGATCCCACCTTATAATTTTTCCACAAAGACTGAGAGAAGTGTGCTGATAGGTTGCTATGGGCAACGCCGACACTGAGGCCTGACTTCTTGTGCGCCTCTAGTACAGTATTCAAATGCAACTTTATTTATAAAGGAAGCAGCGCGGTGTGCAGCGTGAATGAACGCGAGAACGAGGCCTGGGCAGCGGACGTCCTTCTTCCTGTGGCAGAGTTTCCCGGGCACACGTGTGTGTAATGGCGGGGATACCACTGGATAACTGGCGGCCCGCTACGGTCTGCCTGGACACCAGTATGGGCACCATTACGGTGGAGTTATACTGGGATCATGCCCCCCGGACTTGTAAGAACTTCGCGGAGCTCTCCCGGCGCGGCTACTACAACGGCACCAAGTTCCACCGCGTCATCAAGGACTTTATGGTCCAAGGCGGGGACCCCACAGGCACCGGGCGCGGAGGAGGCTCCATCTACGACGGGAAACACTTTGAAGATGAGCTCCATCCGGAGCTGAAGTTCACCGGGGCCGGTATCCTCGCCATGGCCAATGCCGGGCCCGACACCAATGGCAGCCAGTTCTTCCTCACTCTGGCCCCGTCGCAGTGGCTGGACGCCAAGCACACGATCTTCGGGCGGGTGTGCCAGGGCCTTGGTACCCTGAACAGGCTGGGCATGGTGGAGACCGACAGCCAGGACCGGCCGCTGGACGAGGTGAAGATTCTCCGGGCCTACCCCCAGGGCTGATGGAGGAGCCGGGCGTGCATGTCCGCCTATGGACTGGCGCAGCCGGGCGTGCATGTCACTGTATAGACTGGAGGAGCCGGGTGTGCATGTCCGTTTATGGACTAGAGGAGTTGAGCGTGCACGTCACTGTATAGACTGGAGGAGCCGGGCGTGCATGTCCGTCTGTGGACTGGAGGAGGCGGGCGTGCATGTCACTGTATAGACTGGAGGAGCTGAGCATGCATGCCCCTCAGTGGACTGGAGGAGCCGGGCGTGCATGTCACTGTATAGACTGGAGGAGCCGAGCATGCATGCCCGCCTGTGGACTGGAGGAGCTGAGCATGCATGCCCGTCTGTGGACTGGAGGAGGCGGGTGTGCATGTCACTGTATA
Source organism: Bufotes viridis (assembly GCA_033119425.1). NCBI lineage: Eukaryota > Metazoa > Chordata > Amphibia > Anura > Bufonidae > Bufotes > Bufotes viridis. The sequence goes on from CM065596.1 coordinate 141,545,672, forward strand.
GACTGGAGGAGCTGAGCATGCATGCCAGTCTGTGGACTGGAGGAGAGGGGCCTGCATGTCACTGTATAGACTGGAGGAGCCGAGCATGCATGCCAGTCTTTGGACTGGAGGAGCCGTGCGTGCATGCCCGTCTGTGGACTGGAGGGGCCGTGCGTGCATGCCCGTCTGTGGACTGGAGGAGCCGTGCGTGCATGCCCGTCTGTGGACTGGAGGAGCTGGGACTGCACGTCGCACTATGGACTGGCTGCACGGACTTGTGGACGGCTTGAGGGCTTTAGATTTTTTTGGTTTTCATTGTGTTTAACATTGTAACTTCACTTTTCTAATTAAAATCTGAACAAAAATAAATCCTTACTTACATCAGTTTATATAAAATCCTATCACGGCATTTTAGGCCGCGTTCACATCTCCATTTAGGGGATCTGGTGTAAATGCAGGCTGATGTCCGGACATAAAACCGTTGCATGCAACTTCTATACTTGCCAGAACATGCATGCATGGGATTGTACCCATCAAATGGTGTCGGCACCATCTATCAACTACAACTCCCAGCCTGATCCATTCACTTCTATGAGTTCTGAAATTGGCCAGGCCAGTGTGCACACTGGGAGTTGTAGTTGCAAAACAGCTGGCAGTCCATTATAAGCTGAGCTCTGGCCGGCACACGTATATGACTGTCCCTCTGCCCAGAGGTGCCATTTGGGGTGACTTTGGACAAGAGATTTTATCTCTGGATTTGTGCAGGTAAATTCTGCAGGAGGCCACGGCGCAAAACAAGTGGAGGTGTTACAGATTGCAACCACAGGCGGCGGACACCTTCTCCTTGGTAAAACAAACATGCTGCGGATATTTCTCCGCTTCCAATGTAACGGGTAAAATCTGCATCTGACCTCTGCAAGTGCCACTGGCATTCTGATTAAAGGGGTTATCCAAACTTGTAACCCCTCCCCAGTGCCCGGGCCCTCGACTCCTGTTTCTTTCCGGATTGCTCTACAGCCGTCACCGCATCTCCCTGTCGTGCAGATCACAACATCCGGCGACAGGGGTGCAGCCAATAGCAGGCCGTGCCGCTGACCTGCTCCCCTTGTGTCACGAGTGACATGAATCGTGAAGCAAGGCAGCAGGTCATGATCCGACCGCAGTTTTGGTCTCTTCATTTCTATGGGGCCTCAAAAATGCAGATGGCACACGCAGGCGCCAACGGCACACATCTGTGTGGTCATGCTGCAAATTATAGAACATGCCTTGTCGCACGAGAATAGGCAGTTTGACGATGGGGCCCTCGAAAAGCGTGAAATGCATGGTCGGTATCTGCATTTTGCAGATCACAAAATGGACATGACCGTGTGACTGTAACCTAATAGGTGCTGTGATAGCTGTGCCGCTTGGAACAAATGGATGCAAACTAAAATGTTTTCTACATCTGTCCTATTTTCAGGGATTTGCTTTGGATCCTGGGTCGATTCTGTCTGAATATTCTCCTCCAAGAAGAACTGGACTACCTTAGGCTGGTTTCACGCTTGCGGCAGGACAGATCTGACAGGCTGTTCACCCTGTCGGATCCGTCCTGCCGATATTTCGCCGGTCTGCCGCTCTGTCCCCATTGACTATAATGGGGTCAGAGTTACGGCGCAGCACAGCAGTGCACGGAGAGAGGACGCCAGACTTTTTCGTCCGGCATCCTCTCTCCGTGCTGCGCCGTAACTCTGCCCCCATTATAGTCAATAGGGACGGCACGGCGAAATAGTGGCAGGATGGATCCGACAGGGTGAACAGCCTGTCAGATCCGTCCTGCCGCAAGTTTAAAAGTACCCTTAGGCGGACTGAAAGGCCAGTCTTGCTTCCTACACAGTGCAAGTCGTACTGTCTAGCAGAAAAGTATAAGTGCTGATCTGATAAGAATTTTAATTCCTATGAAGCAGATGGGGACAATGGGGCTCATTTATTAAGACCTGAGTTTTAGACGGCGATCTTAATAAGGCCCTCCACTGGCGGTGGATCCGCCGCAGTCATGTAGAGACACCAGCTTCTACATAACCTCGGTGGATCCACCACCGCTTCTAATTGTAAGACGGCTTCCCACTAATATAGACATATTTCTGTTTAATGAATGACCCCCAATAGGCGCAGAATAGATCCAAGACAAGACTAAAATGAAAGTGCATCAAATGGAATGGAATTAATACCCCCAATACAAATAAAAAAAATCAACGTATACTTTGTGCATAAAACATAAGATAATACAATAACTCCTGCACATCAGGCATACAAATGATCACCGCACGAGTGCCCAGCGGTAATGGAGCCGTAGTACAGAGATATCCGTGGTGCAAATACCGAATCAAAGTTCGGTAAAGGTGCAAATGTTTGTATACAAATTACTAATGTATCAAAGAATCTTGTGATAGAATAAATACATCAAAATAATAAAGATCAAACATAATTAGAGATGAGCGAATTTCATATTTTGATATATTTTCAATTTCAATATTTTTATCATTCCGTTATTCATTCCGTCATAATAGAAGTCTCCCCTGCATAACGGAAACAGGACGGATCCGTTTTGCAGCCCATAGACTTCTATTATGACACAATGCCTCTAAAGGCATTCCGTTATGCATTCCATCATAGAATTACATTATGGTCTGTCGTAACGGAATCCATAACGCATTTCACCTTTTACCAACAAACGAAGTATGAACGAATTTCAAAATATGAAATTCGCTCATCTCTACAAATAATATATCGCTGCACACTAAGATACGTCCCTTGCACAGCTATGGACAGTACGTATGCCCATGACCTCATGATTAGCAAATAATATAATGTCCTGCACATAAAACCTCATGGCTACCGCCTGCACACTGACCACTCGACTCCGTACTATTAATCATGGGGCAGGTACCAAGCAACAATACAGCGTGGTATATCTTATGAAACATGATACACTTCAGCTTTCTGTGTGTGCATTCGGGTTTATTCATTGTACCTCGCAGCGCTTTGTGGCACTGTAGGGGTTAATGCTCTGTGTACAGGTACTGATTAGCTCTGCATTACATGTTTGGCAGTGTGTCCCACCTCTTGTCCGTGCATCAGGTCTCAGCAGATCTGCCAGGTCACTCTGCCTACTGGAGCATGTACGGGGGCTATAATCCGTCTGTCTGTCTCTGCACCCAGTCTGTCTGTGCCTCAGACCTTGATCTGTCCGTCACCCATGTATTCTAACCTAGCGCCATCTGGACTGTCCTTGGAATGGCATATACTCTGTCTCTCTGTTCTCCGCCTTGTTCTGTCTCTGTGCTTTGCCTGATCCTCTGTTGCTTTGCACTGGTGTCTCTGATCGCTATGGGTAAGCCGCCAACTACACTGGGACTATTCCAAGAGGTATCGGCCTGGTGGTTCCCCTGCGGCGAAGACCAAATCCCCGTGTAGTGGTTAAAACGAGGTGACCGCCAGAACAACACCCTGAGGAATGAATAGCCCACCTGTCAGCTGGCACGGTGGTTCCACAACCATTGTCGGTAGCATAATGTGAGGATAAATGCTAATGTATACAAATTTGCATAAACGTGTCTCCATGTCATTTATTACTAAGTTGTTCAATTATAAAAAATGTAGGTCACTTATTGTATTAAATATTTACCACATAATTAATAAGAATCATAAAAGTTCACATTCCTTTGTAACCTAATAATTATCCTAATACACCCTAAAACAAAAAAAAAAACGCCCTACATATAAAGTGTACTTCTGTGAATGTCTACACCTATAATAGGACACCACTGCCTGGAGTGAACTAACAACCCACAAAGCAAAATGATAATTAAAGGGGTTGTCCACTTTCTGGATACTGCTGATCATCGTGTAGGTAAGATAACTACGTGGCACTTACTAACATAGCCTTTGTTGATTTTCTGCACCATTTTCTTTATATCATAAGGTCCTGTCCATAAAATGGCTGCTAATGAAGGGTCATGTGACCAGGCAAATCACTCCCTCCACCATTCAAATGCACTGCACCTGCTGTCTGTTGGCAGTTAAATACAGGTGCAGTGTGTCAGAATGGAGGCGGCCAAGTGATGCTTCTGGTCACATGACCCTCCATCAGCGGCCATCTTGTTGACATGACCTCGATGCAGGCAGCACAGAAGACTTTCCCAACCAGGGGGCATGACTTATGAAATATAACAAATGGAGTAGAATATCAACAAAGGATATATTTGTAACTGTCAAATAGTCATATATACATATTGGTTAATGGTAACCAGAAAGTGGACAACTCCTTTAAGGTAAAAAGATTTTTCTATCATCACTAACTACAAATCCTTCTTTATAATATAGCAGCCTAAAGCAAGGGTCCAAGGGCAATACGGCCGATAGAAGTGATCCATTGTCTAAAAGAACCACTGATCCTTTTGGAAGACATCAAATGAAGGTAATCAAATCCAAATACATCTTCCACCTATAAAGATGGCCGAACCCTTAAAGAGGAAGCGAGCTGGTTTGGCCATCTTTATCGGTGGAAGATATATTTGGACTTGATTAACTTTATTTGATGTCTTCTGAAAGTATCATTGGTTCCATTTTTCTAGGATAGCCACCCTTCCAAAAATGAGAATTTCTTACCACTTCTGTGTTTACCCTTTTGCCATGAGAACTTTCCACCTCCATCTATGGACTAAAGTCAGTATTATCCTTGGACCTTTGTCCCAGGCTGAAGCTTGAAATTTAGTGAACCCTTCAGAATTTTTTTTTATACTTTGGCATAATTTTGACCTAAAGCTACATCAGATTTTCACACAAGTCCTAAAAGTAGATAAAGATAACCAAATCAAACAAACAAGTCAATATTACACTTGGCCATTTATTTTTTGAGGAAAATTATCCAATATCATATCTGTGAGTGTGAAAAGTATATGAACCTTTAGGATTAGCTGATAATTTGAAAGTGAAATCAGAGTCAGGTGTTTTGAATTAATGGAGTGACAATCAGGTGTGAGAGACCTGTTATATGTAAAGAACAGGGCCCTACCAAAGTCTGATCTTCACGACATATGTTTATACAAACAAGGGAGATTTCTGGGGACCTCAGAAGAAGAGTTGTTGATGCTCTTCAAGCTGGAAAAGGTTGCAAAACCATCTCTTAAGAGTTTGGACCCTGCCAATCCACATTCATATTGTGTACAAATAGAAAAAAATTCAAAACATTTATTTCCCACCCAAGGATTGGTCGACCATCAAATATCAAGCCAAAAGCAAGATGTGTACTAGTCTGCAAGGTCACAAAGGAGCACAAGGTAACCTCTGAGCAACTAAAGGCATTTCTCACATTAGTTAATATTCATGAGTCAGGAGGATACTGAACAACAATGGTGTGCAATGCAGGACTGAGAGGAGAAAACCGCTGCTCTCCAGAACATCACTGCCTGTCTGCAGTTTACTAAAGGTGACCCGGAGAAGCCAGAAGGCTATTGGAAGAATGTTTTGTAAATGGATGAGACCAAAATAGAACTTTTTGGTTTAAATTAAAAGAGTTATGTTTGGAGAAAAGAAAACACTGCATTCTAGCATAGAAACCTCATCCCATCAGTGATGTTGGTTTGGGCCTGTTGTGTTGCATCTGGGACAGGACGGCTCGCCATCATTGATAATAAATTCTGGATTATACTAACACATTTTAAAAGAAAATGTAAGGACATCTGTGCACAAGTCATGCAGCAAGACAACGACCCTAAGCACACAAGTCATTATACCAAGTCATGGTTAAAGAAGAAGAAAGGTAAAGTTCTGGTATGGCCAAGTCACAGTCCTGACCTTAATCCAACAGAAATGTGGTTAAGGGGCTGAAGCGAGCAATGGGAGGAAACCACCAACATAACAGAGTTGAAGCTTTTTTGTATGGAGGAGTTTATGGAGGCGTGGGCTAAGATTCCTCCAAGCCGTAAACTTAATGTAATTTTCACTCATGTTCTAATTTCCACCAGTCTATGGCTGGTCTCTTTGAGGTACTTAAAGGGAATCTGTCATCTCCAAAACACCTCCCAAACTAGAGTAAGCGGCGTAAAGTGTAAGTGATGCTGAGTCGGATTATATCATTTTTATCTTCATACTCACTTGCATTTCGACACTGCGCTCCGACAAACCAGCAGTAAAATGCATTGAAAGGACACCTGTGCTCAGGCACATTAAAGGACTCAAAGAGGAGTCCTCTGAATGTATTTTAGTGCCGGTTTGTAGGAGCACAGCGTCAGAATGCACGTGAGTATGAAGAAAAAAATGACATAAACGGCACTACGTCACTTACACTATAAACCGCTCAATCTAGTTTGGGTAAGGGGGGTGTTTTGGAGCGGACAGATTCCCTTTGAGGCACCTTTCCCAGTGGGAGGATGCCTGAGCATTAGGTTTGTCTAGCTCGCTATTCCTGCGAAGGTGTGCTGTTCTGTTTGTCTGCCCTTGTGCTGACTTGTGCCTGTTTCCCGATTCTGACCTTCCGCAGCCTGACCTCTGTTTTGACCCTTTGCTGCCTTCCTTGTCCTTAGATTGTTTATCAGATTGTTCATAGTCTACCTGCCCTGATTTTTGCCTGTCCCAGACTCCAGTTTTTCCTGATCCCTCTTTGCTCCATATTGGTGTATTTGACCCCTAGTTAACCACACTAAGACTACTCCAGGAGGTAGAGGCCTGCTGGCTCCCAAGTCCAGATTCCCATATAGGTGTTAAAGGGTGAAAACCAGCGAACTGGCAGGATAACACCCTTAGGAGTAGCTATGTCAAACCTGTTTGTAGACACAGTGGTTAGGATAAGTATTGGGTTATGAAGGAATATGGACTTTTATCATTGTCATTAATTATGTGGTGAATATTTAATACAATAAGTGACACATACTATGGCTTCATTACTGCTGGGCACTCGTGCTGTGATAACGTGTATTTATTTGTATGCCTAATGCTCAGGAGCTAGTTATCTTATGTTTTAGGGTACTTTCACACTTGCGTTGCTGGATTCCGGCAGGCAGTTCCATCGCCGGAACTGCCTGCCGGATCCAGCAATCTGTATGCAAACGGACAGCATTTGTAGACGGATCTGGATGCGGATCCGTCTCACAAATACATTGCAATACCGGATCCGTCTCTCTGGTTGTCATCGGGAAAACTGCATGCACACCGGAAGACCGGATCCGTCAATGCGATAATTTTAATGCCGGATTTCAATGGAAATTAATGCCGGATCCGGCATTCCGGCAAGTGTTCCAGAATTGTGGACGGAGACAAATGCTGCAGTGTTTTCTCCGTCCAAAAACCGTACAGTGACCGAACTGAAGACTTCCTGATGCATCCTGAACGGATTTCTCTCCATTCAGAATGCATTAGGATATAACTGATCAGTTTTTTTCCAGTATTGAGCCTCTAGGACGGAACTCAATACCGAAAAGTGTGAAAGTAGCCTTATGCATAAAATATTGCTTGAATTTTCTATTTGTATTGGTGGTTTTAATTACATTCCATTTGATGTCTGCACGTTATGTCGCTTTCTTTCTAGGCTTGTGTTGGATCTATTCTGCGCTTGCGCTCAGGTACCTGGTGCATGTGCATTAGTTAAATCACTAGTTGAATCACCTGACTTCACCGTTTTTTTTTTTTATTAGTGATTGGGGATGCCACCCACCAGATGGAAGATGAACAAGGGACACTGATGAACCCTTGCAGGTGATTTTTTTTATTTATTTTTTAAACAGTTTTATTGTTTATCAAGCCAATATCATGTTTACCTTTTGTATGAAGAAAAAGACTTATGACAATGTTGTCAGTTACATTGGCATGAACTCCCTCCTCTCCCCCTCTTAGGCCCCATGTAGTAAAATAGTCACTGCTTGGGGCCCCTACAGGCACATTTGTGGATGACACATAGTAGCATAGCATAAAATGCTATATATGTGTCATCCACAGATCCCCCCATAACAGTGTCATCCGCTGACCCGCAGATCCTTCAGGCTCCATAACAGTACCATCCACGGATCGGATGCCCCCATAACAGTGCTATCATCAGATCCTCTGTTCTGGAGGATCTGTGGCTGACACTGTTATGGGGGATATGTGGCTGACACTGTTATGGGGGATCTGTGGCTGACACTGTTATGGGGAATCTGTGGCTGACACTGTTATGGGGGATCTGTGGCTGACACTGTTATGGGGATCTGTGGCTGACACTGTTATGGGGGATCTGTGGCTGACACTGTTATGGGGATCTGTGGCTGACACTGTTATGGGGGATCTGTGGCTGACACTGTTATGGGGGATCTGTGGCTGACACTGTTATGGGGGATCTGTAGCTGACACTGTTATGGGGATCTGTGGCTGACACTGTTATGGGGATCTGTGGCTGACACTGTTATGGGGATCTGTGGCTGACACTGTTATGGGGGATCTGTGGCTGACACTGTTATGGGGGATCTGTGGCTGACACTGTTATGAGGGATCTGTAGCTGACACTGTTATGGAGGATCTGTGGCTGGCACTGTTATGGAGGATCTGTGGATGACACTGTTATGGGGATCTGTAGCTGACACTGTTATGGAGGATCTGTGGCTGACACTGTTATGGGGGATCTGTGGCTGACACTGTTATGGGAGGATCTGTGGATTAGACACTGTTATAGGGGATCTGTGGCTGACACTGTTATGGAGGATCTGTGGATGACACTGTTATGGGGATCTGTGGATGACACTGTTATGGGAGATCTGTGGATGACACACTGTTATGGGGATCTGTGGCTGACACTGTTATGGGGATCTGTGGATGACACTGTTATGGGGATCTGTGGATGACACTGTTATGAGGGATCTGTAGCTGACACTGTTATGGGGATCTGTGGATGACACACTGTTATGGGGGATCTGTGGATGACACTGTTATGGGGATCTGTGAAGACTGACACTGTTATGGGGGATCTGTGGATGTCACTGTTATGGGGGATCTGTGGATAACACTGTTATGGGGGATCTGTAGCTGACACTGTTATGGGGGATCTGTGGATGACACTGTTATGGGGGATCTGTGGCTGACACTGTTATGGGGGATCTGTGGATGGCACTGTTATGGGGGATCTGTGGATGACACTGTTATGGGGATCTGTGGATGACACTGTTATGGGGGATCTGTGGATTACACTGTTATGGAGGATCTGTGGCTGACACTGTTATGGGGATCTGTGGCTGACACTGTTATGCTAACATGACAGTTTTTTAGTTTTGCACATTATTGATGGTTGTATTTCATGACTACTCTTCTAGGGGTATTGCCTTCCTTTATACTGCAGTTCTCCTGTACCACTCTGCCTGCGACTTTTAGCAGTTTAAGCAGTAATTTATAATTTTCTTTTGCTCTCAATAAATCTTGTGTTGGGCATTAAAATATATTTATATATGGTGAGGCGGTTGCAAGTACTCTTTTGATATGATTTCATCGAGCAGTTTTGATGCGGGGAAGGGGGGGGGGGGGAGAGTTTTTTTGACACTCGCCCTGAGAGAAATTATACCTAGAAACTGCACTGGGTTGTGCACATTTAAAGGGAACCTATCAGCACAAAATCTACCTCCAAACCAATGGCGTCCATAGAGAAGTAAGGGCCCCATAGCAAGGATCGAACCAGGCCCCCCACACAGGTTTTCCACCCCTTTCAATGACCCTTGAGGCATTTTTTCCACTGCCTCATTTGCTAAAAGTTGTTCCTTTAGAGGGTAGAGTCCTGACCAATTTTTCACCTCCAGTAGAATAGGGGATGATCCCAATAGGGCCCCCTCTTGCCCTGGGCCCAAAAGCAGTCGCATGGTCTGCCACTATGATAGTTACGCCACTGCTCCAAACCACGTAGAACACCTGTTAGTTTGCCGCTCCTGTTGTTTCACCTGTCATATCCCCAGCATCTCCTGCCTTGCTGCCCAGCTGCTGTCTCCACCAGATGTGCCTGCCAAACGCATCCTCAGGCCACACTGCCTCCGTGCTCCATCCCATGGTGGCGTCTCATATGGGGACCCCTGGGCGGGTTTTCAAGTTTAAATAGCAGCTTCCTCTTCCAGGAAGTTGCCTGAGCATTGAATTACTAACAGTAATAGCAAAGGTGTTCTGTTCTGATCTCCTTTGTTTGACCCAGCCTGTTCGACCATTTTGTTTGTCTGCCGCCTGCATCGACTACTGGACCTGTCAGACTCTGAGTCTGTCTGATCCTCTGTACCACTTTACTATCTGATACTGGCTTCTGACCTCTGGCCGCACTTCAGCTTCTGCATCTGACAATCTGACAATCATCATCATCAGCTGTTGCATTTACTCCAGTCTTCTCTGCAATACCAGACTCAGTTCACACTGCGGTTCTTACTGCAATTAGAGCTATTGGAGCATAACCTGGTATCTGACTCGGTGAGTCAGCTGTCAACCATATTAGCTAATCCTGTAGGTAGTGGTTCAGTTTCTCTCTTGCTGCGTTCTGTCCTGTCTTCTGTGAGAGTGATGAATAACACCCTAGGGGTTAGTAGTTGCCATTCCTTGGTTGACACAGAGAATCCACACTCTCTGGTTTGACCAGTGGGTCCCACCCACTGGTGGTAACACAGATCAGAAATTTTAGGTCAAGAAGACCGTCCCCTTCTTGCCTGAGGTCAAGGTTACCACACCTAAATCTAACTTCTTCTCCTTTGATGTCATCCCCTGGCCTCTCGATACCTGTGCTAGGGAATATCATTAAAAGGAAAAAAAAAGCAGGATCAGGGTGCGGCAACATTGACATCAGGCAAGAAGGTGCCAACTACCTTGAACTCAAAATGTTGATTAACATACAGCACGAGTGGTGTATAAAAACGCTTTTCGCTGCATTAGGAAGACAAAAGAACGCTATAAGAACACTATCGGGGACAACATGAGTAAGCAGGTAAGGTGCTCTAGGCAGTTTGAGGGTCGATATCATGCTGCTTGAGGCCCCATTCACATGACTGTATCTTTGTTCCGCATCCGATCTACATTTTTTGCATTCATTACAATGGGGCCCGCAAAAATTAACATGGCAATAGGTCCACAAATAACGGATGGAATGTGGATGTCAACTATGTCTTTTGCAGATCTGTGTTTTGCGGTAGTGTGAATGTATCCTAAAGGAGGTATTCCCACCATAAGTATTGGTTGTATACTAACTAGCTGTTTTATCAATCTTTGGTGGGGGGTAATTGTGATTGCTGACATGGTGCTCCATGGTGGTGACCCCTTTGTTTCAGGGATCAGAGGTCAGACTCTCATGATCAGATAATGAGAACACAGCTAAACTAAGCAATACCGTGAAAGTCAATGGTTGGAAAACCCCAAGGGATGAAAGATGAAAATGTAGCTCTATTAATGAGTAAAGACTGATGTATGATCAAACCAGCAGATATGTTCAGTATTCATCACCTACCAGTCTACGGGATCTCCATCTTCATTGCGACACGCGATTTCACACGTTACAAGAGAGACCCCAAACACACAGAGTAGTGACCACAGACACCCGCCGGACATGTTCGCTCGTAATGATTAAAACACTGCTATAAAGGAGAAGTGCCATTCTTTCTGATCCTGTTCCAAAGTGGGAAGTAACATCATATGATCTGTATCATTGGCCGTGGTTCTACAAAGTTACGTAACAGCCCCTGAAAATACTCCAGAAGCATCATGTTGCTAGGCCACCCAGGTGATGACCACCCCCGTACATTTTAAAAGGTTATTATTCCAGCTAAACAAGGATAGAGTACGCTAATCGGAATAAGGCTTGAGGACAACTTGAATCAATCCAGACCATGGATATCCACGGTTGATTCTCCATATTCCAGATACAACACCTGGAGCCACTCGGGGCCCATAGTTGGTAGAACGTGACCATTGTCCAATATGTGGGAGAAATCTAATGGAAAAGAGATACATGGTTGGGTTTCTTAAACCTCAAAGGTCATGCTCCCCTTATCTGTCCTTAGCTTACACACACTCTAAAAAGTGTTCTAGCTGACCAAGGACTTTAGGCCATTGACCTTATGGACACTATGCTATTACTGAATGGTCTTTCCTCTTCCACTTGTATTATACTTGGGTTGACCAAAGATTTAAACTTCTCACCTATCCACAGGAGGTTTTGTCTACCTCCCGAGGGTGTGTACTATTGCTCCATTTATGTTTATGAGACTGCCAAAGAGAAGCTAAGTAAAGAGCTCCTTCCATCTCAAAGGGACGAGTGGGGCAACAAGGACCACAACTCCATTCATAGGAAGGAATACAGGACCCCTATTCTAGTGATCGGTGGGGGTCCAACCACTAGGATGGATGATGTTTTGTCAAGATTGTTTTTGACTCGTGGTGACCCTATGAATGACGCTTCTCCTGTCCTCATCTCAGTCTTCTCAATGGCTTAGACGGGATTCTTGCGATTGTCTGCATCCATCTTATTGCTGGTTGTCTTTCTTATCAAGCTGGGTCTTTCCATGAGAGGTCCAAAATAAGATAATGTTCACCCAAGTCAACCAGCAGCACTTTGCCAGCACCGAGGTTCATCTATTTATTGAAGCCACCCCTATCATGATCAATAAGGCAAGGCTTGAACATCTGTAGTTATTTTTTAGCCACAAAATGCTGTCTAAAGGGATAGAAGAGGCTCAAGTTAAACAATAACTGACCCTGAAAAATATTCCTGACCCATCGAGTAGAGATTACACTTCAACTAAGCAAACAGAATCTGATTGGCCTGAAGTCCACGTACAATAGCAGACCCTGGTCAAGCCCCTTCCACACGTATCTACTACCAGAAACCGTTAGCTACTAATTGCAGGATGGCGAAGAACTTCGGTGGACCATTCAAGGTATGACCAACCTGTAACCTTAAAGGGGATATGGCTAACCTTCATAAGTCCAACCTGTCAGATGTTGGGGGGGGGTCTGGCAGGCTCTATGGTTTGTCACTGGATCCTGTGTAATCGGTGAGATCTATTCACAACTATCTTGTGGGCAGATATTGGAGCCTAGGCACATTTTGGTCACTCTTCGACCTGGATAGGAATAACATTTAGACACTCACCGACTGGAAAAGTTGTATCCACGGGGAAAAAAGGATGCCGTGCAGCATTGCATTGGGAGTGTAGCAACATGACTGCAGGATATAAACACGCAAAGGATTTGTATGTAGCCTGCAACCATGGAAACACACAAATCTGCATTGGAGCTGTAGACACAAAACAGATGACTTTGCAAACTTCATTTTCTGATTTGATAAGGGCAGAATGTGATAAATGTGACATTTCTGTTTTCTGCTGTGTTATCATACTAGTACAATAGTATTATTTAAAAAAACTGTGAAATTGGTGCAATATTGTTATAATAACGTTTAATTCCATAAATGCAAATGCACTTTAAATACTGCACATTCAATTCCAAATCAAAACAATGTCAAAATGTATCTAGTTTTTGTTAATACTTTACGGAAAGTACAGAAAAAGGAACAGTAGGCTGTTAAAAAAAAAAAGCAGTGCCAGCATTTCTTTAAAAACTCAAAAATGTTATTTATAAACTGAAAATAATGAGATTTCACTTCTCTTTGAATTACTGAAATGATATTTAGTGGCATAACCATTGTCTCTGACAACTGCTCGACATCTGTGTTGTGCAGGGTCGTCCAACTTCTGGCACCTCTGGACTGGTAATACCAGTCCAGGATGATTTTTGTGTTTTGCCTCATAAACAGCATTTTTGATGTCACCTTGTAAGTTCTCTATGGGATTGAGGTCAGGGAATTTGCCCGGCCACTCCATTACCTCAGTCCTGTTTGTCTGTAACCAAGATGTTTTTTGGTTACTGGTGGGTTTTGGGTCACTGTCGTATTGAAACGATTTCAAGGGCATATAATTTGCTGCACTTCTCTCTATCTTTTTCCCCTCCAATCAACTTTTTAATGAAAGTATATTCTTCATCAGAACAATGTCTGGAATGATCCATTTTTCCTAGTATTTCAGAAGGAAATGCACTATAGCCAACATGTGCAACATTTGCCACCCTCCAGTCCTACCTTAAACAAGGGTCACAGTTTACACCTGCTACTCCACAGAATTAATGACTTCACCCAATTTAACTCACTGCTATTACTTTGAGCATACCCCTTTCAAATAAGGATTCAGTTACTCAGAATGAGCGGGATGAATATCTTAATTGTTGGGTCTGTTTTCTTTTCTATTACCCTACTACAATTACAAATACATTATTATTTATGTATTATTATGTAGCAATCACTGCCAATAACAGTGAATTATCAGATTAATGATGGGCTGCTATTTTTTTTTAACACTACCATATATGTGGCAAATCCACATATGTCACATCCACACATGTTTAACCCCATTAAAGGGGTTGTCCCACAATAAATGTTCTACATTTTGCAAACCAGCACCTGGATCTAAATACTTTTGTAATTGCCTATAATTAAAAATGTTGTATAGCTACTGAGCTATTCACTGAAATCTATATTTATAGCGCCACCTGCTGTTTTTTCTAATTTCTCTGCCCTGCTCACTGAGATGAGAGCACATGCTCAGTTCTATCCTTCAACTGTCACCAGCTGCAGTAGAAAGGACATGCCCCCTGAGAAAGTGTACGCCCCTGAACTGCCAGCTTGAAATAAATCTAGTAGAGCAAATGGAGCAATGAATGGGGAGATCTGTGGATCCATGTCAGATACAGGGCTGGTTCTAGCTTGGTTAGAAAGAGGTTGTCATGTACTACATGATATTGAATTTTCATTTTTTACACTAATCATTGGAAAACCCTTTTAAGTATAATTTGTGCAATTTTTATCCTCAGAAACGTATTGGCACATTACATTTTTTGTAACTTTGGCGCATTCAGAGCACTTGCTGTGCTATAATTGAGCGCCCAATGGATCTAAATACCCGCCTGGCATCCTGCCCATGCCCCAGTGAACCTTCTAGCTACACCCCAGGGCCCAATTCTTAATTTATACCCAGTTATGGGGAAAATAAATTGCAACTTGCTCTCCTTATTGACTTTGACTTCTGATTCTCAGCCATTGGGTATACACAATGATATGATGTCTAAGTGAGGTTACGGCATTGTGGGATCTCATCCTGCAGTGGCGATTGCTCATTGCGGTCATGTGTGAACGTCCAGCCAGGAGAAGGACTAGGGACCGACACACGGACACACTCAGATATAGAGGAGTACAGCACTCAGCCGGAGCTGCAGTGCACATGGTCGACATGGAGCCCCA
Organism: Bufotes viridis; assembly: GCA_033119425.1. Classification (NCBI taxonomy): domain Eukaryota; kingdom Metazoa; phylum Chordata; class Amphibia; order Anura; family Bufonidae; genus Bufotes; species Bufotes viridis. The sequence continues at coordinate 141,560,958 of CM065596.1, forward strand.
TTCATTTTAGGGGGCATGGTATGGTAAAGAGCCCTTGTTCTTGTGATCCCAGGGGTAGGAACCCCACCAATCTAATAGTAATCCCCTACACCTGTGGATAGGGTATAACTTTAAATTACTGGAATACCCATTTATCATAGACCACAATGCTATAAGAGAAATATCACTTTAAAGGGGTTTTGCAGGGGCTACTTGAGAGACCTTGGCGTGGTGTCCGAGCTTAAGACATGTCCTCCTAGTAGGATGTGTCGAACTAACCTCTCAATTTTAACATCAGTGTGAGGGTTTAGTATTGCCGCAGAGTGCACCTGCCTTTACTATGGTTATGTTTTTGATTGTTCTCCACATCCACATTATCGCTATCGTATGTAGGATGGTTATTGTGGTACTTGTAGTCCGTTGCTGGCATCTTCCATTGTATGCATTTTTTGCTGTTGATTGCCCCTAGCAATGGACTACAAGTGCAGGATGTGCTCCCCTAGATACATGCACAACTGCATATGGGTTGAGCATATCCTGCTTGTTAAACACCACACCACGTTTTCTAGGGGAATAATTTTATTTAAAAGCCAGGTTGGAATGGGTTAAAAGCAAAAAAAAAAAAAAATGAACACCCACCATCACCAACCAATCACTCACTGCTTCTGTTCCAGTGTTGCTCTGGTCCAGCTGATCTTCACTTCCTGTTCCTGGCTCGTTACACAGGAAGTTGCTTGGACTACCTGCTCAGCCAATCACGGTGTGAGGCGGGTCACCTCTCTGACCAGTGATTGGCTGAGCGGGCAGTACAAACTATTTTGTGAGCCCAGGAGCGGGAAGTGAAGAGCAGCGAGGAGCAAAACAGCATCAGAAAGGCAGTGGTGGAGGATCTCCGAGGTTGAATTTTAATTATTTTTATGATTTTTTAACTTCCATTACAAACTGCTTTTTAAATCAAATTATTCTCCTGAAAAACCCCTTTTTAGTTAATTATCTTCTAACTGATTGACTCAAACATAAACTTTGGTGCCCACATATGTTTTTTTCCAGGACTCAGGTGTGGAATTTGTACATACGGGTTATGGAAAGAATGCAGTTAAAGTTCTCCAGATTAAGAGGGATGGCAAGCTGCACTTTATCAAGGAGATTGAGGCCTCTGTTCAACTCACCTTAAAGTCTAAGAAGGATTACTTGGAAGGGGATAACGGTGACATAATTCCTACAGATACAATAAAAAACACCGTCTACGCCGTGGCCAAATTGAAAGGGGTAATTATTATTATGCTTTTTTTTTTTTCAATATATGTTATTTCTGTCTGGTGGCACCCATTGCCGTCAGCACCTACAACGTGGAGATCATTAGCACTTAGCTCCCATTTGACCAGATTTCCATCTCCCTTGATGGGCAGGTAGACACATTAACTCTGCATCTATGTCATTTATGTTTATAGATAAAAACCATTGAAGATTTCTCTCTGGATATTTGTAATCACTTCTTCACATCCTTCAACCATGTTACACGTGTGAAGGTGTCGGTCGACGAAGCCCCCTGGAGACGCTTTGAAAAGGTATTTGTAGATGCTTGTAGATAGAGGACACCCACATTATAATAATAAAGCAAGTTACTCCAAGGGCCAGATGTTAAGACAGATTTTATATTACTTTCAAGCTACATTTTTCTGTTACAGATATGCTCTGAAAAGACATGTTGCCTGCTGCCACCATTAGGGGGAGCTTTGGAGCTGATTGTATACTGTTATTATTAAAGGAGTATCCCTGTATTAACAAAGCATCCCCACTGGATAAGAGATAACTGTTCAGCGGTAGGACCCCCCAGAGATCACTAGAACAGGGTTCCTGTGTCACCTGTTTGAATGGAGTGGTGCTCGAGGGTGTGTACTGCTGCTCCATCCGTCACTAATGTACTCAGCTATCTGTAGAAATCCCACAGAAATGAATGGAGTGGCAATGTGCATTGCTCGACCGCCCCTGTTCTATGATCCCAGTGGTTGGATAGGGGATAACTTGTTGTGACGACAGTATCCCTTTACGCTTAATCATGGGCCCTGGTGCAAGAATTCAGCTTGGGCCCCCCTTCCCTCAGTGCTTTGTGTGTGTCTTCTTATGCGGCACAAGGGTCTTTAGGTCCCCTCAGGCTCCTGGGCCCGGTAGCAACTGCTATCTCTGGACCCCCTATAGCTACGCCCATGCTCTCAATGTATACACAGTATGTAGCTGGCTCCCTCTAGTGGTGGCCGCAGGCAGCTAGGATGGTATCTTTTAAATCTATTTGAGTGCATGGATTTGGAGCTGTGTCCGAAAATTTAAAAGTTACATTTGTGGCTGGTTTAAAAATTGTTTTATACCCTATGCATCATTTTGCTTCTCTGTGTTTTAGAATGGAGTCCAACACGTTCATGCATTTATCTATTCATCTGAGGGTGTTCGCTACTGTGAAGTAGAACAGGAACGAGGAGGTATTCACTGAAATGTTATGCTTCTTAAAGGAGAACTCCACCAAGAATGGAAACCATGTCACTATCGGGTTCAGAGTACCAGAGGATCCTCCGGTGGGCCCAAGCTCTGATACCATAATGGGCCCCAATGACCCAGGAGAAAAAAAATAATATTTCAAGCTGCCTTTGTAGCCAGTCACTACAGTCTATTTCTTTAATTATAAACCTTTTTAACTTTGTTGATGATATAGGGGTTGGGTCTCAAGAATAATCTCCTCTGGTGGGCCCCAGGGTCCGACACTGGTCACTATAATGGAATAATCTATTGGTGTGGGTGGGAGTATGAACAGGGGTGCACCTAGCCTTTCTGCTGCCTAAGGCCAAAACTGAAACAGCGCCAGCCCCTCCCCCCCCCATGAAAGCGCTCATTGCCCATGGCCCTTTCACAGCCCCCCTCTTGCCCCTACCTGGTGCTGCCTGAGGCGACCCCCCTCACCTGGCCTCATTGGTGGTGCACCCGTGAGTATGGAGGATCTCCATGTGTGTACTAGGGTCTCTGCTTGCGAGACGTAATTCTGTAACTTGTATCTTCTTCAGGACAACCTGTAATTCACTCTGGAATTAAAGATCTCAGAGTTCTGAAGACAACGCAGTCTGGGTTTGAAGGTTTTATAAAAGACAAATATACAACACTCCCCGAAGTGAAAGATCGCTGCTTCTCCACCGTGGTCAACTGCAAATGGAAATATGGCTCCTATAAGGGAATCAACTTTGATTCCATATGGTAAGTGACTTGTGTCCCGTGGGATGGGTATAACAGGGAAGGTTAGCGGTACAAAGTACTGGTGTTACTGTATAATACGCCAAGCAGGGGCGTAGCCAACGGCTCATGGGCCCTGGTGCAAGAGTTCAGATTGGGTCCCCCTTCCCTCAGTGCTTTGTGGTCGGGAAGCACATAGCCTTTGTGCTGCCTGAGGCAATAATTGAAAAGGCCACCCCCCAATGTCAAATTTTTGACCTAACCCCTTCCCTTCAGCCAGAGGTGTACCTGGACCAGCATGCACTTTCTATCATACCAGTGTCTTCTTATGTGGCACAAGGGTCTTTGGGCCCCCTCAGGCTCCTGGGCCCGGTAGCGACTGTTACCTCTGCACCCCCTATAGCTATGCCCCTGACGCTAAGTAACTGAGATGCCATAGATACTAATGGGACTTTGTCCATCAACCCCCATCTTGTACCTGCTGGTAACGTCAGGGGTGTAGCTAACGGCTCATGGGCCCTGGTGCAAGAGTTCAGCTTGGGCCCCCCTTCCCTCATTGCTTTGTGTGTTTTCCTATGCGGCACAAGGGTCTTTGGGCCCCCTTAGGCTCCTGGGCCCGGTAGCGACTGCTACCTCTGCACCCCCTATAGCTACGCCCATAAGCTGACTAATCTGATCTTTATAAGGCCTCTCAGACCCATACCATATATTTAATAGGACCATGAGGCAGGGAAAACAAAAGACTACTTGGAGCGCCTGTGCGTTTACCCTTATGGAAACTGAAGGGAACTACATTAGGAACCTGGTTTGCCCATCATTGCCTATCAACTATGGCCGTCTTATTTTATATATTAAAGGTTATGATCGTCTTTGTGGACATTTTATTTAATCAATATGGCATTTTACTCATTTTGGGCTAAAAATCATTTCTGCAATTGATATTTTTAAAAAAATGTTCAATAATTTTTGTTCTCCAGCCTTCCCTTTTAGTGTATCTGTAGACCATGTCTTTCTGGTTTCCACAGAACCCATCAGGGAGTTGCTCCGTTAGTTAGATCTGTAGCCCTTATCTGTACTTTCCCAACAGCTCATAAACAATCGTTATAGCTACTAAGTTCCTATCAGGTTTATAAGAATTTAGCTGAAATGAGTATTTATGAGCCGTCAGGAAAGTTCAGATAAGGGCTTCAGCTCCCTGATGTATTCAGTGTAAAGCAGAAAGAAATACTCTGCAAATACACTAAAAGTGAAGGCCGTGGATTAAAAATTCTTAGAAAATGTTTTAACGACGACCAATTAATTTTTTTTTTTATCACCTATATTTATTTAATTAATTACAAGCAGTTAGTGAGTTATTTTTCTACTCAGTTTTTTGTATTTTCTAAATTAATTATTCTATTTCCTGTACATGGTCATGGGGACGGCCATCTTGCCTGAGCTGTTGTTAAAAGCATTTAGAGATATGCTATACAGCAGCCACATGGACCATAGATGCAAAGGGAGGGATATGACTTATTGGGAGAGTTTTCTAGGAATACTCTGTGACCTGTGCAGAGGTCATTTTGCAGGGAGGGGCTAGAGCTGAGCAGTGTGTTCATCTATTGTAAATGGTGGATCCTGTGAGTGTTTTTTTTTCTGTCATTGTAATGCTGCCTGTGATGATAATGAGATGACTGCTGAGAAGTAATCTCTACAAAACAGGAAGTGTCAGCCTATTATGAGGCTTAGCGGCACATTACCTTTAAAGTACCTGGGTTGCAGGTGGATGATAGCTTACAGATGGGTTTGGGTGACATATTTGCCTAGGCCAGGAATGCCCAACCTGCTGTTGCAAACTGCAATTCCCAGCATGCGTGGACAACCTACAGCTATTAGGGCATGCTGGGAGTTGTACTTTTGCAACAGCCGGAGAGCCGCAAGTTGAGCATCTCTGGCCTAGGCCTACATGGTCCTGCTTGCCGAACATGCTAAATCCACTGCTCACAGTCTATGTACCATAATGGCCAGTACGGGCACTTCCAGCCATGTTTTCTGTCTGAGGCGATGGAAAGTTCAAGGAAGGATCTGTCAATTGCGGCTTCCCGGGAAGAGTCCTGTGTTTCCTTTTAAAGCCTGCTCGCTACAGTCTCAGCATCTCATACAGAGATAGTCGCATGCCACCATGTACAGTGATAAATACAAATCCTCTCTGCCATGTAGAATACTCACCTCCTCTGGGCTCCAGTCTTCCCCACTGTGTTGCGTAATGAGTTAGGTCTTCGGCTGATGGGACCTTTGAGTACGAGGCAGGATGGAAAAGGTGGGGCCCAGTGCAATGGGACTGGAGGCAGGGAACCACTGATGATGTCACATAACCTTCTGCGGTTTGCAGGCTCCAGCTCAGTAGATATATTATATATTATCAAGGTTGTAATACTAGTTCTGCTTCATTTGTATTTTCCTAGGAATACTGTAAAAGAAAATATCCTTGACAAATTTGCTGGTCCATACGACAAAGGAGAATATTCTCCATCAGTCCAGAAGACACTGTATGACATACAGGTGCTGAACCTGAACAGCGTTCCTGAGGTATAGTATGCATACGGGCCAACGAGGACTTTTTTCTAGAATAAAATTCCACCATGCATGTTATGGTACATGATCACTAATTGGGAACTACTTCCCATGGAGAGAGCCACATGCATACATGGATGGCAGTCTTCGTAATAGGTAGGGTTCCCATAGGTAGGGTAGGTAGGGTTCCCAGAGGGGCGTCCTCACTGATCAGGCATGAATAGATATCATTTGTTGGAACTGATCTTCAATATAAATGCCTAGTCTTGACCACCATTTTGCTTTTTAATCTAATAGGTTCAACATTTTGTGCTGATTAATATGTTAATATATTGGAACTTGGTATGGCTGATACAGAGGTCAAATCCCCTGTGTAGATATAGATTTTGAACATACAGTTTGACTGCAGCCACCACTAGAGGGAGCGTGGGAGCTTACTGCATACTGTTATAGATTGAACTTGGCTGTAAGCTCCCTCTAGTGGCAGCTGCAGGTATTCAGCATGTGAATTTTTAAAGGGGATCTATCATCAAATCTATCCTATTAAAACCAGCTTACATGCCTAAAGAGCACCTTCCAGAGGATTCTAATTTGCTCCCATGTTGCTCTTATTGCAGAGAAAACAACTTTTTAACATATGTAAATTAGTCCCTGTGTGCAATGAAGGCATTGCCATTGCACTGCTCACTCGCTACATGCTGCGATCCCACCTTTTTGAATGACAGGGCTATGCTTATAGACGTATTCATGCCTGGTCCTGAGGTCTTGCAGCGGCAAGATTGCCTCTGTGTTCTGTTCACGCGCAGTACAAAGGATGAAGCTCGCCAGGTGCCTAGTAAGCTTCATCCCTGTACTGCACATGTCGCAAGACTTATCGCTGCTATCCCTGCCCCCTCCAGCTTTGAGTGACAGGTCCAGGCAGTGGAGATGTAATCTTGCCTGGACCTGTGTTACTGCGCATGCGCCAAGACTTTGCACATGCTATGCAGCCCTGATTCTTGCCAGGGCTAAAGTCATCTGTACTGTGCATGTGTGTTCCAGCTCTTTGGAAATTGTGGCATACATGCTTTAATGCATACTTACCAACGTTTGAAGTGTGAAAATGGAGAGACTTAAACCAGTCTGTTTTTTTTGCCCCAAAACATTCCTGAACAACCATAAAATGCCCACTTTGAAGAGGTCACCTTTTTCGTGACCTAATTTGCAGTAAAGATTACCTTCCCTTTATGATCCACACCCTGCAATGTCTTTATAAACTGCATTTAAAAAAAAAAAATCTATACAGCACATGAAAAATCACTTTCATACCACAGTGAGGGAGAGGTTGTATGTAACTGCAGTGGTGTACTTGCCATGGGTGCAAGCTATGTAACTGCTATGGGGCCCAAGGTAAGAGGGGGGCCCAAATCACATTATTTTCCTCCAGTCACCACTAGTTGTACATATGGCACTGAGTTCAATGGTAATTGTATGCACATAGCTCCCTCTAGTGGTGACTGCAGACACTTAGTTTTATCAAGAAGGAGACATATATATCAATGTATTTATTCCAGTTGTCTGGTGTACAGTACATTTTATTACTGTGAATTCTGGGATCCGGGAATAAATAGGCTTAACATGGCTTAGGTGGATAAAAAGTTTACTAAACTATGATAAATAGGTAAGCAACAGTCACCAAAGCTGTGGACAAATGTGCAAGCTGTTTCCAACATGGCATCTGGCCAATATGATACAAAGAGAGGTAGTGGTAGCAAGACATATCATACTCTGATGATGTCTTCAAAGGAGCTGACCTGTTTGTTGTATATCTAGTTGTTTTTTTATCTTCCTCCTAGCCCTTCCTAAAGAACTTCAGTGTGCAGTACGCATGTGCAGTTACTTCAGACCTCTGTCAGAACATGGTTAGGTATTTGGTACTACTAGCCAACTACATTATGCGGACCAGATTTCTTGAGTCATTTAACTACTACTTAGGCATTTATGTGCATGCGGAAGTTCTCTGTGGATTTCGCCCCTGCTATGCTGAACATAGTGAAATATGCTGTGAAAATATGCAAGAAATCCCTGACAGAATGAGCACATATTTCCACATGGTAACAGTCTGCAGTATGTGGATATGATTTGTAATATGTCACACACACTCCTGCTACAGTAACATGATAGTTCGCAGCGCCTCTGTCCCATGCAGAGTCACCCTTACCGCTCCATCGAAGTGCCTTTCCGAGTCCTGCACGGAAACCTGCCGAGTTCTGCAAATATACATCCCATATTAATGGAGTCTAGGACAGCATTATTAAAGGAGAATTCCCATCTGGATATCTATGATATATTGATAGGTTATGCCACCTGTGGCACTTGCTCCTATCCCAAAAAAGCAAGTTGTGTATGGGCAGCTTTCCTCATACACTTCTATGGGACTTTAAAAAAATAGCCAAGCCATGGCTTGGTAGTGAACAGAGGGAAAGCTGCGCATGCGCAGTGTGCTCTTCATTCACGGCAATGGTACTGGTCAAAAATGGCCGAGTGTGCTTGCTCGGCAATTTTCAGATATCCCGTGGCAAGTAATAGAACATCACATTCTTGAGTTAGGAGCATGTCACAGAGGTGGGACCCGCACCTATCGAACATTTAAGTTATATCCTATCAACATGACATAAAACTATAGATAGGAGTTCCCCTTTAATATCGGTTTGCCAGCACAGGGATCAGCTTGTCATGACCTATGAATGCCAAATCTGTCCTAATGCCCATTGACATGTCCTTGTGTCACTATGTAAGGAGGGGATTTGACATTCAGCATTCTAGGAGAACCATGGGACATCTCTTTAATTGCAGTGGTTGTCACTCAGCTTTTCTGGAAACAGATACAAAAACTGACATAAAAGGACAATTCGGGGACCCTCTGTATTCAGTGTCTTCTACTATAATTTGTAACCACCGTATGTATCTTCTTTTTAGATTGATGAGATTGAAATTATATTGCCGAACAAGCATTATTTTACCATTGACCTGAGCAAGTTTGGTCTGAGCAACAATGATGAGGTAACGTAGAAATGACCAATCAGCTGTAACAATACAACAATGGCATCTGACGGGGGAGCATATACAGTACTAGGCAGCAAGCGGACAGCACGTTTTATAAGTTGGTGTGTTGCAAGCAGGAAAACTGAGCAAGCGTAATTATCTGAGCGGCTCTGACAAGGACCAAATTGTGATGTCCAGGCGACTGGGTCAGAGCATCTCCAAAATAGCAGGTCTTGTACAGAGGTGTAGAACAGGATGGAAGTATAATAATACTATACGTAGATATGAAGCATGATGGCGGCATAATAATATTATAGTACAGAGGTATGAAGCATGAGGGCGGCATAATATTACTGCACAGAGGTATGAAGCATGATAACGGTATAATAATATTACTGCACAGAGGTATGAAGCATGATAACGGTATAATAATATTACTGCACAGAGGTATGAAGCATGATAACGGTATAATATTACTGCACAGAGGTATGAAGCATGATAACGGTATAATAATATTACTGCACAGAGGTATAAAGCATGATGACGGTATAATAATATTACTGCACAGAGGTATAAGCATGATGACGGTATAATAATATTACTGCACAGAGGTATGAAGCATGATGGCGGTATAATAATATTATTGTACAGAGGTATAAAGCATGATAACAGTATAATAATATTACTGCACAGAGGTATGAAGCATGATGGCGGTATAATAATATTACAGTACAGAGGTATAAAGCATGATTGCATTATGAAGCATGATGACAGCATAATATTACAGTACAGCGGTATAAAGCATAATGACGGTGTAATAATATTACAAAACAGCGGTATAAAGCATAATCACAGTGTAGTAATATTGTGCAGAGGTATGAAGCATGATGGTCGTATAGTAATATCACAGTACAGAGGTATGAAGCATGATGGCGGTATAATAAAATTATAGTACAGAAGTATAAAGCATAATGATGGCGGTATAATAATATCACAATACAGAGATATAAAGCATAATGATGGTGTAATAATATTGTACAAAAGTATGAAGCATGATGGCAGTATAGTAATATTGTTGAGAGCTACTGTACATTATGGCGGTATGATTGGTGACATGGAGGGCAGAAAAGCACTAATTATCTAACGTTTCCTTCCACAGATCCTGCTGCCCTCAGATGCTCCTTATGGAAATATCACCGGGACTGTGAGAAGAAAAACTGCATCCAAATTGTGATGTTCTGTGACTTCATGACTGTATTTGTAGTGATCCAGAGTAATAAAGGAATTTTACTGAAGGATTCTGCTTCTTTGTGTCACGAAACCCGACCAATGTCCTGTATCTACTATACATCGGCGTGGGGCTCCTGCTAGATCATAAGCACACAGCGATCATACTGCCAGAGGTACCGATGGGCGATAGGTATATGCGGCACGATGCATGTACTCTGGGAGCAGTGCCCCACCGCAATACATGCCAGCCTATAATGTCCGTAGTATTGTACCAGCCATACAGCACCCCTTCAGACGTAGTGCCTCCATGAGTGGCCCACAACAGAGCCAGCCATAATGCCTCCATATTAGACCATAGTGGAGCCACAGTGCCCCATAGCACAGCCGGAGTATTGGAGTATTGTGGACATTTTTGCAAATCTGGCTCCAAATTCTGATTTCGAAGCCAGATTTGGAGTCGTGAAGGTTTTTTTTTTCTGCCAAAGATGAGGTAATCAGGATTTTTAGCCTTCTTCTGAAAAGCTTTTTACAAGGATGGAGATAGGGGGGATTAAGACCGGCGTCTAGAACACTGGTCTCAATCAATGACCCCCTATATTTTTATATACAGTAGACCAGTTATACAATTGTGACATAGGAAAATGTAGAACGCCACGTATGCCAACTGAATTGTGCTTAATCTCATGCCCACACCACCACCTCTGGTGTCATCTCCATACTAATATCATGTAGAAAGCCATAGGTTTGTCTGTGTTTCATTTATGGGGACGGCGACGAGTGACATAATACAGAACTGTTTTTAGCTTTCCAGGGATAGAGAATCAAGGTGACAGCTGGCAGGGTGTGGGGGTGGCTAAGGAGGATGGATAAAGCCAGCTAATCCTGAATAAAAATAGACACCCACCATGCCCAGTGACAAGTAGGAGGGAAAAGGGGTCAGGAGAGAAGTCACTTTTCCAACAGCAGCTGGAAGGTTATTATTATTACTACTTTCTGGAAGAAGATGGCAGAAGAACAACCCCCGGCCCTAACAGAGGAGCAACAAGAAGAAGTCACAAGTCTACCATCATCAGAAGCCGCAGGGGACAATCAAACAAGTGCAAAGGAAGATGGGATACAAGAAAGTCATACAACTCCTGAGAAAATATTAGAAGGTAAGACTGAGAAAGATACTGTGCAAGATGAAGGATTGGATGGGGAGCACCAAAGAGATGGACAGACCGAAGCAAAAGAAGAAGGAGAAGAGGTAACGGAAGAAGGAGACGGAGGAGGAGATACAGTAACATCTGGTGGAGATGCGACAGAAGGAGAAAAAGCAAGCACAGGGGCAAACGAAGAAGGCTCCTCCACCCAAGAGGAAAGGGCTGATGACTTTTCTGGCCAAAAAGAAGAAAAATCTGAAGCCTCGGCCAGTAGCCCGGAGGAAGCCGCTGCCACTGATGTCGAGGGTAAAAGTGAGGAAGAGCAGGCTCAACCAAGTGCCAAAGACCCTGCAGATAAAGTAGACAAGAGCAAGTCTGCAGCCAGGTAATGTCCACCTCCATGATGCTCAAGGCAATGGTTTCCTCTCAGTTAACTTCAGGTGATGAGGAGGCAGAAGGCTTACCTCTTCTTTTTGTTCTTCTGGGTCCTTATTCTTTAAGACTAGGGCATCATAGGAGTGACAACCAGACCCTTATGTAGGGATGCACCGGCTCCATAGCAGAATATTGCTGGCCTACAGCCACGAAAGCTCTGACATATTTATTTTACTGGTTAATCCTAACAAATCTATATATGGGCCGGAACTCTGGTTTTCAAACGCAGGGAGAAGTCTGTTAACTAGTTCAAGACTGGTTCACTTTCTCCCATTCATGACCATCATTTCTTTTTTTCTACTTGCATGTTTAAAAGCAAGAACTTTTTTAATTGTTTTTACCTTTTTTTTTTCACTAATACATAATTTATGCCATTTTTATTGTAGTACTTTTTTGTTGTTACACTTGGGAAAATTAACAAAAAATTGAGAAAAAGTCTGTCTTTTTACAGTTTTCTATTTTATTTTTTTGATAGCAGAAGTGCAACTATTATATCTATCTATCTATCTTTCTGTCTGTCTGTCTATCTATCTATCTATCTATCTGTCTATCTATCTTATATAGTGCCCTTTTCTTTTACAGTCTTTTCTATGTAGGAGATATATATGTTACGCTTGCCAGAGATAGGGGCGGCAGCTACAATGTAGGCTAGTAGAAGTAGTGCTTTTTTGTTTTTATTTATTTAGTTAGAGGAAATGATTCTGAGAGCCCACCCACTGTGCATGCAGGACTTTAAAGGGGTTGTCTCATCTCGCTAGGATATGACCCCGTTGTTTTATAGGTGCGGGTCCCAGCGCCTATATCGAAAACGGAGCCCCGAAAGTGGTGGAGGGTGCATTGCGCATGCGCAGCCGGCCTGCATTCTTTTTCTATGGGACCACCGAAAACAGCCGATCGCTGGCTCACCTATTTCAGTTGGGTCCGTAGAAGTGAATTTGAGCGGTGGCCGGTCAAGCGCGGTGTGCTCCGTTCCCATCCACTTCTTTTGGGAGAGCGCTTGGTGCTGGCCGGACCAGAGTCCTCCAGCCACCACTTTGCGAAGCTCCTTTCCTAATATAGGTGTGTGTCCCAGTGGTGGGACTCGCACCTATAAGACAATGGGGGCATATCCTAGCGATATACCCCATTGTTTGAGATGAGACAACCCCTTTAAGGGCCCTGATTCTGCAACAATGTTCAGAAATGTTCTTGCAGAGTTAGAGGCTGTTCACATCTGGTTTTTCCTGTATGGCAAGTGTTATAAGTTTGTAAATGCTTGTTATTGCTCACATACCCATAAACTATAATTGGGCAAAAGTAGTTCATAAGTGTTTACTTTTATCTCCGTTTGCCACTGTTTATGTTTCTGCATGTCTTTTTTTTTTTGAAGGACAGAATAGCATAGCATACCATACTCGTCTGTTTTGCAAAAAAAAAAAGTATACCTCTTATTTTGCAGTCAAGGATAGATGGATGGAAACATAAGGCTTCCGTTTCTATCCTTTAAGCCAGGCATGCTCAACCTGCGGCCCTCCAGCTGTTGTAAAACTACAACTCCCACAATGCCCTGCTGTAGGCTGTTTGAGCATGCTGGGAGTTGTAGTTTTGCAACAGCTGGAGGGCCGCAGGTTGAGCATGCCTGCTTTAAGCGTATCTGGTTTTTTTTTTCCAGATGATGCCTTTAAATATTTAAGTCTTTCTTTAACCACTTTCCTACCGCTGCGCGACTTTATGCGTCGCGGCGGTAGACTCTTATCTGTAACCCAACGTATAAAAGCGTTGAGTTACATCGCAATCTGCCGGTGCCTTGTCGCCACAGACCGCTGTGATCACACTGTCATTTGGGTACTTTCACACTGGTGTTTTAGTTTTCCGGTATTGAGATCCGTCATAGGGGCTCAATACCGGAAAAAACTCTTCAGTTTTGTCCCCATTCATTGTCAATGGGGACAAAACTGAACTAAACAGAACGGAGCGCTCCAAAATGCATTCCGTTCCGTTTAGTTGCGTTCCCAGACCGGGGATATGTTGTATTGTAAATTTATTAAAAAAAAAAAATATAGCAATAGTTCCGAGTAGGGATGAGCTAATCGACTTGATGAAACATGAACCTGAGTTCGGGAAATGTTTTTTTTACAGTACAAATTAATTTATGAAGTTATTACCCGAAGTCTCGCTAAGCAATAACTTCGGCTCATCGGAGCCAATACATTCTAATACTGTACAGAGCTCCTGCTTCGTACGGTATTAGAATTAAGCTTTATGCGAATCAACTTCGGAAGTCGATTCGCTCATCCCTAGTTACTAGTATTAGCAATAGTAATTAGACTAGGAGAAATAACAGAGGAGCGGCACAATGCAGAATTCTAAGAATTGTTATAAAATAGGGAATGCAATTCATTTCTAAACAGAGATATCAGGAGAGGTGACGGTTCCTCCTTAATGTCCATCTTCTGGGTTCTCACTGGAATTTTGATGAAGTCTGTCCATTACTTTATGGTGTATGATATTCCTCATGTCCTGGATCACAGACATAATAATAAGGGTGGGCATAGACGTAGAGTTGTGGGCAGTGATGCTATTCCAAGGGTAATATCATTATTTACGACAGTAACAATTTTATTGTCCTAAAATCCTTCAATGTTGAGATCTTGGGGTTTTTGGCAGCTGCACAGATCGGTTAGATGATGATCTGCTGCATTATGTAATGCTTACTGTAACAACAGATAATTACAGAGGAATGTGGAGGAGGATGACATTGAAGTGATCAAACAGTAGAAATGAAAGTTAATTTAAAGGGTTTGTCCAAAATTTGAAAAAAATGATTTGGAACAGGCTCTGTCTGGTATTGCAGCCCATCCCTATGGAAGCGAAGTGGGCTGAGCGGCACCAAAGTGGCCTTATTTCTAGAAGACAAAGAAAAGCAGACTGTTTTTTTTAAAGTCATAGATAAGCCCTTTAAAATCACCAAATTGTTTCCTTACTGTCAGTTCTGTAAAGGATGGCGCTGCTGCAGCCCCGGGTAAAGAGGCTGCTGGTGTAAAAGAACAGGATCGAAAATCTGATATACCCCGGTCTAAAACCATGCCAAAATCATACGGAAGAGCCACAAAGAAAGACATTGCGGAAAAATTTGGAGGGTGAGTGTACATTAGTCATAAGGATGTCAACATGTCATAAAGAATATAGCAACTCTAAGGCCTCATGCACACGACCGTTTTTTTTGCGGGTGTACGGGCCGTTTTTATAAGTTCCGTATACGGTCCGTATACGGACCCATTCATTTCAATGGGTCCGCAAAAAAAACGGAAGTGTTTCCGTATGCATTCCGTTTCCGTATTTCCGTTTTTCTGTTCCGTGCAAAGATAGAACATGTCCTATTATTGCCCGCAAATCACGGTCCGTGGCTCCATTCAAGTCAATGGGTCCGCAAAAAAAATGGAACGCATACGGAAATGCATCCGTATGTCTTCCGTATCCGTTCCGTTTTTGCGGAACCATCTATTGAAAATTTTAAGCCCAGCCCAATTTTTTCTATGTAATTACTGTATACTGTATATGCCATACGGAAAAACGGAACGAAAACACAACGGAAACACAACGGATAACAAAAACGGAACAACGGATCCGTAAAAAACGGACCGCAAAACCATATGGTCGTGTGCAATAAGCCTAAGGTCGCATTCACAATGACTGTGAATAGGGTTTATAGACTATGAAGACCTTTTTTATCTTTGCATTCTGCCTATTTTGGGCTAAAAAAATAATTTTTTAATTTGTTTTTTATTAAAAAGTTGAATGGTTGTTCCTCTACAGCTTTCACTTTCAAGGCATCTGCAGACTGTTGCGCTCTGCTTCACACTTGCTTGCTTTGAGGCACCCCCATTCACTTCTATGGGGCCAGCGTTGCGTGATAATCGCAGAATATAGAACATGCTGCATTTTTCACGCAACGCAGAACTGATGCGTGAAAAAAAAAAATGCTCACGTACACAAACCCATTGAAATGAATGGGTCAGGATTCAGTGTGGGTGCGATGCGTTCACATCACACATTGCACCCGCGCGGAAAACTCGCTCATGTGAATGCATTGCGCCCGCACTGAATCCGGACCCATTCATTTCAATGGGTCTGTGTACATGAGCAATGGTTTTCACGCATCACTTGTGCGTTGCATGAAAGTCGCAGCATGTTCTATATTCTGCGATTATCACGCAACGCTGGCCCCATAGAAGTGAATGGGGCTGCGTGAAAATCGCATTGCATCTGCACTTGTTTTTCACTGACGGTTGCTAAGAGATGTTGTTTATAAACATTCCGTTTTTTAACACGCGCGTGCAAAACGCATTAAATCGCATTGCACCCGTGCGATCGCAAACGAAACTGAAAGTACTTGCTTGCGAAATTGCTTCGTTTTCACTGAACGCATCTACAACGCATCCAGACCTAATCCACTCACGCACGTCTGCAAGGTGCCTTAGGCTTCCTGCACACGACCATATCCATTTGCAGTCCACAAATCCCGGATCCGCAAAATATGGATGCGGTCTGTGCATCCTGCAATTTTCGCTGGACCCACTGTGGAAAAGCTTTTTTTTGTCCACAAAATGGGACACAAACATAGGCCAGGTTCTATCTATAATTTGCTGTCCGTTTTTTTTTTACTGAACTATAAAAATAAATGGGCACGTGTGCAATCCACAAAAAATGCTGATTGGACACAGACCCAAAATATGGCTGTGTGCATGAGGTCAGTACATCTGCACTTTCCTAACAGCTCATTACAGCTACATTCGTAGGCTAGTTTCACACCAGCGCTAAAGTGTAACGGCAGTCTGTTCCGGGCGGAGTTCATCATATCTGGCATAGCCAGATACTACCTTTCCCTGCCGGAGCCCACTAACTCTAATAAAACCCGGTGGGGATTTGGCCAGATAAAAACCGCTGCTTGCAGGTTATATGTAAAGTTATGTATAAAGGCTTCTCTCACAGTGTCGCCACTTCAGGGATTCGTGTCCAGCGGTCGACTAGCTGTGGTGCAAATGCTGTAAAGAACATGCTGCTAGAATGGTGCCGGGCAAAGACACGGGGGCGGGAGGTAAGGATTTATGTTTCATCGTTTGTCCTATAAAACTTCTCCCTATTAGGATGCAGTTACCCATTTACGGAAATTGTGGTAAAAATCAACAAGTCTACGAAAAATGTCATGGTCTGTACTGAGCCATCGGTTAATATTGATGCTTTCAGCTCTAGGGTCTTATCTAACAACATGGCTTCAATGGTGTTGGACTATTCAGGGGCAGGTATATAAGATCCACAGACTGTGCAGGTGGGAAAGGGTTGTTTGGTAAGGTCATCTTATCTATGGTTCTTCTGTGCTGGATGACAGAGGGCCCAATGTGCTTGTTATAGGTTAAGTCTATGGGCAGACTGGAGGTACTTCAGATTTTTATGGTCGGTGTAAATGTTCACATGAAGCTTTGCACCCTCCAAGCGATGTCTACCAAGGCCAAGACCTCCATTAATTTTTCAGGGTTTATCATCTAAAGCCTTGATCGTCAGGTCCTCCATGAATTTTTCATGGTTTATTGTCTAAAGCCTTGGTGGTCAGGTCCTCCATGAATTTTTCAGGGTTTATTGTCTAAAGCATTAGTGGTCAAGTTCTCCATTAATTTTTTAGGGTTCATTGCCTATCGCCTTGGTGGTCAGGTCCTCCATGAATTTTTGAGGGTTCATTGTCTAAAGCCTTGGTGGTCAGGTCCTCCATGAATTTTTGAGGGTTCATTGTCTAAAGCCTTGATCGTCAGGTCCTCCATGAATTTTTCATTGTTAATTGTCTAAAGCCTTGGTGGTCAGGTCCTCCATGAATTTTTCAGGGTTTATTGTCTAAAGTATTAGTAGTCAAGTCCTCCATTAATTTTTTAGGGTTCATTGCCTAAAGCCTTGATCGTCAGGTCCTCCATGATTTTTTGAGGGTTCATTGTCTAAAGCCTTGATCGTCAGGTCCTCCATGAATTTTTCATGGTTTATTTTTTAAAGCCTTGGTGGTCAACCAAGTGCTCAATAACCCAGGCATTACTGCCCTGGCATAAGCAAGATTTCTATGTGGCTAAAATTAAAGGGGGTTTCTGGGAATTAAATATTAATGAGCTATCCTCAGGACAGATCATCAGTATCAGATTGGTGGTGGTCTGACTTCCAGCACCGCTGCCGCTTAGTTGTTGGAAGGGGACATATGGAGAACCTTAGTCTTGCTGCATGCTTCATAGGAAGAAATATTAGGAGAGAATACCTCAATCATATGGCGCCCAATGGAGGATGACAAGATTGTTAGATTCATACTGAATCTAACAGAAAAAAACTCTGTCTTCCTATGAAATCAGAGATGTATGGAGGTATGGTACAGCTTGATAAGCTTCATGCAACTCAGAAGCCTATATCACACCCAATGACTTCTCCACTTCTATATGTATTTATGTTTTACTATTTCTTTTTTATATTTCCGCTTATATCAGGGGGTGGAGATCCAGAATTTCTCGAGCAGTTGGAGCAGCGGCCTGGCCTTCTGTGCCCTCATTGTTGCTTTCTTCCCTGATGCATTCGATTACGATTCTCTTGACCCAAAGAACAGAAGACAGAACTTCCAGCTGGCCTTCAATGCAGCAGAGTGAGGATTTTTGAATATTTGTAGAGATAACATGGTTGTATTAAAGGACTATTACTAGCATATACCATCATCATTAGATGTCTGGACCCGCTCCTACTTTCAGAATGTGGCCCCCGAAGTGAACAGAGAGCAACCACACATAGTGGCCACCCTTTGTTCACCTCTATGGGAGATTCAAAAATAGCAGAGCGCTCTGGCTCATTTTGCGGAAGTGACCGTGCTAGCACTCGCTCAGCTATTTTTGGAACTCCCATAGCAATGAATGGAGAGCACACTGCGCATGCGTAGTCTAGGAGCAGGTCCCAGACATGAGATCCACACCTGATATTGATAGCATATCCTAGCGATATGCCATCAATGTCCCAGATGAGCCAATCCGATTAAGACACGACGGTGTTCCATGCACGTGTGCCGTACGTGTTCTCCACAGACAGCCATTTATACCCATTCATTTTAATGTGTGTATTCACACATCAGTTTTTTTTTACCATGGTCCGTGGGTCCGTGTTTTTAACATGGAAGCATGTTCTATTTTTTCCGTGTTCACGGATCCTTCACTCCCATCATAGTCTATGGGTCCGATGCCATCCGTGTTTCATGGATCATCAGGAAGAGATGCTTTGAACATTATTTTCCAGCTGTACAGGGTCAGTGAAACATGGATGACACACGGACAGGAAAAAACGGACACAGAGACCACACACCTGTCCTTCACGGACATCTTCATGGAGGCATCACTGACCACCTTTTCACAGATTTGCACACGGACGTGTGAATGAGGCTTTAGACAGAGTATATGCAATAGGAAAATGAGAGAGAAAGATGACCTGCGATAGCCCTGTGTTATGTATAGATTATACTGTATTTTCATGAAGATGAATATATGACTTATCCATAGATGGGTGTATTACACTGGCAGTTAACCCTTTCCTGAGCACTAATCAAAGCAGAGAGGGGGAAGCATTCTACACCACCAGCTCAGGCCCCCCCATGCTTGTCATCTCTCCTGGCTCTATATTGTCACAAGTGTCATGTGCCACTTGTTTCCACCTCAGCGCAAGCGCAGTATAGTTCCGGCTGGAGCAAAGTGCTGTACTGCACATGCACCATGGTCGAATGAAATGGCACGCTTTTGACATTAAAGGGTTCAGGATGATTCTACAGCCTTCAGAGGAAGGGGCTGGCAAAGGAGCGGCGGGAGGGTGCTCTAAGTGGCTTAGGCCCGCCCTCAGTGCACTTAACAGCTCATTTGTATATAGAGTAAAAAACAGGGTTCGGATCTCCTCCAATCACACATTGCTTGCCTATCAATGTTTTTCCTGAGAAATCACTTCAATCATTATAATAATTTCTGTAGCTTTCTACTTTTTTTCACCATTTTCAAGTTCTTTGATATCGCTAAAAAGGAAACATTCTTGTTTGCAACCAGATGTGAAAAATCCTTATGGACTTGGTCCTAAACTTATCCAAGATGAGGACACAGTTACCGTATATCCAGTCTAGACAATCCTCTGTGAGCTCAAAGGCTAAGGACACCTTTGGAGACAATTTTTGTTTATGATTGCATTTTACTCATTTTTGGCTAAAAATAATTTTTTCAATTAGTCTTTATTAAAAATATTGAGCCATTCTGTCGCAAAGAGTTGACTGTTTTTTCTAGCTGTGTGACTGGTACTTTTCCTTTGTGCTGGTCTTCTAATAAACCTTATCTCTAAACTACTGAGAGGTCATAAACACTTATTTAAGCCATGAGCTATAATGAGTGTTTATAATGTCAGAGAGCAGAGATAAGGAGCCGTCAGCTCCCCAACTGATGGAAAAGACAGAAGATCCAAAAGCTGCTAGTAGAACATCTCAGCTATGTACAGAAAAAAGGACAACATATTTTTAATAAAGACCAAAATAAAAAATAATTTTTAGCTCAAAATAAATACAATGCAATAATAAGAATACAAAAATTGCCCCCAAACGTGTACATAGTCTTTAAAGGGATTATCCTATGAATCATTTTTATACCAAAAGCTCTAAAAAGCTGTTGATAGCTTTTTTTAAAGTAAGTTCTAGCATAAAAATTACCTTTTTCATCCCTCTTGGTGCTGCTAATCATCGCTGCTGGGGTTCCAGTCTCATCCCCCCTCTGAACAGAATTAGTCTCCTTCCCCCTCTGGCAGAAGTATAATCCCTTCTTACTTCTCCTGCACAAGGAGTCTTCTCAGCTACACTGCCATGCTCCTTCTCTGACAGACAGAAAGTGTTTTGTACTGGCTACCCTGCTGGGAAAAGAGTATCATTATGCAGAGACCTGGCTGTGAGCATATGCTTCCACCAGAATTCGGCTCAGTAGATGGACGTGCACATTGCTGTACTCTCTGAACACCAGGTGGTGACATTCTTTCACGGCTGTGTCACGGTCTTGTTGCTGTGCGCCGTGACACGTTAGCCGTGCATGCTGGTTGCCAGGGGCAACGCATTGTTGTTGCAGCATGTTTGTGCTTTCCTCCTCTTGGATCTTTCCCTGTCTGGTGCTGGAGGGGTTAAGTTCCTGGCTAGGTGTGTTCTGGGTGTGTCCTCATGGCTCTACCTAATTTGGTGCTGTGAGTCTGAGGTCAGTTGTACTCCAGCCTCTGTTGGTGCTGGAGCTATGCTCCTGTCCTGGATATGCCATCTGTCCAGTGTGAGGGCCACCTAGTTAGACATCAATGTCTCTCCTCAATGGCTCTCCTATTTCTTCCCTTTGTTTCTATTTCCTTTACCCATCCCCACCTGTTGTGCTGTTTGGTGTGGGTTATGTTCAGGGTGTGTTGTTATGTCTAGTTTGGTGTTTCATGTCTGGTCTGTTCGTGTTTGTAGTCTAGCATGGATGCTAGACATTCCCCTGTCTGTCTGTGCCTTTGGTGAAAAGGCCCCTGGGTTCCCCGGAGTGGGAACCACAAGTCAGTGAGCAGCTCCACCTGGGGCCGCCGTGCATCCTGTCCACATGGGGGTCCAGGCAGTTACTGGTGTGCTGGATTCCTGTGTATGTTGTTTGTACTGTGTCCTGGTTGGTGTGTGGGTTCCAGTACATGGGCACAGGTTCCAGTCGTTGTTGCTGCGGCAGGTAAGTGCTAGTGGTTCTGGTTTTTACCTGCTGTGCTAGTAGTGGCATGTTGATACATTGTTGCAAACTACCAAGAGATAGATGTCTGTTTTTTACTGATGTATTCTGCTCACAGATAATTGCCTAGACTGGTTACAATTGCATCCATCTCTAAACTGAGCAGGACGAGATCTGTCAGTGTCTTCAGCCAGTTAATATGAATGCAAATGTATTTATCCACTGACAGCAAGCAGATACATTGAAAATGGTGAGAAAGTGCAACAAAAATACAATAAAAAATCGAGAATTTTTCATGACTTCCAATCCTTCTGGCTACTCGACAGCACACTGAATATAATCCAAGAGATGTTGTACTGCATTATCTGATCTGAATAAGAAATGTTTTCAATCCAATCGACATTATTATATAATCACCAGAGCCGTTACCAGGTATATGTGTGCTATTGGGCGACAGAGTCACAGTGGCCCCATGTACCCCACCCCCAGGTTGGGTACGAGTACTTGGATCTCCATGGGCACCCCAAGCCAAGTGGGTTGAATTTGCAGGTGTTTGGCACCACTTCTGAGGCGCAAAAGGCTTAATTCTCCCAATTGTACCGATAATTGCAATTGCTTTAATAATATCCATATTTGTTCTATATCCCCCTTTCATGCTTCAAACAACTTTATTTCTGTACAGGAAATTTGCAGACTGCCCCCCACTTCTGGATGTTGAAGACATGGTTCGAATGAAGGTCCCAGACTCTAAATGTGTATACACGTATGTGCAAGAGTTATACCGCAGTCTGGTTGCTAAAGGCTTAGTAAAAACCAAGAAAGCATGAGTTTACCAAAGACGTACAAATGCAGAGAAGGTAAGGATATATCAGCTATAAATCAGGCTTGAACGAATTGACCTTCATAGATCTGAAGTTTATTCGTTCAAATGCTTTGATTTTAATGCTGTATCAGTATAGCATTAAAATGTATTGGAGCCCAAGTCTGTTCCGCCCAAAGTCGTGCGTTACTGGCTAATTCCTACTGTATGCATATCTGCGTATTCAAAAACAATTTAAAATAGCAATCCAAACTGGGCTTTGGTACCGAGTAGGAATACAGTAGGAATTAGGGTCCATTCACAAGTCCGCATTCAGTGTCCGCACCCGTTCCGCAATTATGCGGGACGGGTACGGACCCATTCATTCTGAACGGGGACTGAATGGATGCGGAGAGCACAATGTGTGCTCTCTGCATTTCCAGAGTGCACCGCCGAACTTCCGTACCGCGGCTCCGGAAAAAAATAGAACATGTCCTATTCTTGTCCGCAGCTTCAGACAAGAATAGGCTGCTCTATGGGGGATCCGCAACACACCACGGACGTGTAAATGGAGCCTTAACCGAAGTCTTGCGCGACTTCGGGTGAAACAAACTTTGGCTCTACTGAGTACGGATAAAGCATTAAAATCAAAGTATTTGAACAAATCAACTTTGGATTTATAATATGAAGGTCGAATCGCTCAAGCCTAGCTATAATAGATTAACTGTGAGGGTGACTCAAAAATCATCCACACTTTGGCTGTCGAATTTATCAACTTTCAGAAAAGATAAATATATGATTTTTTGATTTTATATAATTTCTGCTTTTCAATACCCTTTGTCCATCTTTCAACAAGCTTTTGTATTCCCTCATTAGAAATGTTGTAGGCTGAGCTGTGAGCCACACATGCACCGCTGTGTTGACCTCTTCATCAGAAATGAATCTATGTCCTCGTTGGGCAAAATAATCGCTGATTCTTCCAACAATATCAATTCACGTGCACGCTCAGTGTTGTCATCAGTCATGGACGGGTGTCCGGATACTTTTTCGTGGGACCTTCCTTGAACTTCTCTTTCTGTTCATGCTCACCTCTTCACGACAAAACATTTTCTCCATCCCGGCCGTGCACAAAGCCTTCAATAACTTCTGGCACCATACCGAATTAACGCACGCTGCTCATCTTTTGAACAAATCACAAGTGGGGCAGCCATTCTTTGTCGCACCGCTGTCACAAATGAACTGATGTAACACGTTCAAACCTGCATAGCAGTGACCAGGGAGAGTATGTGGAAAATTGATGTATTTGTCTTTTCTGAAAGTTGATTAAAATACATTCTACAGCCAGAGTGCGGAAATAACCTAAGCTCATCTGTTACGTCCAGTGTAGACGTTCCAATACTTCCTGATGATTTACTTTGTTGCAGCGATGACCTGCTGTTCATCTACGTGACCGCTGCAGCCATGCACTGACCACAGTAGTCTCGTACTGCACAGACAACTACCACTATTGTGGCCAGTGATTGGCTGCAGAGTCCACATGGATGTAGAAAGTGAACATAATGCGTTGGGACTATCGGAACATCTGCACTGGAGCAGTCGGGAAGGAACAGGTGAGCAATGGTTATTTTATATTTTAGCATATTTTTGTTAAAATAATTTTTAATGGGAAACACAACTTTTGAGACATTTCTCCTTACACTTTAAAAAAAATATTATAAGATATTATGTATATACCGATCAAAAGTTTTAGAACACATCGATATTTACAGTTATTATTGACATTTACACAGTTCAAGCCCAACAAAAAACATGAAATGATACAAAGGAACAAAAGTAAAATGAAAATAAAAAAAAAACAATTTACAAAAGAAGATGAATTATAATGGAGGCATTATAGATCTGTCTAAGGGCTCATGCACATGACCGTATTTTCTTTCCGCTTCCGTTCCGTTTTTTGTGAGGCCAGTATGCGGAACCATTCACTTCAAGGGGACTGTAGAAAATACGGAAGTTACTTCGTGTGCATGGCCGTTCCGCAAAAAAGTAGTGCATGTCCTATTATTGTCTGCAAATCACAACGGTCCGAGGCCCCATTCAAGTCAATAGGTCCGCAAAAAATCCAGAACGCACATGGAACACATCCGTATGTCATCCGTATTTTGCGGATCCGTACTGTAGAAATGCTATGCCCGGCCCATATGGCTCATGTGTTTGGTGATTAATAAATTACTGTTTCCGTTTCCGATCTGCAAAAAACAGATCGCATACAGAAACCATACGGATATGTTCTGTGGAATAACGGAACGGAAAAGGACTTAAATCAGAGGGAAAAAAAACATGGATGCGGAACAATGGATCTGTAAAAAACTGACTGCAAAACAACAACGGTCATGTGCATGAGCCCTTATAGAGAGATTGCAAAGCAAGCCAAACTGTCAGTGAGCACAGGTTCCTATACCGACAAAAAAACTGGAAACTGGAGGAAACTCTGACGGGAAGAGGTTTCGCAGACCAAAGGCCACTACAAAATCAGAAGGTTTTGAGAGTCAACAGTTTGCGTAATCAGCAGCTCACGGCACAACATCTTCATGCACAGGACGAGCTTAGTGCAGGACGAAATAAACAAGTTTCCGTTTCAACTGTGAACAGAAGACTTCAAGCTGAAGGTCTGACAGGTCGAGTAGCAGCAAGGCTGGGTTCACATCACGTTTTTCCCATCCTTTAATGTATCCAAAAAACGTATACGTTAAACGGATGCCTCAGACTGAAGCCATACAGTGCCAAAAAGTTCCATTGTAAAAAAAAAATACATATATGTTTTTTACCGGACTGTATACAAGAATGTGGTGTGCTGCGTTTTTCTATCCTTTTTTTTTTTCTAACGTAAACGTCAAACGGAGGCATATAACGTGATTTGAACCCACCCTAAGAAAGCCACTGCTAAGATTGCAGCACCTCCGGTGGACTACTGAAGTCTAGAAGAAGGTCTTATCGACTGATGAAATAAAATTTGACACGTTTGGTAGATCACGCAGGGTATTTGTACGCTGTCGGGTAGGAGGGTTCCTTAGTGTGTGACACCAACTGTGAAACTTCCTCCAGTTTCCAACTGGCTTTCGTTGTTATAGTAAACTGTACTCACTGACAGCTTGGCTTCCGTTACAAGTTCTCTATAGGACAGACCTACACTTCCAAGGGTTAAAAATGTCTGTATTTATTTTATTTTTTTATTTAAAGGGATTGTCCCACAAAAAATATTCTGCAGTTTTCAAACCAGCACCTGGATCTGAATACTTTTTGTATAGCCACTGAGGTATACAATAAAATGTATCTGTATAGCGCCACCCGCTGTTTGCTCTCTTTCTTATTTCTCTGTCCACCTTGCAGAGGTGGACGTGCATGCTCAGTTCCATCCTTCAACTGCCTCCTGAGCTGTGATAGGGAGAAAGCTGCAGTAAAGACGACACACCCCTAAGCTGAAGCAGAAATGACACGCCCCCTGAGCTGCCAGGTTGAAATAAATCTAGCAGAGCAATGAATGTGGAGATCTCTGGATCCATGTGAGGTACAGGGCTGGTTCTAGCTTTGTTAGAAAGAGATTGTCATGTGCTATATATATATATTTTTACATTAGTCATAGGATAACCCCTTACTTTTCTGCCTTTGTACCATTTCACATTACTCTCTGGACTTGAATTGTGTAAATTTAATAATAATTGTAACCTTTGTTCTAAAACGTTGACCGGCAGTGTAAATAATACCTTATTGTTAGGGACGTGTCATTAGCACTGACGGACGGCCACGACGTGACCTCTCCATGTTACTATGAACACAATTCATACCCACACTGGACATATTCTTAAGTCTCCATTACCCATCTGTGCAGCGGCGTCCTTGTTCTTGAGCAATGATTCTTTTAATAGCCGTCTGTGATATCATCTCCTTTTCTTTGCACAGATTTCACGAGCACGGATCTTCAAACGAGAAGTCACTTTAAATTTGACCTGATCACTTACCAAGGTGTCGGTTTGCCTCGTTCTGTCCTTGAGAAAAGGACACAAAGTACAAAGAGATGATTTTATTTTTAAATAAATATCTTATGGTTACATTGTGTGCGCACTCTTCATCTTCATCATGAATCCAGGATAATATGGCCATGGCTCCAAATCACCCACTGAGCTCCAGAGAACCCCTCACTCCTTGGCTGAAGGACCACCATACCACTGTTTAGTACCTGTGATAATTAAAATACCCTTCCAGAGGTTGGGGGAGCCAGCATACCACTGCAGGCTCTGATTTTTCCCAATCACTTCTATGCAGCGCCGGTGTTCTGCCAGATTCCTATACCTTGGCAGAATGCTATGCCCGGAAGTGATGCGGCCGCACCGAAATCAGCTGGAGGAGGGTGAGTGCGGTGCTGTGCAAGCGCACATCCGCTGGTTTGGTAAAAATTATTGCACTGCCGCGGGAGATGCAACCACTTCATGCGCGAAACCGTACACTGAGCGTGCGCACTCAGGGAGTAGGTAGATTTTTCAGTGCAAAATGTTCCATCAGATCTCCCTACCCCTGAGTGCGCATGCGCGGACACCTCATCAGGAGCAGTTCAGCTTTACCACATAGCAGTGCTGAGTGCAGGATATTAGGGGAAATATCCTACACTCAGCTCTGCTATGTGGTGACCCCAATATCCTGCACTCAGCTCTGCTATGTGGTGACCCCAATATCCTGCACTCAGCTCTGCTATGTGGTGACCCCAATATCCTACACTCAGCTCTGCTATGTGGTGACCCCAATATCCTGCACTCAGCTCTGCTATGTGGTGACCCCAATATCCTGCACTCAGCTCTGCTATGTGGTGAGGCTGAACTGCTCCTGATGCATTGTACGGTTTCGCGCATGCACATGAAGTGGTTGCTTCTCCCGCGGCGGTGCAATAATTTCTACTAATCCAGTGGATGTGCGCTTGCGCAGCGCCGCACACACCCTCCTCCAGCTGATTTTGGTGCGGCCGCATCGCTTCCGGGTATAGCATTCTGCCAAGGTATAGGAATTTGGCAGAACACAGGACTAGGGTGCTCAGGGCCCACCAGTATAATTTATTTTGGGGGCCCACCGTATGGATACATTCAGATATTACCTGCTCACACCAGCAAGATGCTACCAGATGATTGACTATGGGGGTCCCTGCAGTGACTTTGAGAAGGTAGGTCCTGGGGAGAAGAGGACACTGGCAGCTTTCCTCTATACCTAGAAGTGATGGGGAGTTTCTTTAATAATTTATCAAGTTTTTTATATGAACATTGGCTGGTGAAGGAGCTGGACATTGAACATATGTATAAAGTGCAGTCAGTGTACTGTGTTATGTGCCACCTGTGCAGGGGGTGGGAGACTAGGGGCCCACCGGGGATTCACCTGTACCCCGGGGGGCCAGTCCGAGCCTGCTTCTATGGGAGCTATGGAAACAGATGAGCACCGCCCTGTTCTGCTATTTCCTGGTCATTGGGGCTTAGGCGAGCGTGTCCGGATTATGTCCGGATGCGTTCAGTGAAAACTGCGCGATTTCGCAAACAAAGTAATTCAATTTTGTTTGTGATCGCGTTCAGTTGTTCAGTTGTTATCGCGCGGGGGCAATGCCATTTACCGCGTTTTGCACACGCGTGATAAAATACTGAGTATGTACAAACAACATCTCTTAGCAACCATCCGTGAAAATCACGGAAATCACGCAGCCCCATTCACTTCTATGGGGCCAGCGTTCCGTGAAAATCGCATGCTGCGATTTTAACGCAACGCAAAAGTGATGCACAAAAACCACCGCTCATGTACACAGACCCATTTAAATGAATGGGTCCGGATTCTGTGCGGGCGCAATAAGTTCGCATCACGCATGGCACCCGTGCGGAATTCTCGCACCGTGTGAAAGGGGCCTTAGTCTCACCTCACCTTAGTAACGGCAAGATGAAACAACCCTTTTAACATTACCCTTAACTGAAATAAGGGGACAACGCCTGAAAAACAGCCGCTTACAGAGGTTATCCAGGAATCTGATACTGATGGCCTATCCTCAGGTCGGCAGGGGTCTGACTCCAGGGATCAGCTGCTCAATGAGGCTGCGGCGCTCTGTGAGGGCTTAGGCCTTTTCCTAGGCCAGTGATGTCACTGTACATCGTCACGTGGCCTAGGCGCAGCTCAATCTCATAGGGCTGAGCTGCAATACCAAGCACAGCCACTATACACTGTACGGCGCTGTGCTTGGTGAGCTGAGAAGAGATTGCAGCGCTCACCAGAGCTCCGATCAGCACAACATCCTCTTCAAACAGCTGATCGGCGAGGGCGCCAGGAGTCGGATCCCACGATCTGATACTGATGACCTATCCTGAGAAAAGGCCATCAATATCAAATTCCTGGAGAACCCCTTTAACGCTATCGCTCCATTCTCCAGCATCTGCCAAACCCACAATCATCCGACTGCCAGAGAGTGCAACGTGATCCGTTACTCCAGAGAAAACATTTCCACTGCTCCAGATTCCAACCATGATATACTTTGCAGCTCAGTTTACATGTTTTTCAGAAAGTGTGATCGTGGTAATGTTCACTGTCACAAACCTGAAGCAAATCCGCAATGCACGGGGTATCAGGCATTACGTAAATGTATGTTTCTGGCTGTACCATGGATGCCCCTTGGGCGCAGTGTGGCCCCTACGTGTGTCCTCACCCTTTAGGTTTATTCACCTTGTCACTAATTTACTTGTCATGGTTTTTGCTGTGATTTCAAAAGATGACAACATAATCCGACCTGACTGCAATGTGTGAATAATCTCTAAAAGCAGAACTTTTGTCCGTTTGGTGTTCTGGGTCACTCAGTTCTGTTCTTGCATCATGCCAAGATAAACAGGCATCGGCCCTGACCTAGATTTTCAGCAAAAAGCAGTCTTTATGTGGAAAGCTTTGCAAGAACAGAGAAAGCTGTACCCCTTAAAGGGGTTTTTCAGTTTGCATCAATATCCTTTCAAATAATCACGTATGAAAGTCGGTGTAATCTTGTAATATATTTATTTTACCTTTATCGCTCCTATCTCCCATTCTGGGCTGTGGTCACATGACCATGTCCATGCAGGTCTTATTTCCTGTGATGTTATATCCATGGGCGGGGCAGTGATAGGGGAGTGTCTATGTAACTAGCTGGGTGGGAGGAGCTATAAACTAGCTGGGTGTGGTTAGGGGCAGTGGTAGGGGAGTGTCTGTGTAACTAGCTGAGTGGGAGGAGCTATAAACTAGCTAGACATTGTTAGGGGCAGTGATCGGGGAGTGTCTATGTAACTAGCTGGTGGGAGGAGCTATAAACTAGCTGGGTGTTGTTAGGGGCGGTGATAGGGGAGTGGCTATGTAACTAGCTGGGTGGGAGGAGCTATAAACTAGCTGGGTGTTATCAGGGGCGGTGATAGGGGAGTGGCTATGTAACTAGCTGGGTGGGAGGAGCTATAAACTAGCTGGGTGTTAGGGGCGGTAATAGGGGAGTGGCTATGTAACTAGCTGGGTGGGAGGAGCTATAAACTAGCTGGGTGTGGTTAGGGTCAGCGATAGGGGAGTGGCTATGTAACTATCTGGGTGGGAGGAGCTATAAACTAGCTGGGTGTGGTTAGGGGCAGTGATAGGGGAGTGTCTATGTAACTAGATGGGTGGGAGGAGCTATAAACTAGCTGGGCTTTGTTAGGGGCAGTGATAGGGGAATGTCTATGTAAGTAGCTGGGTGGGAGGAGCTTTAAACTAGCTGGGTGCTGTTAGGGGCAGTGATAGGGGAGTGTCTATGTAAATAGCTGGGTGGGAGGAGCTATAAACTAGCTGGGCATTGTTAGGGGAGTGTCTATGCAAATAGATGGGTGGGAGGGGCTATAAATCAGCTGGACATTGTTAGGGGTGGTGCTGGAGCTGTGGCAGAGGAAGAAGAAGTGCATCATGGGTTTGGTTGGAAGCAGCAACAGGAAGTGCTACATACAGGATGGATAGAAACCAGAGGGATTGGTTTACATGATGCAAATGGATCAGGAGGGTCCAAACTGAAAAGCATAAGCATGAGGAAGAAGTACATGAAGTAAACAACTACATAGTAATCCTGGAAAACCCCTTCAAGTTCTATGTAGCGGCCGTCATGTGAGGCACAGATCCGTGCAGCTTGCTCATGGACAAGTGCTTACTCCTTGCGGTTTGTTAATGGCCACACAGTTTGCCCCAAAACATGTGGCCATTTGTAAACAGCAAAGAGTTAACTCTTCTTTCCTTAGCATGCTGTGTGGCCTAGTGTAAAAAAAAAATGCTGCAGGGCACATAGCACCAGAGCACGCAGCACACCACTGCCACTGTCCCTCCCTGGGCATTGAGAGGTAGGCACTGGTGGCCATTGCAGGACTAATACTGGTCGCGGTCAGAATACTGTTGGGATCAGTAATGTGTGCCAGGTCCTTGAGAAACAAGTTAAAGGATTTGTAGTAAGCATCTCCACTCTCCAACGTGCTTGGCGTGGATTGAGTCTACAGAGAGACTGGAGATTTTCTAGATATTTGTGGTTGGTGAAGAAAGTTCCTTCCGTGAGCTTCACTGCCAGCTGCTCGCGGTCTCGGATGGATTCACTTTTATCTACAGCGGAGAATTCATAGAGGAGAAGCCACAGTGTGCACTTATTTCTGTGTGACTTTTAGGAGACAACTACATCAACTCCAATTAGAGAGTCATCGACCTCCAGATAAAAATAGCTCATTGGAATTTGGATGAAGAACCAAAACCAAGGAACAAGTCTTCAGATTTCACATGATTTGAACCACAGAAGGGTTTGTTTCCATTTTGGATGAATTGACAGTAATAATTTACAAAGTCAATCAATCTCTGAAGGGTTTTGAAGCCCAGAGCCTTTGACTAGATCCTTACAAAGACCTATAGAAAAAAATTTGGAGGCCTAGTAGGAAGTTTGAACAAACATTTATCCAACTTTGCACGCCCAAATTTCTGTCAGAGCAGTTACGACACAGAAGAGACATGTAACTGATGGGTTTTCATTTACGAACTGTTGACAAAAACAGCGGGAACATTGCAGAGATCGAATGATATCTCAAGATGTTCATAGGTAGGAATTTATCGTCTCATTGGCACCAGAATTCTGGTGGGAAAAAAGTCACAAATTTTGACACATATTTTGTGCAAAACATTGCAGCTTTTTCTTTGGTTAGCTATGCAAGTTAGGTGTATGTCGGATTTGTCAATTGTGAGTTTTCAAAAAAGTGACAAAAAATGTCACAATCTTGGATGGCATAAAAAAAACAACTTCCGCAGTTTCTATCTTCGGAATATTAGGTACCTTTCCACTTGTAGGTCGAATCTGGAGAGGTAAAGAGCTGCGATCGAGCAATTCTGAGATCAATAGTAACGGAAACCTGTTCTTCAGGATACTCTGATCTGAAGGGTAGGATGGGGCAGGGGTCAAAATCAGAAGAAGAACAACAGGTACCAGGTGACTAAATCCAAAGGAGCAAACAGAAAAATACCAAAACCGTGTCTAGGAACAAAGCTAATTCAGTATTTGGCAGGTACAGGAAAAAGTCCAGATGAAGCTTGAACAGCAGGCCGCATGGCCCAGGTCTCCTCTAACTAGGCCACTCGGGCAAACATCTATATGGACAGGGCAACCTGATGCTCCTGCACTGGACAACAGGAGATCCGCGACTTGTATCAGCTGAGCTGGAAGCAGAGAAAGCCACGGCACAAGTGGAGGGTGAGGAATCAGCTTGCTAAGTGACCTGGCAAGGCCGATGGCTTGGACCACAGCCTCCAGCGCTGGAACGAGAAGAGACAACACCTGAAATATTAGCTTCTTTTTTTTTTTTTAGCCTCGCTGTTAGGGCTCATTCACACGAACGTATTTTTAAAGGTTGGTATGCTGAACCATTCATTTCAATGGGTCTGCAAAAAAAAAAAATGAAATGACTCCGTTCCGTTTCCGTATGTCCGCATGTCCGTTCCACAAAAAAATAGATGTCCTATTATTGTCTGTTTTGCGGACAGGCATTGTTACAATGGATCCACACACAAAAAAAACGCATTCAATACAGATGTCACAAGGATGTCATCTTTTTTTTTTTTTTTGCGGATTTGTGTTTTGCAGACTCCAAAATACATACGCATGAGCCCTTAAACTGTAAATGTGGCAAAACACTCTGAGGTCTCATTTACATATTAGTTTTTTACGTACGTGTGCTGTCAGAATTTTTAGCGGACAGCATACGGACCGATAAGAAATCTATAGTCTGTTCACATTTCCGTGAAATTTTACGTTCCGTGCATCTTAAGAAAAACAGCAGAAACATGTCCTACTTTGACCCATGCCACGCCCATGTAAATCTATTGGTCGGTGAAAATCACGTACACCATACAGGTGTCATCTGTGGTGCGTCCGTTTTTCACGGAAGAGAGATAGGAAATGCGCTTGAAATTAATTTTCAGCTGAGCAACGTCCGTGAATTACGGATGACACATGGACCAACCAGGACATCTTCACGGATAAAACGCGTACTCTTTTTTTTCACAGATGTGACACTGACACGGAAATGTGAACGAGGCCTGACTTGTGGGCCTGGTTCCATCATGCAGATTAGGCCGTTACACTGACGGTTCTGTACTATGACAGAGAACTGAAAGGATCAGCATCCTCTTAGTCAGATCCTCCTCAGAGCAATGTGTTTCCGAGTGCAGAAGTTTTGGTTCTGCAAATGGTCAATTTCCATGGAAACAAGGCCCGGAGGACATGAAGACATGATCTGTGCCTGTTCCTGTATATAGGGAGTTGTTAGGAGCGGTTTAATAAGCAGTTACCATTATATATCCCAGTGATGTGTATATGGGGCTTGCAGGGAGCACACAGGTCATGTCTTCCTTGCTTCTCTGATCCTCAACGCAGTCAATTTTAAAAAACATTCATTTTTTTTTTAGTTTTAAGAGGCAAAGTTTTCTGGAGACTGAATTACACACCATAAAGCTACTGGGCGGCCGTGCGGACCTGCCTCACATTGTTTTCAATGGGAGGCTGCGCTGCCATTCACGCCGTCGGTTTATGGTTGCAACCGCGCCAAAGAAAGAACATGTCCATTCTTGGCTTCCCATTAAAAACAATAGTAGGTAGTTTTTGTGTGCCCATCTAGAAGCTTTTTGCCGTAGACAGGGTCTTTTAATCTCACTGTGAATCTGGAGCTTATGGACCCCACGATGCACGAGCGGACGGTGCGAGCAAAGCAAAGATCGATGGACATGTGCTACCTTAATGACCACCCGCAGTGCAGTGAACCAAAACAAATGAGAAGAAAATTAAAATTTCGGACTTCATATACATCACATAATGGAGTGAAAATCATGGCGAGCAGAAGTGGGACAGGGGTGGGACGAGTGGCCCTGGAAAAAAACTAAGGCCTCTTTCACACGAGCGTGACAGATTAGGTCCGGATGCGTTCAGTGAAACTCGCACCATTTTGCGAGCAAGTTCAGTCAGTTTTGTCTGCAATTGCGTTCAGTTGATCAGTTTTTTCTTGTCGAGTGCAACGCGTTTTGATGCGTTTTTCACCCACATGATAAAAAAACTGAAGGTTTACAAACAACATCTCCTAGCAACCATCAGTGAAAAAACGCATTTCATCCGCACTTGCTTTCGGATGCAATGCATTTTTCACTGAAGCCCCATTCACTTCTATGAGGCCAGGGCTGTGTGAAAAACGCAGAATATAGAACATGCTGCGATTTTCACGCAATGCAGAACTGATGCGTGAAAAAAACACTCATGTACACAGACCCATTGAAATGAATGGTTCAGGATTCAGTGCGGGTGCTATGCGTTCACGTCACGCATTGCACCCGTGCGGAAAACTCGCCCGTGTGAAAGGGGCCTAAAAGTGGCCCATGTTGTAGATGGGTTCAAATTGACAGAATACAGGACAAAACAAGTAGGCGGGGACAACAGAAGTAGGCGGGGCCTGAAATACTGTTGTGCAGCACAGAATACCGCCCCAGCAGAACCAAATACCACAGGACCAGGGGCGTAACTACCGTAGCGGCAGACTAGGCGACTGCTATGGGGCCCAGGGCAAGAGGGGGCCCAGTCATAGTTGGGATCATCTCCTCTTCTACTGGAGGTGGAAACTTGAAAACTTGGTCAGGACTCTACAC
This sequence comes from Bufotes viridis, assembly GCA_033119425.1. NCBI lineage: Eukaryota > Metazoa > Chordata > Amphibia > Anura > Bufonidae > Bufotes > Bufotes viridis. Next base: position 141,595,280 of record CM065596.1, read on the forward strand.
TCTAAAGGAACAATTTTAAGCAAATGAGGCAGTGGAAAAATGGCGCAAGGGTCATTGAAAAGGGTTTAGGCGGAAACCCTTCTGTCCTGTGTGGGGGGCCTGGTTTGATCCTTGCTATGGGGCCCTTACTTCTCTACACCACACCACTGCACAGGACAGCATAAGTTCCTGCCGCCCCAACCACAGTATTCAACTGTATTACCATCATCAGGACAGTAATACAGTTGAGTTCAGGAGGGCAACTGCAGCTGTTGAGCATCAGATCATTATGTACTCCATTAAGATGGCATGTGTGGCCCCCTGGGCATTGGCCCACCTGGAAATTTCCCTGTAGGGTCTATGGCCAATCCGCCCCTGGTCAGGGACAAAGTGCAGTTACCATAGCTCACAAGGCATATTACCCCATGACAAACCTGAATGCCCCCAAACCACATGGGTCTGCTCATTTATAGGTGGGGTTAACATAAGTCTTGCCTGGAACACCGCAAATTTGCATGGACTGTCTCTGAAAATTAAGAACAGTCCCTGCAAGTTCAGGACTGTTGGAAACTATGCAGTTGCACAGACTGGAGGGTCTCGAACGCGCTGTAAAATGCGCAAGTGTGAACTGCGGGTTACCCTAGGTACACACCTAAGTGTTTTTCAGCACGTTCAAACGCGCTGTAAAACGCACAACATGTGGAAAGCCATGCTTCCCTATGGGCATGGTTCACATTTGGGCCTTTTACAGCGCGTTTGAACGCGCTGAAAAACGCCAAACGCTGTCGCTTCAGCATGAGCTTCTTTGGGGCGTTTTAACGCGCCTATGGGCCATGCTAAATTAGGGGTGAATCACTGAATCGCGTGTATGATGCGCGTTTCTTAGTTACAAAAACGCGCATCCAAAAACACGCGTAAAACGCGCGTCATACGCGCGATTCAGAAACGCTTAGGTGTGTTCCCAGCCTTAGAGTGGCGCCCTGGCAGGAGGCAGTCACAATAACATCGCTATTACACAATCATTTTTCGAGAATCTTTATATTATTTCCATACACACCAAGATTGTCACAGTTATTCCGTCTCAGACTCTTACAGTAAGTCTTAAATAAAATACACCAGACTTGTAATGCAGATCTCAGAAGCTCCACCTCGGAGATTCCAGCAAACATAGCAGTTCCCTAATTTATCCCAATTACCCCAATGGCTCTTTGTAGTGATAGGAGAGTGTTCCTAACCACATGCAGGACTGTGCACCATTTCCACCTCCCCTTCCCCCCATTCTTGACCTGCAGACCAGTTTGCATTTCCCATGCATTAGGGAGTTGCTATTTCGTATATAAAGTAGCTCCAGCGATAGCTTTCAGGGTATGTTCACATAGAGGATTAAAATCGGATTCCATAGCAATTCCATAGCTGTACCCTAGGATTTCTACCATGGAGGTGAGCAGCAGAGTCACTCGAGGATTAGCTCCATAGTCATTAAAGGGGTTGTGCCACTAAAGATATTCAACATTTTTCAAACCAGCACCTGGATCTGAATACTTTTGTAATTAAAAATGTAGTATGGCCACTGAGCTTTGCAATATAAATATATCTGTATAGCGCCACCTGCTGTTTGTTCTCTTCCTTTTTTCTTGTCCACCTCAGTGAGGTGGTCGCACATGTTTAGTTTAAATCTTTAACTGTCACAAAGCATCTCTTCTGTTGGAAGATGTGGCAGTTGCAAGGAAAGAGCTGCGGCAGAAAGGACATGCCCCCCTCAGCTGCCAGCCTGAAATAAATCTAGCAGAACAATTGGAGGAATGAATGGGGAGATCTCTGGATCAATGTGAGGTACAGGGCTGGTTCTAGCTTTGTTAGAAGGAGACTTTCATGTCCTATATGATGTCTCCATTTTCATTTTGGCATAACCCCTTTAGGGCTCATGCACACAACCATATGTATTTTGCGGTCTGCAAAAAACGGATCCGCATAAATACGGATGACACCCGTGGGCATTCCGTATTTTGTGGAATGGAGCAGCTGGCCCCTAATAGAACAGTCCTATCCTATCCTCGTCTGTAATGCGGACAATAATAGGACATGTTCTATTTTTTTGCGGAACGGACATACGGACACTGAGTAACTTCCGTTTTTTTGGGGACCCATTGAAATGAATGGTTCCGCATTCGGTCCGCAGAAAAAAACTAAAACGGGACGGACACGGAAAGAAAATACATTTGTGTACATGAGCCCTTAAGTGGGAAGAATCCTCAGCGTCTCCATCCAAAACACGTCTCACATCCCAATTACTTCTGCAGCGGCAATCTGCACAGAAATTTTCCGAATTTGCATAGGCTGTCTGAAAATTAGGGAGAGTCCCTGTAAATTCAGGACTGTCAGCAACTATACCATTCACATGCAGATTTCTGACACCTGTGACTATACCCTTAAAGAATGCTCTGGATTCAATATACTCAAATCTCTACAAATGTCTTATAGATCGCGCGATTGTCATGGAACGTTCTTAGATATAAGAATGCATCTCTAGCTCCATGCGCAGTCTGACATCCGAAATCTGTGGGTCTCGTCCATGGAGGCCGTCCTGCATGTCTGCTGTATACGGAGGACGGTGTCTACATTGCCTTCATCCTCAGCTTGGACCTAGTCTTAAAAGTGCTTTTACGCTTGCCGTTTTAATGCAGTTATTTTGGCCAAAACCTGGGGTTTAAAGGATTTAAAAAAAAAATACTGAAGAAGTAAAATCTTTCCTATAGCCTCCCCCTCCCTCTACAATCCACACCTGACAACGGCCTCAAAAACTGCACGAAAACGCCAGCCAAAAACCCCAGTCGTGTTTGCAGGCTCTATAGTTGGTCAGACATTGACTCACAGGGCAGCGTCCTCCAGTAGGTGGCGCTAGAGACACAGTTTTCTTCCTTCTGGAGGAGAGCTCATTTGCAGACCCTTCCCAGAGACCCCTGCCTGTACTCCAGTCTGTAGGTTCTCACCCCAATAAATATTTTCACTGCAGAGGTCACAATTTATATAAAAAAAATAAAATAAGATAAAATCAACTAAATTAAAAAATTCCATCCCAGTTTACATTTTAAATGATGCCATCACCCATTAGCCTATTCCTGTATATGATCTGACAATATCGATGGGCGAGGGAAGTGACAACGGATCATTTCTGGGTCAGGAGAGCGATTGTCATTTTACGAGCCCATTGTACTTTCAGCAGCACTATTATAATACTGCCCCCTAGTGACAAGGAGATAAATCTTCATAGGTGGCTGACAAGTCAACTACTAACCTGTCCCAATCTACGGCGCTCTAGGATTTAAAGGGATACCTTCTCATGGACTCAGCCAGCAATAAAAACTGGCTCCATAACAGGTGTATACATGGTTATTGGGGGGCTGGTGGCACCAAGAGCAATAGGCACTTGCATTACGGGGCATCTGTCAGCAGATTTGTCCTATGACACTGGCTGACCTGTTACAAGTGCGCTTGGCAGCTGAAGGCGTCTGTGTTGGTCCCATGTTCATATATGACCGCATTGCTGAGAAAAATGAAGTTTTAATATATGCAAATGAGCCTCTAAGAGCAAGGGGGCGTTAGCATTACACCTAGAGGCTCTGCTCTCTCTGTAACTGCCGCGCCCTCTGCACTTTCATTGACAGTACCAGGTGTGAAGATGTTTTACTGTCTGGCCCTGTCAAAGTGCAGAGAGTGCAGAGCCTCTAGGTGTAATGGTAACGCCCCCGTTGCTCCTAGAGGCTCATTTGCATATATTAAAACATCACTTTTCTCAGCAATGCGGGCACATGTGAACATGGGACCAACACAGATGCCTTCAGCTGCCGAGTGCACGTGTAACAGGTCAGCCAGTGTCATAGGGACAAATCTGCTGACAGACGCCCTTTAAATAGGGGTCAAGCCCCATAAATGAGAGAAGTGCATTCATCTGGGCCCCATACATATTAAATATTCCTCATCTGACCACTGGGGGGCACTGTTGTTGTGTTTTTGTTTGCTCTTGGGGTACATTATAAATCTAGAATAATCCTAGACACCTAGGAATCCCATACGACGTCAGGCAAGAAGTCATGTGACCTGGCGGCAGGGGGTCAGTCCCGTACACAATATTGGATTTTTCCATGCAGGGTCACATACCAACCAAGTTGTCACATTTTTTCGGAGAATCACAAAACACAATACATCTTCCTAAGGACCGAGGTCCCCGCGTCCATCCCCCGGTCATGCATCCTCACGGACAGTTTATATTTGGCTTTAGGATTGCAGCTCCGTGACAGGCCACGTCTTATGGGGAGGCGCTCTTGAGGTGCTGCGTCTGCAGCGGCTTCACGTGATATTCGTAGATTTTAAGAGCCGGGCCCAGTTTTAGTGAAAGTCCAGTTAAAACGTCATTTCTGGTCATTAGCAGGAGAGATTTACCATCGATTTCCTGACGGGGAGACAGAAAGAGGGAGACGATCATTCAGCCGGAGGATGTAATAGTAACACACATACAATGTAACAATCCAAAACAAAATGGTGAATCGTTATTGAAAGGGATTCTGTTCATTGACCTTCACTGGGGCGATTTGCTACAGAGGCGCCTATAGTAGACATGGGCTGAGAGCGCCATCTAGAGGGAAAATAGTCTTCTAGCAAAACGGAATTCAAAATAACACACATTTTCTTCATATACGTCAGATCCGGCAGCAGCGGAGCTCTCCGGGTAATTCACCTTCTCTACACGCGCTATATTAATTATCCCAAATGAAACTATCACTTGTCCATTATTAAAGCTACTTTCACACTAGCGTTTTTACTGGATCCAGCAGGGTTCAGCAAAAACGCTTCAGTTACTGATAATACAACCGTCTGCGTCCGTTATGAACGGATCCGTTTGTATTATCTGTAACATAGCCAAGACGGATCTGTCATGAACTCCATTGAAAGTCAATAGAGGATGGATCCGTTTTCTATTGTGGCAGAGAAAACGGATCCATCCCGATTGACTTGCATTGGGGTAATGCCGGATCCATTTTGCATCCGCATGCCAGGTCGGAACGCAAAATACAACATGTTGCGGTTTGCTCTCCAGTATGGCAACGCAACTAAACGGAACGATGCATTTTGGAGCATTCTGTTCTTTTCAGTTCAGTTTTGTCTCCATTAACAATGAATGGGGACAAACCTAAAGCGTTTTTTTTTCCGGTATTGAGCCCATATGACGGATCTCATTACCGGAAAACTAAAACGCTAGTGTGAAAGTAGCCTTACATGTATTATCTGCCTGAACATGGCCGCTGCCATTCTCCTGATGGGATCCACACCTATCCTGAGCATATTCCATCACTGTCTAAGATGGGGAAAATCCTATATATACAGGTTTTCTTCACAAAAAATACTCTACTTTTTTCAAACTAAGGGTACTTTCACACTAGCGTTTTGGATTCCGTTTGTGAGATCCGTTTCAGGGCTCTCACAAACGGTCCAAAACGGATCAGTTCAGCCCCAATGCATTCTGAATGGATAAGGATCTGTTCGGCTCCATTCTGCTTATATTCTGTTTTTGGAGGCGGACACCAAAACGCAGTATGCAGCATTTTGGTGTCCGTCTGAAGAGGCGGAGCCTAACGGATCCGTTTTGAATTACAATGCAAGTCAATGGGGACGGATCCATTTTCTCTGACACAATAGAAAACGTCTTGGCTATGTTACAGATAATACAAACGGATCCGTTCATGACGGATGCATGCGGTTGCATTATTGTAACGGATCCGTTTTTGCATATCCATGACGGATTCACCCAAAATGCGAGTGTGAAAGTAGCCTAAGATGTACAGTCGAAACGCGTAGACCTTGCTTGTCTGGTCAGCCTATGGATCTTATCCTGAGCTTGCTGCTGGATTTTTTCTACTGTTCTGAGAGAGATTGTCGTGTACTTTATATGATGTCTGATTCTCATTTTTTAAATGAATTATGTGATAATCCCTTTAATTATTGTACCTGGTCTTTAAATGCAGTTGCTTGTTCTTCAAATCCGGCCGCTTTGAAGTAATTGACGACATCATCGATGGCCCAGTGCGCAGGATCTGGTGGTCTGCCATTCTCTATGGAGCTAGAAAAAATGAGAGCCTCAAAGTGTCAAACCCGAACAGTAATGCAGACTCATCGCTGTACATATACAAGTCGCGTCTATAAACATAACGCCCACTCGCGCAAGCAGCCATAAACAGCAGAGACCGCACATGTATGTGATCACCATAGGGCCGATCGCATACATTTCACCACTCAGATGCCATGGTCAAATGTGACGAGGGCATCTGAGCGGTCCCGAAGCGGGAACTGCACGCTCCCACAACAGCGTTCCCCGGCTGAGATCGGGGAACCTGTTACGCTGTACTAATAGATCGAAGACTCAAGCAGCTTCACCAGCTATTACCAGGTGGCAGCACTGTATCGTTATATTGAAAATGAAGTGTTCGTGGATGGCGATATAGCCAATAATGAACACAATGGACAATCTAATGATTGACAGTTATAGTCATCCAGGGTGACTTAAGGTAAAAAAAAAAAAAACGTTTTTAAAAATAATAATAAAAAAATATAAATGCTCAAATCACCCCCCCTTTCCCCAAATTCAAAATACTTAACCAATAAAAAAATACACATCATGTAACATTGTATGCAACTCTAAATTGTGCAATTAAAAAATGTAACCGCAAAAATAAGCTCTCATAAGGCTATGTGAATGGAAAAATAAAAAAGTTATGACTCTGGGAAAAGGGGGGGGGGGGGGGGGGCTGCAGTGAAAAACAAAAACAAAAAAATGGAAAATTGCCGGGTCCTCCAAGGGTTAAAGGGATCCTATTGTAGGACTAAAGAGATACTGATAATCTGAACTGCCTGGGACTACCAAAGTGACAGATTATCGGAAGGCTGAGCTACGTGTGGATGTGGTCCGCTCACTGCACACGTATGATGTAGACATACGAGCTGGTCATTGGGGTCAATGATGCCGCTTATCTCTATATGAAAGAAAGGATCAGACCGGTTGTAATGCACAGCCCGCTCCGCTACTTAGCCCATTGGTTTTTATGAACCTCACCCACTGATGTGGAGGACAATGACCTGGACCTGGCAGACTTTACCTTTTAGAGTCGGTGTTGCCGTTCTCCTTGTTCTCCATACTCTCCGGGTCTTGGGAAAGGCCGACGATTTCTTTGGTTTCTATTACTGCCCAAGAAAACAGATCACAGGATTACAACGGTAAGCGGTGACTAACCTCTCAGGGACCTACGGTCAGGATCAGCTGCTGGTATGGGCGCCCTCATGTACTGGTGGCACCGGGCAGGAGGTGGTTTTGAGAAAAGACTGCAGGTTTTTTTAGATTTTGCCCATCTTCAGCTTTTATTGTTTCCAAGAAGATGTCAGATGCAGTCTGCCTTGTGGGCTGCAAAAAGCCTTTCTGCCTAAGCCCCGCCCTTACATTCTGGCCACACCCCCAGAATAAAATACCGAAATGTAACGGCCGCCCCCGCACCTTAGCTCCTCCGCTCTTTTTCCTGAACACTCCCCCATCTACTAGTCACACTGTCTTAAAGAGGACCTTTCACTGGTCCACAGTTTATGAGTTAAAGCTATGTACATTGAGAGCGGCACCCAGGGATGTCCCTGCACTTACTTGTATCCCTGGGTGCCGCTCCGTTCGTCCTCTGTAGCCACCGGTACCAGCACTCCTGCTGCTCTAATTTTGCCTGGGGCGGAGACGACTTCTTCTGCCCTGGGCGTCTCCTTCTCCCAGGGCTGGAGCACTGGCCAATCGCAGCGCTCAGCTCATATTCAGGATATGAGCTGAGCGCTGCGACTGTAGCTCCAGCCCTGGGAGAAGGAGACACCCAGGCAGAAGAAGAAGTCCCGCCCAGGCAAATTACAGCAGCAGGAGCGCAGTACCGGGGGCTACAGAGGACGAACGGAGCGGCACCCAGGGATACAAGTAAGTGCAGGGACATCCCTGGGTGCCGCTCTCAATGTACATAGCTTTAACTCATAAACTGTGGACCAGTGAAAGGTCCTCTTTAATAGTTACTCACAGCAGCCTCCACTAGGGGGAGCTCTGTGCATAGGGATTTTAGCAGCTCCCATTGAGTTCATAGGCAGTTTTATACATTTGCATGCAGTTTTCTCTCCCTAGTGGTAGCTGCAGAAAGTCCTAATTTTAGGAGTTTAGAAAAAAATAAGTCTTTTTAAAAATATGCAAATAAGGGCTTAAAGAGGACCTTTCATTACCCTAAAAAATCGGAACTAAGTATACATACATGGAGAGCGGCACCCAGGGATCTCCCTGCACTTACTATTATCCCTGGGAGCCGCTCCGTTCTCCCGGTATCTCCTCCGGTGACTTCAGCTCTTCGGCTCAACAGGGAGGAGCCTGCCCTTGTTCTCCTGGGCGTCTCCTTCTTCCAGGCTGTAGCGCTGACCAACCGCAGCACTCAGCTCATAGCCTGGGAGGTTTTCTTCTCCCAGGCTATGAGCTGAGTGCTGCGGTTGGTCAGCGCTACAGCCTGGAAGAAGGAGATGCCCAGGAGAGGAAGGGCAGGCTCCTCCCTGTTGAGCCGAAGAGCTGAAGTCACCGGAGCCTATACCGGCAGAACGGAGCGGCGCCCAGGGATAATAGTAAGTGCAGGGAGATCCCTGGGCGCCGCTCTCCATGTCTGTATACTTAGTTCAGATTTTTTAGGGTAATGAAAGGTCCTCTTTAAGCTTCTCTGCTCTGCTTTCCTGGCCCTGTCAATCAAGTAGATGGGGGAGTGTTCAGGGAAAAAGAGTGGTGGAGCTAAGGTAGAGGGACTGCCCTTGGTGCACTTAAGCCCTAATTTACATATTTTTAAAAACATTTATTTCTCCTAAACTCAGCAACAGATTGGAGGAAGAATAGTACGTGTTTAATCAGCAGGATCAACCCTACCAGGCATTATGGTTTGTTTAATAGATTCGATCCTGCACAGATGCTGTTTAAAGGGGTTGACGGGCCATCAATGTAAAGGTAGGGTCCAACCTGTGTCAGGAGCCTCCATCACAGATTCCATTGTTTTTTAAAAATATAGAACCCAATGGTGTCTGTGTGATGGATCCACCACTACATAATGGATACTCTAACAGAACTGTGAAGTGAAGCCAATATCCTGAAGAGGCGCCATAGGTTAATAAAGTCATAATTATATCACACTAGCAGAAGGACCCGGTTTCACACGGGTATATTTCATCTATTTCATTTATTGTTTGTGTGTGTCGTTAAAAGATATCGAGAGTATCCCCCCATAACATTGACCTCTACAGAACCCCGTCCCATTAACAGTGACCTCCACAGCACCCCACCCCTTAACAGTGACCCCTCCACAGTGTCCCATCTCCTTAAAATGGGACCTCCACAGCAGCCAACCCCTTAATTTTGACCTTCACAGCAGCCTGCCCCTTTAACAGTGAGTTCCACAGCACACCAACCCCTTGACAGTGACCTCCACAGGGGCCCGCCCCCTTAACAGTGATCTCTACATGCACCCAGCCCCTTAACAGTGACTTCCACAAACTGCCTGACAATCGCCCAATTCCTTTTCTAACGGGGCATTGTTGTCTTTAATTGACAGTATATAAAACCTGACAGAATTAGTATTCACTTAAGGTCATGTGAGTTACATCAGCCTCTACAACAGGGATGGCCAACCTGAGGCTCTCCAGCTGTTGCAAAACTACAACTCCCATCATGCCTGGACAGTCTACAGGTATCAGCCTACAGCAGGGCATGGTTGGAGTTGTAGTTTTACAACAGCTGGAGAGCCGCAGGTTGGCCATGCCTGCTCTACAACTACGTTGGCTAAGCGGTGCAATCAAAATCATATTAACGCACACAAAAGCTGTCTTATAGTAAGAATAACTGCCACAAGATAGAAGGGCACATAAAAACACGGCCATGTTGGCCACGTTTTGGGTCACAGAACCCCCCCTGCCCATTAATGCCACATGCAGAGCCGCTATAATGGATCTCATAAGCAGCAGCTTATTTAGCGTGGCAGGTCACAAAACTAGCAAATCTACTTCCATCAACCCATCCCTTAGGCCCCTTTCACACGTGCGAGTATTCCATGCAGGTGCATTGCGTGATGCGAACGCATTGCGCCCGCATGGAATCTGGACTCATTCATTTCAATGGGGCTGTGTACATGAGCATTCGTTTTCACACATCACTTGTGCGTTGCGTGAAAATCACAGCATGTTCTATATTCTGCAATTTTCACGCAACGCTGGCCGCATAGAAGTGAATGGGGCTGCGTGAAAATTGCATTGCATCCGCACTTGCTTGCTTTTTCATAGACGGTTGCAAAGAGATGTTGTTTGTGAACATTCCGTTTTTTATCACGTGCGTGCAAAACGCATTAAATCGCATTGAAAAAGACTGAACAACTGAATGTGATCGCAAACAAAACTGAATGTACTTGCTTGCGAAATCGCGCAGTTTTTACTGAACGCATCCACAACGCAACCGGGCCTAATCCGCTCACGCTCGTCTGCAAGGGGCCTTAGGTAGAGCATTTGGTAAAGTAATGGGGTCCTATGGTTTAGTTGTGCACCCCTTTCAGATAACTATGTATTTCAAATGTTGCGATTCTATAATATTGGGGGCTCTCTGCGCCCCCCGCCTATCAGGTGTTCGAAGAGGCCATGGTGCTCGGGTCAGAGCTGCGGCCTCTTTAGTATTACACTGCTCCGTACATACAGGTGCATCTCAGTAAATTAGAATATCATCAAGAGTTTATTTATTTCCGTAATTCAATTCAAAAAGCGAAACTCACATATTCTATAGATTCGTTACACACAGGATGATCTCTCACATATTCTATAGATTTGTTACACACAGGTTGATCTCTCACATATTCTATAGATTCCTTACACCGAGTGATACATTTCAAGCGTTTATTACTGTTAATGATTATGGCTTACAGCTAATGAAAACCCAAAAGTCAGTATCTCAGAAAATTACAACATTATATTAGACCAATTAAAAAATGATTTTCAATACAGAAATGTTCGGAAACGCTCGGCTATATTCGCCAGCCCCATAGAAAATGAATGGAGGTTGGCTGCGCATGCGCAGTGCGCCCTCCTTCACTTTCGGGGCTCTGTTATTAATATAGGTGCGGGTTCCAGAGGTGGGACCCGCACCTATCAGACAATGGGGGCATAGCCTTGTCTGAGATGGGACAACCCCTTTAAGCCCAGTTTAGATGCTTCTGACGTTGTCTCTGGGTCATGAGTGACTTGACACAAGGAATGTGACAGTTGTAGACCACGTCCTGGATACGTCTGTGTCTGGTGGCTCTTGAAACACTGTCTCTAGCCACAGTCCACTCCTCGTGAATCTCCCCCAAATTCTTGAATGGCCTTTTCTTGACAATCATGTCAAGGCTGCGGTTATCTCTGTTGCTTGTGCACCTTTTTTTACCACACTTTTTCCTTCAACTTCCCATCAGTATGCTTGGATACAGCACTCTGAACAGCCAACTTCTTTAACAATGACCTTTTGCTCCCCCTCCTTGTGGAGGGTGTCAATGACGGTCTTCTGGACAACTGTCCAGTCAGCAGTCTTCCCCATGATTCTGTGGCCTACTGAACCAGACAGACGGACCATTTAAAGGCTTAGGTAACCTTTGCAGATGTTTTGTGTTGATTAGCTGATTACAGTGTGACACCATGAGTCTACAAGATTGAGCTTTTTCACAATATTTAAATTTTCCCGAAATACTGGGGGAGATTTATCAAAACTGGTGAAAAGTAAATCTGGTGGCAGGAGCTCTGAAAAATAAAAGGTGGAATCTGATGGGTTGGGCAACTAGGCCTTCCCCACTGACTTTTGGGTTTCCATTATCTGTGAGCCCTGGTCGTCAACATTAAGAAAAGATCACTGTGTGTAATGAATCTAGTGAAAATATATGAGGTTCACTTTTCAACTTGTATGACTGAAATACATTAAGTTTTCGATGATATTCTAATTTTTTTAGATTAACCTGTACAATAAGTAGCGGACAACGCTGCGGTACCGGGCACAACCGCTACTAAGTGAAGGTGTATGAAGCAAAGCAAAACCTAAAGAGTCTGCAGCACCGACCTGAGCACCACGGCCCCTTCAACTGCTGATCGGCGTAGGTGCTGAGAGCTGGACTCCCACTGATCGGATATGGACGGTCCATTTTTCTAGTCCTGGAAAAACCCTTTAAACGTAAGTCGATCAAAGACAAAAACTTCCCCAGATATTCTTCTCCTTCCAAAATCCTCAGTTTCATTGTATCCATATGAACCACACATATGGTGACTATCAGACAACGCACACACATGCTGGCCCGTGTTCTGGCCATTAAAGAGGAAACCATCAGTGATTGGCTCCATGCACACTACAGTTATTTTTTGCGTCTGCAAAAAAAAAAGGATGCGAAATCCGTTTTTTTGGAGGAACCCTTTTTTCCCCACAGATCCCTTGTAATAAATGCCTATCCTTGTCCGCAAATGTAAAAAAAGTAGGACATGCACTATTTTTTTTGCTGAAGGGAAACGGACAACAGACGCAGAACACAAACGGATGAACTATCAGCTTTTTTTTGCTGACCCATTGAAATGAATGGGTCCCCATCCTATCCGCAAAAAAAAAACAACTGAACAGACTCAGAGAAAAACAACTGTCGTGTGCATGTAGCCATTATCAGATCATTGCAAAAGTCCACTGTACTAGATCCAATTCAATGAGGCCGTGCTGCAATTATCTACACCTGCGGTATCCCACCTGTGGCTGTCAGGACATGCTGGGACTTGTAGTTATGCAACACCCGAGGTGCCACAAGTTGGAGAACACTGCTCTACATACTGCCTACAACTTGGCAGGCATAAGTGAAGGGTCCCAGAGGTTGGACCTCGATGAATCGGATATTGATAGTACGTCCTTATGCCATTGGTCTGTGATGGGAACACCCCCTCAATGGGCAGTCAATAACAGAGGGCGATGACCTGCCGCATACTCCATGTGACTGCTGCAGCCAATCATTGGTCGCGTGGTATATGGGCACGTCATCACTGCAGCCAAGAAGATGATCGGAAAAACTGAGAGATAGATAGATATGGGATAGATAGGCTACTTTCACACTTGCGGCAGAGGAATCCGGCAAGCAGTTCCATCGCCGGAACTGCCTGCCGGATCCGTCAATCTGCATGTAAACGGAAAGCATTTATAGATGGATCCGAATGCGGATCCGTCTCACAAATGCACGGCAAGATTGGATCCATCTCTCCGTTTGTCATCCGGTGAAATGGATCAGTTATATATTTTTTTTCAAATTTTTAAAGGTCTGCGCATGGGAAAAGCGGAAGATCAGATCCGACAATGTGGTATTTTTAATGCCGGATGCAGCACTAATACATAATACTATGGGAATTAATGCCAGCATCCGGCATTACGGCAAGTTTTCCGGCATTTTGGACAGAGATAAAACCTCAGCGTGCTGCGGTATTATCTCCGTCCAAAACGCCGTGCAGTGACTGAACTGAAGACATCCTGATGCATCCTGAACGGATTTCTCTCCATTCAGAATGCATTAGGAGAAAACTGAAGAGTTTTTTTCCGGTACTAAGACCCGACGACGGAACTCAATGCCGGAAAATAAAAACGCTAGTGTGAAAGTATCCATAGATAGATATAGGATACCCCTCGACCCCTCTGTACCAGTCTGTTAATTGTATTTTATATTTGTGTAACTCTGTCTGGATGTACAGCGCCATGGAAGTAATGGCGTTTAAAATAAATAATAATAATTTTTTCAGATCATCGGTTATTGGTCCCACAATGTATAATTTGAAAAGAGGTAACACTCCAAATTTGGTGACCCACTTTTATTCACCCAACTGCTGTAAATAAAAGCGGGTCCACCATCCTTCACCAAATCTGGAGTGCTACCTCTTCTTTGCAAATTAGATAGATAGATAGATAGATAGATAATGAGATAGATAATAGATAGATGATAGATAGATAGATAGATGATAGATAGATAGATAGATAGATAGATAGATAGATAATGATATAGATAATAGATAGATAGATAGATAATAGATAGATGATAGATAGATAGATAATGAGATAGATAATAGATAGATAGATAGATAGATAGATAGATAGATAGATAATAGATAGATAGATAATATATAGATAATGAGATAGATAGATAGATAGATAGATAGATAGATAGATAGATAGATAATAGATAGATAGATAGATAGATACATGACATAGATAGATAGATAAATAGATATGATACTTATATGAACATGACAGATGATCTGAAATCCATAATAGGCTGTAATATCCTATATCCATCCAGAACCACCTGAGGAGCATGCACTGGGCCAATGAGCAGAACCTCCCACTGATGAGGCAGAGTATATGAGGACAGAGACCACACAAGAGTCAGAGGATAAAGTGCAGGGCAGCAGAGACAGCCGGGCAGCTCCTCCTGTGCCCAGGGCCTGCAGAGGAGTCATCAGAGGGCACTGCCCCCCACTAGCAGGCACTCACCCCTCTTCATAGCTGCATGTCAGCCTCGGCTTCCTCCCTCACATGCACAGTCCAAATAGAAGCTGCATCCCGGCCAATCAGAAGCCGCTGCAGCCGGAGAGCATGCTGGGAGCTGTAGTTTCTGTGTCCATGGAGGGGGGCTGTGTTGATTTTACGGGAATGTGCCCGGTGCCAGCTTCACCTGTGCCATAGCAGCCGCTGATACATTGTAACAACAACAGGGTCACGTGGTGCAAATGGCTACATTATATAATGCAGTGTAGTCAGGGATCCGCAACCGGTGGGTCTCAATACCAGAGCCAGCAGTTGTGAAAACTACAACTCCTAGCATGCCTTTACAGGCTGTCAGGGTATGCTGGGAGTTGTAGTGTCAGAGCAGACAGATCTCTACAAGGTAAGGGCATGCTGAGAGTTGTCAGCCATAGAGTCCCAGGTTGCAGATCACTATGACTGTCGGGGCATGCAGGGAGTTGTAGTCCCAGAGCAGCCATAGCAGCAAAGATTTTATATAGGTTGACAGAGCATGCTGAGAGTTGTGGTTTTGTAGCAGCTTTAGAGCCTCTGGTTGCAGGATAGATATCAGGACATGTTGAGAGTTGTTGTTTTTTATAGTGGCCTTAGTCCAACAGGTTAAATAGAAATTGCTGTCAGGGTATGCTGAGGATTGTAGTTCCATAGCAACCTTATTGCCACAGGTTATAGATAGCCATAATGTGGCTGTCAGGGCATGCTGAGAGTTGTAGTTCCATAGCAGCTTTAGAACCCAGTGAACGATCACAAGCATAGCCTGTAATAGACATTGACCGCTGTAGAAACCCTTTGCCAGGAGGAGGACCCATTGATCCTCTAGGGCAGGGGTAGGCGACCTCCGGCACGCCAGCTGTTGTGAAACTACCACTCCCAGCATGTATACTTGCTCTGCCCTTCTAAGAACTCTCGTAGAAATGAATGAAGCATGCTGGGAATTGTAGTTTCACAACAGCTGGAGTGCCGCAGTTACCTAGTTACCAGCAGAACAGGCTACACTGTGGGTTCATGGAAATCAGCTGTCAATTACCCATCCCGACAGGGACCCGCGTCCTTCCAGCAGCCCGCCACGCCTGCATTTTTTTGTAATGAGTGAATTTTTCCAGTGATGTATAAAGATTTGATGTTGCTCTCTCTATATACCGTCTGTACCTTTAGGGCTCATGCACACGACCGTATGTATTTTGCGGCCCCCAAAAAATATGGATGGCCTCCGTGTGCATTCCGTATTTTGCGGAACGGAACAGCTGACCCCTAATAGAACAGTCCTATCCTTCTCTGTAATGCGGACAATAATAGGACATGTTCTGTTTTTTTGTGGAACGGAAATACGGACATACGTAAACTGAATGCACACGATGTAACCTCGTTTTTTTGCGGACCCATTGAAATGAATGATTCCGCATACGGTCCGCAAAAAAAAATGGAACGGACACAGAAAGAAAATGCATTCGTATACAGTACATTTATTAAGGACAAATGACTTGATAGGGGGACATCTACACACAGCTGGAATGAAGTCTCGGTCGCCATTTTGAATAACGACTCTTCTAGGAGAATTTTCTGCCGTGGTAAATAGGAACAAAAAATAAATACATTTAAAAATCAATAAAACGCATCTATATACATGTGGTTGGCAAGAGTCATTTGGTCCAGCAAGTATGCTTCTGAAAGGGGGTCTACAAAATAGATGGGACAGACCATCATTATCATACTGACGTGGGACTGACTCCTGGCACCCTGCCGATCAGCTACATGAAGGAGGCCGAGGCTCTCCAGCAGGCGTCGCATCCCCTTCATGGTTTACCAGGCACAGTGCCGCACTTTTGTAGTGGTCACTTCTGGTATTACAGCTCACAAAGGAAGCAAGAAAACAATGCCCCAAAACAGTATATCACAAAATATAAAGGGCCACATTTATTAAGACCAGCGTTTTAGATGCCGATCTTAATAAAGCCCCATCGCTGCCAGTGACCTCACGTTCCTTTCCGCCCAGTGAAACATCTTGTTTGATTTTGTGCCTCCTTGATGTGAGAGGTAAGTCATTGCATTGTCCGACAGTATCCACAGGTGGTGATTCTGGAGGGTCTCTTCCGCCACCTTTAAAGTTTCCCACACCCTGAAGTTTGAGGATTGGATGCTTACAGAAAGGGCCCAAGAACCTTGGTAACAGGAGTCCCCAATTTTTGCACCCCAGCCCAACTGGCTGGCATCGGTCTTGATCTGGACAAACGGAGACTTCAGGTCACTCTCTATGAGAGATTGCTTCTCACCTTCCACCAGTTTAAGGAGGTCTTTACGTAGCCTGGAATGTGAACCTTGCAATCTAGCGACCTCCATTGTTTGTCCCAGATGTCCAGAATCCAGGACTGCATGGGACAGGGTGTCAGTGTTCCCAGCAAACTCCTAGATTCTCTCACAGAGCACGTTCTCTTCTTCTGGAAGGTCCTGATTTCCCCCCCAAAGCCTGAATCTTGTCTGTGGGCAGGAAGGTAGTCTGTGGCTGCGAGTCCAGGATGACTCCCAGGAACCGTACTCTGGTTGATGGATGTAGACAGGATTTCTGAGGATTGACTAGATAGATCTTTTAGTAATTGATTTACTGTATCTCCCACAAGTAGGAAATCGACTAGATAGGGGATCAGATTCCGCTCCTTCTGTCTCAAGAATGCGACCATCTCTATCACCAATTTGGTGAATATTCTGGGAGTCGAGGAAATTCCAAACGGAAGAGCCGTAAATTGAAAATGGCAAGTGTTGCACTACTAGTCATTTCATGGTCGAATTTTAGAAATTTTTGAGAGTTGTGGTGGATCGGGATAATACGCGTCTTTTAAGTCCACAGTACACATCCATGCGCTCTTTTTTTATTAGGGGAATTAGGGATCCCAGGGATTCCATCCTGAATTTCCTGTAGGCAATGTACTTGTTGAGAATCTCAGGTTTATAATTATACGGAATGATGCTTCCTTTTTTTTTTTTTTACCAGAAAAAGACTGGAATAAAATCCCTGGCCCTGTTCTGAGACTGGGACCTGAATTACGACACCTAGCCCTATAAGGTCTTTGATAATCTGCCAAATGCCGCTCTGAGCTTCCCCGACCCCAGATTTGATATCAAAAACCTCTTTGGGGGGACTGAAGAAAATTCTATCTTCTAGCCTGTTCTGACAACTTCCCGAGCCCAAGGATTTGAAGTTATATTTTCCCAGGCAGATAGAGAATTCCTTAGCCTTTCCTCCCCCCTCCCCCACTCTGGCGTCATTGTTTATTGCTGGGTTTATTCTGGGGGTTAAGGAGAAACCCTTTCCCTTCACCTCCTTTGGGGTAACTCCAGCGGCCTGACTTCCCTTTCCCTCTGTAGGATCTCTCTTGTCCCTGAAAGGAATGAAAGGGAAATTTCCTCTTATAAGTTCTATGCTCAGGAAATCCCTTCTAAGGGTACTTTTACACTTGCGGCAGGACGGATCCGGCAGGCTGAATAGTCCTGCATGTCCGACTTTTAGTCCGGCAATCTCCGGCCGTGCAGTGCCGTAGCTCGCCCCCCGCCCCATTAAAGTCAATGGGGACGGAGCGGCAGCACGGCAGTGCACGGCCACTTGCAGCAGGACGGATGCGGCAGGCTGAATAGCCTGTCGGATCCGTCCTGCCGCAAGTGTAAAAGTACCCTTATTATCACAAGCCTTTTCCAGTATCCCGAAGACGTATTTACCTGAAAAAGGGATAGAACATACCTTTATTTTCGAAGTTTTGTCCCCTGACCAGAATTTCAACCAAAGGGCACGACGTGCCGCATTAGAAAGACCTGCATCCTTAGCAGAAAATCTGATGGACTCAGTGGAAGCATCCGCCAAAAAGGCTGTTGCTGATTTAAGGAGAGGGATAGAATTTATTATTTCCTCCTTGCGGGTCTTATCCCTCAAATGGGATTCTAAATCGTTCAGCCAGAGGTACATAGACCTCGCTACCGAGTTCACAGCCATGTTAGATTTGAGATTAAACATGGAAGCTTCCCAAGATTTGCGTAATAAGCTATCCGCTTTTCTCTCAATTGTGATGCGTCCTCAAAGGGCAATGAGTTTTTTTTTTATTGACCTTGGCCACTTGTACGTCTTTCTTAGGCATCTCATCAAATAGTTTTGACTCTGCCGGATCAAACAACAGACGGTTCTTATATTCTCTGGACACCCCTAGCCTCTTCACAGGATCTGACCATTCTTCTCAGATCATATCCAGAATGTTTTCATTAATTGGGAACACACTGGCTCTTTTTGTCTCCTCCTGAATAGAGAGTGAGGTTTTTGAATCTCCTCCACCCCCATGGTGGCTCTTAAGGCTTTTAGGAGATCTGACATCTCGTCAGAGGCAAAGTAGATTTTTTACTGCCCTTAGGGATCTCTCCTTCCGAAAGAGGGTCTTTCTCCTCCCACTGCCTGGAAGAGGAAGCATCATCACCCATGCATTCTGAATCAGAGGAGGAGGGGGAATTATTTTTTCCTCTTTGGGGGTAGGGGTCACCGGTCAGATTCCGACATCTGGGATAATGAAGCCTTGACCTCCTCCTGGATCATGGAGCGAATCTCGTCCCTTAGTGACACACGTTCCTCCCGGACTATATTAGAAATGCATTCTTTGCAGATCTTTTTGGGGTATCCGTCAGGTAACCTTTTGAAACATGAAATGCATTTTGCAGTTTTTTGGTTTCTTCTGAGCCTCCTTAGATACCTATGAGGTGAGAACAGAACAAAATTTAGACGGATGGACATACGTATTGCGCAATAATCAGGAACCCTGAACATTATGAAGGGTGATCCCCAACCCCAAATGAGTGTCATAGAAAAAGACAATCCTCGCAGGGAACTTACAGGAGGCTGAGTAGGAGCATCGAGCCCTCCGGGCGATTGTGGTTCCGGGCCTGACATCTCTGAACAGTAGACCTCAGATCAGTCAACACGCAGCTCCTCGCTTTGCTGGCCGGCATTTGAATGGTGAGAACCACCGCGTGGCGCCCGCCTCCTACGTCGCATCCTGGACGCCCAAAGACGCTAATGCGTCAGGTGCTCCCTCCAGCTTAAGCCACCGGGGCTAGGAGAAGGATGCTACCCCTGGAGCAGGCTCCGTATCAACCAGAGCGAGCCCTCTTGTCCCTCCCCTGCCCAGCGTTGGTACCAGACCGGCGAGCAGGGAAGCACCGCATGTCCTGCGGTTTAAGATAAAGGCCACAGCACCCTTCTCCCCACAGGGAGATCCACGCCAAGTTCTTTCTTCATCTCCCCGTCTCATAGGGAGACCTTTCTCTGCCCTGGCCTCTGTAAGGACAGGAAACACTGGTGTATGGTGGAGGGGGCGTTTTACCCTTTCTCTGTTCCTGCCCCTACAGTGGTCAAGGGTCAATCTCCTTGTGGCCGTCAGCAACAGAAACGTGGTGGAAAAGTAGGAGTGCAGGTGTGAACAGGACGGCCTGTTCTAGTTTTCAGTTGTGCGCTGAATAACACTGACTGCTCTTCTGTTTGTCTTCCTCCACCCTCGTCCCTCCGTAGCACAATGCTGCTGGCGTCTGCCCAAAACTTCACCTCCCTTTATAGAACATCACTCCTACTCTCCATATTAAACAGATGGTGAGGAGAAAGAAAGCGGCTGTCTAGTAATTCTGAGATCTGCTAATAACCCGCGCAGCACGTTCGCTTCTGTACTGGGTGCAAGTGTAATCGAATCAAACCGCGACCTTGGGGGGGGGGGAACGTCCATCCGCTGCAGATCTGCCTTGCGGTAAATCCGCAACGTCTTTCAGTACCGGCAAAGGGGTTGAGATTTTAGAAATCTCATCCATAGGTTGGGGGAAAAAAATCCACAGTGTAAATTGACCTGCAGTGTGGATTTTAAATCCGCACAATATCATTTTATGCTGCAGATTCCCCCTGTGCAACACTTAGGCCTCTTTCATTCGAGCGATACGGATTGGGTCAGGATCTGTGCATGCAAGTTCAGTTTTTGTTCTGCGATTGCGTTCTTTATCTTTACGGATTGCAGAAAAAAAACAACAACACTATGTCTCTTAGCAACCATCAGTGAAAAACACATTGTATCCTGATACGCTGCGATTTTTCCTAAATGCAGAGATGATGCGTGAAATAAATGGGTCAGGATTCAGTCCAGAAGCTACGTGTTCGCTACACAGAAAACGCGCTCATGTGAAAGAGGCCTAAGGCGAGTTTTCCGCCAGGGTGCGATGTGTGAAGCAAACACATAGCATTCCTCATCTCTGAGTTCAGGAAAAAATCGCAGCATGTTCTACAGTCTGCGTTTTTCGCAAAGCTCTGGTTCCATAGAGGTAAATAGGGCTTCAGCGAAAAACGGATTGCATCCGGATGCAATGCGTTTTTTACTGATGTTTGAACAGCGCATCAAAAACCAATTGCACCTGCACGGAAAAAAACTGAAACAATAAATACAATCAGAGATAAAACTGACTGAACTTGCCTGGAAAAACAGTTTTTTCCTGGACGGACCCTGAGAGAATCCGTAACGCTCGCGTGAAAGGGGCCTAAGGGTGAACACTGCAGTGAAATTGCATAGAATGTATGTGAATTTTGCTGAAAAAGTCTGTCACATATTTTACTTTGTCTCCAGTTAAGATGAATTAACATTATATATATATATATTTTTTTTCCCCCAAAGTAAAATCCGTGGCGTTTATGGAAAAAAAAGCAAACAAACAAACAGATGTAACATGTCCTTTCATGAATTCGGCTAATCTGTAATTTCATTCATGTGAACATTCCCTTACATGTGGATTTTTGCACATATTTTACTCTTTGCATTGCAGCTGAGGGGCAAACACCCCCGACACAGCTGTCTACGGATGAATATTTGGTTTTACGGTTTTCCCTTGTTACAAAGTCTGATTTTGACTCAGATAACTACTTCCACAAGGTGGCGCTAGTGAGATGGCTCTGTTTCCTTAGGACAGTGATGGGCAAAGTGCGGCTCTCCAGCTGTTGCTAAACTACAACTCCCACCATGTCCTGCAGTAGGCTGATAGCTATAGACAGGCTTTGCATGCTGGGAGCTGTAGTTCTGCAACAGCTGGAGAGCTGCACGTTGCCCATTACTGCCTTAGGAGATACCTCTTTGCATTGCATATGGTTAAATCCACAGTGGAAACCTGCAGCATAAATGGACATGCTGCGGTGTGAAAATCCGCACAGCAGCTCAATTTACAGCATTTTTTTCCGGCAACATCTGGAAGAAATTATTTAAAAGCTCATCCATTTTTTTCACTGTAAAACAATTCTGATTTACCGCACGCAAATCCGCAGCGCACCTTTTGTACCAATGTAATAAGATCTCCTCTCCTGGAAACCAACCTTTTTAATTGTCCTTTACCGATGGGGTGGTAATAACGAGCGTTCCCAGTGAAACCTGTCTGGCACCTCTATGACGGAACAGGGGCCTTGGGTCCATATGGTACATGGCCACACAGAATTCTGTGTTCTGTACAACACTGTGGGGGCTCAGAACACGAGTCCTAGCAAGACATGTGTACCCCGCAAACTGCTGGGTAAGCAGATTTCTTAGGACCCTTTGAGCCTGTAGAGACTTCCATAGCATCACAGTGCGAATGAGCCCTTAACCTGAAGTGCTGTAAACCAAGGTTGAACTTTTCGGCCTAAAAGTGAGGTTTACCACGAAGACGACCTGTCACCGAACAAAGAACATCACATGTCATGGCGGTTTTATCTTCTTGGTGGTGTTTCCTCAGCTAAGAGGTGGGCTCCAGGCATGACTAATGAACAGCTCCAAATATCAAACCTTCTAGATCATGTCAGAAACTTAAAGGGGTTTTCAAAGTGTTTTTTTTTTTTAATTGATCATCAGTATCTGATCGCTGGAGGACCGCCGCTGATCATCTGTTTGAGAAGGCACCAGCGCTCACCGTAACGCTGCGACCTTCTCACAGCTCACCAAGCACAGCGCCGTACATCATACAGTGGTCGTGCTTAGTACCACAGCCTAGCTCATTCACTTCTATGGGACTAAGCTGCGCCTAGGCCAGGGATGTGCAAACTGCAGCTCTTCAGCTGTTGTAAAACTACAATTCCCACCATGCCCTGCTGTAGGCTGATAGCTGTAAGCAGTCTTTGCATGCTGGGAGTTGTAGTTTTGCAACAGCTGGAGAGCCGCAGTTTGCCCATGCCTGGCCTAGGCCATGTGACCAATGAACATGACGTCACACAGCCGAGGACCCCGTCTCAAACAGTTGATCGACAGGGGTCCTGGGCCCCGACTGATCACATACTGATCGCCTATCCAGAAGATAAGTCATCAGTAAGAAAAAAAAAAATATATATGCTTGGAAAACCCCTTTAAAGGCGTTATCTGAGATTTTGATACTGATGGCCTATTCTGAGGATAGGTCATCAGTATCAGATCAGCAGGGGTCTGACTCCTGGCAATGCCGTTGATCAGCTGTTTGAAGAGGCTGCAGTGCTCAGTTGTGCGCCGCAGCCTCTTCCTCAGTGACATTCATCAGTCTCATTCAAGTGAATGGGGCTGAGCTGCAATACCAAAATCCACCACTATCCAATGGACGGCGCTGTGGTTGGTTATTAGTGCTGTGGCCTCCTCCAACAGCTGATTGGCAGGGGTACTAGGTGTTGAACCCCCACTGATCGGATACTGAAACTGTATTCTGAGGATGTCATCAAAATTAAACACCTGGAAAACCCGTTTAAAGATTGTCATCATCCCCTTAAACCTGAAGCAGGCATTAATGTCAACCAATAAATGGGTCCAGAGCAAAGTCATAGAAGGGACCAGTCTGAGAAGAGCCCTTCAGTCCATAGAAAATGGGTCACATGCCAATGCATCGCTTTCCATGGGCACCATGTAATGCCTTCATTCCCCTAGTATGGGTGCTGACAAGGATCTGGAAAATGGGACCCTCAACTACATATTGGCCCCTCTGTGCCCTATATAAAAAAAAAAAAAAACTGGTCCACCAGTGCCTATAAAATAATTTTATTTTACCTAATGGGATCCCATTTTGAGCAAGGATGTAATACAGACAATATATAGCCACGCACCTGCAACCTAAGGGCTTATTCACACCTACTGTCATCTCTGGCAGGAACCAGATATCATATTGATTGCTAAAAGCCAGACAATAGGGGATTAGAGAACCAGCGCCGCATCTGTCCATATGTGGTATTGCAGCTCAGCTGCACTGAAATGAATGGACCACTACCTGGACCAGTGATGACCAACCTACGGCCCCTGCAGTTAGGCTGGACAGTCTGATTTTAAGACTCCTGGGTCCTCCGTCCTGTTACCCCAGAACCAGGAAGCACACACTCTGTATCCGGAGGAACAGCTGGTCTGAGGCACTGCGCTGTGTCCGCTTGATTCTCTCCCGGGGAGGCGGTACGCTGCGGCTGTGTATACATGACAGTATGCAGGGGCATTCATGTAGGGGCCGGTGGTAGAAGGTGCCCCATAGCAGTGGTGACTCTTCTCCATTATTTCCCTTGATAAGTATAGCTGATGGCACCAGCCGCTGATCCCTCATGTGGGGCAAAAAAAATCTAATATAGACAGAGTGAGAAGGGGGCAAACTCAAAATATAGACAGAGTGAGAAGGGGGGGCAAACTCAAAATCTAGACAGAGTGAGAAGGGGGCAAACTCAAATCTAGACAGAGTGAGAAGGGGGCAAACTCAAATCTAGACAGAGTGAGAAGGGGGCAAACTCAAAATCTAGACAGAGTGAGAAGGGGGCAAACTCAAAATATAGACAGAGTGAGAAGGGGGCAAACTCAAATATAGACAGAGTGAGAAGGGGGCAAACTCAGATCTAGACAGTGAGAAGGGGGCAAACTCAGATATAGACAGAGTGAGAAGGGGGCAAACTCAAATCTAGACAGTGAGAAGGGGGCAAACTCAAATCTAGACAGAGTGAGAAGGGGGCAAACTCAAATCTAGACAGAGTGAGAAGGGGGCAAACTCAGATCTAGACAGTGAGAAGGGGGCAAACTCAAAATATATAGACAGAGTGAGAAGGGGGCAAACTCAAATACAGACAGAGTGAGAAGGGGCAAAATCATATATACAGAGTGAGAAGTGTGCCACCAATATATACTCAACATGCCCCCTTCATTGGGTAATGCTCACACGTACCCCCTTCATGTAAAAACTCACAGATGCGCCCACTTTACAGAAAAAATGCCCAGATATTTGCCCCTTCACAGTAGTAATGCTCACACATGCCCGCTCACAGTGTCTGCATTTCTTTCTGGCAAAGTTACCTGGTTCTGGCCCACAAAATTTATTCCATGTCTAGTGCGGCCCTCAGGTCAAAAATGGTTGGGCACCACTGACCTAGACAGTTGTGGTGCAGTTTTTGGAAGGAAAAAGCCACATTTTTCTAATCCTATCCAAACCGGTTTACTTTTTGTGTTTCTTTTTTTGTGTGGGGAAGTATATAAAACACTATACGGCATAGCCAATATATTGTAAGTAGAAATCCTGGTGACCACTTAATTTCCCCGTAGCTACACCGAATGAAACAGTGGTCACCGGCATGGTACGTCAACGGGGCGCTAGGCAACCAACACACTAAAAAGGGGCCTTCCAGAGGAGAAATGAGCGGGTCCTGTGTTCCAAATGACGAGAGGTCAGCTTCAGGTAAATCTACACCCTGCGATATTGACCAGCGAAGTCATGTGATCTCCAGCATTTATTAAAATCTTTTTTAAGTTCATAAACGACAACAAAGTTACTGTATCATTGATCGCATACAACCAGCATACAACAGCATGTCCTCAGTCTAAATGAAATACAAAAGATTTTAACTTTTTTCATACAAAGAATTTCTTTAAATTTATTGTGACATATATATATATATATATATTTTGTTACATAAAATTTGCTACAGCAATGTATCTTAAACTTTTTTTATTTTTTTAAATTCTTGCACATAATGTAAGTAAGAGTGGACAAAGACTGCGATGCTGCTCAGTCTTCTCGTTACAACTGTGCAAAAAAAAAAAAAAAAACGCTCGCCAACCTAAAGACATACATATATAGCGTCGACGCGTACATCTTGGAGTTGGTAAGAAAAGGTCTTAGGGCACCTTCACATGCTGCGGAATTTGTTGCAGAATTTTCCGCTACTGAATATTGGTTCCATTTATCCGAATGAGGATTGTGCTTGCCGCACTATTCAAATGAATGGGACGGATGTTCAGTCGTGGAAAATTCTGTAACAAAATCTGCAGCGTGTGAAGACACCCTTAGGTCTAGTTCACACTTCAGTGATTTCCATCAGTGATTGTGAGCCAAAACCAGGGGCGGGTTATTATACCTCATCTCTGTGTAGCCCCCGATCCTGGTTTCGGCTCACAATCACTGGAGTGTGAACCAAGCCTTAGGGTGAATTCACACACGGCAGAAATTTCATCTCTGTGGGGCTTGCTGCTAAAACAACTCCATTCAGATGAATAGAACTCATTTTCAGACTGAGAAAATCTGCCACGTGGGAACAGTCCCTTAAAGTGTATTTGCTCTCCATGCAACGCTAAGGTAGCCAATGATGACCGGAGCAACTGGCGATACTGGTCCACAGGAAACTCATCTGGCCAATTCCCACATGACAGAAATTTCTGATACTTAAAGGGATTGTCCCACGAACAATATTCTACAGGTTTCAAACCAGCTCCTGGATCTGAATACTTTTGTAATTGCATCCAATTAAAAATATTTAGCATAGCCAGCGAGTTATTCAATAAAATCCATCTGTATAGCGCCACCTGCCGCTTGCTTTTTTTTTCTAGTTTCTTTGTCCTGCTCACTGAGATGGATAGCTGCAACATACAGGACACACCCTCTGAGAAAGGACAAGCCCCCTGAGCTGCCAGCTTGATATAAATCTAGCAGAGCAATTAATGGGCATCCATGTGCAGTACAGGGCTGGTTCTAGCTTTGATAGGCCGCTTTTACACAAGGGTATTGAAATCAGTCAGTATTCTGGCTCTCTATTACGCACCATGAGTATTGCTTCAGGGTTTCATCAGGATTTACACGCGTATTCTTTTCTCCCTGCATTCTTGATGCACTAGCATAGCCTGTAATGTGTGTATCTGGAAACAAATACGCACAAAGCTCAGACATGCTGCGGATCTCAAATACGGACGGGAAATTATACGCCCATGTGAATATCTCTATTCATTAATATTAACAGCGGATTCCGGTACATAAAATACAGGCCATATATGGATTGCAAATATGCTCGTATGAAAGTGGCCTTAGAGATGGCTTGTCATGTACTACGACAGATTTAAATTTTTAACATTAAAAATGGGATAACCGCTTTAATACAATTTTGACTAATCTAAAAACAGGGTTGTTTCTGCTCATCCCCATTCAAAAGAATGGGACAGCCGTAGAAATATCTGCCGTATGCGAGTTCCCCCCCATCTTCTAAATCAGCCCACTGACCTAACTGCCTGCCTCAGAGATTTGTGGGCGAGAGCTACACTTGAAACACAGCGGCCCATAGGTTGTACAACTACAAGTCCCATCATGATCTCAGGGCATGCTGGGATCTGTGGTTTCACAACAGCTAGAGAAGCCCAGGCTGCGGGGCGCCACAAAAAAACAAAAAAAAAAACACACAACAAAAAAACAAAACAAGGAGTAACGCGATTGGATCTAAATCTCCAAGCATTCAAACAAATACAATAGATGGAGATACGTAGACGATATCCCCAAAATAAAAACAATTCATCCTCGTTGTGCATGTAGATGGATCAGAAAATGAGACTAGTTTATTTGAAACGGTGTGCTGTTTTAAGACAGGTCACTGAGATATATATATCTATAGAGTTATATATATGTAGACGTGTACAAACAAGAAATTTAAATGGACAAGCATAAACCATAAAGTGGAAGGAGACAAGAGGACACTTCATTTGATTGGGGGAGGGGGGTTAAAAAAAAATTGGAAGGCGGTACGAGTCCTAACAAAACATGACTGAGCTCAAATATTACCTGTACAGCCGCCTAGTCCAACGTGGCATAAAACAATGCGTTTCGTGTTGGTGGTGGGATGTCTGTTTTACATGGAACAGGTCTAATCCTCAACCAAAAAATAAAAATCTTACTATGGCAGCTTCTAGCATTGGCCTCTTCTTGCTGACAGCACTTTACCCTCAATTTACTAATATAGTATACCAAAATAAAATGTGGCAGCAGCTTCTCATGGGGATCATCATCATTCATTATCATAAAAGGTAGCCAAAATATTGAGCTTTTTTCTTTTGTCGCCTGCAGATGGCGCATGATCGGTCGGTTCTTGGCTTCGTTGGCTGAGAAGAGTGTTTAAATAAAACATAAAATAAAAGAAGAGAATCCCCCCCAAAAAACAGAGCTTATTAAAGTATTACTGTGTTGTCACATTTTATTTATTACCTTCCGTTAAAAAAAAAAAAAAAAAAAAATACTGACTGGAATTTTAAGATAGAGAAAGAGAAGGCGGAGCGGTGTGGTTAAAAACCAATGTGAACATCGAGTGACGCGGTTAAAGTCAGTATCGAAATACTTCGAAAGATGAGAGCAGCTGGATATCATCCGGAGACGTGCCAACACTATACTGCCCGGTAACAAGAAGATTCTGCCAAAATAATAATAAAAAACAAACAAACCGTAGACAGGGAAGGCGGCATACAAAACCAAGGCACGGGGGGGGTCTAGTGAATCAAAATGTTGCACTCCAATTTCGATCTACCTAGTGTAATGGCCAAACTCATGGAAGATGTTACCTTTATTAAGCCATCGGTAGATGCATGGCCTTAGGGGAGGTCTTATGTCCAACCGTGTAATAAAAAGTAACCCGTACCTGCGGCGAGGAGGGGGGTAGGGAAATGGTTCTCTACAGTGGCACAGACTGGAGGCAACGAGTTCTGCATTCTACGTTCCTAAGTGCAACATCTCCCGTAGCAGTCACACACACACAACACATTTCAAAAAATAAAAAGGGAGTGTCATTGGGTAAAAATACTACTTAAAAACGAGTGTGTGCGGGGGAGGGGGGTGGAAAGGAAAAAAAACATACAAGACGTGGAAAAAAAAACTAAACAAAAAAAAAAAAAAAACAGGAAGAGGAGAAACAAGAACAAGGTCAGTGGTCTAGTATTCTGCGTTACGGCACAGAGAGCTCTGCTGTGCCGGGGTACAAGGGTTGGTGCGAAACTGCACGCGTGGAAGATGGCGCTCTAGACTTCAGTCAGCTTTGCGGAATGAAGGAACTAGGTAACTCTGACATAAGATGGTTTCAGCTCCACCCCATCTGAAAACAGAGAGTGCAAAGATCCCAATGTGAGCCCTGATGGCATTGTCGTCCTAACAAGCATCATCCTAAAAGTCAGCAAATTCTTTTGCACATTTCTCGGTGAGAGACACGCGGATGTCCTCTTCCTCGTAGTCGTCAAAGTTGCTGGTGTCACCTGGCCCTCTGCACTTTGGTATGAACGGAGCTTCCACCTGCGGGAGAAAAAAGGGAAACATCAGACGCGACAGAAGTGCCACCGAATTGCCATGTGGATTCCAGGTTTTCCAAAACCACATCGTTGGAAAAGGTACTGCAAGTCAATATTTAAGGGGTTGTCCCTTTAAGACAATATCCACAGAATAGGGGTTAAGTGTCTGATTCTCAGGGGTTTGACCACTGGGCCCGTGCTGATCACAAGATCAATTGTTTCTCGCTGTTTGAATGGAGCAGCAGAAAGGCATGCGTGTCTGCCGCTCCACTCAAGAGGGTGGATCTAGAGTTTGGGGGGCATGGGTCCCCGTTCTCATGATCCGTAAGGAGGCCAGAGTGGTTGGATCCACGGACCAGACACTCATCCCCTATCCTATGGATAGGACAACTCGTAATCTCCATATAGCAGAGACAATCAGGAATTTAGGGGAACATTTATTAAGACCGGCATTTTATACACCGGTATTAATAAGCCCCTGCGTTGGATCCACCGAAGATATGTAGAGGCAGGAGGTGCTCCAAATGCAAGACCACTTCCTAGCTGTCTTAGGCCCCATTCACACGTCCGCATTTTAGTCTGCATCTATTCCGCAATTCTGCGGAATAGATGCGGACCCATCCATTGTGAATGGGGCCGGACGTGATGCGGAGAGCACACTATGTGCTCTCCGCATCAGCATTTGCGGAGCCGCAGCCCTGAACTTCCGGGTTTCGGCCCCGAAACATCCAGCCGCGGCTCTGAAAAAGACAGAGCAGCCTGCGGAGACAAGAATAGGCATCTCTATGGGGAGTGCCGGCATGGTGTGTTACGGACCCGCAACACACCACGGACATGTGAATGGAGCCTTACACGTAGACCAATTTCTACACCTAAACCAGGCGTAGAAAACGATGAATGAGACGGGCAAGTTCCCTTCCCCACCCACTGTTTTTTTATAGGCCTAGCGTGAGTGGGGAAGGAGTCGCAGTTTCTGCCGCAACATTGCGTGTGGCAGAATCTGAGCCAGATAGATGCCACAAAAGTGGCATCTATCTGTTCATAAATGACCCCCATAGCGCCCGATAAAAGCAGCACACACTGAGACTCTTACTTTTTTCCCTCAAAGCAAAGATTAATAAAAGCAAATTATTATAATATCCATATTCTCAAATTTGACCATTGGCAGCAGCGAGAGCTTGCTGTATGCTCCGTCTGATAACTCCTTATCTTCGGAGGAGGCAAAATACACACCTCCTCTAGACGCCTACAGATAACAGGAGCTCCTTGCCAATAAAGCGACACCCAGTAATCATTTTTTGAAAATTAAAATCTCATATTACAACCAGGCAGACATAGGACTGCGCCAGAAGCCTGTGTACGTATGTCCACCACGGCAACAATTGCACCAGTGCATCTATTATAGAAAACAAAGCAAACAGTTGTGCGCAGGAGCCGAGTGCACATAGCGCTGCGGCTTTCTAAAATCAAAGCTATTTGCAGAGTTGCTTTATTTCTTGCAAAGGTGGGAATACATTATCCTTGCAATGGGTGGGGGTCTGCACGCTGAGTACTGACAGAGGAGGGTCTGTGTTCAATGCTATAAGAATAATTTTATTAAAGGAGATGCGCTCAGTAACCCTGGGTTCACACCTGAGCGTTTTACAGCGCGTTCAAACGCGCTGTAAAACGCTCAACAGATTAAAACCAATGCATCCCTATGGGAGTGGTTCACACTTGAGCGTTTTACAGCGCGTTTGAACGCGCTGTAAAACGCCCAACGCATAAACAAGTACTTGAGCTTCTTTTGGGGCGTTTGACGCGCGTTTTGTGATTGACACCACAGTAGTCAATCACAAGACGCAGCGCGTTTTACGCGTAGCGTTCCTATTTGCAAAAACGCGCTGAAATACGCACGACAAAAACGCGCGTAAAACGCACGTTTTTAGAACGCTCAGGTCTGAACCCAGGGTAAGGGTACTTTCACACTTGCGTTGCCGGATTTCCGGCAGGCAGTTCCGTCGCCGGAACTGCCTGCTGGATACGGCAATCTGTATGCAAACAGACAGCATTTGTAGACGGATCTGGATGCGGATCCGTCTCACAAATGCATTGCAATACCGGATCCGTCTCTCCGGTTGTCATCTGAAAAAACGGATCAGATATTTATTATTTTCACATTCTTAAAAGGTCTGCACATGCGCAGACCGGAAGACCAGATCAGTCAATGCGGTAATTTTAATGCCAGATCCGGCACTAATACATTTCAACGGAAATGAATGCCGGATCCGGCAAGTGTTCTGGACGGAGACAAAACTGCAATATGCTGCGGTATTTTTCTCCGTCCAGGAACTATACAGTGACTGAACTGAAGACATCCTGAACGGATTTATCTCCATTCAGAATGCATTAGGATAAAACTGATCAGTTTTTTTCCAGTATTGAGTCCCTAGGACGGAACTCAATACCGGAAAAGAATAACGCTAGTGTGACAGTACCCTAAGTCGTCAGTAACGTTCGCCAGTCTATGATTTTTCTAGAAGCCAGTGACAGGAGCGCAGAGGCACTTAACCATTAATATTCATGAAGCCTGAATGAAGGCGCTGGTTCCCAGTGGGCTTGATGGGCCGCACGCTTATGAATATTAATCTGACCCATAAAACGGTCTGCAGCCGTAGGTAGGTGAAATTGGCCACGAGAGCAGCACTACCATGAAAACTGTGCACTGGTGCCAGCAATAACGGCCCCGGCGCAGGATTCTTGTCTGAAAACAAACCTCCAATCCTCAATCTATGAAGCAAAACTTGATGTTGTGATTCAATAAGAAATTAGAATCGGTTGTAGAACGAGTGTTAAAGGAAGCAAAACAAATAAATATTACAAATATACTGTATAAGATTTAGGGAGGGTTCACATGACGTTTTATGCCACCATTTGATGTATACATATTTAAAAAAAGATATAAAATAGAAATGCAGCACACCACGTTCTTGTATCCTGCAGAGCGCGGTAGGGTGTCCTGCTGATTGGACCGCCAGTGATCAGCTGTAAACAAGGAGGGGGAGAGGACTATATAGAAAGCCTTCCTTTCCACTGCTACTTCTCCACTTGAAAAATCGACAGGACCAGGTATGATGACATTTTCACTGCCTGGTCCTGTCAAAGTGCAGAGGGTGCCGCAGTTGCAGACAGAGCAGAGCTTCTATGAGTAATGGTAACGCCCCCGTTGCTCTTAGAGGCTCATTTGCATATATTAAAACATTTTTCTCAGCAACGCGGACGCATATGAACATGGGACCAACACAGATGTCTTCAGCTGCCGAGCGCACATGTAACAGGTCAGCCAGTGTCATAGGGACAAATCTGAAGCAATGTTTAATATTTAGCAAATGACGCCACCCTTGCGTTATAATTGTTAATTATGTTTGAGAAGTCTTATCAGATGTGGGGGAAAAAATAGGGTCATATACTATGAATCTGACATTCGGGAAGCAAAGGAGGAGATAATTATGGCTCCATATGGAGTGGGTGATCCAGTAATTGCAGCGTGTCTTTTGTAATGGATCCGCAGTCTGATTATCACAAGCGCGGCTCTGACAACCTATAAACTCCTCGCCGTTTATATCCAGGCTCATTTGTTCCTTCTCTAAAGCTGAACTGGTGGGCGAAGAAACACACGGCTGGTTATAACGGGAGTTTTACAAGAGCGCTCACCACCAGACAGATTAAGGCTGCAGCTTGTTTACCACGAAATCTTACATTCATGGAGGTTACAACTGCATTTAAAGGGTTGCTTCATTCAAGACTTCATCGGACCCTCCACTAAAAACCAGGCCTGAGAGCCATTAAGTAAGCGTGCCTCCCACTCTGGCCCGCTATCCATGTGTTACACGGACGGCCATGCAACTAAATGGTCGGCTTCCCTTGCAGCTGGGGGCATGTTAAGTGGCAGTAATAGTACAGGCTGGGTCAGCGCCGATATCACGTATCATACAAGTGTCCTATTTAAGGAAGATCTTCCTGACGAGTTCCCTTTAGGCTGGATTCACACACAGCGTTTTGCTTCTTTTTTGTGTGCCGTTTTTAATGGCTTTTTCTTAAAAGGTGTTACTTTAAAGTGTGCCTAACCTTATAAACTTTATTAAAACCTCACGTATATGTGATTAATTTTTCTAATGTACTTTTAGTTATTTTTTTTGCTGAAGTTCAGACACCAATTGCACATTGCTATGTATGGGAGTACGGACTCCCCTGTGGAGAATCTGCTGTCCTAAAGCCTGACATACAAGGGCTATGCTTCAGCAGAGCGAGCACAGGCAGAGAAGAGATGCGCTATGGGGCTCCTGCCCTGGGCTCGCTCCACCTGCAGCAAGTTATTAGCGGAGTGAGTTCAGGGCAGGAGTCCCATAGCGCATCGCTTCTCTGTCTGTGCTCGCTCTGCTGAAGCATAGCCCATGTATGCCAGGCGTTAGCAGAGCAGCGATGTTACAGCCTGTACAGCGCACAGTGAGGACACAGCGGAGTCCGTATTCCCATACACAGCGGTGTACACGAGTACGGATTCTAAAGTGCAACAGGTGCTTAAACTTCAGCCCATTTCACTAGGGAAAAAAAAGAAAAAGTCTAATTCTAGAACATTAGAAAAATTAATTTAATCACATTTACAGTAGGTCTTAATAAAGTTTATTTATGAGCTTAGGTGCACTTTAAACGCTACGGATATGTTCACACAGTGGAATTTTCATGTGGATTTCAGAGGATGTGCGAGCTGTATCTTATGCATGTGTGGCAGCGATCCGTCGGTCAGCCCTGGATTTCTGCCACAGAAATTTAAGTACACATCAGATATTAATCCTTCGTGGGAGAAAGCCTGTAGAAAATGTAAGAAAGTCTACATACACGATATATTTATTTGTGGTGTTTTAGTAGCTTTTTTTTGTCTCTGTCGTGTTTTTATCAAAATGTAAGATACTGAGAGAATAGCTTTTTTTTGTTGCCGTTTTTACAAAATGAAAATAAAAATGTTTGAAATTCATGACAATTTTTACAACTGTGTAAAAAAGCTGTAAAAATACTGTGTGTAATTGCGCCCTTGAGCCAAGTCTTAAGTCCTACTGTGCATATATGCAAAGAATGCGAACCGTAACAGGTTAGTCTACATTTGCAAGAAAATATTGTCCTTTGTGAACCTGTGGGATGGATATATACGGATCAGGAGCTTGAGCCTGACCTGCATCATTTTTTACACTGGCGAGGACGTTGGTTCGTCCTGCTCGAGGTTTATTAGTGGCAGTGTAGGGTATGGCTGCTTTGTTCCGTACACGCGCCCTATTCAAACGGCTGATCAGTGGGCTGCCGAGAGTCAGAAACCCACCAGTTTTACCACACTGCATAAGCCTTTTAAAGGGGTTTAACATGTCAGACATAAGAATCGTACAGGAGGTGTGGGAGGTCTGTCGCTAGTAGGTTTCTGCACCATCTCTTTATCTAAAAATGAAAAAATAAATTAAGCAACTCTGCATAAAATCTTCATTAGAAAAAAATTACAATCTATCGTTTTGAGCATACAGCTCCTCTGCGGGTCTATGTATCTCCACGTTTGCAGACTTAAACATGTAGTTGGCTCCTCCAGGCACCAACTGCATGTTATCAATTGGTAGGGGGCAGAGGGAAGGGAGTAGGACTGTACAGTCTGACTACGCAGGAACTGAATACACAAAACGGTAGAATTTATAATTTTTTTTTTAAATCAAGGCTATTTGCCAAAATGTGCTTCATTTTTTGTTGAAGGTGCAATATAACATGTTGGTAGCTGAAGTGAACACGGCACCCGACCGACGACATATTCCAATGTATTGTGGGAATACCTTTCTCTGGTAGATTGCGATCCAATCTGTAGTGGCAAACCACTTGTGGTTCTTAATATCGTTGACGCCGTTCTTCAGATTCCCATATCGTTTGGTCAGATCTACCTGCAGCAAATTCCTTAGTAAGTCTTTAAGATCTGAACTGAAGTGGGATGGAAACCGTACCTGCGGCAGAAGGAAAAAAAGGTGTTCAGAATGAAAATTCCTCACGTTCTCACAACATTATTTCGAGCTTGCTCCTGCCTGTATAATTCACCAACGGGATCACCGAATATACAGGACTCCGGCAAGAATATTGTGCCAAGTCCCAAAACAGGATAAAGGATAAGTGTCTGACCGGCGATCGATCATGAGTTCGCCCATCTGATTGGAATGGCGGTCATGGATGTGTGCTGCTGCTCCATTCAACTCTATGAGGCTACCGGACATAGCCAAGCGCTTGTATGCTGCTACCTGCAGCAGTCCCATGGAGTTCATACACATGCGCGACAACCAATTAAAGCGGGGAACAGGAGGCCCAATTTGCCATGATGGGTGCGGCAGACCCCAGCAGTCGGACAGCTGATAGACACTTACCTCCTATCCTGTGCATACAACATAAGTTTACCATAGGATAACGCCTTTAAAAAAGTGTAAAATAATAAAAATAGGCTCCTCTGCCAGTATCGTTCTTAAAGGTGTTATCCCATGATTAATTCAAAAAAGAAAATCGGACATCATATAGTACATGCTCATTCTAACAAAGCTAGAACCAGCCCTGAACCTCATATGGATCCAAAGATCTCCCCATTCATTGCTCTGCTAGATTTATATCAAGCTGATCGCTCAAGGGGAGTGTCCTTTATGCTGCAGGAGGCAGTTGAAGGATGAAACTGAGCATGTGCGGCCTTCTCAGTGAGCAGGGCAAAGAAATAAGAAAATACTAACAAAAAAACAGCTGGTGGCGCTGTACAGATACTGAACAACCCAGTGGCTACGCCAAATTTCTTATTACGTGCAATTACAAAATTATTTAGATCCAGGTGCTGGTTTGAAATTTGTAGAATATTTTTCATAGGACAGCCCCTTTAAGTTTCCAAGTACCTCTGTGTTCTTTACTTCCTTGTCCCTCTTAACATGGAGGAAGTTTCTGCTCAGCCAATCACTGGCCGCAGCATCAAACGCCTCAACCAGTGATCATTCCCTAGGTGTTGAGAGGGAGGAGGAAGTAGAGACGGGCGAGGTGTCGGCAAACATTGGATTAGGTGTAGTGAGGGAGGGGTTGGTAAGGGGAGTACAACTTTGTAATACTTTATACCATTATGAGACGTTCCAAAATTTTTGATCTGCCAGGTCCTGTTCACGCAGCGGAATTTGCTGGCAGAATTTTGGCTCATACACCGCACCAAATTTCTGGTGGCGACCACGTGGTGTCTGCCTCCTATTGTTTTCAATGGGAAGCAGCGCTGCAGTTCACGTGCCAGGGGTTTAAAGCCATGACTGTGCCAAAGGCGTGGTGTCCGGACAGACGCCCCCTTGAAGCCGCAGCGGGTGTCTGCTTGCAGTTCAGCTCTAATCAAAGGGTATGCGCCGGGTTCTGTGTAACTTACCTTTCCAGAAACAATTTTTTCATATATTTGAATGGGCTGATCAGCGAAAAATGGAGGATAACCTGCCGCCATTTCATAGATTAACACACCTAATGCCCACCAGTCGACTGCTTTATTATAGCCCTGTAATAGAAAAGAAAAAAAAATACTGTGCTAGTAACATGCGGTCTGTACAGAGATATTTTATTCCTTTGTACTGTAAACTTTTGCGTAGCCATATGCAATGACTGGCTGGATCAGGAGAACATCTTTAGGTATACGGCTGATTAATTGTCTTTGGGTATACTAGTAAGATGCTTAACTTTGCAGTCTAAAATGTCTGTAGCCTGCAAGTGTCTTCACACGTTGCGGAAATTTCTGCTCGAGAATCTGCAACATTAAAGGGGTTCTCCAACCCTTCAAAAAGCACCACAATATGCCGGGCCCCCAGAGGAAATAGACCAGCCAATGGCAGGCAGGGATGAACAACCCTAGCATCGCGGGTGACACTAGGGAGGCTCGTGCCCGTCTACCATTGGCTGTGTACTCTAAAAATGATACTGCACAGATACAGACTGAAGTCAATGTCGAGTGCGTCCCCGGCAATCATGTAGATGGGGTGAAACGCACTTACAATAGAGAACCTGTGTGAATACGCCCTGACAGCAGGACCTAAACTAGCAGGAAGTAAGAAATGACAGGACACGATATATGGTCTACTTGTTGCTTGCCTTGCTCAAAATAATTTCTGGTGCCAGGTATTCTGGGGTTCCACATAATGTCCAAGTTCTTCCCTTTACTCGCTTGGCAAACCCAAAGTCTGTGACCTGTAAAACAAAACTTGGATGTCACTTTCTCTACTTCATCTCAGAACATAAAACACTACGTACTGACATGTATATTTTATTTTTTATCTGTTTTTATGTTTGCATTGCATATTCTCTATATTTTGCATTCTGTACCCGATTATTGGGGCAGCCATCTTGCATCAGCTGCAAACAGCATTCAAAGACCCGCTTTCCAGCAGCCACATGGTTCATAGGAACCTATTGTCTGGAGATGACTCATTGACTTCTATAGGACGGAGTTGTGGGCATGCTCTGTGACCCGAGAAGAGGTCACTGTGCAGTGAGGGGGAATAGATAGGATGTGATCATCACCTGTGGTGAATACTGTGTTATCGACTTATAGGTGTTATATATCATTATTATCTTGGCTGTGATAATGATATAACTGACGGAAAGTGACCCCTACAGAACAAGAAGTGTAAGTCAATGGGGTATATCGTGAGCGGGTGGTATCTGTCCTAGATGTCATAAGCGGAGGGTGATCCACGTCTGCAGTAACTATAGGCCTGTCCATCATGAACATACACTGTAAACGAGGCCACTCACCTGAATATATCCTTGTTGGTCAATTAAGAGATTTTCTGGTTTGAGATCTCTGTAGATGAGGTCTAACGAATGGAGGTACTCGAATGTTAAAACTATCTGAGCTGCATAGAACCGTGCGTGGGGCTCGCTGTAAAGAAATAAGGCACCTTAGATTCCTCCAGCGAGATCCCACAGCCCAAACCCACGTACAGACAGACACCAATGCAGAAGGACTGACCTGAACCTGCCAATTCTTCTTAGATGCGAGAACATTTCACCCCCAGGCACATATTCCATAACCATATATAAATTTGAATTATCCTGTAGGGAACATAAAAAACAAAAAACATTAAAAACACAGGACCACAATAAGAGGGGCAGATATAACATTATGCATGACTTTTACTATTATGCCTTTTATTGTAGGAAACATTTTAGGAAAGGAATGAGTACAGACAGAGCTCGTATATCTGTACTACTGCGAGTCCATTACACGACCAGGACAGATTTCAATTCAAGAGATTGTCCTGGATTAGGAAAAACAGCACCACACCTGCCTACTGGTCGTATCTGGTACTGCAGCTCAGCCCTAATCTCAGAGATAACCCAATACCAGAGATAACCCACAGATGTGTTTCTGGAATTGGAATAGTGTGAGGAATTAAAGGTGGTGTTCAGGCTGTCAGTATTGATGACCTATCCTCAGGACAGGTAATCAATATCAGATCAGTGGGGGTCCGATACCCGTCACCCCCACCAATTATCTGCTGGAAACTCTAAAGCAGGGATGCTCAACCTGTGGCCCTCCAGCTGTTGCAGAACTACAACTCCCAGCATGCCTGGACAGCCTACAGCTATTAGGACATGCTGGGAGGAGTTGTAGTTTTTCAACAGCTAGAGGGCCGCAGGTTGGGCATCCCTGCTCTAAAGTATATGGAGCGGAAGCTGAAGGCTCCATACATGGTGTCGTTTATGGCGCCAGTGTACTATAGCTCAGCTTCATGGCATCTTCTTTGCTCTGCTGCCTGGCCCCGAGATCTCACCCATGTGCCAGCAGCAGTACCAATAGCGCATGTACCGTGACGATCTCAGAGTGGAGATGTCCAGTCTGAAATATTCACTGCACTGGCGGAGCAGGGAGGATACCCGGCCATGTCAATCTCACTGGGAGCGGCAAAAGGAAGAGGTGGAGGCGAAGCGGTGCTCCGAAAACCATCCATCTATGATTTCTCTGCATTGGTAATACCGATTTCAGATAGGAGGGGCTCATATGAGTCAGCATGATCAACCCTACCAGGCGACACGCTTGGTTTTAATAGGGTTTGTCATGGTGACAGAAGCTGTTTTTGAGGGGGTCTCATCTGAGGCCCCCTCCATTAGCTAAGGCAGAGAACCACTGCAAAAAAGGAACTCTCCCAGCTTGTCTCGGTCATTTAATGATTCAGTCCCCAGCAGAAAATTGGGATTAGTGCAGATTTCCCCTGATGATAAGATCAGTAATTCCCACAGCAGGAACTCTAAGGCAACAGCTTATCCTTGGGGAGAAAAAAAAAACGTGACCCAGTGCGAGTTGTAATGGCAGCCATATTGGCTAAAGATGTAAGCGACTCAAGGCATCTTCTTCATTTTAGGCTTCTTTCACACTTGCATTTTTATTTTCCAGGATAGAGTTCCGCCCTGGAGCTCAATAGCGGAAAAGAACTGATCAGTATTATCCCCATACATTCTGAATGGAGAGAAATCCGTTCAGGATGCATCAGGATGTCTTCAGTTCAGTCTTTTTGACATTTAAGGACGGAGATAATACCGCGACATGCTGCGGTTTTATCTCTGTCCAAAATTCCGGAAGACTTGCCGGAATGCCGGATCTGGCATTTTTACCCATTGGAATGCATTAGTGCCGGATCCGGCATTCAATATACCTACCGCATGACAAGCGGAGAAACTGATCCGCTCTTGCAATGCATTTGTAAGACGGATCCGTAGCCAGATCGGTTTTCAAATGCTTTCCGTTTGCATGCAGATTGCCGAATCCGGCAGGGGGATCACTCTGCCGCAAGTGTGACAGTACCCTTAACTGGAAATGTTCTTTATAGAGGAGCAGTCGCTTCTCCTGACCGGTCTGATAATAAATACTTCAGAAACCATTCTGGAGCATTTTTTTCTTCAATCTCTGCATAGGTATTCCTCTGTTATTCCTCCTAGAAATTTATGAATTAAACCACTGGGTCTTACCAGTTGGAAAGTGGCGTCCCTACATACTCTGGCACTGTACGATCAGCGCTCAGCTGCTAGCATCAGACTTTCAATGGATGTACTCTTCTTACAAGGCCAAACGAACAAGTAAAGGGGTTGTCAAGCTTTTTTTTTTTATTTTTTTTTTTTACTTTAACTAGCAATGTGTTGTACCAGTTGGTAAAAAACCCAGCAGCTTGCGAACACGTCACTGCTGAGGCCAGTTATTGAAGGCAGTGGGACATGAGACCCCATCTGTCCAAAGTTTACAGGTCGGGGACCAGAAAGACCATTAAAGACAGTGGCAGGGAGCAGGCAAGTACGATTTTCCACAACCAAAGCACACCGATTAAAAAGAAAAAAAGTGCTACTGACCAACAATAACACCTCACGTGATGAACAATAAAAAGGTTGTGCTGTGGCTCATAATTCCGATAACTAACATCTGGAGGCAGTGACTGCTCCTTAATACGCTTCAAAAAATAATGTTAAAAAAAAAAAAAAAGCACAATAAATAAACCAACATTAGGCCTCATGCACACGGCTGTATATATTTTGTGGTCTGCAAATGAAAGATCAGCAAAATACAGCAGTCAGTGTTGTATCCGCAATTTTTGCAGACGCATTGACATCAGTGGGTCCGTATGTTGTAGACCAGGCATGCTCAACCTGCGGCCCTCCAGCTGTTTCAAAACTACAACTCCCAGCATGCCCAAACAGCCTACAGCAGGGCATTGTTGTTTTACAACAGCTGGAGGGCCGCAGGTTGAGCATGTGTGGACATACTCTATCTTTAGAATGATCCGTGTGCTTTCTGCATCCGTATGTCCTTTCTGCAAAATGCAGACCACGGAGCCCCCAAC
The DNA here is from genome assembly GCA_033119425.1 of Bufotes viridis. Taxonomy (NCBI): domain Eukaryota; kingdom Metazoa; phylum Chordata; class Amphibia; order Anura; family Bufonidae; genus Bufotes; species Bufotes viridis. The sequence continues at coordinate 141,636,310 of CM065596.1, forward strand.
GTCAATGGATTTGCAGGCCACAAAATACATACCGTCAAGTGCACGGGGCCTTATTCATACATAATCAGGAGGAGTAACTGAGGAATCCCCATTACATTATTGCTGCTTAGTGGGAGATTTAGGAGCTGGCAGCAGCGCCGCTCCTGGGGGCTCTTGGGACTGATGGGCCCCCTCTTTGTAGGAGAGGTCCCCCATAATAGATCATAACCTCTCCTCAATACTAGAGGGTCTTACAGTACTAGATTGGGAACACAAAACCCAGAGCTGAAGACTTTCTGCACAAATCTAGACAAAACCCAGCAGGGTCAGTAATGGAGACCTTTACCTTGAAGGAATACTCCAACCTGACCAGGAAAGGGAAGTTGACGGCCTGTAATATCCTCTTCTCGTTCAGCGTGTGTTCTATCTGCTTCAGTTTTACCACCTGTAGAAAGGAAACATCTGTAGTGAGCCACGAATGGCCTGATCCTTCAGAAGAAAACATCACTGCAGACTATTACTGGAGGATTTGACCACGTGATATCACGTGGCCATGTCCACGGAGGTGCGTGCCCTCCGACTGCTAATAAAGGCGCCTCCTGGCATGACTGTCCATACTGCACGTGCTTTTAAAGGGGTTTTCCCATCAATACTCTGGAAAGGTCATCAGTATCTGATAGGTAGGGGTCCGACCCCGGGACCCCCTCTGATCAGCTGTTGGGGAAGGCACTGGCACTCCTGTGAGCATTGCAGCCTTCTCCATGCTTGCCAAGCACAGCGCCATACATTGTATAGTGGCCGTGCTTGGTATGGCACTAAGCCCCATTCACTGGAGTGGGGCGGAGCCGCTCCTAGGCCACGTGACTGATGAACGTGACATCAATCGGCCTAGGAAAAGTTGACAGAATGTCTCAGTGCTACAGGGACCGCCGCTGTTTTCTCAAACAGCTGATCGCTGGGGGTCCTGGGTGTTGGACCCCCACCAAATCAGATACTAGTCTTGGAAGACCCCTTTAACTAGCATCCTGAACTGCACCCATGTTAGGGGCGCTCATCTCACCATCAGTGAGGACCAAACCGTTTTAACCCCTTGAGGAACAGAAGAATTTTCTATTTTCCCTTTGCATTCGTTTTTTTTTTTTTTTTTTTTTTAATTCTTTAACCACCTCAGCCCCCCTAGCTTAAACACCCTTAATGACCAGGCCACTTTTTACAATTCCGCACTACACTACTTTCACCGTTTATTGCTCCGTCATGCAACTTACCACCCAAATGAATTTTACCTCCTTTTCTTCTCACTAATAGAGCTTTCATTTGGTGGTATTTCATTGTTGCTGACATTTTTACTTTTTTTGCCATTAATACAAATTTAACGAAATTTTTGCAAAAAAATGACATTTTTCACTTTCTGTTGTAAAATTTTTCAAAAAAAACTACATTTCTATATAAATTTTTCTCTAAATTTATTGTTCTACATGTCTTTGATAAAAAAAGTCCAATAAGTGTATATTTATTGGTTTGGGTAAAAGTTATAGCGTTTACAAACTATGGTGCAAAAAGTGAATTTCTGCATTTTGAAGCAGCTCTGACTTTCTGAGCCCCTGTCATGTTTCTTCAGGTGCTAGAATGTCAGGATAGTATAAATACCCCCAAATCACACCATTTTAGAAAGAAGACACCCCAAAGTATTCACGGAGGGGCATGGTGAGTTCATGTATCATTTCATTTTTTTCACAAGTTAGCGGAAAATGACACTTTCTGAGAAAAAAAAAAAAAAAAGTTTCAATTTCTGCTAACTTCTGGCAAAAAAAGAAATCTCAGACGGACTCACTATGCCCTCAGTGAATACCTTGGGGTGTCTACTTTCCAAAATGGGGTCATTTGTGGGGTGTTTGTACTGTTCTGGCATTTTGGGCGGGCTAAATTGTGAGCCGCCAGTAAACCTAAAGGTACTGTTATTTGAGCCTTTATGCACTCAGGCTGCAAAAAGTATCACTTATGTATCGCCGAGCTGGAGAAGTAGGTCAATGTGCTTGAGTGTATTTACATATACCCATGTTGGGTGAGAAATATCTCTGTAAACTGACAACTTTGTATAAAATTTTTTAAAAGTTGTCGCTACAGAGATATTTTTCACACACAGTATGGGTATATATAAAAATACACCCTAAAACACATTGCCCTACTTCTCCTGAGTACGGGGATACCACATGTGTGACACTTTTTGCAGGCTGGGTGCGCAAAGGGGCCCTAAAACCAATGAGTACCTTTAGGATTTCACAGGGCATTTTTACGCATTTGGATTCCAGACTTCTTCTCACGCTTTAGGGGCCCCTAAAATGCCAGGACAGTATAAATACCCCACATGTGACCCCATTTTGGAAAGAAGACACCCCAAGGTATTCCGTGAGGGGCATGGCGAGTTCATGTAAAATTTTATTTTTGTCACAAGTTAGTGGAATATGAGACTTTGTAAAAACAAAATAAAAAATATATATATCAATTTCCGCTAACTTGTGCCAAAAATAAAATTCTGTGAACTCGCCATGCTCCTCACTGAATACTTGAGTGTCTTCTTTCAAAATGGGGTCACATGTGGGTATTTATACTGCCCTGGCATTTTAGGCTTCAAAGCGTGAGAATCCAAATGCGCAAAATGGCTCAGAAATTTAGGTACTCATTGTTTTAGGGCCCTTTGTACTTGGCTGCAAAAGTGCCACCATGTGGTACGCTGATCCAGGAAGTGAAGGTCAGCTGGGGTGTATTTTACATATACCATGCTGCGTGTGAGAAATATTGCTGTAAACGACAACTTTTTACATTTTTTTATTCAAAGTTGTCAATTTACAGAGATATTTCTCACACAAAGTATGGGTATATGCAAAAATACACCCCAAAACACATTGCCCTACTTCTCCTGAGTACGGCGATACCACATGTGTGCCACTTTTTGCAGCCAAGATGCGCAAAGGGGCCCTAAAACCAATGAGTACCTTTTAGGAGGGCATTTTTACGCATTTTTCTTCTCACGCTTTAGGGCCCCTAAAATGCCAGGGCAGTATAAATACCCCACATGTGACCCCATTTTGGAAAGAAGACACCCCAAGGTATTCTGTGAGGGGCATGGCGAGTTCATAGAAGATTTTTTTTGGCACAAGTTAGCGGAAATTGATTTTTTATTGTTTTTTCTCATAAAGTCTACCTTTCTGCTAACTTTTGACAAAAAGTTAAATTGTTCATGGACTCACTATGCCCTCAGCGAATACCTTGGGGTGTCTTCTTTCAAAATGGGGTCACATGTGGGGTATTTATACTGCCCTGGCATTTTAGGGCCCTAAAGCGTGAGAAGAAAATGCGCAAAAATGCCCTTCCAGTAGTAATCATTGTTTAGGTCCTTGCATTTGGCTGCAAAGTGGCACACATGGTATCGCCGCATCAGGAGAAGTAGGCAGTGTTAGGGTGTATTTACATATACCATATTTGTGTGAGAAATATCTCTGTAAACTGACAACTTTGAATAAAAAATGTAAAAAGTTGTCGCTTACAGAGATATTTCTCACACCCAGCATGGGTATATATAAAAATACACCCCAAAACACATTGCCCTACTTCTCCTGAGTACGGCGACACCACATGTGTGACACTTTTTGCAGCCAAGATGCGCAAAGGGGCCCTAAAACCAATGAGTACCTTTAGGATTTCACAGGGCATTTTTACGCATTTGGATTCTCATGCTTTAGGACCCTAAAATGCCAGGGCAGTAGAAATACCCCACATGTGACCCCATTGTGGAAAGAAGACACCCCAAGGTAATCCGTGAGGGGCATGGCGAGTTCACAGAAAAAAAAAATTTGGCACAAGTTAGCGGAAATTGATTTTTTTTTTTTTTTTTACAGTCTCATATTTCACTAACTTGTGACAAAAATAAAATTTTGCATGAACTCGCCATACCCCTCACGGAATACCTTGGGGTGTCTTCTTCTAAAATGGGGTCACATGTGAGGTGTTTGTACTGCCCTGGCATTTGAGGGTCTCCGCAATCATTACACGTATGGCCAGCATTAGGAGTTTCTGCGATTCTCCTTATATTGAGCAGACGAGTAATGAGATTTTTTTCCCGCTCAGCCTCTGCACTGAAAAGAAAAAAATGAACGGCACAGATTTCTTCATTCGCATCAATCAATGTGGATGAAAAATCTCTGCCCAAAAATGTGCAAAAACAAAACGGCACAGATTTCCTCATTCACATCGATCAATGTGGATAAATAAATCTCTGCCAAAAATGTGCAAAAAAGTAGTAAGGCCCCATTCACACGTCCGTAAATGTCAACCGCATCTATTCCGCAATTCTGCGGAATAGATGCGGACCCATTCAGTGTGAATGGGGCTGGCGGTGATGCGGAGAGCACACTATGCGCCGCCGCATCAGCATTTGCGGAGCTGCGGCCGCAAACTTCCGGGTTTCGGCCCCCAAGCATCCGGCCGCAGCTCCGCAAAAGATAGAGCATGTCCTATTCTTGTCCGCACTGCGGACAAGAAAAGGCATTTTCTATATAGTTCTGGCAATGTGCGGATCCGCAAAATGCGGAAAGCACATTGTTGGTGTCCGTGTTTTGTGGATCCGTGGATCCATGGATCCGCAAAACACATACGGACGCCTGAATGAACCTTACAGTGGGGTAATTAGTGTCAGGGGGTGACAGGGGGTGACATGGGGTGATCGGGGTTAATCAGGGGTTAATCAGTGGGGGGTGGGGTGGATGGGTGGGGGGTCTGTGTGGTGTTTTGGTGCACTTATAAAGCTTTGGTGGTCCCAAGCAAATGGGACCACCAAAGGAACGATCAGCAGCATATCAGACGCTGTTAACAAAACAGCGCCTGATATGCCATTTTTATCTTCTACAGCCTGCCAGCGCACGATCAGCGCTGGCAGGCTGTAGCTACCTTCTCCTCGACGTGATCCTGTGAACGCGCGCACGTGCGCGCGCGCGTTCACAGGAAATCTCGCCTCTCGCGAGATGACGCGCGGGCGCGTCAAGGAGGAACAGACCGACCGCCCGCAGGACGCAATCCTGCGTGAGGCGGTCGGTAAGCGGTTAATCTAATCTTGCTGTATGAGACTTTTTTTGCAGGATGAGTTGTGCTTTATGTAGTTGCTATTTTATGGTACATAAAATCCTACAAAAAAACAAACAAAAAAAACAAAAAAAAAACAATTCCGCTGCAGTTTTCACCTTGCTTTAAGTATATTCCAATCACCAGAAATTTTTTTTTAATTTACTTTTAAATCTTTTTTTACATTACACACAGTTGTCAGGCCACACCCATGTATGTCCTGACAGGAAAAATGGTCAGACAGCCTTGGGGGTCCTTCAAATGGACTGTGGGGCCGTCTGCCCATAATAGGTACGGCCTCGATCGCATCACAAAGAATCCCTGTGATGTAATCAGAGGGGGACGTCCCATTAAGCCCTACCCATTCAATTCCACAATCAGCATCGATCATGGCATTTAAGGGGATACCCACTGTCTGTAATGGCTCATTCACACGACTGTGTCCGTTTTTGACGGTCGTGTGCATTCCGCATTTTGCGAATCGGACCTTCTTATGTGTAGAAATGCCTATTATCGTCCGGAATTATGGACAACAACAGGACGAGTTTTCTTTTTGTGGAATGGAAGTTCGGACGTGGACAGCACGCGGAGTCCTGTCCGCATCCTTTGTGGCCCCTTTGAAATGTATGTCAGTTCTGCAATTTTGATGCGGACAGAAATGCATGGTCGTGTGAATGGGCCCTAAGGGTACGTTCTCACACATACATTAAATATAATGGTCTACGAGGCGGCGGGTTAAAGGAACTGCGCTGCGTATACCCAGGTGTCTGTATACAGATGAGGGACAGGCGATAAAGAGACTACAGGCCAATGGTTAAAGAGACCTCCACCTTCTTATATCACAAGGAGGCAGCGCACTTTAGATCCTGCAATGCTTTTCTATGGTTGTACGTTAGCCCACCCTGCGTCTAGAACTCTAATTTTGACTCATAACCTTCAAGCACAAGACTTATCGCATAAGTAACGTCTGTGAACAAGACATTTAGTGCTTTTGCTGCGTTAACCATTGCAATGAGGAGCACTCGGGGGCCGACACTTGTTGAGCGTTACGACTCTCTGATCTGTACAGGAAATGGCTGCTTCCACCACCTCTGTGGGCGGCAGGTAGAAGCTTAAGAGCGACCTACGCGCCGCGCGCCAAACCACAGACTAACGGCATGGCAGAGCACCAACAAAGCAAACGCTCACAGCATCAACAACCTAAGTCCTCGAGTGAAAACTATCAGTCCCAGCGTGCCCTAAAAGCCAGAGACTGGCAGGCATGACAGGAGTTGTAGTTTCACTAGTTAGAGGGCTGCATGCTGTAAAGTGAACCTTAAAGGGAATGTCCATCTTTGACACCTTACTTTTAGACCCTGACCACTCGGTGTCTATTTTCTAATCTCGCTTTATAATGTTGGAAGGTTTTGTCCCCTGCATCGACCCGGCTAATTAAATCTGCATACCGATATATTATTGAAGTCCCACATTTACTAACAGGAGTGCGTTTAGATTTTGGCATAAATTAGATGAATCAAGGTTTAGAGAAATTATCTGCAGCATCCCGGGAAGAGGCTTGGCCCAATATGTGACCTTTTACACCAAAATTGTGCCGATTCTGTCTGAAACCATACTAACTAGGGTTGTCACGTAACAGAATTTAAACTGCGATTTCAATACAAGTATTCGGATACCGGATTTAAAAAATATAAACAAAACAAAAAAAAAAATATGAAGTCCGTCCAGTATTAAAATGTAAAACATTTACCGAATTGACCCGCACATTAACTGTAAATAATATCGCACCTTCCCTCTATTCCTCTCCAACATCCAGTCCCATGTAAATAGCATCACTATCCCCCATCCAACCTTCTGTAACATCCACTCCCATGTAAATAACATCACTGTCCTCCCTCCAACCTTCAGCAACATCCAGTCCCATGTAAATAAAACCTTCTGTTTTTTTTGCGGATCCATTGAAATGAATGGTTCTGTATACGGAATGCAAAAAAACGGATGTAAACTGAAAATAAATGTCACATCGCATGCATGAGCGTCATTTGATAAATTGGACGCAAAGTATAGCAATGCAGACTCCTGCAAAATGGACCTTAGAAACTCGCCTCCTGACATATCTCCCTGTGTTTTTGCATGAATTTGGAGCAGAATTTTTTTTACATTGTAAAGATAAGAGTTTAAAGGGATTCTGTCACCAGATTATAGCCTATATAGATGCGGACATGCACGGCTAGATCGCCGCACTATATCTGAGCCATAGCGCTGCGCTTTTTTATTCAGTGTAAAAAATGATTTTATTGATATGTATGTAAATCAGGGTGTTAATGTGCCCAAGGGGCGGTACCAACCTATCAAAATCATTTTTTACACTGAATAAAAAAGCGCAGCGCTATGGCTCAGATATAGTGCGGACATGCTAGCGGCGATCTAGCCGTGCATGTCCGCATCTATATAGGCTATAATCTGGTGACAGAATCCCTTAAAGGGCATCTGTCAGCAGTTTTGTCCCTATGACACTGGCTGACCTGTTACATGTGCCCTTGGACGCTGAAGGCATCTGTGTTGGTCTCATGTCCATATCTGCCCGCACTGCTCAAAAAATTATGTTTTGATATATGCAAATGAGCCTCTAGGAGCAACGGGGGCGTTACCATTACACCAGGAGGCTCTGCTCTCTCTGCAACTGCCGCGCCCTCTGCACTTCGACTGACAGGACCAAGCATGATGGCATTTTCACTACCTGAGTCTGTCAAACAAAATTGAAAGGGAGAAGGCAGTGCTGCTAGGTATAATGGTAACGCCCCAGTTGCTCCTAGAGGCTCATTTGCATATAATAAAACCTAATTTTTCTCAGCAATGTGGGCACATATGAACATGGGACCAACACAGACGTCTTCAGCTGCCAAGCGCACATGTAACAGGTCAGCCGGTGTCATAGGTACAAAACTGCTGACAGATGCCCTTTAAGGGAGGACGTTCACTTACCTTCTGCTTATCCAGGATCTTCATGGCGTAATACTGATCGGCTCCTTTATGCTTCACCAACATTACTCTTCCAAACGAGCCAGTGCCCAGTGTCTTTATCCTCTCGAAGTCATCTAGGCTGGCGGTGTTCTGGGAGAGACAGACACGTTATGTCGCTTAACTATTTGACGTGTGGAATGCTCGCTTGGCACGGGGAAGCTGTTTGCATTGGACCACGTACAAATCTAACAGAAGTCAGGCTGACTAACAGGTTTATGAGCATTCTGGCGTGGATGCAGCGTATGACTGGGTACACAAACTGATTACAAACGTGTAATAAGTGCAGCCATTGTGTTCACATCCACAAGACTCATCCACGTGATCTGCCACCAGTTACCTCCCAATACAGCCACAGTAATGGCCGCTGCTCGCAAGTGCGGTACGCATTTAGAGACGATGGACTTGTCAGGTCTGTGTATTGCACACTAACGGTTTTCTGCTCACAGTACACATTATTACAGTAACATGTCGATACATTGTAGCAGCTTGTGACCATTATCTCCCAGTACAAATCATCAGCCTCCCACGTTACTTCCCTTTCCTCGTCACTGGGCTGGGTTTTTTTTTTTTTTTTTGCAGAAAATGTGGGGAAGATTTGACAACCTCACTTACTTGTCTTGAGACTGTAATCCATCGCACCACGTGTGAATTCAGCCTTAAGCTGCTAAAATATATTACCAAAATTCACATATACTCATCTGCTCCTCAAAGGGATACACACAGAGCCCCGTCACGAGACAATATAAGATCCAATTCATGTTCCATGAATGAAAGCAGATGTGGGAAAGTTAAAGGGGTCCTCTCACTTCAGTAAAGGACATTTATTATGTAGAGAAAGTTAATACCAGGCACTTACTAATGTATTGTGATTCTCTATATTGCCTCCTTTGCTGGCTGGATTCATTTTTTCATCACATTATACACTGCTCGTTTCCATGGTTACAACCACCCTGCAATCCAGCATCGCTGGTTGTGCATGCACACTATAGGAAAAAGTGCCTGGACCGTGGGAGCGCACATAGGCCGGTGCTTTTTTCTGTAGGGTCACCGCTGCTGGACTGCAGGGTCAGCAAAGGAAGCAATATGGATGATAACAATACATGAGTAAGTGCCCTGTATTAAATTTGTCTACACAATAAATGATATTTGCTGAAGTGAGACGACCCATTGAAGGGGAACCCGTCACTAGGAAGGTGCAGCGTCATCTGCAGGCAGCATCTTATAGAGCAGGAGCAGCTGAGCAGATTGGTGTATAGGTTTGTGGAAAAAAACTAAAAAGTTAGCAAAACTTACTTATTACTCATTTATATCCCTGCTCATTCTGGGCTTTGCGGCCCAGGAGGCGGTCCTATCAGTGATTGACAGCCTTCCCTCTATTACTGCATACACAGAGAGACCTGTCAATCACTGATAGGACCGCCTCCTGGACTGCAAAGTCCAGAATCAGTAGGAATTAAAAGGAATAAAATTACAGAAGTTTTACATAATCTTTCCACAAAATGATACATCAATCTGCTCAGCTCCTCCTGCGCTATAACCGGCAGCCCGCACTGCACATTCATGGTGACATGGTACAGTCCGGAAAAGTTTCGCAGAGCTGCACTATCGTTTTTGCACGGATAATGGCTTTACAGTGCACTTAACCGCCCGGTCACAGCACTTCCTCAAAAAGCATATCACTTGGCACCCAAGGGAAAATGTAAGCTATTGTGAACAGGGTTGTGTATTTTATGTTATTTTTTAACTGGAAAGGGGCTGAGCTGCGATGTCAAGTAGAATCTACAGCCAAGAGCAACAGCATTTCTGCAAGATCGCAAACCAGCTCTTAAAGGGGTTGTCCCATCTCAGACAATGGGGGCATATCGCTAGGATATGCCCCCATTGTCTGATAGGTGCGGGTTCCACCGCTGGGACCTGCACCTATATCAAGAACGGAGCCCTGAAAGTGAAGGAGGGCGCACTGCGCATGTGCAGCCGCTCTCCATTCATTTTCTATGGGGCCGGCGAATATAGCCGAGCGCTGGCTCTGCTACTTCCATCGGCCCCACAGAAATGAATAGGAGCATGGGCCATGCATGTGCGGTGCGCTCTCATTCACTTCTATGGGAGAGGCGGGGAGAAGTGCTTGGTGGTGGACGGACCCCGGGAAATCTGGGGTCCTCCAGCCACAGCTCTCCCTGCTCTGTTCTCGATATAGGTGCGGGTCCAACACCTATCAGACAATGGGAGCTTATCCTAGCGATATGCCCTCATTGTCTGAGATGGGAAAATCCCTTTAAAGGGGTTACCCCCCGCTGCTCTGTGGTTGTCTTCAGTGGACTTCTTGTCAACTTCCACATGGATGGAGTCATATGTGCTCTTGCAGCCAATTACTGGCCTCAGCAGCGGAGTGTCCCCAAGAGGCACGTGACCCACTAAACCAGGGATGGGCAAACTGCGGCTCGACAGCTGTTGTAAAACTACAATTGCCACCATGCCCTGCTTTAGGCAGTCTGGGCATGCTGGAAGTTGTAGTTTTGCAACAGCTGGAGAGCCACAGTTTGCCTATCCTTGCACTAAACAACCCCTTTAAAATTAAAACCTGTAACGACCTATATGAAGCATTTCACAGGAAACCTCTCACCCTCCACCCAGTCTACCAACCTGAACGTGCAGCCAGTCCTAACAAATGCATCTGCTGCAACATGAGCTTACTGGTGTACGCCAAACGCCTTTATCAACGTCTATACTAGTGTACGATCGTCCACGTCTGGATATCTGGTGGCACCGGTGACAGCCTCTTACCTGGGGCGGACTTTCCCATTTTCGTAAAAAGTCTTCTTTGGCTTTGGCTAGAAACTCTTTCACTGCAATAAAAAAAAAAAAAAAAAAAAAAAGAAAAAAGGAATTAAAATAAGTTGCACAAGAAGAGAAAATACAGCAAATCTTAACGAAGCCTTAATGGTTAGCAAAAAAGTGTTCATCACAATGAGACATGGCTGCCATTTGTCACTCCTTGCTTACTGCATACCGTTAGCCTCAGCCAACACTTCACTTTCCAGAGGTTGCAAAACTACAACTCCCAGTATGCACCATCTGCAACAGCCGGATGCTGGGATTTACTGCTTTGCAACAGCTGGACAGCTACGGGTTAAACCACCGAACTTCCCTTAGACAGGAACTTCATAAACGTCTCCTTAAAGGGAGTCTGTCAGCAGTTTTAACCCTCAAACCTCCTGACAGCGCTACACAGATGAGGTGTAAGGTAAGTAAAACAACTAGGTGAACGATCATACTAGCTACATGACTGAGAAAAAGGAGCTTCAATCCATCATGCATGGCGATAACTCCTCTGGGCGTCCCTTACTGTGACGTGCGCGGTAAATGCTCCCCGCCGCTCCTGAGCGATGGCTCTGGCGGTATCCTGGATGGACCACAGCAGAGGGGATCGGGCGCATTAACTTCTCAGTAAGGTGACGCCCAGAGGACGCTTGCCATGCGAGACGGACTGAAACTCAACCCCCTTTAATGCTCATACACACAAGTCTGGTATACACCATACACTATGGTGCCATATGACGGGCCTGTAGGCATCTTAAAGGGGGTATTAAAATCTGGGAGATAGGTGGCTAGGATAGGAGCTGGGGACCTGCATCCATCTCCAGAACAGGACCCCTGAAGTGAACAGAGCGCACACGGAGCATGCACAGTCACCCTCTGTTCAGCGCTATGGGAATTCTGCCGGCACGGCTATTTTCGGAGCTCCCGTAAGTGATGAATGGAGAGGGCGCCGCACGTGTGTGACGTGCGCCACTTCAACTTGGAGACCCCGTTCTCTAGATGGCGGCGGGCCGACCCATTTAATGAAGCCCAGTATTCTCTGTATACAGCATAGTTTGGAACAGGCCTTAATTTGTGAACCAAGCAACGACAACTCTCTCAGGGCCTGCGAGAGAATAGGACGCTCTAGAGCAGGCATAGCCAACCTGCGGCTCTCCAGCTGTTGCAAAACTACAACTCCCACTACGCCCTGCCGTAGGTAGTCTGGGCATGCTGGGAGTTGTAGTTTTGCAACAGCTGGAGGGCCACAGGATGGCCATCCCTGCTCTAGAGGGACCGCACAGGCCCATAGCAGGTAACACGAGAAGATTCCCCCATACACTGCAGAATCCACTCTGCAAACTGACAGACTCAACTTGGTTTAAAGTTCTGTTCCCATTTTCTGTCAAATATTTCCAATCCTGTTCCATTAGCGGCGCAGAAAAACGTAAAAAAAAAAAAACTGTATGAGAGATCTGCAGCACCCGACGGACCCCACCGACTTATTCTGAGGTTCTATGGATCCTGACGCAGGGGCCGCCCCCGCTGTGTAGGGGGACAAGTGTAATTTTCCCTCTTCCTGCCGGTAGCCTTCATATATCTACACACACCAGTCGCAGCCATACTCCTATCCACTTGCATTACACCAAGAACGCTCGGTCCATCGGAACGCCATTGAGCGCTTAATTTAACAGGCCGGTCAATACGGCAGTGGGATTTCTATAATCGGAGACGGACATTTCTGAAACATCTCATTACACTAAAAGCCCACGACGTGGCCGGTTTAATCGCACCATAAGCCATCTCTCCAACTTTGCCTCCTGTTACATAACATGAGCCGGGGCGGAGTTGGATTTGCTGTACGAATCCCAATAAATGAAACACAGAAAAGGGTTTTCAACCAAAGCATTAAAATACGTAGCATCCAAGATAGCAGGGCAGGATGGGGGTTGTAGTTCAACAGGCAGGTCTTCTGTATGCTGGATTCAGACCAACGCTACGTGCTGGTGTACGGAATCGATATAATCTACAACACCGTTATATCTATAGCAATGCAAGGCCTTTATTTTGGATATTTGGCGCTGAATTCCAGCAAGGCCATTTACCTCCGGTCATGAAATGGTTACGTAACGCAAGACTACAGATGAGCCCCGGGCTGGCGGGTCCAGATTGCATTATTACACGCATATACATTACTATTACATTACTGCTCGTCAAGTGGACGCAAGGCAACGTACACTACAAATTCCATTACAGATTACAGGTATATTCATGGAATACAAACCGGCCCGGGAATCGGCCTATCGTTCCTAAACTCGGATGTGGACATCCGGCACGTGGTAGGTTGGCGGTCCTTGACGGTCGCTTTGGTAGATGCCTTCCTTAAGGGCACGGCCAGGATCGCAGTGTAGCGGTGATCACAAGAGATGAATGGGGGCGCAGTCCAAGTCGACCGTGTGCAGGGACAGCAACCCCCGAGTCACAAAAAATCCAGAAGTGTATTTTATTTAGGGGCTGCAGTCGCGGCACGTGTGCAAATCACGCCGAGACCCCGCACCTTTCAATGGGATCACCGCTGGATTTTTGCAGCTCAGGGAGGGTCGCAGTTGTGGCACACGTGCAACCTCATCTTTTCTATGGGATCGCCACTAATCTGCGATGTCCCTGGGGTCTTGGCCGCGACCATTATAGTCAGGTGAGCTGTACCCTAAAGGTTAAAAGCATTACCCAATAAAGAAAATAAAAAAATAAAAGAACATATCAAAATTCAAGGACCCAGCTTTCCCAGACTACAGAACGGCCAGTCCCCCCATCTGATCGATAATGCCCAACGAGGCCGATGGACGGTCCTCACGTCTGGGCAGCCAGCCAAGATACTAGCCCAGGGATCAGCAGCCTTTGGCACGCCAGCTGTTGTGATACTACAATTCCCAGCATGCTCCGTTCATTTCTGTGAGACTTCAGAGAAGAGGAGGGGGAGGTATGTATGCTGGGAGTTGTAGTGCCACAACAGCTGGAGTGCCGGAGGTTTGCCTACCCCTGTACTAGCACTTTCACACTCCGCTTTCCCCGAAGGCGGCTGCACTGACTGAATCACATCTCTGTAGATCTCACATTTTTCATTCATAAAAATGTATAAAATTTGGGGAAAAAGTGCCTTACATTTGTATATGAAGAATAAAAAAATAAATAAAAAATAAAATAAAAAACACACCATAAAAAGAGATTTATTCATTTTCTGTAGGTCGTGACGTCGATGGATGTAAAGTTTGCATTAGAAGCACTGGGGATTTTAGAAGGCAAAAAAAAAATATATGTTTTTTAATTCATCCTGTACCAATGGCCCGGTGTAAGTGACCGCACCTCGGCTCCTCCATCATCCGAGGCAGAAGATCAGAGCCCAACCACACATAATAGTAACATGCCGGGAGGCCGACGTGCCACGGTACTCACCGTTCATGCTGAGGAGCTGGCCCGCGGCATCATACTGCTCAACAGACCCAACAAAATGACACGGCGGGGGGGGCGGTGAGCCCAAAACGGAAGGCGAAAAAAAAAAATGGGGAAAAATAATCCCCCTGATCAGTTTATAGCGCTCGCTGGCACGAAACACTTGGATTCTTGAGGTGCACTAGGCTTATTCATGGTACACGCCGCCCTGCAGAGAGACAGCGCACTCCCATATTTAACCCTGCGCTGCTCAGATTATCCGGCAAACTATTTGCCAACGCTCATCTCTTCCAAGAAAAAGGAAAAAAAAAAAAAAACACGAACACACCACAGCATTACTGCAATCCACTAGAAACCCTTCGCTGTAGGAGCAGAAATCATCCGCTCTAAAGGCTTACAGGAAAGAGTTAAAACCGGCTCCATTAAAAGCAGCCCCGTTTGTTTCCATGGCAACAGAAGCTCAGAATGATGAGTTTTATTCGGATCCTCCCAGCAAACTGATCCGGTAGTCACGACCTGAGCTGCATATCACGATAACTGGGGGGGGGAGCATATCAGCTCCGCGCTCCGATATTAGCGAGGTGGGCGGTTAATTAATGGCGGCACGGTGCCAAACCACACACAACACACTGCAAATATAGAAAGCAACTACGACTGCAAACGCTATATATAAAAAAAATTTGTAATAAAAAATACCAAACAATCCCGGAAGCGCGGGTTAGGCGATTACTTGTACCATAAATCAAGCAGCGTAGCTTCCGAATAGCGCAGCCTAAAGAAAACTGCTCCATACGACCAAGGCGCCCATAGAGTTTTGCCTCTTGTACCCATGCGTGTCCCAATTTTACACGGAAAAATCATATTTTTTCCAGTAGCATTCTGTATGCCTAAAAAAATAAAAAAAAACGTGGCGCGTTGCATCGGATGCTGCAGTACAGAGATATCCCCCAGGCTCAAAGAATGGTCTTAGAATTTGTGGTTTCTTAAAGAGGCAAGGTGCATTTTCTTTTAACGGAGTGGTCAGAGTGCGGTAAAAAAATATTTAACGCATTACCTCACTAATCCCCTCTGCCCCCAATACCACAAACCAAAAACGCATTTGGGACATATGGCTTTACAGCAGCGGGGCCTCCACTCAGATGCTGCCATTTTTCGGTGGCCACATTGGACGTCATCCCTTAGCTTCTTGGAAAACTCCCTTTTTATGGTTTGTGGACTCAAATAAACGGAAAAGAAAATGTCCCAGCAATGAGATGCCGCTTGGAGACATGTCGATGTCAAGGCCATTGATTGGCCCAAGTGGCACACAAGACCTCGTCCAGAAATCTACCAGACGGGGACCAGAAAAAGTGCATATCGGGCCCTTGTTACTGGAGACAGAGAGGAGGCGAGTCAGGGTCGCCTCCTCTCTGTCCTGCATCAGGGTCAGATAGACAAAAAAAAAAGAAAGGCAACCGGTAAGGACGCTACTCCTCGTCCCCTATAGGGTGAGACCACAGCCATTAAGGCTCCATTCACATCTCTATCTGGCCGACTGATACGGCACAAGTGCGGGCTGACGGCTGGACGAAAAAAAACAAAAAACGTTGCATGCAATGGTTTTTGTCTGGGCGAAACCTGGCACTTCTAGCGGATGTTGGCAGGATCACCACCGGACCGCCATACAGTCAATGGGGAAAGCAAAGGATCCCTCAGGCTGCTCGGTGCCGAAACAGCCTGACGGAGATGTGAACAAGGCCTTACTCATGAAAGCACCGCACGCTGTAACTCCAGCACAGGTTCTTCGTCAGGCAGACCCCGTTTCTGGGTTTTTGACACCCCATGCATGGCCTTAGAGGTGTCGTTGATACTAGTTGCCTTTTTTCTGTCTTATCCCCAAATGCAGGGGATCGTCAGGATAACCAATATGGCGTCACTTCCGATTGCCATTTTTGGAAAAAAAGAAAAAAAGGTGCACAGGTGCATTTTCACCAATTTGTTCTGCAGGTGTCATGCAAAATCTTGCATCGTGCCGCTTTCTACCAGTCAGGCGAAAATGGACGGGTCGGTACCAGAATGGTCAGAAGGGTGGCAACGGCATATTCGCAGCAGCGGCGGCGAAATCTAACCATTTCAATGCCACTATCAACTGTGAAAGCAACTCTGTGAAAGAGTGCTGCCGGAAAGCTCCCGGAGAAATTCATCATACGTCTTCATAGCGACCTGACGAAGACCAAGCGCGTCAGTCAGGGTGGCCAAGACCGCCAGGACGCCATCGCGGCGACAGATGTCTAAGCGCCCTCCCCCTTATGTAATGCAGGATCGTAGAACAGTCTGGATTCTTAGCAACAAGCTGCATTTCAGACCATAAGGACCTTCCCTTAATTGCAGCAATTAATCTTAAATCTGCAAAAACTGTCAAAAGCCTGACACTCCAGCGCGAGCTGACGCAGAGTGGAGCGCGCGCTAACAAAACGCATCTTTGTTCGGGCGTTAAGTGTTGCCTACACAGTACATGGAGGAAACGACGTGGGACGCGGCGACCATCAAAAGATGTGCAGGACGGCTGACGCAAGCAGGATTAAGGAGGAAAATTGCGGCCTAGCTGGAAAAAAAACTCCATATCGCCATGGTAACGGAGGAGAAGCGACGGCTGTGTGAAAAGCCTTTACTGCAGGTGGCTTCTCGTTACAGCACTGACTTGGAGAACGCTCCGTATTTTAGGACGTTCACATTGGGCAGACATGGTCCAGCCGGTCAGACGCGTCCGCACCTTCATTACCGCAGTGCAAGGAGGACGCCAGTGCAGCTACTCAGAGCAACCACGTAGGTGCGAGACTGACAGGGGCAGGCGAGGTGTCTGGCCTTGCCTGTCAATCACAGGAGGGGCGGAGTCTCTGGAGCCACAAGGACGGCCTCTCACAGGCCGATTTATAAATGAATTCGATCCATACATATCAGGAGCTTTCCAGTGTGAACAGAGCCTTACGCCTGGATTATATCGATCAGTTCACTTGTATAAACCAGGATGGATTTTGCATCAGTTTTTTGGGACGTGCTGCCTGGCCCGCACGCAGACCTGGAGACCTACGATTGAGTTTGGATTCAGGGATTGTCGGAGTGTTTATACTGATGACCTATCCTAGTCAGGACAGGTCATGGGGGTCTGATTGATGGGGATCCGACGCCCGAGAGACCAGCTGCATGAAGAGACCGCAGCGCTCCAGTGGGCACTGCAGCCAGTGAGGTCACATGGTCTAGGCGCAGCTCAGTCCCATTCCAGTGAATGGGCCTGGGCTGCAATACCATTCACAGCCACTACACAATGGATGGCGCTGTGCTTGGCGAACTACAAGGAGGCAGCAGCGAGCCCCTTCAAGCAGCCGATGGGCCGGGGTCCCCGTCCCTCACTGATCTGATATTGATGACACATCCAGAGGATACATCATCAGTACTAAACACCCAGACCTCCCCTTTAAACCTGCAATCGGGCTGGGTCGCACATCCAATATACAAAGGCAACATGCATCCCACACTACATTCGTATGAACCTGGCCCAAAGCAAAAATCTGCAACCAGACCACCATGTGTGACCCCCGACCACACAGACGGTGGCAAGTGGATATATTTGGTCAAACGCTTTACCGTAAAGCGGCTCCACCATCGTCCTTTATGGAGGACAGAGCTCATTGCTTCAATGCATCACCCCCGTGACCGAGCCGTTCACCAGACTCCTTAGACTTTAATGGGCTCTGTAGGAGATCTGGCATTGAGGACGGCACAGACCGCGCAATTCTTGCAGTCAAAAATACTGGAAGTCCCAAACCGAAGTGTGAACAGATCCCAAAAATCCCACCTGGACTTAAACGGGTTGTCTCACTTCACCAAACGGCATTTATCATGTGGCGAACATTAATACAAGGCACTTCCTAATGTATTGCGATTTTCCATATTGCCTCCTATACTGGCTGGATTCATTTTTCCATCACATTATACACTGCTCGTTCCCACGGTTACGACCACCCTGCAATCCGTCAGCGGTGGTCGTGCTTGCATATTATAGGAAAAAGCACGCTCCCGGCCACCAGACAGCCTGGCGCTTTTTACTATAGTGTGCAAGCACGACCACCGCTGACGGATTGCAGGGTGGTCGTAACCATGGAAACAGGCAGTGCATAATGTGATGGAAAAATGAATCCAGCCAGCAAAGGAAGCAATATGGAGAATCCCAATACATTAAGAAGTGCCTGGTATTAACTTTCTACATGATAAATGCCACTTCCAGAAGTGAGAGGACCCCTTTAACAGAGCCCGATGCGTTCCAGAGCACATGGATTTCGACACAATTCAATGCAGTAAGTGACCTCTCTACGCAGAGGACGCACCGTGCTCTCACTTCTACGTAGGTGTAATGACGAGGACCTCGCACCGGGATTTGGCTCCTATAAATTTAGGGAAAGCAATAAGACGCTCCCATCACAGTGAAATCTGCAGGAGGTCGAACCAGTTCAGCGAGGACTCGGCGTTGCTCAATACTCACTTGCACGGTCCCATTGTAGGGTGCACTCAGACGCCAGCTGGCCCTCGCCCTCAGGGGCCGCCCTCTGCTCCTGCACGCTGCTCTTCCCATTTCGATGGAACAGTCTGTTTGCAAAGCCTTCTAGCTTCTGTAAGGCGGAGGAGGTCCCGGCGGACTGGAGGCTTTCACTGGGAGATGCCATGCATGGAAGGGACTAACCCTTTGCTCAATCTTATTACAAAAAAATGGCTGCAAGCTGCAAAACTTAAGAGGAGAAAAAACCCCGACTAGTTGCAGAGCAGCGTGCGAGCCCGACTTCCTGTTTGTCTGTACGCACAAAACCACCAGGGTTACCGGTTCCTCCAGGCTGCACTCGCTCGTCGTCCTCTAGCTGCTTTAGTTACCAGGACTCGCCTCGTCTGCTCTTCACCAGGTCCTAATAATGCGGCTCCGACGAGAACTAAATCCACTAAAAACTAAAATATAGCTGAAAAAATAAAAATAAAAATACTTCCATGCCTCATAGTAAGGAAGAAATCAGCAGCAGCCCCTCCTCTCCCATGGGGCTCATTAACCTGTACTGAAGACGATACTCCGGGTTCAGATCAGCCAGGTAAAAACAAATGCTGCTTTCATACACCGGGGGGCAGTCTAGAGCAGTGTTTCCCAACCAGCGTGCCTCCAGCTGTTGCAAAACTACAACTCCCAGCATGCCCGGACGGAGTTGTAGTTTTGCAACAGCTGGAGGCACGCTGGTTGGGAAACACTTCTCTAGAGGAAAACAATAAGTCACAGTTTACCAGACACAGCGCCGCACAGTTGGTAGTGGCCGTGCCGGGTACTGCAGCTCTGTCTGAATGAACTGAACGGGATGCAATGCCAGTGTACAGTAAAAGGGCTCGTCCGCTAAATGAAGGGACACTACAGGAATGTGGCAGAGGCTGTGTCTGGTGTTGCAGCTTAGTCCCATTTGTCCGCAACTTGTAGCGGATTATATATATATATATATATTTTATGTCACGCAGCATGTGACCGTACACTTAGAATATGGCTACATGACGACAGTAAGACGCATGACAAATGGAACAGCTACACTGCGACATTTTTATAATGATAGTCAGTGGTAATGCACTGCAACACGCTGCGACTTCATCAGTCGCACAAAAATCCATCTAAGGCTACATGCACACGAACGTATTTGGTTTCCGTGTCCGTTCCGTTTTTTTGCGGATAGTATGTGGACTTATTCATTTCAATGGGTTTGCAAAAAAATGCTGACACTATCCGCATCCGTATGTCCGTTCCATAGCCCCCAAAAAAAAAAAAAAAATATAGAGCCCTGCAAAACGGACAAGGATAGGCATTACTACAATGGATCCGCAAAAAAAAAAAAAAAAACGGATGCCATACGGACACACGTTCGTGTGCATATAGCCCAAGAAGTAGCATTTTTGTGCAACTGCTGTGTCACAGTGCACCACCACCGACTCGTTACAAAAAAATTTCGTGTGACACGTCGTCACGTAGCCAAGCCCTGAGGCAGTCTTGCAGAATGTATTTCTGCACCAAAAATGCATGCGTTACTTGAGGTTTTTGTTGCGCCTCCTTTGCATTGAGGGTGAAAAATGACAAGTTTCAGATTTCGAAATCCAAGTGCCAATATCCAGACTTGACCCTAAGGCCTCACGCACACAACAAGAGCAGGTCTGTGCCAGTATTGTGGTCTGCAAACAGCGGGTCTGCAGTATATGGGCACCAGGCGTGTGCGCACCGTGTCATACGCATTCACTTCAATGGTTCCGCAATCTGGGAGATACGGTGCAGAAGGGAGGCACGGATCGGAAGCATTACGGGGCGCTTCAGTGGGGTTTCGGTCCATGCATTTTTTTGGTGCGGATCGTCAGATGCGGTTCAGACTCCACAGACGGCGGGCACGGGGTTGGTGCCTGTGCATTGCAGACCACCACACGGGCACGGCTGGCACACTGTCATGTGCATGAGGCCTAAACACGGGGGAAATCTAATGGAAAGATGGATATTTTTAGATTTTTTTTGGTAAATACACAGTTGTGTAAATTCAACCTAAAAGCTGTGTACGACTGCGACTCCCTTGTGACCAATTTGCAATTTCAGCATGTAATGTGTGTTGCAAATCCGATACTACGCCCTAAAATAGTTGCGCGGATTTTCAGTTGTGCGCCCAAAGTGTCTGCGCGCAGCCCCAACCTTACAAGTAGCTAAACAGTAATCTGCCAGCGAGGCGGCCATAGAAACACAGATCCGCCATTTATGAAGCGCGCAGCTGGGTTTGGCGTTATGTCGGATGGCATTGGAAGAAGCGGGATGATATCTAACGGACTTGGGATGCACTACAAAAACCAGCACATCATAAACTCCGTTAGAAGGCTGTAATAAACCGCACTGCCCGGTATGGCATCCTTCCATAATTTATGCATTTATCGACTCCGGCAGATGTTGCGTTCTCTCGTACGCGGCACGGCCGCCATTCCAGTTTCATTTTCGTTCTAATTATAGATTCCCGCGGGCTGTGAAGCGTTCCCATGGAGACTTCCGCCTGTTTACGAGACAGACGTTTCCTGCTCTATATTCTCTGAGCTTAGAGGGTACACGTCTATACGACACCGGGGGGCAGATACAGCCTTCACATACCAGCAGGATCACAGCGACCCCATGTACCGTGTTATTGGGTGGGAAAGGGTTAATCACAACAGGAAGCCATCAAGTGATCTGGGGGTGCTAGAAGAAAACGGAGGATTTCAAAGAAATAAATACGAGGGATGCTGAAAAAAAGATCCAGCGCAGTGTGAACAGGCACCATCTTCACCCCGCTGCCCAAGCACGCTCCGAATAGAGGATCAGAGAAGATCCCACCGGACGGACGGCGTGGAAGCTGTGGCTATAAATAGCAAACGACACTAAACCTCCTTTCCGATGAGATCAAGGAGCTCTGCTGCCACCTACTGGAGAACACTTAGAATGCAGTAGTCAGATCACCACTCGGCTTCCTGGTGCCGCAACTCAGGAAAAATGCTGCAAAAAAAGGAAAAACTGGGGCATTTTTAATAATCCTATAGATTTATCACAGGGGCTAGATGATAAACGTGGAGGTGCAGGGACAGAAACTTGTGTAGCGCTACACCAACCACTGTGGACCAGGGTGTGAAACCAGCCTAAGGCCTCGTTCACATTTCCGTGTCCGCGTTTCATCCGAGAATGACCGGTGTTTGGTTAGCGGGTCTGTTTTGGGCCCTCCGTGTGTAATCATCTTTATCCCACTGACACCGCTCAGCTGAAAATTAATTGGTAGAGCGTCTCCTACCAATGGTCTGTGAAAAACCACCGATACATGGACTCCATACTCTGCAAGTGATTTTTCACAGACCCAAAGACTTCAATGGCCATTTCACATTTGTACAACGGACCAAGTAGTGCAGGGATGGCCAACCTGTGGCTCTCCAGGTGTTTTAAAACTACAACTCCCACCATGCCCTGCTGTAGGCAGTCTTTGCATGCTGGGAGTTGTAGTTTTGCAACAGCTGGAGAGCTGCAGGTTGGCCATCCCTGAAGTAGTGCATGCCTCGGTGGGAAAAAAAAATAAAAAATAAATAAAAACACAAGCGCTGTCCGTGAAAAATGGAAATGTGAATGAGACCTAAAAGGGTTAAGCTTCAAAAAGGATCAACTATCAACATCACAGGCGATGAACATTGGATCGCACCGTCTGACGCTGGGACCACCAGTGATCACGGAACGCCGGGTGCCCTGGAGTGCGGAGTCCAATACCACGAGACTGTCTGACAGCGGTCAAATAGAAGTGACTGAGGCGGTGGAATGACAAATGCACCATGGCTCCATGCGGGCGGGGGGGCGTCAGGGGGCTTCACTCCTAGGATCGCTGGTGGGCCCTGTGTGGTAGGACCCCTCCCCTCACTATGGAAACAGTCGATATTTTGTACTGCCGTTTTCCCTCACTTGCAGAGCTTTCATGCGAATGGTGTCATTCCTAAATTGCAGCAAGCTAGGGCA
Organism: Bufotes viridis; assembly: GCA_033119425.1. Classification (NCBI taxonomy): domain Eukaryota; kingdom Metazoa; phylum Chordata; class Amphibia; order Anura; family Bufonidae; genus Bufotes; species Bufotes viridis. Next base: position 141,659,219 of record CM065596.1, read on the forward strand.
CTTTACTATAGATTTTACGAAGGGAAAAAAAATAAAAATAAAAAACTCCTAAAAAAGTATGTTAACACAAAGTAGCACAAAAAAAAAAATTGCAAAAAATGCTACAGGAAGACACCACCAAGTTAGGGGCATTTACACAACCGTATGCCTTTTGCAGTCTGCAGAAATTGCGGATTCCTTAAACACCCCCATACCGGCCATGTGCATTCCGCCTTTTGCGGATCGGACCCGCCTTTTGTTAGAAATGTCTATTTTTGTCTGCAAAACGGACTATAGGACAGGCTCTATTTTTGCGGGCCATACAGATGCAGACAGCGCATGGGTCTGCTGTTCACATCCTTTGCAGCCCCATTGAAATAAATGGGTCTACATATAAACCGCAGAAAAAAAAAAAGGGGGGGGGGGGGCTCGGATGTGGACTGAGAATACGGTCATGTAAATGCCCCCTTAGATTGAGAAACAAGCACTGGACCCAAACAGAAGAAGACCAGACGTTCAGGTGACACCACCTCATAATATCAAAGGGAACCGAGTGAACAAATCTGTGTCTGGGAAGACCAAAAGTAGATGCAATCGTCTCGTTTACAGGCAAAACTCTCATCATCTGCGTCATAGCAAGTAAAGATAACCTCCTTAATGTCCGCCGCCGCCTCGGGAACATGACCTGGGGGTCCAGCAATACCGATCAGCTTCAAAAGAAAGTTTTCGGTGCCGCTCAACCGTTTAAGTTTAGACACTCGCCCCGTCTAGTCCCGCCATTAATAGCGCGCCCAAAGCAAATATAGGAATGATGGGTAAAGTCAGAACGGGCCGGGCTGCCCTCGTGGTGGGGGTCACCGGCTGGTCATGAACAAGTTGTAAATCTCCGCGCCTTGAAGTCTGCAGCCAATTTCAGAGATATTTAGGAGTACTGCCATTTGTAGAGTATCCTCGACAGCTACAGGGTATAAATTACCCCCTCCATAGACAGGGCGACAAGAGTATGACAGGGGCGTTAAAAATGAAGACGCCCGACCACTGAGCGCGATAACATACGGGCAAAGTCATTCTCAGAAATTCTTACATGTCCCATGAACAGGAGCCGGGCTGCAGCACCCTGCGTGGCCACTACACAATGGATGGGGCCTTCTGCTTCCGGCTCCATCCACCGTTTGGTGAGGGTTGTCGGACCCCCACCAATCTGACCCTGATGACCTATCCTGGGGATTGGCCATCAATATCAAAAAGCTGGAATACCCCTTTAAACAACGCAGCGCAGCTTGCTCGGATGACTCCATAGTCCCAACCACTTCTGGCCAGGACTAAGGCTCTGGCCAGGACTAAAGATACATGGTGGTCCCCGAGAGAGGACGTACATCTAGCAGACCTTTATGGCATATGCCGTGGATGGGAACACCCCTATTTAAACCCTCACCCACCCGATACCTCTTAGGCCTCTTTCACACGGCCGTAGTTAATTTGCGGCCCGCAATGCACAGGGGGCAGCCGCAGCGGATCGTGGACCCATTCACTTGAATGGGTCCGTGATCTGCCCGTTCCACAAAATTATAAGACATGTTCTATCTTTTTTGCGGGATAGAAGTACGGAAAGGAACCCCACGGAAGCACTCCGTAGTGTTCCGTTATTCCGTTCTGCATCTCTGGATTTGCGGACCCTTTGAAATAATTGGGTCTGCATCTGTGATGCGGAATGGCCACGGAACGGTGCCCGTGTATTGTGGATCTGCAAATGCGGCCGGCAATACGGGCACGTGACACCTACGGCCGTGTGAAAGAGGCCTTAGGGTGACAATCTTCTGTCTGTTTCTGGACAATGAAGAGAAAGAACTACACTGGATTGAGATGCCAGTAAGGAGTCATGGGGGTGGAGTTTCTCTCAAAGAGTCCGGCAAGGCTGTCCCCCGCGAATGGCTTGACTAACATCCCACAGACAGGATACATCATCCCAAGCATCCTAGGGAGGCATTTGGTGCATGCTCAGCAAAGCGGGGTGCACTGGCCTGGCCTACTAGCTCCACCCACATGACTCCTTGCTGCCATCTGAACGCATCCATCCAAGTTCTCTCCCTACATAATGAAGAAACTGATGGAAGAAAGAAGATAATGGATGTAATGTCAGTGTAACTGGTAACAGGGTGGTGGAGGTTCGGGAAGCTAAATCCTGGGGACAAGTTCCCTTTAAGGGGTCACTAACTTTTCCAAAACCTTTTGCCAAGTCATAGAGATGCGAAAAGTTTTGATCGGTGAAGGTCTGAGCACCGAGATCCTCACCAATCCCTAGAACGATGGGGGGATAAGCACTCGCATATCTGCCTCTTTCCTCGCTGCACGAGACGGGCTGCACAGAAGTCTAAGGCCTCTTTTACACGAGCGTCACGGATTCTGTCCAGATGCGTCGCAGGGAAACCGCGCGAGTAGGCACGCAATTTCAGTCAGTTTTTTCCACGCGAGTGCAATGCATTTTGTACGCGCATGATAAAAAACTAAATGTGGTACCCACTGAAGTTCGGGTTTGGGTTCGGTATCCTGTAGATATTATTTTCCCTTACAACATGTTTTTTAAGGGAAAATAAATAGCATTCTTAACACAGAATGCTTCCTAAAATGTGCCTCGAGGGGTTAAAAAATAAATAAAATAAACTCGCCTCATCCACTTGATTTTCTTGTAGGACCTGCAAAAGGACCTTCGATGACGTAATCGCGCTCACTACTTGGTGAGTGCGGTGATGTCAGCGCAGGTCCTGCAAGAAAGAAAGAAGACGATGCTGGCTGCGCGATCAAGTGGATGAGGGGAGTTTATTTTTTAATTTTTTTAACCCCTCAAGGCACATTTCTCTAGTAAGAATGCTATTATTTTCCCTTATAACCACGTTTTAAGGGAAAATAATAAAATCTACAGAATACCGAACTTCAGTGAAGAAGTCAGGGTACCACATTCAGTTTTTTATCACGCGCGTGCAAAACACATTGCATTCGCGCAGAAAAAATCTGAACGGAATGCAATCGCAGACAAAACTGACTGAAATTGCGTGCTCACTCATGCGGGTTTCCCGCAATGCACCCGAAACGCATCCGGACAAAATATGTGCCGCCCGTATGAAAGAGGCCTTACCCCGGGTTCACACCTGAGCGTTTCTAAGACGCGCGTTTAACGCGCGTTATTGTCGCGCGTATTACAGCACGTTTTTGCAAATAGGAAACGCGCGTCATACGCGCGTTCTCGACTCTGGAGACCAATTGAAAAAGGCATATCTACACTTTAACGCGCGTTAAAAGCGCATTTTACGCGCGTTCCCATTGAAGTCTATGGGTGCAAACGCGCGACAAAACGCCCCAAAGAAGCTTAAGAACTTCTTTGAGCGTAGGGTGTTTTACAGCGCGTTCAAACACGCTGTAAAATGCTCAGGTGAGAACCATGCCCATAGGGAAACATGGGTTTTCTCCTGTTGAGCGTTTTACAGCACGTTCGAACGCGCTGTAAAACGCGCAAGTGTGAACTGAGGGTAAGGGTCCGCCTCAATTCTGCGAGGAGAGAGGGTAATAGGCGAGCACCTGTCTCCCTCGTTTTAGGGTAGTGATGGGCAAACTGCGGCTCTCCAGCTGTTGTAAAACTACAACTCCCACCATGCCCTGCTGTAGGCAGATAGCTGTAGCCATACTGGGCAATGCTGGGAGTTGTAGTTTTGCAAACAGCTGGAGAGCCGCATTTTGCCCATCCCTGTTCTAAGGGGGAAAAAAAGTTTTATATGTCATGGAGACATTTCAAAAGTCTTTATCAAAACTTTTGAAATGTCTCCATGACATATAGAACTTTTTTTTTTTTGTAAGAGTTAGTGGCACTTTAACACAACCAGGACTGGCAGACACGCGAGAAATACAAGACATTCCAAGGAGTCCTAAGGAAAGTATCTGAAGGATGGAATCTGGTCTTCAGGCCTCTGGCAGGCGTCCAAGGAGCTGAAACCACAATGGCCTTCATTTAGAGCACTGTGCCTACGACCTGCTGGATGTGCGCTATGTACACAGCACTTCCGAGAAGTCACATCTGTTCGGCTGGAAGATTTCCACGTACATAAGCCTGGCCTGCCCAGCATTCATACAGAAGGTCACTGCAGCAGTGCGGGGGTTCTTGGCCGTCAATCCGGGCTGCACAGTGACTGACCTCATGTAATGTGCACGGACGACTCATAAACGTATCCGGAAGGGGCCTCGGGATCCGCATGCCGGCAGGCACCGAGTGACAGCTGTAGCATCCAACCGGCAGACTACTACAGCCATCACTCAGACTTCAGAAGCTTACAGAATAAAAGGTCATACTCACACTACTCCTGACGATGAAACCTCAACAATAGGCATGTTTGTACTGCTGTCATCAGTTCCTAGCTAGTGCGGTCAGCAGTTCAGCTTCATTTAATTGTACCAAGCTAAGCTGTCTCAATGATAAAGGCAACCTTATGGCCTCTCAGATACTGGGCCTTATAGACGCCATCTGTCTGGAGCGAGACAGACTGTAGAGGTGAGGAGCATCCAACGGATGGATAGAGAGGACACGCACATTTTCAGCGGTCACGGAAATCAAGATTTTATTCTACAGTTTACCTCCGGAAGTCAGGTCCTTCACTGCTCCGATATTCTATCAATAGTACAATTCTGGAAAAACCCTTTAGGCCCCACACTCACACGACCGTATTTTCTGCGGATGGGATGCGGACGCTTTCATTTCAACAGGTCCGCAAAAAATACAGACTGCACACAGTGTGCTGCCCGCATCTGTATGTCCGTACTGTAGCCCCGCAAAAAGGACGGAACATGTCCTATTCTTGACTGTTTTGCAGACAGGGATAGGCTTTGTTACAACGGATCCGCAAAAAAAAAAAAAAAAAAGGGATGCAACATGGACATCACACGTATTTTTCGTGGATCTGCATTTTGCGGACCGCAAAATACATATGTTGTGTGAATGCACCCTTAAAGGGGTTTTCCGAGATTTTCATCTGGATATGTCATCAGTGTCTGACCGGTGGGGGTCTGACACCCAGGACTCCGGCACGTCTCTGTGCTTACCAATCACAGCGCCGGGTGTGAGACCCCACTGATCAGATACTGATGACCTATCCTGAACCCCCATGAAATTATTTTCGAGCGTCTATGCTGTGCCATTCCTGTATTATTGCTGCCAAAAGTTATGAATGAATTACTAGCCGTCTGCAATAAAGATCCATCTGTTACCAGCTAGGGGTGTGCCCCAGCAATCCGACACTGGCAGCACTGAGTGGACAGTGTAACTGTAGGGACACCCCCCCACTGGGAACACCCAGAGGGACCTTTGTCGCAGCCTTCTAGAAATGTATTCATAACTTCCAGAAGGAATAATAAAGGAACGGCAGAATAGAGAGTCATCATAGATCCGAAGTCAATTCGTTCACAAACGTCGCTGTTAATGCTGTACCAAAGCCCACTCCGGATCCCATTTTAAAAGGTTTTTAAACACTTGACAGGAATAACGTAGCGATTCACAGAAATCTGCCCGATACGAAGTTTCGCTCCACGGAGCCAATGCATTTTTGTGCTGGACGGAAACAGCATTGAGAGAGATGGTTTTGAACAAATAGACTTCGGATCTACGATCCGAAGCTCGAGGCGCCAAAGACTAGCAGGGTGTCAGCCCCCAACCAATATCAATGGCTTGGGCCTCATGCACACGAACGTGACGTGTTTTGTGGTCCGCAGAATGCGGATCTGCAAGACACGGATGCCACCCGTGTGCCTTCCGCAATTTGTGGAACGGAACAGACGGCCCAGAAAAACGGACAAGAATAAGACATGATCTATAATTTTTGCGGGGCCACGGCACGGAGCAACGGATGCGGACAGCACACAGTGCTGTCCGCATCTTTTGCGGCCCCATTGAAGTGAATAGATCCGCACCGGAGCCACAAAAAAAATGCGGCTCGGATGCGGAACCAAACCATGGTCGTGTGCAAGAGGCCTTAGCGCTTATTCAGACGGCCGTACGCTGTCCGCAAAAATGCGGATTAGATGCTGCCCTATTCACTTCTATGGGGCCCTTTTCTTCCATTGCACGGCTCAGCAAAACAAATGAAACATGTCCTATACTTGTCAGTAAAAATCAGGACATGGCCCCATTGAAGTCTATGGGTCAGCACAAAAAAACGGAATGCAATCCTTTTTTGGCAGACATGCTGAACTGTCCACAAAAAACCCCCAAAAATAACGGATATGCGTTTTTGCGGACAGCATACGGCAGTCTGAATGAGCCCTTATTCTGAGGATAGGTCATCAAAATCCAAGTACTGAAAACCCCTTACTGGTTAGATAAATACCTTCAAACTGGGAAGAATCATAACACTATGCAAGCCCAACATGGTTAGCAGGAACTCCCCATTTAAAGGGGTTGTCCCACAAAAAATAAAAAAAATCTACATTTTTTTAATCCAGGGAACTGAATACTTTTGTAATTGCAAATAAAGTTATTCACTAAATCTGTATATCGCCACCTGCTGATTTCTGTCCTGCTCACCGAGATGGTCGCACGTGCTCAATTCTATCCTTCAACTGCCACCAGCTGCAGCAGAAAGGACACACCCACTGAGCTGCCACCTTGACATAAATCTTGCAGAACAAGAGTAGTAATGAATGTGGAGATCTCTGGATCCATGTGAGGTACAGGGCTGGTTCTGGCTTTGTTAGGCTGAGGTTGTCCTGTGCTATATGATGTCGTTTTTTTTACATTACTCATGGGATGACCCCTTTAAGCGTGAGGACTACAAGCCTCAGGAGGCATTTCCAGGAGCCTAGTGCCACAATACGAGAAAACTCTTAGGTGGCCCCAGCCCCTGCATTCCTCACATTACGTAGATAGAACGTCAGCCCCATCTCTTGTACTTGCTATCCGTCTGAGCGCGAGCCCCTAACCTTCACACTCACCAGCTATAAGGCGCAATACACACAAGTCCTGACAACTTCCCGAAAGGTTAAATTATGGAGATAAGAGACGCAGATAACAGAAAAGGGGAAATGATTTCACTGTTTGGAAGGAGCGGCTCTAATATAATTGACATAATCGCTCTCCGGGTTGCGTTACGTACGTCTGCGTTACGTGTGTATGCTCAGTTTATGGTTTGGAGTGGGGGGTGCAAACTGGGCTACTGTCCACAGTTCTGATGAGGACAGGAACCCCCAGAAGAAAACTAAAAGCACTCAGAGCATCAGTGCTGTGCGAGAGCTACAGGGCAGTATTATAGCGCCATGTCGTGCCCACCTAGTAGTACCGTGCTACGCGGTGGGCCACTACATGGTGCTGTTAGGTAGGACGACAGTCTGTGTCTTGTCGCCCAGGGCCCCTATTTTCTATAAATCAGCCATGAAGATAGCTTCCCCCGGCTTCCCCGATGACTGTATAAGTCGAAAGAATCCGACTCGTCGAGTTGCAGAATATTTTCCAGAGCAAAAAAAATGGCTGCCACCGAGGAGAAGCGAAGGGGGTCTAACTTTAAGCAATGAACTTTCTGACTTGTCAGTTTGTCAATGAGCAGGGCTAGGCCAAAGTAAACACTCCTCAAGGAAACCTCGGCTGGTACAGAATTTTCCATATACAAATGAATACGGCGTATACCGCCCAGCAGACGAAACACGGGCGTCCGGGTAAGGCTTCATGCACATGACCGTTGGTGTTTTGCGGTCCTCAAACCGCGGATCCGCAAAACGCAGAAGCTGCTCCGCATTCCGTTCTGCAATTTACGGAACGCGGCCCATTGTAGAAATGCCTATTCTTGTCCGCAAAACGGACAAGAATAGGACATGCTCTATTTTTTTTGCGGGGGCCACGGAACTGAGTGCAGTCCGCAACTTTTTCGGCCCCATTGAAGTGAATGGGTCCACGCCCGAGACGCAAAATATGCGGCTCGGACGCGGACCACAACAACGGTCGTGTGCATGCGGCCTAAGAGCAAGACTTCTCACTTAGGCGTTATCACACAAATACATACAACATGGGGAAAAAAATAAATAAATGTATATTTAACCATCCCCCTCCCCCATCACACTCTCTCACCCTCCCATCTCCCTCTACCCCCCCCCCATGCCTTCCATGCCTCCCCCCCTCCCCACGCTCTCTCCCTTCCACCCCCCTCGCTGTACTCAATGAAGCTTAGACACCATACAACACAAAAAATTGGGATTCCAAGATCTCTGCTTGCTGTGATAAAACCCACCTGAACCGAGCAGCGCTCACATAAGGGTCCATTCACAATTTTGCGGAACGGGTGCGGACCCATTTATTTTCAACAGGGACGCAAAAGAGGCGGACAGCACACAGTGTGCTGTCCGCATCCGCACTTCCGTTCCGCGGCCCTGCAAAAAAATAAATAAAATAGAACATGTCCTATTCTTGTCCGCAGTCATGGCCAAGAAAAGGCATTTCTATTACAGTGCCGGCCATGTGCGGTCCGCAAAATGCGGAACGCACATGGCCAGTGTCCGTGTTTTGCGGACGTGTGAATGGACCCTATATAAGAGGGCCTGGGACAGGGTAGATGCTGCTCTGCTTAGGCGAATGAGGATTCCTACGCTGACACACTGTAACGACGGTGGAATATTGGACAATGACGCCTGGCTGCAGATTGCACAGTAAATGGTTCACAATGGACTTCTCCACGTAATGCTGAAGTGCCCCAAAGCTGCAAGGCCATGTCCTCATCTATCACGGGAGGCGATGCGGAATGGGTATCTAATGTTAATATTTCACACGGGGCACAACTAACACTCCCACCGAAATAAATGAAAGTGCGCAGTCTGTACTCCAGACATTCGGCGTGAGACGGCACTAGCACCGACAGCCTTATCCTCAGGACAGAGCATCACTATCAGATTGCTGACGCTTTGGAGAACCCCTTTAAAGGAGACCAAAAAAAAGGAAAAAAAAACCCTCCTGAATGTTGGACCCCCAGAGATTACAAGAACGGTCACATAGGCCTGTCGATTCCAGGGATAGCGGAGCGCTGTACGCTTCCATCCCTGCAGTCCCATGGAAAATAAATGGAGCTCAACACGTACACGTGACCATCGCTCATTCAAGCGGGGAATACTTATCAATTCCACCAAGATGTCATGATGGGACAACCCCTTTAAGAAGATAAAAATACTATTTATACACCCGTCGGCCATACAACCCTTATAACAGCGGGCACGCTCCTAAACGCGACGACTTCCCAGAACATCCGTATTTACTACAATCACAACCGTAACCTGTGGGTAAACTAGACCAAGATACGCCCTCCGCTCACTCACATGCCTTCTTATACACCTGGATATACTTCTCTTTTTTCATTGTGATTCCTGGTTACAGTTTAAGCCATAAGGGCGGGTTTATATTTGGATGAGGCCGAGAAGCTGGATGGCAAATAGAGAAGTGGGGTCGGTAACGACAGTGCAGCCCGTAACCTGCAATGAACAGCCTGTATCCTGCCAGGGGCGGCCGGAACGTATCACACAGCTGTATCCATCTGCATGACGGAAAATTGGCCTAAAGGCAACAATTCAGATACAGAAGTATCAGCGCAACCTGCTACTGCAATAATAAAGAAAGCGGGTATAATGGACAACTGCTGTACGGGCAATTCCTCAATGCATGTGAATGACAAGAATTGAAGAGGCCACAGGGCACAACTGGGGGGTTCGTAAGTAGAACTAGTGCACGTTATAATGAGTTCCCCATATCTTCCAATCAGGTTCCTGCTCCCATTCTCCAAAGGGTCTCTGGAAAATGAGATCCGACATCGGATTGGTTGTGAGGCTATCTGCACCGTCTACCCAATGTTAGGCCTGTTGAACACTTGCGTTGTTAAAGGGGTTGTGTCATCACAGACAATGGGGGCTTATCGCTATTGTCTTATCGGTGCGGGTCCCACCGCTGGGACTCCGGTCCGGCCACCACCAAGCACTCTTCCCCTAGAAGTGAATAGGAGCGCACCGCGCATGACCGGCCCCCGCTCCCATCCACTTATATGGGCCGACAGAAATAGGCGAGCCAGCGCTCGGCTATTTTCGGCAGCCCCATAGAAAATGAATGGAGGGCGGCTGTGAACGCGCAGTGCACCACCAGTCTCGGAGCTCCGTTCTCAATATTGGTGGGACCCGCACCTATAAGGCAATGTGGGCACATCCTAGCGATATGCCCCCATTGTCTGAGATGAGACACCCCCTTTCATTCTGGTTTTGAGATCTGGCAGAGAATCTCAAAACCAGAATTAAACGGATCCCTTTTGATTTTTTCGCTCCGTCAGGATGAAACTGTGTGAAATCGAAGCGGAACATCAAATACATCAAAAGTCAATGGGTGAAAGGATCATGTTTTTTTTTTTTTTTAGGATCCTAAAAAAACAGATCCATCACCACTGGCTTACATTGTTTTTAGTGACGGGTTCGGTTTGATCCGTTTCGGTGACCGGACACAAAACAGAATACTGACGGGACGGACGGCATCCTGAGTGGATCTCTTTCCATTCACAATACATGGGGACAAAACAGAAGCATTTTTTCCCCCCAGTTTTGAGAAATGTGAAAAACAGGCCTTATAGCACGGCTCCGATTTTGAGACCAGGCATGCAGATGTAATCTGTGGGAAAATCTAATTTACCTGCAAGTGTTTAGGCCCCTGCAGGGGGAACGAAGGAGGACACGGCGACCATTAAAGGATCTGCACATATTTAATACCACTTCTACATCCCCAATTAAAAACCATCCATTCATTACGACTTCCCCAGTGTTTTGTGCCTGCAGCCGATACCTTAATGTATGCCTCTCCATACAGAAACAAGCCCTGCGTAATCAAATCCTGCCGCTATACCATCATTAATGGATCCCCTACTTCTTCCCAACATACATACGGTATTAGGGCTGATCCACATGACCGTGCTCTGTCCGGGAAACACGGCCCGTGTGTCAGCCACATCATAGTGATTTATAATACCGCCAGTTCCTGGCTGATCGTGGGGCAACCGTACTGTGCACACAACAGTAAGGCTACCTTCACATCTGATTTGAAGGACGGCTGCACAGTGCACCCTCCGTTCATTTCCCCGCTCCGTTCTCCAGCGGCGAGACCAGCACCTATCAGACAATGGGGGCATATCCTAGCGATATTGCCCCCATTGTCTGAGATGAGACAACCCCTTTAAAGCAGTGCTCTAAGGATTCAGCCCCACCTCCTGGTGCTCCTATTGGTCATTGGCATATTAATAAAATGCAGATTTCTCTGTAGCTGTTTAGACAACAGAAAGGTACAGTTTTAATCAGCATGATGAGCCCCACTAGGCAGTATGTCTGGTTTAATAGGGTTGATACTGGTAACAGAGCCTTTAATGAAGACCATTAGCAAAATTTCCTTATTTCTCATTTCAGATCCGTTGGAGTACTTTAGCTGTGAAGGAGGACATAGACTTTAAATGAGTGGGCTGTCCGGGCAGGGCAGGGGCGTTCCAAAAAGCGAATTCACTGCGTTACACAACTGTATTACAGGAAAGATGATGAACGAGTACATTATATGGGGAACTAACCTGCTGTGTAGGGGAAAGCAGCAACGTGTCTTCCCCATACAGAGCAATAAGCCCCGTACGCACGAGATTAAATGAAGAGGGGGGGAGTCCCAGAATTTGCTGCTTCTGGCACAGTATTCGCCCGGAAAAGCGGCATGATTTTCACAGCTTGCACGTTGGTAAACTTATACGAGATATAAGCATAACAAGACCGCGCGCCAACACCATCAACGACTCGAATAAAGCAAAGAGTGCCCGAGCAATGCCAAGCATGTGTCTTGCTACTGGATGCCAAGTACCAGCAGTCTGTCCACGGAACTGTTTAGTACACAGCCGGGCGCACAAACCGGTTTATGGGAAGTTTACAAAACACACGACCGGACGAGAAACCGGGGCGATCGGGGGCCCAGATACAGACAGGAGACGTTTCTATCAGCGGATCCGCTCACGTAAATGGAAGGAACCAATGACAAAATCGCTGCGTCCATGCTGACGGCACAAAGCACGATGTGGGGTCGGCGGCTCTTGCCGTCTAGTCAGTAAGGCCCTGTTCACACACGACTGATTTGAGACTTCCAGCGCCGTACAAGTTAACGGCATTTCGCAAAGCTCCCGGCACAACAGCGCGGGTTTGCAGGCCTGCGGCAGATCTGCGTGAATTTAGTTGCGGATTTCCCTCCTGCACGGGATGAAATTGATGGTGAAATCTGCAACGACGAGACGGCTGGCCTGTGTGAACATGGCCTTAACGTTTGATTACTAGTCATACGGGGGAGGATTTCACAATGCATTCTGCAAACTTCATACTGAAGAAATCACTGCACCACTTTTTGGACATTTGACAAACAAAAAAACTAAAAAAAACACAAGACATGGACAAAAACAAACATTTGTGTGCATGAACGTGAAAAACACATCCAATCCGGGCAAAAATCGCAGTAAAAACTGATTGAACTTGCATGGAAAACGATCAGTTTTTCCCTGAACAAACCCCGACACAATCCGTATCCATCGGGCGTGTGAAAGAGGCCTAAAATCTTGCAGATTTTAGCGCATTGCCGCACCAAAAACCACATATTACTTCCTGTTTTTGGTGCGGTTTGGCCGCCCTTGCATTGAAAAAAAGTGAAATAACCCACAGGCCATAACGCAACCTGTTATGAGGTTTGTCTAATCTCCTGCACTTTGCAGGTACTGCATTACATCGCGGTTTTTCGGCAGGAGAATCAGTACGGAAAAACTGCGAGCAATCGGCAGAATTTACAGGTGGCAGATTTCGCTGTGGAGGTCGTCCAACGGCAATAGCTGCTGCATTTCCAACTACGTGTTAGGCTACTTTCTCACTTGCGGTGTGAGGATCTACCCGCCGGATCCGCCATACCACATGACAACAAAGCATTTGGAGACGGATCCGGATGAGGATCCGTATCCTTCCAAATGCATTGCAAGTGCGGATCTGTCTTGATTTTTTTTCCACAGTTTTAAAGGTCTGCGCATGCGCAGACTGGAAGGACTGATCTGTCATTGCGGCACTTGCAATGCCGGATCCGGCACTAATAAAAGTCAATGGGAATTAATGCCGTCATGTGTTTCGGAATTTTAGACGGAGATAATACCGCAGCATGCTGTGGTATTTTCCCCGTCTAAAAAATCGTTTACATACTGAACTGAAGACATCCTGAACGGATTTCTCTCCATGCAGAATGCATGGGGATGTGACTGACCAGTATTTTTCTGGCACAGAGCCCCGACCACGGAACTCTATGCCGGAAAACGCCAGTGTGAAGGTACCCTTAGGGCTCATGCACACAGCTGTAGTTTTTGTCCGCATCCAATCTGCATTTTTTGCGTGTCTGAAGCGGACCCATTCATTTCAATGAGGCTGTAAAAGATGTGAACAGTGGGCAGTCCGTTCTGTGGCATGCCAAAAATAATAATAATAATAATAATAATAATACAGAACATGTCCTATTCGTGACCATTTTGTGGACACGAATAGGAGATTTCTACAGAAGTTTTAAAATAAATGGTGGCATGCATTTGGCCAAGGGTCTGAGATTTGTGGACCGCAAAACACGGTAGGGAACATGAGGCCTTCAACATATTTTTTTTCTTTACAATGGAACCTCTTAGATAAAAAAAAAAAAAAAAAACTTGATATTTTTCCTTTGATCTCTTTTCCCCCTTCCTTTTAAAATAAAGCATTTGCTTTATATCCCCCACAAACCCAATGGGTGACGTTTAACGTATACGCCATGCAGTACACGTCTAAGGCTTTATTTTCCCCATTTTGGAAACACACGACAATCTACGCCTGGAAAACTCCTTTATGGGTCAATTGCTAATAAGGCAATTCCCCAGTTGACCCTCTTGCTTCCGTTCATACAGGTGACAAGTGGGAAAGCCTCGGGATGCATCAAGCTAGACCTACGGTTCGACCACACCGGTCATGTTCATGGCTTTGCAGTCAATGAAATCTCAGCAGAAATCTGCGGGAAAAAAAATCCTATTCTGCTGCGGACGTGCACGCGGATCCACGTGCGGCTTTTCCATGCACAATTCCCGGCAATAATCGGCAGGCAGGGAATGACAAAGTAATTATTCTGCAGTATATAAACATAAGATCACCCATTTACCTGCCTTACGTTGAACAGGGGCTTAAGGCCTCTTGCACACGAACGTGTGCACCCCGTGCCCGTGCAGCAAATTGCGGCCCGCAATGCTCGGGCACCGGCTGTGGGGCAGCCGCAGCGGATCGCGGAACCTTTCACTTGAATGGGTCCGCGATCTGCCCGTTCTGCAAAAAGATAGGACATGTTCTATCTTTTTGCGGGACGGAAGTACGGAACGGAACTCCGCAGAAGCACTCCGTAGTGCTTCCGTAGTGTTCCGTTCCGTCATTCCATACCGTTCCGCATCTCCATTGAAATGAATGGGTCCGCATCCGTGATGCAGAATGGCCACGGAATGGTGCCCGTGTATTGCGGATCCGCAAATGCAGTCCGCAATACGGGCACGGGGCGCACACGTGCGTGTGCAATAAACCTTAGGCACAGAATCTGCACCTGACTTCTGCCTGTGTGAACATGGCTTTAGAGACACCAGAAAGCAGTAGGTCAATAAGACCTTGCATTTGGATCTCCAGAGATGTAGGTGCCGGCTGTTACACACCTGTTTGTGAGATCTGCCCAGTGCCAGTGTATGCCCGCTGCTAGCCCGATAACAGCCCAAGGCAACCGGCATATGGGTGTGGGCTGTCTTGCAGAAAATCCACATTACGGTAATTTCGGTGCAGCTTTCTGCATATGTTGTTTATTGCGTTTTTTTACGTGGAAAGCTGCAACGTGGTGTGCAGGAGTCATAAAGACACAAAAATGCATGATCGGGGAAAGATGGGTAACGACCACTTAGGAGAAGTGCTCTTAGACCCCTGAATGGTAAATCTGCCCACCTACGGAGGAAGCCTCTCCGGCTAGAAAAATGCAACACTATGGGGCAGATCTGCTGCTCGGGAGCCTAGGAAAGCTGTGTGACTACCCATGTCATAGTAGCTTTACTGGGCGTCACCAGAATTTTCATAGAGAGATGGTTTTGCAATGGTGTGGGCAGCAGCCATCGTGACCCAGAGATCTGACATTAGACCAGCGAGTCCCTTCCATACAATGCAGGGGGCTAAAAACGGATTCTGCTGCAGGTATCACCCAATGCAGCACACCATGGCGGCTGTAAGACTGTGTCCTATATGGGAAGAGACAAAGACATACGACTAAGGGCTCATTCAGACGGCCGTATGCTGTCCGCAAAAGTGCGGATCCGTTTTTTGCGGATTAGATGCTGTCCCATTCACTTCTAAGGGGCCCTTTTCTTCCATTGCAAGGCTCAGCAAAAAAAAAAAATGAAACATGTCCTATACTCGTCAGTGAAAATCAGGACATGGCCACATGAAGTCTATGGATCAGCAAGAAAAACAGAATGCAATCGGTTTTTTTGCGGACATGCTGAACTGTGTGCAATAAACGGATCAGCATTTTTGCAGACAGCATACAGCCGTCTGAATGAGCCCTAAAGAAAATTAGACGCCCAGTGGTCCCCAGTATCATACAGACCATTAGCACCCACACGGTAAGCTCTGTGGTCGACCGTCATACCAGTGGTCATGACCTCACACCACCAGGACCACGCACAGGGACAGTTCCTTACACCCATGTGCCAATAATACCAAGAGTGCCAGCTCCACACACACCAGTGACAATGACCCTATATACACAGGTCACCACCTTCATACAGGACAGGACCATGCAAGTAGTGTCCAGCCTCTAAGGCCTCATGCACACCTGCGATGTTCTCCGACCCCGCAAAAAAAAAAAAAAAAAAGACGAGAAGAGAACATTTCCTTTTCTTGTCAGTTTTGCGGACAAGAATCAGCATTTGTTGCACAGAACAGGACACGTGGAAATCACGTGGAACTCCAAGATTCATACGACCGGAATCTATATTTTACGGATCTGCAATATGTGGACGTGTGCATGAGGCCTTATACATACCAGTGACATTCTACATCCTGGACACTGCCTGCTCCATATATACCAGAGTATCAGGTCTACACGTGGCACTGACCGTATACACGCAGTACAGGCTCCATATATACCAGTGACACTGACCCTATATACACAGTACAGGCTCCATATATACCAGTGACACTGACCCTATATACACAGTACAGGCTCCATACACACACAGCGTCAGCCCCGGTGCCAGGCCGCACAGCTCCGGGATAACACGCCGTGTGGAGGGTGCGGCCTGGATGTCGCTCAGTCCCCGGTGTTTCCCAGTCCTGGCCTCCGTTACACGCTCCCCATGTCCGGGGCCTTCAGGCCGCACTCACCGCTCTCTATCTCGTTCCCTTTCTTGGCGGTGGCGGCGTTCCCCATGGCTCAGAGACTCGGGGCGGGGGTGGCGCTGTGTCCTGGGGGCCGCTGCCCGGCACTGTCCGTCTCTCTGCTCCGCTCCACCGACTCGTCCAGCAGCCGCCGCCTCCGCCGCCGCCACAAGTCTAGAACCCGCTTCACAGGAAGTGACGTCTTAGCGGCCCGACGGCACGGAGGGGGCGGGGTGTTGTCACGGGAGACACCGAGGACCTCCTCCTGTCACACCGGCCTCCGGTCCTCACCTGTCACACCGACCTCCACTCACCGGCCTCACCTGTCACACCGACCTCCACTCACCAGCTTCACCTGTTGCACCGACCTCCACTCACCTGCCTCACCTGTCACACCAACCTTCACTCACCAGTCTCCGGTCTACACCGGCCTCACCTGTCACACCGACCTCCACTCACCTGCCTCACCTGTCACACCGACCTCCACTCACCTGCCTCACCTGTCACAATGACCTCCACTCACCAGTCTCCGGTCTACACCGACCTCCACTCACCGGCCTCAGCTGTCACACCGACCTCCACTCACCCACCTCACCTGTAACACCGACCTCCACTCACCGGCCTCACCTGTCACACCGACCTCCACTCACCAGCCTCCAGTCTATACCGACCTACACTCACCAGCCTCCGGTCTACACCGACCTCCACTCACCAGCCTCCGGTCTACACCGACCTCCACTCACCGGCCTCACCGGTCACACCGACCTCCACTCACCGGCCTCACCTATCACACCGACCTCCACTCACCGGCCTCACCTATCACACCGACCTCCACTCACCGGCCTCACCTGTCACAACGACCTCCACTCACCAGCCTCCGGTCTATACCGACCTACACTCACCAGCCTCCGGTCTACACCGACCTCCACTCACCGGCCTCACCTATCTACACCGACCTCCACTCACCGGCCTCACCTATCACACCGACCTCCACTCACCGGCCTCACCTGTCACACCGACCTCCGCTCACCGGTCTCACCTGTCACACCGACCTCCACTCACCGGCCTCACCTATCACTCTGACCTCCACTCACCGGCCTCACCTGTCACACCGACCTCCACTCACCGGCCTCACCTATCACTCTGACCTCCACTCACCGGCCTCACCTATCACTCTGACCCCCACTCACCGGCCTCACCTGTCACTCTGACCTCCACTCACCGGCCTCACCTGTCACACCGACCTCCACTCACCAGCCTCCGGTCTATACTGACCTCCACTCACCAGCCTCCGGTCTACACCGACCTCCACTCACCGGCCTCACCTATCACACCGACCTCCACTCACCGGCCTCACCTGTCACACCGACCTCCACTCACCGGCCTCACCTATCACTCTGACCTCCACTCACCGGCCTCACCTGTCACTCTGACCTCCACTCACCGGCCTCACCTATCACTCTGACCTCCACTCACCGGCCTCACCTATCACTCTGACCCCCACTCACCGGCCTCCCCTGTCACACTGCGACCCCTGAAGTCAATACCCCCATACTGATGGGCCTTGAGTGGTCTTGTTTCGAGTCCTCTGCCTGGGATTGTGATGGGAGCGGCCATGCTGGAGCGCAGGGGATTTAACCCAGTGAATATAACTTTGTTTTTCTTTCAACATTTTTTTTCAGGCCCCCATGAATCATGGGCCATGATGTATGTATAGCGGGGGTGTGGCCCTCTGT
Source organism: Bufotes viridis (assembly GCA_033119425.1). Lineage (NCBI taxonomy): Eukaryota > Metazoa > Chordata > Amphibia > Anura > Bufonidae > Bufotes > Bufotes viridis. The sequence goes on from CM065596.1 coordinate 141,677,389, forward strand.
AAATGGGCTGGTTATGTGGTCCCCGGAGGACAGCTGTGAGAGTTTGGCAAGTATGGAATACCCCTGTATGGATGGGCCAACCTACAGGCTTCGTACTCTCCTGCAGTCACCACTAGGGGGAGCCCACTGTCCACGGACTCATTTTTGTAGTCAATGGGAGCTGTGCGAGGCTCGGGCTCGAATGACAGCTCTACTTCAGACTGCTGTGTGACTTGCGTGTGAGCGTTTTACACGGAAGTGTCATGTACATGGAAGATAACGCATTATAGCAAATTGCCATGGCGTTGTGTGTGACCCCAGTGTCCCCTCCGCTCCGTGTCAATATCCGGTTTTGGCAAATAAAACATAAAACAAAAACATTTCACAATTTTCCATACTCCAGTGCGCTGCAGTAAGACCACGCCTAATTTATTAAAGGGGTTATCCCATGACTAATGTAAAAAATAAAATCAGACATCATATAACACATGACAATCTCTAACAAAGCTAGAACCAGCCCTGTGCCTCACATGGATCCAGAGATTTCCGCATTCATTGCTCTGCCAGATTCTCTTCAGCCTGGCAGCTCAGAGGGCGCGTCCTTTCTACTGCAGCTCTCTCCCTATCACACCTCAGGAGGCGCAGTTGAAGGATGAAACTGAGCATGGGCGGCCATCCCAGTGAGCAGGACAAAGAAATGAGAAAATAAAACAAGCAGCAGGTGGCGCTCAACACTGTAGAATATTTTTCGTGGGACAACCCCTTTAAGAGGGAGATGCCTCTTTTGGGGCATTTCTGGCCCCCTGTGTGCCAGAAACTCAAATGTAAGCCAGCCAGGGGGATCGAAGACAAGCTATAATTGACGCCAGTTTTTGGCGGGCTGCGATAGGCTCTGCCCCCTCCCGCTAAACCAGGCATGCTCAACCTGCGGCCCTCCAGCTGTTGCAAAACTACAACTCCCAGCATGCCCGAACAGCTTACAGCTATCTGCCTACAGCAGGGCATGGCGGGAGTTGTAGTTTTACAACAGCTGGAGGGCCGCAGGTTGAGCCTCCCTGCGCTAAACCTTGCCATTTTCTCACCACTTTAGAAACGTAGGGAGACGCTCAAAAAGTCGCAAATTATGGTGCAAGTATAGGGTGCACCATAATTTGCCACATTTCGACACCATAATAGTGGCGTAAATTGCTTGATAAATGCCCCTCCTTGGGTCGGTTCTTAAAGGGGTTGGCATCTCACTGGCTCGGCTATCTCCGGCAGCCCCATAAAAGTGAAGGGAGCAGGGGCGACGCTTACGCGATGCGCTCTCCATTCATTTCTGTTTCTAGCAGTCCCATCCAAATGAATGGCGGGTGGACGCAGATGCGCAGCTGCTCTCCGCTCTTCAGGGGTCCCGTTCTGGAGATAGGTGCGGGTCCCAGAGGAGGGACCTGCTCCTATCTGTCATTGGGGGCATATCCTAGCGCTATTGCAGCAATGTCTCAGATGAGACGACCCCTTTAAGTTTTCAAGATCTTTGCTTGCACTCTTTAAAGCTGGTCATCCCCATTAGGGTTGGTTGACATCTATGTTGGAGGCTCCGTTCAGGGCGTCTGTCGCAGATTCTGTCAAAAAACAGTGGCGGTGTGAACTCGCCTTAAGACGTGCACCGACCATCTAATGCATATAGGGGCATCCAGACCCCCACACCACAATGGCAGGATCGAACATGTTGGATTTGAACTGGCCAATCGTTTTGTTAGGCCACTGCTAGAGGAGACTGGTACTGGTTTCCTCCCGTATTCCTACTGAGAACACATGCATGCCCAGCCGTGTGGGGGATTAGGGGAGATAGCTGTCCGCCAAATGCTTAATCTGACGACAGCTATTTTAAAGGGGGTTGTCCCATCTTGCACATTGGGGCATATTGCTAGGTCTCGCCTCCGGAACTCCACCTATCCTTAAAAAAGGAGCCCATAAAGTGATGAAGGGGACACTGCACAAGCGCAGCGACCCTCCATCCATTTCTATGGGAGTGCCGAGCGGCGTATATGAATGGGAAGCGCACAATGCAAGCGCGGCCACCGCTCCATTCACTTCTCCACCATTCAACAACCGACGCAATTTGGTTTGACTGTTAAAAGCAACCAAGTCCTGAAGTGAAATATGATATTACTCATGACCCCCCCTCTAGACCCCCAAATACTGGGCTTTACCTGCTAATACCAGGATATGTACGGGGTAAGTATAACCCCCAACATTCTCCCGTATTCAGGGGGCATTTTGATAACTCCACTGTAGGCTCCACCAGCTCTATCGACCGTTTCTGTCTCCCTTCAGGCCATATGGACAGGGGTCGTCTTCTCGAGAATGGGTGTCCACCGACTCTCGTCTCACCGCTCCAATCACTTCTGTGGGACGTCCAAAAATAGCTGAGTAAGCAGGTTCTGCAATTTCACAACTTCCACAGAAATGGAGAACCGCGGAAAACTGCACCACATAGGTACAAACCTGCCTGTAGAGTATAGATATAGTAACAGTACAGCTATAGTGTATAGATATAGTAACAGTACAGCTATAGTGTATAGATATAGTGACAGTACAGCTATAGTGTATAGATACAGTAACAGTACAGCTATAGTGTATAGATACAGTAACAGTACAGCTATAGTGTATAGATACAGTAACAGTACGGCTATAGTGTATAGATACAGTGACAGTACAGCTATAGTGTATAGATACAGTAACAGTACAGCTATAGTGTATAGATACAGTAACAGTACAGCTATAGTGTATAGATACAGTAACAGTACAGCTATAGTGTATAGATACAGTAACAGTACAGCTATAGTGTATAGATACAGTAACAGTACAGCTATAGTGTATAGATACAGTAACAGTACAGCTATAGTATATAGATACAGTAACAGTACAGCTATAGTGTATAGATACAGTGACAGTACAGCTATAGTGTATAGATACAGTAACAGTACAGCTATAGTGTATAGATACAGTAACAGTACAGCTATAGTGTATAGATACAGTAACAGTACAGCTATAGTGTATAGATATAGTAACAGTACAGCTATAGTGTATAGATATAGTAACAGTACAGCTATAGTGTATAGATACAGTAACAGTACAGCTATAGTGTATAGATACAGTAACAGAAGCATCTATAGTGTATAGATATAGTAACAGTACAGCTATAGTGTATAGATACAGTAACAGTACAGCTATAGTGTATAGATATAGTAACAGTACAGCTATAGTGTATAGATACAGTAACAGTACAGCTATAGTGTATAGATACAGTAACAGTACCAGCTATAGTATATAGATACAGTAACAGTACCGCTATAGTGTATAGATACAGTAACAGTACAGCTATAGTGTATAGATACAGTAACAGTACAGCTATAGTGTATAGATATAGTAACAGTACAGCTATAGTGTATAGATATAGTGACAGTACAGCTATAGTGTATAGATACAGTAACAGTACAGCTATAGTGTATAGATATAGTAACAGTACAGCTATAGTGTATAGATACAGTAACAGTACAGCTATAGTGTATAGATATAGTAACAGTACAGCTATAGTGTATAGATACAGTAACAGTACAGCTATAGTGTATAGATACAGTAACAGTACAGCTATAGTGTATAGATACAGTAACAGTACAGCTATAGTGTATAGATACAGTAACAGTACAGCTATAGTGTATAGATATAGTAACAGTACAGCTATAGTGTATAGATATAGTAACAGTACAGCTATAGTATATATATACAGTAACAGTACAGCTATAGTGTATAGATACAGTAACAGTACAGCTATAGTGTATAGATACAGTAACAGTACCACTTATAGTGTATAGATATAGTAACAGTACGGCTATAGTGTATAGATACAGTAACAGTACAGCTATAGTGTATAGATATAGTGACAGTACAGCTATAGTGTATAGATACAGTAACAGTACGGCTATAGTGTATAGATACAGTAACAGTACGGCTATAGTGTATAGATACAGTGACAGTACAGCTATAGTGTATAGATACAGTAACAGTACAGCTATAGTGTATAGATATAGTGACAGTACAGCTATAGTATATAGATATAGTAACAGTACAACTATAGTGTATAGATACAGTAACAGTACGGCTATAGTGTATAGATACAGTAACAGTACAGCTATAGTGTATAGATACAGTAACAGTACAGCTATAGTGTATAGATACAGTAACAGTACAGCTATAGTGTATAGATACAGTAACAGTACAGCTATAGTGTATAGATATAGTAACAGTACAGCTATAGTGTATAGATACAGTAACAGTACAGCTATAGTGTATAGATACAGTAACAGTACAGCTATAGTGTATAGATACAGTAACAGTACAGCTATAGTGTATAGATATAGTAACAGTACAGCTATAGTGTATAGATACAGTAACAGTACAGCTATAGTGTATAGATACAGTAACAGTACAGCTATAGTGTATAGATACAGTAACAGCACAGCTATAGTGTATAGATACAGTAACAGTACAGCTATAGTGTATAGATACAGTAACAGTACAGCTATAGTATATAGATATAGTAACAGTACAGCTATAGTGTATAGATATAGTAACAGCACCAGCTATAGTGTATAGATACAGTAACAGTACAGCTATAGTGTATAGATACAGTAACAGTACAGCTATAGTGTATAGATACAGTAACAGTACAGCTATAGTGTATAGATACAGTAACAGTACAGCTATAGTGTATAGATACAGTAACAGTACAGCTATAGTGTATAGATACAGTAACAGTACAGCTATAGTGTATAGATACAGTAACAGTACAGCTATAGTGTATAGATACAGTAACAGTACAGCTATAGTGTATAGATACAGTAACAGTACAGCTATAGTGTATAGATATAGTAACAGTACAGCTATAGTGTATAGATACAGTAACAGTACAGCTATAGTGTATAGATACAGTAACAGTACAGCTATAGTGTATAGATACAGTAACAGTACAGCTATAGTGTATAGATACAGTAACAGTACAGCTATAGTGTATAGATACAGTAACAGTACAGCTATAGTGTATAGATACAGTAACAGTACAGCTATAGTGTATAGATACAGTAACAGTACAGCTATAGTGTATAGATACAGTAACAGTACAGCTATAGTGTATAGATACAGTAACAGTACAGCTATAGTGTATAGATATAGTAACAGTACAGCTATAGTGTATAGATATAGTAACAGTACAGCTATAGTGTATAGATACAGTAACAGTACAGCTATAGTGTATAGATATAGTAACAGTACAGCTATAGTGTATAGATACAGTAACAGTACAGCTATAGTGTATAGATATAGTAACAGTACAGCTATAGTGTATAGATACAGTAACAGTACAGCTATAGTGTATAGATACAGTAACAGTACAGCTATAGTGTATAGATACAGTAACAGTACAGCTATAGTGTATAGATACAGTAACAGTACAGCTATAGTGTATAGATACAGTAACAGTACAGCTATAGTGTATAGATACAGTAACAGTACAGCTATAGTGTATAGATATAGTAACAGTACAGCTATAGTGTATAGATACAGTAACAGTACAGCTATAGTGTATAGATACAGTAACAGTACAGCTATAGTGTATAGATACAGTAACAGTACAGCTATAGTGTATAGATACAGTAACAGTACAGCTATAGTGTATAGATACAGTAACAGTACAGCTATAGTGTATAGATACAGTAACAGTACAGCTATAGTGTATAGATACAGTAACAGTACAGCTATAGTGTATAGATACAGTAACAGTACAGCTATAGTGTATAGATACAGTAACAGTACAGCTATAGTGTATAGATACAGTAACAGTACAGCTATAGTGTATAGATACAGTAACAGTACAGCTATAGTGTATAGATACAGTAACAGTACAGCTATAGTGTATAGATACAGTAACAGTACAGCTATAGTGTATAGATACAGTAACAGTACAGCTATAGTGTATAGATACAGTAACAGTACAGCTATAGTGTATAGATACAGTAACAGTACAGCTATAGTGTATAGATACAGTAACAGTACAGCTATAGTGTATAGATACAGTAACAGTACAGCTATAGTGTATAGATACAGTAACAGTACAGCTATAGTGTATAGATACAGTGACAGTACAGCTATAGTGTATAGATACAGTAACAGTACAGCTATAGTGTATAGATATAGTAACAGTACAGCTATAGTGTATAGATACAGTAACAGTACAGCTATAGTGTATAGATACAGTAACAGTACAGCTATAGTGTATAGATATAGTAACAGTACAGCTATAGTGTATAGATACAGTAACAGTACAGCTATAGTGTATAGATACAGTAACAGTACAGCTATAGTGTATAGATACAGTAACAGTACAGCTATAGTGTATAGATACAGTAACAGTACAGCTATAGTGTATAGATACAGTAACAGTACAGCTATAGTGTATAGATACAGTAACAGTACAGCTATAGTGTATAGATACAGTAACAGTACAGCTATAGTGTATAGATACAGTAACAGTACAGCTATAGTGTATAGATACAGTAACAGTACAGCTATAGTGTATAGATATAGTAACAGTACAGCTATAGTATATATATAAAGTAACAGTACAGCTATAGTGTATAGATATAGTAACAGTACAGCTATAGTGTATAGATACAGTAACAGTACAGCTATAGTGTATAGATACAGTGACAGTACAGCTATAGTGTATAGATATAGTAACAGTACCACTTATAGTGTATAGATATAGTAACAGTACAGCTATAGTGTATAGATACAGTAACAGTACAGCTATAGTGTATAGATACAGTAACAGTACAGCTATAGTGTATAGATATAGTAACAGTACAGCTATAGTGTATAGATATAGTAACAGTACAGCTATAGTGTATAGATATAGTAACAGTACAGCTATAGTGTATAGATATAGTAACATTACCAGTTATTGAGCCGTAACTTGTGACAGATATGCACCAAAAAGTGGCGTTTATCTGTTCATAAATGACCCTCATAGTGCTTATAAATGGTATTGGCACCAGATATAGATGATAGCATGTGCACTTAAAGGAGTCTGACCACTGCGTTTAATCAAGTCTGCAAACCTATTCTAATCATTATAAAGAAGCTGACATCCGATTGGCAGCAGGAACGATCTTTATTAACAGCTAGGATGACACAGCATGGCGGTATATAGGTAGGCTTAGATCTTCAGCAGCTGCACAGACGGGCACAACCTACAGGGTGATGATATATGATGTTATAGCCTGCCACATGGTATCAGCGGGTGATGGTACATGATGTTACAGCCCGCAGGGTGTTATTGGGGGTGATGGTACATGATGTTACAGCAGCACACAAGATGGCATTTGGGGGGGGATGGTGTATGATGGTACAGAGGTTATTAGATGGTGAAGGTGTATAATGTTATTGTCATATCCGGTGAATAAGGTCATAGCCGGTAAATAAGGTCATAGCCGGTAAATAAGGTCATAGCCGGTAGATAAGGTCATGTCCGGTAAATAAGGTCATAGCCAGTGGTCACATTCGAGCAGAGATTGGTAGAGACGAAGTTCGATCTCCAGGAAGCAGGTTTTGAATGATGAAGAAGGAATGAGAAGGTTAGGATTAATGACAATCAGGACCCTTCTCCATATCTCGCTCCTTCCTGCTCCTTTTGTCCTCTCTGGTCGTCTTCTTTGGGATTTTGGTCAGAGGAATCAGGTTAGCGTCCAGTAGACTGGTCTGAGATGGTGATTCCCAGTCGGCGATGTCGAAAGAATCATCAGCCTTTGACTTTTGATATTCAAAGTCACTTTCCCTGTCAAGACATAATAAAGGATATAATATAAGAACTGGCGTGGGAAGAAGCAGATACAGTAACAGTACCACTTATAGTGTATAGATATAGTAACATTACCAACTATAGTGTATAGATACAGTAACAGTACAGCTATAGTGTATAGATACAGTAACAGTACCAGCTATAGTGTATAGATACAGTAACAGTACAGCTATAGTGTATAGATATAGTAACAGCACCAGCTATAGTGTATAGATACAGTAACAGTACAGCTATAGTGTATAGATACAGTAACAGTACAGCTATAGTATATAGATATAGTAACAGCACCAGCTATAGTGTATAGATATAGTAACACTACAGCTATAGTATATAGATATAGTAACAGTACAGCTATAGTGTATAGATACAGTAACAGTACAGCTATAGTGTATAGATACAGTAACAGTATAGCTATAGTGTATTGATACAGTAACAGTACCGCTATAGTGTATAGATATAGTAACAGTACAGCTATAGTGTATAGATACAGTAACAGTACAGCTATAGTATATAGATACAGTAACAGTACAGCTATAGTGTATAGATATAGTAACAGTACAGCTATAGTGTATAGATACAGTAACAGTACAGCTATAGTATATAGATACAGTAACAGTACAGCTATAGTGTATAGATACAGTAACAGTACAGCTATAGTGTATAGATACAGTAACAGTACAGCTATAGTGTATAGATACAGTAACAGTACAGCTATAGTGTATAGATACAGTAACAGTACAGCTATAGTGTATAGATACAGTAACAGTACAGCTATAGTGTATAGATACAGTAACAGTACAGCTATAGTGTATAGATATAGTAACAGTACAGCTATAGTGTATAGATATAGTAACAGTACAGCTATAGTGTATAGATACAGTAACAGTACAGCTATAGTGTATAGATACAGTAACAGTACAGCTATAGTGTATAGATACAGTAACAGTACAGCTATAGTGTATAGATACAGTAACAGTACAGCTATAGTGTATAGATACAGTAACAGTACAGCTATAGTGTATAGATACAGTAACAGTACAGCTATAGTGTATAGATACAGTAACAGTACAGCTATAGTGTATAGATATAGTAACAGTACAGCTATAGTGTATAGATACAGTAACAGTACAGCTATAGTGTATAGATACAGTAACAGTACAGCTATAGTGTATAGATACAGTAACAGTACAGCTATAGTGTATAGATACAGTAACAGTACAGCTATAGTGTATAGATACAGTAACAGTACAGCTATAGTGTATAGATACAGTAACAGTACAGCTATAGTGTATAGATACAGTAACAGTACAGCTATAGTGTATAGATACAGTAACAGTACAGCTATAGTGTATAGATACAGTAACAGTACAGCTATAGTGTATAGATATAGTAACAGTACAGCTATAGTGTATAGATACAGTAACAGTACAGCTATAGTGTATAGATACAGTAACAGTACAGCTATAGTGTATAGATACAGTAACAGTACAGCTATAGTGTATAGATACAGTAACAGTACAGCTATAGTGTATAGATACAGTAACAGTACAGCTATAGTGTATAGATACAGTAACAGTACAGCTATAGTGTATAGATACAGTAACAGTACAGCTATAGTGTATAGATATAGTAACAGTACAGCTATAGTGTATAGATACAGTAACAGTACAGCTATAGTGTATAGATACAGTAACAGTACAGCTATAGTGTATAGATACAGTAACAGTACAGCTATAGTGTATAGATACAGTAACAGTACAGCTATAGTGTATAGATACAGTAACAGTACAGCTATAGTGTATAGATACAGTAACAGTACAGCTATAGTGTATAGATACAGTAACAGTACAGCTATAGTGTATAGATACAGTAACAGTACAGCTATAGTGTATAGATACAGTAACAGTACAGCTATAGTGTATAGATACAGTAACAGTACAGCTATAGTGTATAGATACAGTAACAGTACAGCTATAGTGTATAGATACAGTAACAGTACAGCTATAGTGTATAGATACAGTAACAGTACAGCTATAGTGTATAGATATAGTAACAGTACAGCTATAGTGTATAGATACAGTAACAGTACAGCTATAGTGTATAGATACAGTAACAGTACAGCTATAGTGTATAGATACAGTAACAGTACAGCTATAGTGTATAGATATAGTAACAGTACAGCTATAGTGTATAGATACAGTAACAGTACAGCTATAGTGTATAGATACAGTAACAGTACAGCTATAGTGTATAGATACAGTAACAGTACAGCTATAGTGTATAGATATAGTAACAGTACAGCTATAGTGTATAGATACAGTAACAGTACAGCTATAGTGTATAGATACAGTAACAGTACAGCTATAGTGTATAGATACAGTAACAGTACAGCTATAGTGTATAGATATAGTAACAGTACAGCTATAGTGTATAGATACAGTAACAGTACAGCTATAGTGTATAGATACAGTAACAGTACAGCTATAGTGTATAGATACAGTAACAGTACAGCTATAGTGTATAGATACAGTAACAGTACAGCTATAGTGTATAGATACAGTAACAGTACAGCTATAGTGTATAGATACAGTAACAGTACAGCTATAGTGTATAGATATAGTAACAGTACAGCTATAGTGTATAGATACAGTAACAGTACAGCTATAGTGTATAGATATAGTAACAGTACAGCTATAGTGTATAGATACAGTAACAGTACAGCTATAGTGTATAGATACAGTAACAGTACAGCTATAGTGTATAGATACAGTAACAGTACAGCTATAGTGTATAGATACAGTAACAGTACAGCTATAGTGTATAGATATAGTAACAGTACAGCTATAGTGTATAGATACAGTAACAGTACAGCTATAGTGTATAGATACAGTAACAGTACAGCTATAGTGTATAGATACAGTAACAGTACAGCTATAGTGTATAGATACAGTAACAGTACAGCTATAGGGTATAGATACAGTAACAGTACAGCTATAGTGTATAGATATAGTGACAGTACAGCTATAGTGTATAGATACAGTAACAGTACCAGCTATAGTGTATAGATACAGTGACAGTACAGCTATAGTGTATAGATACAGTAACAGTACAGCTATAGTATATAGATACAGTAACAGTACAGCTATAGTGTAAAGATATAGTAACAGTACAGCTATAGTGTATAGATATAGTAACAGTACAGCTATAGTATATAGATATAGTGACAGTACAGCTATAGTGTATAGATACAGTAACAGTACAGCTATAGTGTATAGATACAGTGACAGTACAGCTATAGTGTATAGATACAGTAACAGTACAGCTATAGTGTATAGATACAGTAACAGTACAGCTATAGTGTATAGATACAGTAACAGTACAGCTATAGTGTATAGATACAGTGACAGTACAGCTATAGTGTATAGATACAGTAACAGTACAGCTATAGTATATAGATACAGTAACAGTACAGCTATAGTGTATAGATACAGTGACAGTACGGCTATAGTGTATAGATACAGTAACAGCACCAGCTATAGTGTATAGATACAGTAACAGTACAGCTATAGTGTATAGATATAGTAACAGTACAGCTATAGTGTATAGATACAATAACAGTACAGCTATAGTATATAGATACAGTAACAGTACAGCTATAGTGTATAGATATAGTAACAGTACAGCTATAGTGTATAGATATAGTAACAGTACAGCTATAGTGTATAGATACAGTAACAGTACAGCTATAGTGTATAGATATAGTAACAGTACAGCTATAGTGTATAGATACAGTAACAGTACAGCTATAGTGTATAGATACAGTAACAGTACAGCTATAGTGTATAGATACAGTAACAGTACAGCTATAGTGTATAGATACAGTAACAGTACAGCTATAGTGTATAGATACAGTAACAGTACAGCTATAGTGTATAGATACAGTGACAGTACAGCTATAGTGTATAGATACAGTAACAGTACAGCTATAGTGTATAGATACAGTAACAGTACAGCTATAGTGTATAGATACAGTAACAGTACAGCTATAGTGTATAGATACAGTGACAGTACAGCTATAGTGTATAGATACAGTAACAGTACAGCTATAGTGTATAGATATAGTAACAGTACAGCTATAGTGTATAGATACAGTAACAGTACAGCTATAGTGTATAGATACAGTAACAGTACAGCTATAGTGTATAGATACAGTAACAGTACAGCTATAGTGTATAGATATAGTAACAGTACAGCTATAGTATATAGATACAGTAACAGTACAGCTATAGTATATAGATACAGTAACAGTACAGCTATAGTGTATAGATACAGTAACAGTACAGCTATAGTGTATAGATATAGTAACAGTACAGCTATAGTGTATAGATACAGTAACAGTACAGCTATAGTGTATAGATACAGTGACAGTACAGCTATAGTGTATAGATACAGTAACAGTACAGCTATAGTGTATAGATACAGTAACAGTACAGCTATAGTGTATAGATACAGTAACAGTACAGCTATAGTGTATAGATACAGTGACAGTACAGCTATAGTGTATAGATACAGTAACAGTACAGCTATAGTGTATAGATATAGTAACAGTACAGCTATAGTATATAGATACAGTAACAGTACAGCTATAGTGTATAGATACAGTAACAGTACAGCTATAGTATATAGATATAGTGACAGTACAGCTATAGTGTATAGATACAGTAACAGTACAGCTATAGTATATAGATATAGTGACAGTACAGTTATAGTGTATAGATTCAGTAACAGTACAGCTATAGTGTATAGATACAGTAACAGTACAGCTATAGTGTATAGATACAGTAACAGTACAGCTATAGTGTATAGATATAGTAACAGTACAGCTATAGTGTATAGATATAGTGACAGTACAGCTATAGTGTATAGATACAGTAACAGTACAGCTATAGTGTATAGATACAGTAACAGTACAGCTATAGTGTATAGATACAGTAACAGTACAGCTATAGTGTATAGATATAGTAACAGTACAGCTATAGGGTATAGATACAGTAACAGTACAGCTATAGTGTATAGATATAGTGACAGTACAGCTATAGTGTATAGATACAGTAACAGTACAGCTATAGTGTATAGATACAGTGACAGTGCAGCTATAGTATATAGATACAGTAACAGTACATCTATAGTGTATAGATACAGTAACAGTACAGCTATAGTGTATAGATATAGTAACAGTACAGCTATAGTGTATAGATATAGAAATGGCACCAGATATAGCGCATAGATACTTTTGCTATACGATAGTGTAAAGGTACTTGATTATTGGTGGTCTGACCCCTGGGTAGTACTTTGCGGTTGTTCATGTCTATCTCTGGAGCCACAAGAACATGGACACAGGTACCAAGGAGACCCTGTACCCGTCAGATCTGTATATGAAGAGTAGTAACATGAATTACCCAGAGTCATCTCCGGCATCCACATCGCTCACTCCAGAGTCACTGGACGCCATAGACTCCTTATACTTCTTGAGGAGTTGGTCGCTCTGACGCCTCTTGATGGTTTCTTTTAATCGATGTTTAACAGCTTTCTTCAGTTTTTTTCTTTTGGTTTTCTCCTCCTTTTTCATGGATTTCATTGCTTCCATCATTAAAGTGACTTTATCTTCGTCGCTGGAATCTCTGAAGAACAGGATAAAAGAACCAATTAAAGAGCCCACAACCAAGATCATATCTGCCTGTCCCGATGACATCATCTCCCAGTGATGTCACTAGCTCTCTAAGTCTACGAAATCTGCTGTATAAAACGGATATAGCTATAACAATCACTACTTCTTCTCTATGTGCTGCTGGAGATGTGGCACATAGAACTGATCATTATACTTACATTTCCTCGTCTTCGGCTTCAACGCACACTAGAGGTGCCATACAGAGGATGCAGGCATTATTCAGTATCTTGGAGCAACCTTGGCAGTAAATGGCTATAAAGACACAGAATAGGAATAGGACAGATGTGTACGTGTTACAGACATAAGCCATATTTTTTTTAGCAGTTGTATATTCTGGTGCACATGGTAAAATCAATGCACGGTTGGCCTGGAAATTAAGGGAAATGTGAACTTTCCCATCCTTAGGTCATGAACACTTCTGTCTGGTCTTTTAAAAGGCCAGTCCAGTGGCTGGAGGTCCCTGGGTATTGTATTGTAAGGGTAATTTTTAAGTACTAATTGATTCTGTCCCTTTCATTATGTTCCCTTATATTATTATAATTCTATGTTAATGTAGTACCCATCATCCATTTTGCTGATAAGACCACATTCCTGAGTGATCTCAGAGACATACGTGATGCACACTGAAGGAGGGGCTGATGGAAATAACTGAGGTCTGACCTAACAATTAATTGGGATTCGATCAGGAACTTCATCCTAGGTAGGATGTAAGTATTGTTTGCCCTATCTCTTGTACATCCTGGGGTGTCGTTCATGTGTTATAATGTGGTAGACAGCCATGTGTTGTAGCATGGCTGACCGGATTCCTACCCCATATTTAGGCTAGTGATATTTATTTTATATTATTCAGTATGTGATTTGTTTGTGTTATCATATATTTCATCACTTAGTAAATATATTTATTCACTTAGCCTGCATGAGCTTATTCATTCTCAAATCTTTCGAATTCACATTATGTTACAGGTATTTAAGGCAGCCTTTCCTGGCAGAGGGTGCCTGAGCTTTATGTTCCCTGGTGATCTGCAAAGGTATCCTGATAGCCTTGTGCTATTGTGATTAACTGTGTTTATCTCCTGCCTGTATTCCTACCGTGTTTCAGGTGTGTGATTCTTGCTTGTGTGCCCCTGCACGTTCAAGTTCAGTTCAGTTCGTTAACCCAGTCTGTCTACCTTGTCTGTACTCCAGGCTTGTCCCCTGCTTGCCTCCTGTTTGCCTTATCACTTCTCAACCAGCAAGTCTTTCCTGTGTCTTCATTAACTGTGTACTACCTAGGTCTCCAAAAACTAGCATTTAAGTCTTGCTGACTGTTCAGACTATACCTGTGTTGTTCATGCATTTTTGGTGTGTTTTTTGTACCCTGAACTTCTGGTGCTTGCACCAGAGTCCCTGACACCAGTAGGTAAGCTGCCAACTACACCAGGACTATCCCAGGAGGTAGTGGTTCGGTTGCTTCCCTGCAATGAAGTCCAGATCCCTGTAGAGGGGTTAAAGGGTGAATACACCCTCAGGGTTTAGCCCAAAGCTAAACCGGTTAGTTGGCACAATGGGATTACACTCACTGACCCGTAACAAGGATAATGTATTACATTGAGGGGGCTACTTACCTCTGCAACCAAAAGTGCTGCAGGAGCTGTACTCCTCACTCTCTTTCCCGGCACATATCTGGGCACATGCTGTGCAGTATTGTTCATTGGCTCCCAGAAAGTTCGCTAACCAGCCAAATAAACAAGGGCACCTGTTGGAAATATACAGATGGAGAAGTCAGCTTGAGGTAAGCAGCGCATGCACACCTATACAGGAGACGTAATGTTGTAATTACTTTGCAGCGAGTATAAGGAGGATGTTGGTGTGGCCCTTGTCCGCTTCGTTCGTCCTTAAGCTCTGGAGCAGAGACTTCTCCACATACATGCGCTTGGTCAGCAACTTATTGTAGAGGAAACAGATCCGCATCTAAAAGGGAATGAAAGAGAAATTTCTTACTGATGCCATATAATCAATAGAGCCTGCCCCCCTTCCTTATACAAGGACAAGTAATGTTCTTAATCTGCATCTGTCAGCAGTTTTGTCCCTATGACACTGGCTGACCTGTTACATGTGCACTTGGCAGCTGAAGGCATCTGTGTTGGTCCCATGTTCATATGTGTCCGCATTGCTGAGAAAAATGATGTTTTAATATATGCAAATGAGCCTCTAGGAGCAACGGGGGCGTTGTCATTACACCCAGAGGCTTTGCACTCTCTGCAACTTCGGCGCCCTCCAGACAGACAGTGAATTTGTCATCATGCCTGGCCCTGTCAATCAAAGTGCAGAGGGCGCAGCGGTTGCAGAGAGAGCAGAGCCTCTAGGTGTAACGGCAACGCCCCGTTGCTCCTAGAGGCTCATTTGCATATGAACATGGGACCAAAACAGATGCCTTCAGCTGGCAAGCGCACATGTAACAGGTCAGCCAGTGTCATAGGGACAAAACTGCTGACAGATGCCCTTTAATCCACAGAATAAATTGATTGCATCTGTCAGAAACTAGAGGAGACTGGGCAATCTTCTGCAGATCTCCAGAGAATAGAAATCTGCACATAGACAGCAGGATATAGATTCTCACCTGCTCACGGGTTGGATAATAATAGGCACATATGTAACGTTTCAGCCTCTGCATATAAATCCCAAAGATGGCGATAAAAAATGTAATTCCGTGCAGGAACCCTGTAGACGGAGGGGGAGAGTGACCAGTTAATGTCAAGGAGAGAGCATTAGGGAAATAATGGAAGAAGATAGGAGAGATTCTGGGACGATATACTTTGCTCCCATTTTGGAAATGGGCTGGGATTGCACCATATAAGACAAGACATGGAAGTTGAGAAACATATCCATATTCCAGGCTCCACTGCTCATAATCTGGACATTTCCACAGATTTGCTGATCTGTAGAAGTTGTCTGATGTCTTTCTAGTTTTCTCATTTCTTTACCCTACAACTTCCTCCCTGTCTATAGGAACATACCGATTAGAATATATACTAGGTAGTCTGGTTCCGAAGGTCGGACTTGGCATTTTGTGGTCTGGATGGTGATGTTGGAATTCTGGATTACATCAAATGCAGAGACTATGGTCTTGTAGATGTCATTAATCTCTCCTGTCCCATTCACAAGGAGGGAGAATACCAGAGGAGCTAAAGGAAGAAGAAGGACATGATGGACAGGTTAGCATGTGTGTATCTTGAGTATAGACACTTACATTCTGTACATGCCTGGCCACCGTTATGACCAGATCTTGGGGGGTTCAGAAAGGTCTAGAAAACATCATCACTCACAACGAACCACTACTTCTCCTCTCATCAGATGGGACACCAGATCCAGGACCCAGTAAAAGACATAATCCAAGACCACCATGAGCAATGCAACAAGGAGGCTCCGGAAGACATTGATGATCTCGAAGACGTATCCTTTCTTCTCGCGTTTCGTCAGCGTTAACGAGCCTGGAGGAAGAAATGAGAATGAAGGGTTTTGCAAAGAAGTTCTAGAAATAATCTATGGGCAGTAAGACAAGAAGGTTTTATATTTCCTAAAGTACTTTATGATTGAACATTACAATAAAAACATTCTCTCACCAGGTCGGATGAATTCGTAACCTTCACTTGAGGACAGCGGGAGGAGAGCATTGCGATTTTGTTTGACTCTCATCACATCTAACTCAATGAATTCACGACTGATGTAGATGTTGTCGTGGTTGATGTCAGTCAGGTATTGCCTGCGATAGCGAAGGGCCCTGGAGGAAGGACACACCCATATTCTGGTTATACAGAGTGTATAGAAGTAGTATATGCATTCTTATATCACTGGAGATGAGTGGAAAGTATCTATGTACAGTACATATAGAGAAGAGAGGCTCTTACTGGATGTAGGTGAGGACGCAGACGAAGACCATAGAATAGCTGAACATGCTCAGCATCTCCATATAAGTTTCAATGTTTTCTTTCACTTCCTTCATGATGGCAGAGGCCACCTGATAGTAACTGCGGCTGGCGTTCATCTGCAGGTTAAAATCACGGACCACAGTTATGTTGAAGTCAAACTGGTCCTTCAAGTTCCTCACTACAGACAGGAGAGCTGCATAGAGACAGGAGATGAAGAGGAGAGAACATAACATGTCTACCTGCCGATATACTGACTACCTGCACAGTGCCAGGCTATGTGAATACAAGGTCCAGCATAACTCCTAATATCTTAGCAAAGTCTGGACCTATTTATTATACCGAGTCGAGTCACATTATTATGACCACTTCCTACTTTCGATGTTGGCACTGCTTGGCTCATGAAGGAAGTCACGTGTGCTGAGCTGGCTTAGTGGGTATATGAGGCCCCTTGCATAGAGCGAGTATTCCGCGCGGGTGCAATGCGTTATGCTAACGCATTGCGCCCTCACGGAATCCAGACCCATTCATTTAACCCTCAGGCCTCATGCACACGACCGTATGTGTTTTGCGTCCGCAAATCTAGCATCCGCCCTAAAAAACGGATGATGGACCTTTTTTTTTTTTGCGGATCCATTTTTTGGGCAGATTCTATTGTAATAATGCTTGTCCTTGTCCGCAAACGTGAAAAAAATAGGACATGCTCTATTTTTTCGACGGGATGTAAACATGGACCACAGATGCGGAACAAAAACGGTTGACCATCCGCATTTTTTGACGGACCCATTGAAATGATTGGGGAAGCATCCTATCCGTGAAAGAAAATGGAATGGACGTGGAAACAAACAACGGTCGTGTGCATGAGGCCTTAAAAGCACAGAGTTTAGTTTTTTTGTGTTTTCGTGTTGCTCTCCCTGCATTCCCAAAGCCATAACTTTTTTATTTTTTGGTTCACATAGCCATATGAGGGCTTGTTTTTTGCAGGACAAGTTGTACTTTCTGACGCCACCATTTAATATTACATATGATGTAGTGGGAAGTAGGAAAAAATTCCAAATGGGGTGATATTGCGGAAAAAAGCGATTCCACCAGAGTTTTACGGGTCTTTTAATTACGACGTTCGATGTACGATAAAACTGACCAGTTACTTTTATTCTACAGGTCAGTACGAATCCAGCGATACCTTATATGTATAGTTTTTCTGTATTTTGATAAAAAAATTAAAAAGTTGGAAAAAATCTGTTTTATTTTTTTGTCGCCATATTTTAACCCCTATAACTTTCTTGTAATTATGTGTATGGAGCTGTGTGGGTGCTCATTTTTGCGGGGCGATCTGAACTTTTCATTGATACCATTCTGGGGTGTATATGACTTTTTGATCACTTTTTATTAATTTTTTGTAGAAAATGAAGCGACCAAAAATGGCCTTTTGGACCTCTTTTTTCAGTTTTGCCGTTTGCCGTATGGGGGATATATTTTTATACTATGGGCGTTTTTAAACATCACGACACCCATGATGTGTATTCTTTTTAAAAAAATTAGTTCTTTTATTTTTATTTTGGGAAAAGAGGGTGATTTGAATTTTTATGTTTTTTTATTTATTTTTTTAAACTTTTTTTTTTTTTACACTTTATTTATAGTTCCCATAGGGAATCATCTGATTGCTATTATTATAGACTATGATGATTTCACTACTTTCCTATGGAGCCCTATTACAGGCAATACTGTGCAGCAGCCTCCTGTCATTCATAAAGACAGGGGCTGCTGCATACATGCTTCAGCTCCTCCGATCGCCACACTGGGGAGCCGGAGCACAACTGAAAATTGTGCACTTTCGGTTTCAGCGCACTCAGATGCCATGGTCAGGATTGACCACGGCATCTGAGGGGTTAAATGTCCGCGATCGGCATTACTGCCGGTTGCGGACACGAGCCGCGAGTCTCTGCTATAGGGGAGCAGCTGGAGCATATGTCTAAAACAACAGTTCAGTGAACCCTACGGGGCTTCGAAGCAGACGGATGGTCACTGCGTCTCTGCTAATGAAGTAGCATCAGCAGAAAAGGCTTTAATTTTTGAGGCAGTATCAGTATTGGGCCTCCGCTCATTAGTAAAGGGTTGTCTTCTCCAATGAGTTAGGATTTCGGCTTTATGGACCGGATGGATGTTGGCATGTCAAGCGAGAAACATCAGAGAACAAACACCGTGCAACCATTGCTGGAAGAACACCAGCTGGTGGTGGCAGCGTTATGGTCTGGGGAAGGTTTTTGTGGCATTCCCTGGGCCCACTCATCCATTTGGAAGGCACTTTCAACTGATTTGGGTATGAATCCATACGTGCAGATCACGAACACTCATACATGCTGATTGTCTTCCCTGGCGCGGATAGGATCTTCAATCAAGACAATTCGACATGTCAGATGACTAGAAATGTCCAACATTGGTTGGCAAGAGTATGACCAAGTATTCTAAGTGCTACCCTGCCCCCTAATTCTCCAGACTTGAATCCAGCTGAGCTTCTGTGGGACCACCTTGGTGGTCGTGTTTGCTCCATGGATCCTCCGCCATCACTATCCAGTAGATGTTGGATGCACTGCAGTCAGCATGGCTTCAGATACCTGTGACAACCTACCAGGACCTTACTGAGTCACTCCTAGCCCGTCTAGCTGCTGTCCGTGCTGCACACAGCGAGTCCTCTGGATATTAGCTGGTGGTCATAATAATGTGACTCGGATACCACAGGATACAATATGGCTATCAATAAGGAGAGATAACTAAGAAATATCTCATACTTACAATTTTTTACGTCTTTTCTCATAAAACCCTGCAGATAATCAGGAATCACGCAGAGAACGAGAATAACTGCAACACAGGAATATTGTCATTAATATACGGAGACTTGACGATTTAGTCAGAAAGGGTTGGGAAGTGCACCTCTTGGGTCAGGGTCATGTAATATTGGATTTTGTGATGTCACCACGGAGGCCATATTGCAATGTCAGGGAGTGGGGACTAAGGTGTTATGTCCTAAGCCAGGGATGGGCAAAGTGCGGGTCTCCAGCTGTTGTAAAACTACAATTCCCATCATGCCCTGCTGTAGGCTGATAGCTGTAATCAGTCTTTGCATGCTGGGAGTTGTAGTTTTTCAACAGCTGGAGAGCCACAGTTTGCCCATCCCTGTCCTAGGCCCACAGAGGGCCATATTACACAATGGTTAGTATATGGGCCGGTCATACAATATTTCTCTTACTTCTCGCCAGACCGCACAGAGGCCGGAACACATCCAGGATGTAACACAGGAATCCCATGAAGGACATGACTTTGAAGCAGCTGTTCTTGGCTTCATCGAAGAGATTGTTGCACTTTATATATGGTTGTTCCAGCTCATCGTTACAGGTATTTCCGATGTTAGCGATGAACGTCCACATGCTACGGATGGTCTTCTCTATGGGAGGAATAAGACACAGGCTGCTATAGAGAGAGCAGGACGGTTCTTACAAGCTACACTGGTCTTTTTTATGTTTCTGATAGTTCCTTTGTGGATTATGAATGAGCTTTTTGCTCACGTTTAAAGGGGTTCTCTTAGATTTTGATATTAATGGCCTATTCTCAATATCAGATCGGTGGGGATCCAGCTCTCGGCACTCCGGCCGATCAGCTGTTTGAGGAGGCCATTGCCTCTACCTAGGTTAATGACGTCACGTTCATTGGTCACGTGGCCTAGGCACAGCTCAGTCCTTTTCAAGTGAATGGGGCTGAGCTGTGATACTGAGCAAAGCCGCTATACAAAGGACGGTGCCGAAGCGCTGTAACCTCTTCAAACAGCTGATCGGAGAGGGTGCCGAGAGATGAACCACTAGCGATCTGAACTTGATGACCTATCCTGAGGATACAGTAGGTCTTCCATTTCAAAATCTTGGAAAAAAACCTTTATTAGAGACAGTTCCCCGCTGCAGCCCATCTATGAGTTAAAAGGCTGCATACAAGGAGGAGTGGCACCTACGCAGCATGGTGTGGACAGTCACTGACCCTTCAGTAAACATCAAGGAAGCAAGTCTCCAGCTACAAGACCCCTGTGACTATCCAACAGCGATGTCTCCTATATATCATAGGGGTCAGAAAAAAGGGGGCTTATTCATCATTTTCCACTCAAGTTTTTGACGTGGAAAAGGTCTTAAATCTACGCCAGCAAGGGAGCTGGTGTAGATTTAAGTCTGTCGCATGGCCTGTTGGAGGAAGCACCAAAGTTAAGTGAAGGCTTGAACCTCAATATAGCTTTGGCGCGTCCTCCAGCAGCGCAGAGGGACTTAGAGGGGTTTTCTGAGACTTTAATACTGATGCCCTCAGATGTCATCAGTATCTGATCGGTGGGGTCCCCGCAGATCAGCTGTTTGAGAAGGCAGTGGCGCTCATAGTAGTGCTGCATCCTTCTCTCCGCTTTTCCTAGGCCACCTGGCGACACATTCCTCGTTCACGTGGCCTAGGAGCAGCTCAGTGAATGGGGCCGAGCTGCGTTATGACGGCTATACAATGAACGATGCTGTGCTTGGTAAGCACAGAGAAGGCCGTGGCGCTCACAGGAGCGCTGGTGCCTTCTCAAACAGCTGATAATGGGGGTCCAGAGTGTCGGACCCCCACCGATCAGACACAACGGATAGGTCATCAGTATTTAAGTCTTGGAAAACCCTTGGGCGGGGAAAACACTGGTCTTAGTAAATGTCCCCCCATATCTCTAATCTTGCATGACACAGAATCCATGTTCTCCCAATACAGACTGTTCTCCCAGTAAACTCTCCACAGACCAGTCCCACCTCTCCCAGTATCCACCATTGTGCACATCCTAGGAGTCCTCACCGGCATGTTTAATGTTGTCAAAAAGATTGTGGAAGAATTTGTTGCTGCGATCCGAGGCTGGGCGCAGCTTCTTTCCAATCTTCTGTAAAGCGTCCACAGCGGCTGGAAGATACGAGGGAATAATAGCATCACATTTACACATAGCGCCTCAGGCCGACAACATAATAGACCTCAATGGTAGAGGAGGTGCGTTAGATTTATAGAGCCACCTGCACCAGTTCTAAGTGTAAAAGAAGAACTGTTTGGTGCCCTCCATTTGTGATAAAAGTTTTAACTCTTTAAGCTTCTTGACATCCGTAGACCAACAGATTTACTATAACCTGCACTATACAAATCACACAAATCTCTGTCTGACTATAGCAGGTGGAAGTGTCAATTTCAGGCATAGACACCAAATTTATTTAAAGGGGTGGTCCATTATTAGAAAAACATAGCTTTAGGCCTCATGCACACGACCGTATGTTTGGTCCGCATCCGAGCCGCATATTTTGCGGCTCGGGCACGAACCCATTCACTCAGCGTGCTGTCTGCATCCGTTGCTCCGATCTGTGGCCCCGCAAAAAAAATAGAGCATGTCCTATTCTTGTCTGTTTTGCAAGACAAGAATAGGCATTTCTACAATGGGCCGCGTTCCGTTCTGCAAATTGCGGAACGGAACACGGAGCAGCTTCCGTGTATTGGACCGCAAAACACATACGGTCGTGTGCATGAGGCCTTATTCCAAAAACAGCACCACTCCTGTCCATGGGTTGTGTCTGGTACTGCTGCTCAGTTACATCGAAGTAAATGGGGCTCAGCTTTAGGCTAGGGCTACACGACGACATGTGTCGCGCGAAAATAAGTCGTGCGACACATAGGGCACAACTACACTGCAACATTGATGTCGCACCAATGTCGCGCGACAATTTTTATAATGATAGAATATGGTGTCGCACTGCGACATGCGACATGCTGCGACTGCAACGCGACAGTCGCAGAAAAATCCATCTTGGACGGATTTATTGCTACTGTCGTGTCGCAGTCGCAGCATGTCGCAGTGCGTCACCATAGACTATAATGTCGCGCAACAAATGTCCTCGTGTAGCCCTAGCCTTATACCACACTGAAACTATGGACATGTGTGGTGCTGTTTCTGAAGGAAAACAGACATTTTTTTTTCTAGTCCTGGAGAACCCCGGAGGTAGTAGCTCGTAATAAATTTGGTGCACTCCCATGTGCTTTAGTTTAGGAGGGACACATGAAACCTCATTTTTTTTATAAATTCCCCACAATATTTCTATAATTAGCACATTCTGACCCTGACAGCAGAACAGATAAGCGCCATACGCAGCCGCTGCTCATTATATCCTGTAGAAGAACTGACTGACAAGAAGCGCTTCCTCTGTCTTTAAAAACAGGTTCTTGATCCCCTGCTCTGTGCTTTATATTGTTCTCAGCTGCTGCAGAACATCATATCTCAGCTGCTCCCTGTATTCTTTTAAGGAGGACAAAACCAACCAATGGTGGGCAGAAAGTTCCTGTTGCACCCCATAAAGAGGTTCTGAAGCAGCTGTGGTATGTATTATAAAAATAATATACTACCATACATTTACTCCTTGCTATATACAGGGGATATACAGTACTGTGCAACATTGTTGCTGCTGTGAAGTAAGAATGCTTTCAGAGATTATTCTCCAGCAGGACAACAACATCCAGCCAATGTCATTATAAACTATCTCCAGTGTAAGGCCTAATTCACACATCCGTAGTGTGTTTTACGGAAACACGGATCCGCAAAACACGGACGGCTGCAGTGTGCATTTCGTATTTTGCGGACCGTATATTGCTGGCACTATATAGAGAATGCCTTTTCTTGTCCGCAATTGCGGACAAGAATAGGACAGGTTCTATTTTTTTGCGGAAACGGAAATGCGGATGCGGAAACACGGATGCGGAAATGCGGATGCGGACATCACATAGTGTGCTGTCCACATCCATTCCTGCCCCTTTGAAATGAATGGGTCTGCAACCCTTCTGCAAAATTGCGGATGGGATGCGGATCCATTTTGCGGACGTGTGAATTAGGCCTAAAGAAGAACAAGGATTCCTGGAATTGATGATATGGCCCCCACAGAGCCCTGATCTCAACATCATCCAGTCTGTAGTACATGAAGAGACAGAAGGATTGGAGCAAGCCTACATTCACAGAAGATCTGTGCTTAGTTTTCCAAGATGGCTTCCTCTGGATCAACTTGTAGGAAACAGGCCGAACTGGATGGACAAATGTCTTTTTTCGGTCTTATATACTATGTTACTATGTTACCTCCCAGCACAGTTCCTTCAAAAACTGTGATGCTGCAGGCAATGTTGTTATCCTGCAATGTTGATCCACAGAAAGGCAGAAAAACCCTTATAAGGCAGAAGCCAATTTTCCGCATTTTAGGGGAACAAAAATTCTTCCTGACTCCAATCTAGCAATCAGAATAACTCCCTGGATTAACGACGCTTCTCCAGAATTCTAGTAGCTATAATCTAGATAAAAACTATTAACACTTCTATCTTTGAAGGGACTCTTTCTCATACCTGCCTAAAACTTTTGCCCAGTACCGTGTTACTCACCCATCAGTGGCTTTGTGACCTTTAACGTCAGCTCCTTGGTCTTGTTTAGAGCCAGCTGGGCGCCACACGCCATGGACTGAGACGAGCGTTGGATGTTCACCATTATGTTTGCAGTCGGCCCTTGCACGACTAAGGTGAATGCTATCAGGAGGAACATGGTCTTTGCTTGCCCTAAAATGACAAAAAAGTCACAGATATGACTGGGCAGTGGCCAGGAACAGCATTACAGGCAGAAGAGGAACATAAAGTGATAGAAAAAATCATCTAATATTAGGGATGAGCGAATTTCATGTTCGCGCTTCGTTTGGTGGTAAAGGCAGAATTGCGTTATGGATTCCGTTACCACGGACCATAATGCAATTCTATGACGGAATGTATAAGGCATTCCGTTATTCATTCCGTCATAATAGAAGTCTGTGGCCTGCATAACGGATGCGTCCCGTTTCCGTTATGCAGGGGAGTCCTCTATGCAGCCCATAGACTTCTATTATGACGGAAAGAATAACGGAATGCCTCTAAAGGCATTCCGTTATGCATTCCGTCATAGCATTGCGTTATGGTCCGTGGTAACGGAATCCATAACGCAATTCTGCTTTTACCACCAAACGAAGTGCGAACGAATTTCAAAATAGGAAATTCGCTCATCTCCATCTAATGTATACAAGAACCAATGTACAGTATATAATACAATAAACTGAAATATTCTAATCTTCTTACCTGAGAAAATCTGTGGCAGCATAAGAAGCACGGTGATTCGGACTCTTACGGAAAAGGCCATGCCGAGGGTCAGGAACAATCCCAAGGTGACGGTAGTCGTCAGGCAAAACCATAGGTTGTAATTTTTAATAAAGAGGACAATGAGCGCATAGAGGGTGGTGAGGAAAATGCCGACAATGAATCCGCCTAATCTTCTCAGCGCGGCTTTAGTTCTCGTGTCCTTCCTGATTTTGGCCTTGACCACCTTCTTCTCATGGATGTAGTCGGCACCACTGACCTCTTCCACCTTTAAGCGGTCCTCGTCCGTTGGGCACAGGAGGGGCACGCAGGTGCATTTGCAGCTGCAGCAAGAACATCGAGGGCAATGAAAACTACAAACATTTTTGCAACACGAAGAGAGGGAGCAGCACCAACCGCACAGCCACTCCCATGGTCCTATTCTAGTGTTCATCATGAAAGGATCATCCAGGACTTGACTCCATCTTCAAAGGCTTCAATGGGTCTTCTCTGAAATCTTGCAAGAAATGACTGACATCCGTGATGTCACCTCAGGGTTCTTCAAGCCTCTTGTGAGGTCATCGTTACACAACATTCCGTGGTGATGATGTCACAGTGTTGGTCATGTTTTGTTTTTTTTTCCAATAAACTTCCTTTACCAATGTTGTATAATAAGCAATTCATAATCTTATTTATTTATAAATACACAGTGGAGTCACATTATTATGACCACCAGCTAATATGCAGACTAACCGGCGTGCGCAGCGCGGACAGCAGCTAGACGGCCTGGAAGTGACTCAGTAAGGTCCTGGTAGGTTGTCACAGGTATCTGGAACCATGCTGACTGCAGTGCATCCAACATCAGGCAGCGAACACAACCAGTGATGAGCGGCAGGGGCAATATTTGAATTTTCAATATTTTGGGCGAATATTCATCATATATTCGCGAATTCGTGATCTCCAGTCATTATTTTCTTGATCGCGAAAACCGGCAATCGGAAAAATTGTGATAAAAATTTGCGATACGAAAATTCGCGATCAATACTACCCCTAAAGTCAAAGATATTGCAGCCTTCTCATTGGACCACAAGCAAGAAGCAGGGAGGGATCATAGATACTGATTAAAAAATATCTAGAATATTCGTGATTGTAAAGATATAGCACTATACTCTAGATATTCACGAATTCTCGAAGTGCCAATATTCGCAATTAGAACATTTGCGATCAACACTAAACACGACCACCGAGGTGGTCCCACAGATGATCAGTTGGGTTCAAGTCTGGGGAATTAGGGGGCCAGTGTAGTACTTGGAGGTCTTGGTCATGCTCTTGCAACCAATGTCGGACATTTCTAGCCACGTGGCATGTCGTATTGTCTTGCTGGAAGGTCACATCCTCCACAGGGAAGACAGTCAGCATGTATGGGTGTACGTGATCTGCTAGAAATCGGTGGAGATTGCCTTCCACGTGTATGAGTGGGCCCAGAGAATGCCAAGAAAACCTTCCCCAGACCATAGCGCTGCCACCACCAGCTTGTGTTCTTCCATCAATGGTTGCACGGTGTTTCTTCGCTGATGTTTCTCTCCTGACACGCCAACGTCCATTCAGTCCATGAGGCAAGAAGACGTGACTCATTAGAGAAGACAACCCTTTACCAATCAGAAGAGGTCCGATTCTTATACCGCCACGAAAATTGGAGCCCTTTCTGCTGATGCAACTTCATTAGCAGAGGTGCAGGGACCATCCGTCTGCTTCGGGGGCCCATAGGCAGTAGGGTTCACCGAACTGTTGTCCCTGGGTCATTTTGGCAGTGAGCTGCTCCACCGTAGCATGTCGGTCCATCCTCGTGACCCTACGTAACCAACATTCACCTCTCACATCAGTGGCACGTGGTGCTCTGCAGCTTCCACGTCACTTATTCACAATGTATGAGAGAGAGTTTTGCTCTTTTATCTCCAAATACTTTTTGCGACTATTTCTGTTTTATATTGATGACTAAAGCAGGGATCTCAGATCTCCCGGACGTTCAGGGAGTCTCCCGCTATTAGATAGCGGCTCCCTGACGCCCGTATGTGAAACTATATATCCCGGAAAGGTTTACTCGCAGTAAACCTTTCCGGCAACCTGTAGCAGTGTCCCCTTCTCGGCCGGTCCTATGACTCCTCGAGAACTCCGACTGGTGACGTCACGTCCTATGACTTGCCAGTCGGAGCTTTACCCCACCTGCAGCTACTGCGGTTGCACCAGCCTTACTCGAACTACCGCCACTGCGGCTGCGCGGCATCACATGCCACTGTCAGAAGCCTCGATTCCCCTCATTGCGCCGTCACCCAGGCATAGTAGAAAGTTCTTTTTGGTCATACATTATATAATGTTTCACTAGGTTCCCATATATGTTTTGTTTGTTATGCATCAGCGCAGTAACCTTGTTATATATGTTCTGCATATGTTTGGAAAATGTAATAAAAAGTTCGTAAAAAAAAAAAAAAAAAAGAAAACCTCCCTGAAATGAGAAGTGCACCTCCCTGAAATGAGAAGTGCACCTCCCTGAAATGAGTTTCCGCAGGTTTGGATGTCTGCTAAAGACAGTGGTCCACATGTACTAAAGGGATGGCAATCAGAATGTGACGTGAAATGCTCCAAAATGTCACATAATGTGAAGGATAATAATAATCTTTATTAATATAGCGCCAACATATTCCGCTGCACTTTTCAATCAGGGGTTAATCTACAGAGTCATAAATAACATAAACCAGTCAACAATTAGAACAAGAGGAATGAAGGCCCTGCTCACAAGAGCTTACAATCTATGAGAAGGTAGGGGTGACCCAAAAGGTAACAAGTGCTTAGTCTGCCCATCTTAACACGGTAGGACAATAGGGGATACGTTTTTGAACCAAATACCAGTGCGTCTTCTTAATAAAATGGGTCGTGTGAAGATATGCTGAGTGGCACAGATGGGACGATTAATATTTAGACTTTTCGTAAGAATATCCTTAATGCACATCTAGAACATGAAATAGACATATCTATACGTCGAGGTGCAGCCAGTGAAATGTGATTACCGCCATCTAGTGGCAATGTTAGGTTGTTGCACTGTGCCGCTTTCTGATAATACATGGGACAGTTGCAGAAATTTCTACAAGTCTGCCGCATGCGAATATACCCTTATGGGGGTATTTTGGCCGGCCTTATGAGGGGGGCGTGGACTGGCTCTTTGGCGGGGCCCTTTGGTTCTGTTATGTGGCCCTCTATCTCTCTTATGGGGTTATTGTTGCTGGCTTTAGTATGAAGGCCCCAGGACTGTCTCTCTGGTTCTGTTATGGGGGGACCTATGGCCGCCCCATACTATGTATACGATATATAAATATATATATTGCGTTTATATTCATGTTCGGTGGCGGATCTGCATTCCGTAGCTATAGATTGCCTCACCCACATGCCGCTTTAGCTGCAGCCTGAAAACCAACACTTTGGTGCCACGACCATAACAAAAACTGCTATTGATCGTCTTTCACAGTTTCTTTGATCACTTCAGCCACCGATGAATTTAAAGGGGTTATCCAACCCCTATAATGACCCCCCCCCAATGTAGGTTATAGATTATACTTACCCTGATCCCCGGCACTCGCGTCGCCCCCGATGCCCGCACAGCCGCCGCTCCGTCTCTCTGTCGCCAGATGTTTTGATCCGTGCGACCGGAAAATGCAGCGGCGGCCGCGCGGGCATCAGGAGTGACGTGGGCGCCGGGGATCAGGGTAAGTATAATCTATATGAGGGGCCCCGGCTTTAGGGGGGGGGGGGTCATTATAGGAGCTGGATGACCCCTCCTTTAAAACATTTTTCTTTTGTCCTGAATAGCCACCAGCTATTTTAACCCATATCTCCCAACTTTTTGGACTTTCAAAGATTGACTCTTATGTTTCATTGTGTGAAAGATTCACTTTTTCCTGAAATATAGTTTTCTCTTACAAAATGGCGCCAAAAATGGTCATAGATGAGTATAAAAATTTCTAAAATTCTAATTGCATCAAATAATGAAATAATATACAAGGAGGGCGCTGATATGCACATGTAATCATGAAAATCTACACCTCAGATCAAAAAGATGGACATTTCTGGAGCAAAGAGGGACAGAGGGACTTGGGTCAACAATAGGGACTGTCCCTTCAAAAGAAAGTCACTTGGGAGGTCGGTTAATGGCTCTTATATACCCTGTACAGACAGGTAAGATCACACCTGTGCGGTGACGTCACACGGTGACATCACACAGGTGACAATCACCCCCGCCCCTTTCTCTCTGTTGCTAGGACCAGTGTTTGCGTTCCAAGCTCTGACTCACGGACAGTACCATCTGCGACACGGTAATAGGGGTGGTCTATTTTTACAGAAGACGAACTCACTGACCGGATCGAAAAATATTCCCATGCCTATTTATTAGGACAGTCTTGACAGGACGACAGCCCGTGTCTTCCCAGGAGGTGTCCGTCTCCTCATATCTCCATCTCATCCCCCCCTCCCGGGGAGGCAGTGGTACAGTCTCGCTTTGCGGTAACCTCCAGTGTCCGGAGCTATCAGGGGCAGTGAGAGCCCCCCCAGCACCAGGGACAGGGATCCCCATCCTCCTCCGGTCTGATCCCCCTAGGAGCTGGTAAGTACCCTGCTCCCTTACCTACCTTCCAGCAGGGGGGGTGCGAGGGGCAGAGGAGTGAGGGCAGCATGAATCAGCATCACTCAGCACAGGGGAGGCAGCATCCTGGATCTATTTGTAGCAGCTCTATCTCTAATCCTATGGAGTCCATTGGTATCTATATATCATTGCACTGCATGGCTCTGGTAGTCTGTAGTATTGATTTTTTATTTATTTTTTTGCTAGTGTTTTATGCGCTATTATCACCATTGCATTGTATTTTATGCTTCTTTCACTCTTGCATGCATCGATCTATGTATGATATGCAATGCACATACAGTTTGCATCCCATGATGCCCGATTCACAGTTCGCGTTGCCCGATACGTGACTTATGGCTTCCAAAATGCCATCATTGACGGCTAGCGTCACACCACTCAACTGTATGATATCACTTTCAATGGGCATTACCTCCTCTTATGGCGGAACTGACTAATACGGAGTCACATGGCTCTGCGACAACACGGGAATGGCAGAAAACTATGGCCAGCAATAGCGTATGGCGCCCTTGCGTCACGGTTGTATTCTGTGTTACGTATATGTTTGTGGAGGCTGCGGACGTGTGTTAAAAGTCACTGTGTAAGTCCTGTGGTCCAAATCCTGTGGCCCGGTCGGGTATTTGTTGAGCCGTGTGTGCTAATGAATTAAAGGGGTCCTCTGGTTTCCATAAACGAAGACCAAAAGTGCTGCGTCTATCAGTAATCGTCCTGGAACTGAGATATCTGTGGTCTGGGTGTGTTAATATATGCACTCACATCCATTAACGCTGCTGGATATGGCCGCGGCCCAAGACGTTCAACTCAGGTTTCCGCTTTGGAGACAGGTATATGGGATGGGATGGGATTTTAAGGCAAAATCACATTCAGCAGATTTGTCCTATTCATTTGAATATGGTTTGCAGAAAGAATCCCGTTCGGTGCTGGCGAGTGTGAATTCACCCTTACTGCTGAATTACATAAAGAGCTTTCCTAGACTTTATTACTGATGACCTGTTGTCTGGATAGGTCATCAGTATCTGATCGTTGGGGGTCCGACATCCAAGACCTCCCACGATCAACTGTTTAAGATGGTGCTCCAGTAAGCAGAGCGCAGAACATTGTATAGGGGTTGTACTTGGTATCGCAGCTCAGCCCCATTCATTTGAAGGCCACGTGACCATTGAACATGACATCACTGCCTTAGGCAACTTACACCGCTGTAGGTGTCCCGTGCCCGTGCTGTGGACTGCAAATTGCGGCCCGCAATGCACGGGCACCAACTGTGGGGCAGCCGCAGCGGATTGCGGACCCATTCAAGTGATCTGACCGTTCTGCAAAAAGATAGGACATGTTCTATCTTTTTGCGGGACGGAAGTACGGAACGGAACCCCACGGAAGCACTCCGTAGTGTTCCGTTCCGTCATTCCGTTCCGCACCTCCGGATTTGTGGACCCATTAAAATGAATGGGTTTGCATCCGTGATGCGGAATGGCCATGGAACGGTGCCCGTGTATTGCGGATCCGCAAATGCGGTCCGCAGTACGTGCACGGGACACCTATGGCCGTGTGAAAGAGGCCTTACGCTAAGCTGCGAGAAGGCTGCGGGGCCTACAGGAGTGCCGATGCCTTCTCAAACAGCTGATCAGCGGATCAGAGATCAGTGACCAGAGGATAGATCAGAGATCGGCAACCTATGGCACTCCAGCTGCTGTGAAACTACAACTCTTAACATGCACACTTACTTGGCTGTTCTTGTAACTCCCATAGTAGTGAAAGGAGGATTCTGGGAGTTGTAGTTTCAGAACAGCTGGAGTTGCGGAGTTTGCTGATCCCTGGAATAGGTCATCAGTTAAAAAAACCCTTTAACGGAAACCAAGGAACCCTCTAAGATGGACAGTGACCAGAAATGGGCTCTGCTCCGGGCTCATGCTATGGCCTATCGGGCTTGGTGGGTACCTGCGTATCTCTGGGTATACACGCTATACATTTGTGAAACCATAGGTGAGTTAGACGAAGAGCGAACTGTGTCATCCAGGGGCTAACATGCCACTAGTGCTGGCCCCTCTCATGGCAGTGTAATTATTGATCACGAGCCACAGAATAAGTGATAAATATTGGATTTTAGAGGGACCCCCAATGATCCTGAGAAAGGGAGGCCCCTGAATTTCTCTCTGAATGGAGCATTTTCCCGCATGCCGGTTCAGCTCCGCATTGACTGCCATGGGACAGCGCCCGGTCAGTCCCATACAAGAGACTGGAGCGATGGACCAGCATGCGCACCAAACCCCACCAAGATACTACTATTACTTAGACACACGGGGGGCTTGAATCTACAGCAGAAACCCATGCTTATGGTTCATGCCTTCAGTCATGTAGGGGGCATTTTCAGTGGTATACTGTTAAAAAATCAAGGACCGCAACACAGCGAGAAGACTGCCATAGCCTCTGGATATGTCTCTGGTTACTGTACATTGTCCGGGAATGATGGGGACCTTTGTATATAGCTGGAGGCTCTGACATAGCTTTCAAATGTTCACACATGTCGTACTAGCAATGTATAGATGGCCTTAGAAACATTTTCTAAAGGTAGGTTAGGACTTGTTTCAGATAACGCTGTCAGGACAGTGCTGACCGGGTAGATGCCTTCAAAAATGCTGGACAAAATGGCGGCGCACGGACAGGATCTGAGCTGCATCTTGCCGCCACGGCCACTACACAGTATAAGGAGCCGTCCGCTTCTAGCTCCGTCCACGGTTGGTGAGTGTGCTGGTTGTCGTACCCCCATGGATCTGATATTGATGACCTATCTTGAAGATTGCTGGACAGCTCCTTTAAGAAGCTAATTTCTCTTTTGAAATGACTTGGTCTATATTAGAGAAAACAATGGCCATCAGCCAAAGAATTCCTACTCGGTGATCGATTTCTCTCTCGAGAAATAAAAGTCCAGGTAGGGGACCGTGATCTAATGGCAATGAACATAGTATATGATGTCTTGCCAGGGACCCTCCCTTGTGTGCCACCAGTCTGGTGGGTCAGGGGCATCCATGCATTGTATGAATAGCCACCGTTATTGCATTTCCCCTGGAAATATCGGCACATCGCTAGGGGTTAGAGGAGGCATGCCTGCTTAATTTTTAAAAGGGGTTGTCTTTGCCTGGTAACCCTCTTAAAGGCTATGTACACCTTTGGGGCAATTTTTTTATGATTTAATTGTACTTATTTTGAAGAAAAATAATTTTTAAATTGGTCTTTATTAAAAATATGGAGTCCTTTTTTCTGTACAGAACTGAGATGCTCTAGTATCACCCTGTGGATTTTGTGTCTTTTCCGTCAAACCAGGAGCTGACGGACTCCTTATCTCAGCTCTCTGACATTATAAACACTCATTATAGCTCATTTCTTATCTTACTGATAAGGATGTGGCTTAAAGAGGACCTTTCATCGGGGCAAAAATGTGAACTAAGTATACTGACATGTAGAGCGGCGCCCAGGGATCTCCCTGCACTTACTATTATCCCTGGGCGCCGCTCCATTCGCCCGGTATAGGCTCCGGTATCTTCTGTAACTTGGGTATACTAGGCGTATCCCAGGCTGTAGTGCTGGCCAATCGCAGCGCACAGCTCGCAGCCTGGGAGAAAAAAACCTCCCAGGCTGTGAGCTGTGCGCTGCAATTGGCCAGCACTACAGCCTGGGATACGCCTACTATAACCAAGTGACACTAGGCTCCTCCTAGTATAACCAAGTCACAGAAGATACCGGAGCCTATACCGGGCGAACGGAGCGGCGCCCAGGGATAATAGTAAGTGCAGGGAGATCCCTCGGCGCCACTCTGTCAGCACTGGGCGTCAGCATACTTAGTTCACATTTTTTTGCCCCGATGAAAGGTCCTCTTTAAATAAGTGTTTATGACCTTTAACAGCTCAATATTTTTAATAAAGGCCAATTGAAAAAAAGATTTCTACCCAAAAATAAGTAATATGCAATCATAAAAAAATTGCCTCCGAAGGTGGCAATTAAGGCAAATCTCTGTAAGCTCCAAGGATGCGTAATAGGCATGGGCAGCATATTGAGCAGGACTTGTATTCCAGGGCGCTCCTTGAGGTAGACTTTTGGTCCCTCTGTCATAGCCTCCGATTAGATGCTGGTCGGAATTGGAATCCTGTTGGGGCCCATTACATGCAGTGATTTGTTGCCAGTTGGGCCTAAAAGCCTGAACGCTCCTCAGATTCACTCCTTTTATAGACATCTTTGCCGGATGGTTGATTGAGCTGAAACCCATTAGAAGGCTATTAGATGACGTGAACCAGAAGATCTGGGTGCCATTATGTTCTGGCATCACATTTCAGTAATATCCGAATGGGACCAACTCAGAGAGTGTTTCCCTGTAAGTAAAGTCTCGAGATCTCCTCTTGTGTCGGGTCTTTCTCTTCACCCCTTTCTTGGGCTAAGTTCACATCTGCAGCTTTTCTCCTCCGGTATAGGAACAGAAAACGGACTCGCCAGATGACCACCGCCACCGGACAGATCCCATTGATTATAAGGGTCCATTGCCTACCTACAATCCTAGCATGCAAACTATAGTGGTATAAGGTGTCTATTTTTGGCTACAATCTATAAGGGAGGCTCATGACGGAACCTGCGCTCATGATGTGGTGGACCTCGAACAACACATTCCTGCGGATAGGTGGTAAATGTTGTTCGGTGGCCAATCCCTGGTAACTTGGTACCCTACTTACCAACTACTTTTAAAAATTAAACTTTGGACGTTTAAGCCGTGCCTCTGAACCAACTGAGAACACCCAAAATCATCTGGATTACCCATTTAAGCTACTTTCACACTTGCGTTGTGAGGGTCGCCGGAACTACCCGCTGGATCCGTCATCCCGCATGTCAACTGAAAGCATTTGGAGACGGATCCGTCTCACAAATGCATTGCAAGTGCGGATCCGTCTCTCCGATTTCAGATGGAGAGACGGATCCGTCTTGATTTTTTATCACAGTTTTAAAGGTCTGCGCATGCGCAGACCGGAAGGACGGATCTGTCGTTGCGGTATTTGTAATGTCGGATCCGGCACTAATACAAGCCAATGGAATTAGCGCTGGCATTCCGTCATGT
The DNA here is from genome assembly GCA_033119425.1 of Bufotes viridis. Taxonomy (NCBI): domain Eukaryota; kingdom Metazoa; phylum Chordata; class Amphibia; order Anura; family Bufonidae; genus Bufotes; species Bufotes viridis. The sequence goes on from CM065596.1 coordinate 141,712,846, forward strand.
GTTCTGGAATTTTAGACGGAGCTAATACTGCAGCATGTTGCGGTATTTTCCCCCGTCTAAAATACGTTCACATACTGAACGGAAGACATCCTGATGCATCCTGAACGGATTTCTCTCCATTCAGAATGCATAAGGGGTTAATCCTGATCAGTTCTTTTCCAGCATAGATCCCTGACGACAGAACTCAATGCCGGAAAAGAAAAAACGCTAGTGTGAAAGTACCCTTAACACCCACTTCAGGACCTCGCCCCTTTAACAGGCTGAGTCATAGGATTGTCAATAATCAGAGCTGTTTGCAAATGTGCTTAGGTAACATATGTGTGGTGACAACCACTGATGGTGGCCATTATGGGGATCTCAGGGGTTGCCAACCAGGTTACTACTGGCTCTAAATACCATAAAAAACTCCACTGGTATGCAAAGTTACTTTCCTTAGTTTTTTCTTTCTTTCAGCGATCTACCTGTGTGTCAGTCTTGACTGTTCGTCTGGCATTTAATTTATAAAGCAAAGAGGTAGAACAATAATCAGTAGAAGTCCCTTCTATATAGAGGAATGTAGAAGGGATGTAGCTAGGGAGGCTGTTGGGGCATGTGCCCTCCTGCTGGGTGCCAGGGGGTCACCAGGAAACTACTCTACCTACCTACCTGCACCTGGAGTAAAAACTACACCAACCCCTGACTGTAAATTTGCCAGGGTCCATGTCACAGCCTCCGCCACTGCCAACTTAATGGGTTCTTACAACTTTTTTTACTCCAAAAACAGGCATAGGCTTCTTAATAAATGACCCCCAATGAATGTTTAATGTAAGAATGTTAAACTGTAGAAAACAGTGTCAGGCAGCTGCTGCCAAGGCCAATAAGATAATGGGTTGCATCAAAAGGGGCATGGATGCCCGTGATGAGAACATAGTCCTGCCACTTTACACATCACTAGTCAGACCACACATGGAGTACTGTGTACAGTTCTGGGCTCCTGTGAACAAGACAGACATAGCAGAGCTGGAGAGGGTTCAGAGGAGGGCAACTAAAGTAATAACTGGAATGGGGAACTACAGTACCCTGAAAGGTTATCAAAATTAGGGTTATTCACTTTAGAAAAAAGACGACTGAGGGGAGATCTAATCACTATGTATAAATATATCAGGGGTCAGTACAGAGATCTGTCCCATCATCTATTTATCCCCAGGACTGTGACGAGGGGACATCCTCTGCGTCTGGAGGAAAGAAGGTTTCTACACAAACATAGAAGAGGATTCTTTACGGTAAGAGCAGTGAGACTAAGGCCTCTTTCACACGGGCGTGATGGATTAGTTCCGAATGCGTCCAGTTAAAAACACGCAATTTTGCAAACGCGTTCAGTTGTTCCTTTTTTCCGCACGGGTGCAATGCGTTTGAAGCGTTTTTGATGCGCGTGATAAAAAACTGAAGGTTTACTAACAACATCTCTTAGCAATCATCAGTGAAAAACGCATTGCATCCGCACTTGCTTGCGGCTGCGATGCGTTTTTCACGCAGCCCCTTTCACTTCTATGAGGCCAGGGCTGCGTGAAAAACGCAGAATATAGAACATGCTGCGATTTTCACGCAACGCAGAACTAATGTGTGAAAAACAACGCTCATGTACACAGACCCATTGAAATGAATGGGTCAGGATTCAGTGCGGGTGCTATGCGTTCACGTCACGCATTGCACCCGCGCTGAAAACTCGCTCGTGTGAAAGGGGCCTATGGAGCTCTCTGCCTGAGGAGGTGGTGATGGTCGAGTACAAATGGAATTCAAGAGGGGCCTGGATGTGTTTCTGGAGTGTAATAATATTACAGGCTATAGCTACTAGAGAGGGGTCGCTGATCCAGGGAGTTATTCTGATGCCTGATTGGAGTCGGGAAGGAATTTTTTTCCCTAATATGAAGAAAATTGGCTTCTACCCCATGAGGTTTTTTTTCCACCTACCTCTGGATCAACTTGTAGGAAACAGGCTTAGGCCCTATTCACACGTCCGCAATGTAGTCCGCATGTATTCCGCAATTTTGCGGAATACATGCGGACCCATTGACTGTGAATGGGGCCGGGAACGATGCGGAGAGCACACACTGTGCTCTCCGCATCCGATTTTGCGGAGCGCGCCGCCGATCTTCCGGTCCGCGGCTCCGCAAAAAAAATAGAGCATGTCCTATTCTTGTCCGCAATTGCGGACAAGAAGAGGCATTTTCTATGGAGTTCGGGCAATGTGCGGTCCGCAAAAATGCGGAATGCACATTGCCGGTGTGTCCGTGTTTTGCGGATCCGCGGCTCCGTGGATCCGCAAAACACTTGCGGACGTGTGAATAGGGCCTTAACTGGATGGACGGATGTCGTTTTTCAGTTTTACATGCTATGTTACTATGTAATATCCTTTTTATTTCAGTTCTACATTTGCTGTTTTCGTTTTTTCTGTGTGGTTGTCAGACAGTATGGCTACTGTTGAACCTTTGCAGTTGTCAGGAAACAATGTATTCCCAGCCCCAACAATGTAACAAACACTTTGCACTTCTATTAACAGCTTTATTTGTTTCCTATGCACAGTACACATGGTAGAGCGCTGGTTTCCTTGCGGCTTGTGTGGTTTGCATTGCTATCGATAGGACTGTAGCAGTTTGATTTGCATTGGGTTTATTTGTATTTGTCTCATTTCTCATTTGAATAGTCCTTTTGGTGAATGGAGGGTAAACTGGAAAATCCACGTCTGGCTGTAGTCGTCCTGAGGGCTCATTTGTAAAGTTGAGGAGCCTTTAGGGAGCGGTCAAGGATCTCAGTTTTAGGAAATGAAACCCTATTTACCCAGTGAATACGTCAGGTGCAGCCCTGGTGGTCGGTGGAGAAACGGCAGCTAATGCGAGCTCTGTCGAAACTTCAGAGGTTCGGGTATGGCCAGATGGGGGTGGCTGGGTACTTCCGCTGTGCGGCCGGCCATGTGGCTCATTCTAAATGGATTGGTTATTCAGTGTTCATCGGGGCGGACTGTATAGACCCTACATTTCCTGGTGGGCCGATGCCCAGGGGGGCCCCAGCTGAGTATATAGCGATCTGATGCTCTCAGCATTAATTAATGTAGGAGCGTCAGGCCAGCGGCCGCAGGTGCCCTCCTGAATACAGTTGTATTGCCATAATAATATACAGTCGTCACATTTCCAGGATGAATAACAGAGGAACAATACAACTCATAAGTCTAAGAAAGGGTGCTCCAAAATATATATATTTTTTCATACAAGTATTTACAGACATGCCCCTCTTTACTGATTGCGCTCAGAACTTCATTGTCTCTGGGTCGTCAATAGAGGAGGAGAAAAGTGGCTCGATAGTGACATTTTTTTTAATTTTTGTTTTTAATGTAAAAATTAATTTTGCCGAAAAATCATTTCCTTCTGGCTTGCTAGGGTTAATGGTAACATCACCTCGAGGGGGCAAAGTTTCTTCTCGACCATGGACACCCATCTGCTTAGAGTTTTGATCTGTTTAGTGCAAATTTGTTGCTATGGCTTCAGCTCGCCTTGAACATAATCCCTCGAGTGACGGGAAGGAGAGCCGGAGGGGTTCTGGGCGCTGACCGCCATCGGTGGCCTCCGATTTGTGCTACAGCCGGGGACATTGACCCTTTATTAAAGTGATTTTGACTTTTTTGCTGCTCTTGCGCTGTGATCTGCTCATTGCAGCCGCCATGTTATTGTGGACTGTGGGATTTGTGTAGTTTTTGCTGTGACTAGTGCTGAGCGAACTTGTGTTTTAGATTCAATAATTTTTATTGAGATTTTTAAAATTAAGGAAAGCAAACAAATGTTTGTGGTCGCAGCCACTACCAAGCAATATTTTGCAGTAAGACATTTCAAAAACATACGCGAACTTGTGTTTTAAGTTCTGCGTCCAAAGTTCGGGTTCGGGTTCTCGGATTCCAAATTCCGTTATGGTCCGTGGTAGCGGGATCCATAACGGGATTCTTCAATAACCTGAACCCGAACTTTGGACGCAGAACACTAGCTGTGACTTTATATCCTTATTACATAGGGCGGTGTAGTGCACCCATGAAATGAGTGGGGGGGTTCCCTATGGTTTATCTGATATTGTTTTATATTACACGTATGACACATGTGACAGTAATGTAAAAAACACGCAGGGTCTGACGAAAGCCAGTATGGACACAGCAGCGTATTTTACACTGCGATACCCATACCCTACACATTAGAGTGGTGATCATATAATGCATTTGTGGTCTGATATATAGTGGGGGCCTTAAAGAGCACCTGTCAGCAGGATCAGCCCTACTGGACATACAATCAGGGTTGATCCTGCCGAGCACAATGATACCTGTCTTTGTGTGATCTCTTCATTGTAAACCAGGCACAGCGCCTTACATTGAATAGTGGCTGTGCTTGGTATTGCAGCTCAGCCCCGTTAACCTTTGGACCTGATGCCACAGGTATAGGGGGAGGCCGCTGCGCTCACCTGAACAGAGTGGTACTTCCGACATCTGATCAGGGGTGCCGGAAATTGGACCCCCACCGATCTAACATTGATGGATAGGTCGTCAATATTTGAGTATTGTGATAACCTCTTTAAAGGGCTTGTACAAAAATGGGGACGTGGAGGTTGGCCAGTCCTGGAAAGGGAAGATGACTTACCTGCTTCCCTGTGCTTGTTCCCCGCTTCTTCTCCAGGCCTGTGATGCTCCGATGGGCTCCATCAATGTCAACATCTAGTTTTAGATCACCGCAGCCAATCATTGGCCACGGCGGTCCTAATCCCGAACAGCCCCTTTAAAGGGCATCTGTCAGCAGTTTTCTCCCTATAAAATTGGCGGGCAGCTGAAGGCATCTGTGTTGGTCCCATGTTCATATGTGCCCGCATTGCTGAGAAAAATGAAGTTTTAATATATGCAAATGAGCCTCTAGGAGTAACGGGGGCGTTGCCCTTACACCTACAGGCTCTGCTCTCTCTGCACCTGCTGCACCCTCTCCATTCTGATTGACAGGGCCAGGTAGGAAAAGCGTCATGATGCCTGGACCTGTCAATCAAAGTGCAGAGGGAGCGGCAGTTGCAGAAAGAGCAGAGCCTCTAAGTGCAATGGTAACGCCCTTGTTGCTCCTAGAGGCTCATTTGCATATAATAAAACATAATTTTTCTCAGCAATGCGGACACATATGAACACGGGACCAACACAGATGCCTTCAGCTGCCGAGCGCACATGTAACAGGTCAGCCAGTGTCATAGGGACAAATCAGCAGACAGATGCTCTTTAACAGGCACGGTTATGCAGTAGTCGTATATCGTACGGTACGTGGTTTGGCAGCTTTATGTTTTCAGCAAATGCTTTTTAAGGAAAGTAGCGGCAAGGGTTAAGCAGGAGGAAATGCACCATAAAAATTTAGGCAATTGGCCATGAATTATGTAACAGGATAATAGTAATGTGGTAAGAGCACTCGGGCTTTTAGCGAACGTATACAGAAGTAACACTTTCATTGGCATTTGGCAAGGCTGAATCGGGCATCAGTAGGCGGTGGTACGGTATCATTAGGCCTCACGTGGCGGGTAGACATCATTGTACATAAACAGTGGACACTTGAATGGAATTAATCAACCATTGAGTGTTAATATGTCTGCTTTCTCTTGGGAAATCGCCTTCTAGACGTTAGCAAGTTGCAAAATCATCCGGTCACAGAGCCCTGTTGTCTTGACGGGCTATAATTTGTGGACTCAGTCTTGCTGCAATACGTGGAATCTAAGGGTATGCATCAAAAAAAGCTTAAAAGAAATGTCCTCCATCTGGTGGGCTGGGGCCTTTGGTCACGTTTGGCATGTGTGGTGGGACCTTTAACAGAGTCGTGTGAAAAAGAGGTGAACAGATCTAAGCTGGTCCCACATTGTCCTTCTACCCGGACCATCATCAGTCAGGAATAATCTGTGTCTGACAGCAAGTGTTCAGTTCCCCTACAGCACCTCCGAAGGACAAATGGAGCATTACACATTTTCCATGTTCTGCACAGATGTGCCAGGTCCTCCAGAGCGAGTCCCTCTTTGTAGGTGTCCTTTAATTGGAGACGGTCCCAAACAAGGGAAATGCAATACTACGATATAATAGTTTTTTTTTTTCTTTCTGTTGCTGGATTTTTTACGCAAGTCTTTGGGATCTAGACGCTCACCCTGGGGTCAGATAATTAGGTCCACAGCACAAGACTATTTGCAGCCGCCCACTAGGGTTTGAATAGGTAGAAATGCGTGACCACTGCCCTGTGCAAAGAATTGGGACATATTAGGCTACTTTCACACTAGCGTTTTTTGCATATCCGTCATGGATCTGCAAAAACGCTTCCGTTACAATAATACAACCGCATGCATCCGTCATGAACGGATCCGGCAGTATTATGTCTTATATTGCCATGACGGATCCGTCATGAACACCACTGAAAGTCACTGGGGGACGGATCCGTTTTCTATTGTGTCAGAGAAAACGGATCCGTCCTGACACACAATGTAAGTCAATGGAGAAGCCCTGCACCACATCGTGGACAGAAAAACGCTGCTTGCAGAGTTATTCTGTCCGCGATGGGAGCTCAACCAAACGGAACGGAATCCGTTTTGGTGCACTCCGTTTCATTCAGTTCAGTTTTGTCCCTATTGACAATGAATGGGGACAAAACTGGAGCGTTTTCATCCGCTATTGAGATCCTATGACGGATCTCAATAGCGGAATTGAAAACGCTAGTGTTAAAGTAGCCTCAGAAGGTTTAGAGCAGGGATGCCCAACCTGTGGCTCTCCAGATGTTGCAAAACTACAACTCCCAGCATGCCCGGACAGCCTACAGCTATCAGTCTACAGCAGGGCATTGTGGGAGTTGTAGTTTTACAACAGCTGGAGGGCCGCAGGTTGGGCATCCCTGGTTTAGAGCCTCTAGGTGCAATGGGGGCGTCGCTGTTACACCTAGAGGCTCTGCTCTTTGCAGTTTGATTGACAGGGCCTTGCAGTGTACACATAATTACGCCTGGCCCTGTCAATCAAAGTGCAGTGGGCGCGGCAACTGCAGAGGGAGCTGAGCCTCTAGGTGTAATGGCAACTCCCCCGTTGCTCCTAGAGGCTCATTTGCATGTATTAAAATATCATTTTTCCCAGTAATGCAGGCACATATGAACATGGGACCAACACAGACGCCTTCAGCTGCTAACTGCACATGTAACAAATAAAACTGGACCTGCAGATTATGTAAAAGGCAAATTACTCCTGCTGCATTATGATTAGTATGAAGCAATGCTGTGGGAATATGCTTGTGCAATGGGTAGCAATAGGGCAGGGATGGCCAACCTGCGGCTCTCCAGCTGTTGTAAAACTACAACTCCCACAATGCCCTGCTGTAGGCTGATAGCTGTAGGCAGTCTGGGCATGCTGGGAGTTGTAGTTTTGCAACAGCTGGAGAGCCGTAGGTTGGCCATCCCTGCAATAGGGGGTCGAGGTTAGGGAGGTGTTGCCGGCGCTGCAGAAGTGTTTCTTTATTTTGCTTGGAATATTCCTTTAAGTCCACGTGCCTATAGATAAGATATTTGCTTCCCCCCCCCCCCTCTGATTTCGTTTAACGTGTCTTGCCAATGCGTTTTGCTGCTTTGATGTGTCATGTTCTACGAATGGAAAATTTTTGCTGATTTTAGAAGTGCAAATCGTCTAATGAGCGTCCGCGCTCCTCCGCCATCACTTAGAGAGACACAGAAATGTATTATTGATTAATGCTGAGAGCGAATGTGCTGCCTGCCCCCGTACACCGCACCCCAGTCCATGCTACCGTAATGGCTTCATGCCAGCACATTGCCGATGTGTGGAGGATGGAAAACGGGCCTTTAAAGGGGTATTCCTATCACATACTATGGGGGCATATCGCTAGGACCCGCACCTACAAGGAGAACAGAGCAGGGAGAGCTGTGGCTGGAGAACCCGGGTCCATCCACCACCAAGCGCTGCTCCCCTCTGCTCCCATACAAGTGAATGGGAGCTCACTTTGCACGCGCGGCCCCCGCTCCCATTCATTTCTATGGGGCAGACGGAAATAGCAGAGGAAGAGCTCGGCTATTTTTGACGGCCCCATTGAAATGAATGAAGGGCGGCTGCGCATGCGCATTGTGCCCTCCATCAATTTCCCCGATCCACTCTCGTTGTAGGTGCGGGTCCCAACGGTGGGACCTGCACCTATCAGACAATGGGGGCATATCCTAGCAATATGCCCCCATTGTATCTGATGGCAAAACCCCTTTAAGCCTTTGCATGTAGCAAATGCTTTTTTCTGTGCCAGTCATCACTCCTGACGTGTCCGTTTTATTAACTGCTCGCATCCCCCATGTAATAACAATTCTGGAGAATCCATTCTTATGACTGTTTGTTGTGCCATTCCTCTGTTATTTGTACTAGAAGTATATAAATGACTGTAATTCCCAGCAGTCTGCAGTAAGGGTACAGATGGCTGTTACCAGTTGGGGGTGTGTCCCTGTGCAGTCTGATACCAGCAGCACTGATTGTACAATGTCAGACTGTGCAGGGACACATCCCCAACTGGTAACACCCATCTGTTCCCTTACTGCAGACTGATGGAAATTAATGTATATACTTCTAGTACAAATAACAGAGGAATGGCACAACATACAGTCATAAGAATAGATGATCCAGAATTGTTATTACATGGGGGATGCAAAAAAGTTACTAAAACATACATGTCAGGAGTGGTGACAGCTCCTCTTTAATACTGTGTGTGTAACAGTACCCCTGCAGTCCACCTGAAATAAACGGAGCGTCAGTTCGTGCATGTGCATGGCTGCTCAATTCATTTCTATAGGAATTCCGGACATAGCCAAGTACAGTGCTTAGCTATTTCCGGAATTCCCATAGAAATGAATGTAGTGGCCGTACACATCCCCAACTGCCCGCTTCGTTCATTGTAGGGGGAGCGGTGCCCCCGTTCTTGTGATCACTGGGGGCACCGTACATCGCCCCGTGGAGCCTTTATGGCAGCACACTGACGCTGTGCTGCTCCACCCTAGCAGTGCCGTACTGGCCCCTTAAACATACATAGCTCTGCTGAGGTAAACAATGATGGTTTCCATAACTTTTGATGCGTACCTTGAAGTTTCTAGGCCCCAGTGCAAAATCGTTACTAAAGTGAATGCTCAAATACGATCTTCTTATGTGGCCGAGAAGCTCGTAGGTCGCCTCATCTACCACTGCCACCTCTGCGCCCCCTATAGCCGCGTTCCTGCGTTTATCCGTGTACTCGCTTGACATAATACACCTGACATTTCGTAGCATCCTTATGGGAATTTACAAAATGACTACCTGCAGATCACACCTGTGTTCCTCGCGTGTAAACAGGGATTGACGGGAGGGGGAAGCAGAAGATGTGGTGACCAGAACATGGTGACCTGTAAGACTCTCGACACCTAGCGACGGAGCTGTGAGGCTCCTTGCAGGCCTCATGTTACCTCAGAGACACCATTGGTTCTTTTGTGGGCAGCCATCTTGTCTTCATAGTAGGGTGCACTGTCTTGTCATCAAGGCCAGGCCGTATCGAGACCCTTCCTCATCCTTTGTCTTATGACTCCTGTATTACATTTTTGGTCCGACAGCAGAACTTGGAGACCTTGTGGACCACGTATGGACTCCTGATGAGGTATGTGTACATCATTCTTTACGCTCCAACCACACTGCGCATTCGAGCGCTGTACGAGTGGAGCAATGCTCCGAGGGGAGAATACCTCCGTACCTATGGAGACTGATGTCGCATGACACAATTTCTTTTTCGCTCCAATTCTGTACTAAAGTCTTACGTATGACCCCATATAAAATGAGGCATATGGCGGTATAATAAAAGGCTCATGCACCTTCATGGCAGACCCCGTAATAGGGTTGTGTGCATGAACCCCGACAGTACAAATTTAAAAGGAATGTTCACACGATGGATTTGAAAACACGCTGAAAAAAATCTGCACGGAATCCACTCGTGGTTTTTTGTGCAGTTTTTTACTTGTTTTTTTTACACTTTTTTTTAACCAGTGGGGTGTTCACTTTAATACAAATCTGCATTTTCAGCTTGAGGTTTTTGGTGTGGATCTGCACCATAAAACGTGTGGAAAATTCAACAGAGAAAGGTTTATTTTTAGGCAGAGGCGGCGTTTCTTAGAACACTTCATTGTGCCGTTCCTCTGTTATTCCTCATAGAAATATATGAATGAGTCGACAGCTTGTCAGGGAGTTAACATTCCCTTCATCAGGCGTCCCTGTACATGACATTGACCTTGTTAGTGCTGTTTTGAAATTGTCAGACACCCCGTAGACAAGAGGAATGACCGCAAACACACTTGTCAGTGTCTTCATACTTTTCCAGGAGGAATAGTAGGGGTACACGCAACAGAAATCTAAGAAACAATACTCCAGAAATGTTATTTGATGGGTAATACAGACGAGGTTCTATTTCCGAGTTCAGAGTACATGCTGAAAAGTCCTAATATTCGCCTATAATTTAGACTAGCTGGCATGGTATGCTTAGACTTGTGGTTCACCAGGTTTGTTCTTTACATGTATGACTGAATACGTGACCCCATAGGCATGTATAACATCTATAGAGGCTGACGCTGCTGATCTGCCCTGTATAATTAGGAAAACGGATCAGTCCTATAATAAGCAGCAGTGTGTGGACGCGGGGGGGATAACAATGGAGCTCAGTGCCAGGGAGCATAGTAATTAGCCACGGCTGCTGGAGAACGCCACGGTCACATGACCTCATCCCCAGGCTCAGGCAGCAGCGAATGTCACACCGTGTCACTTATCTGCGATAACCGCTATTGTCACTGACAAGACGCCCGAGGAACCCTGGAGCTTCATGAAAAGAGAGACGTGCACGCCGAAAATCTGAATTTACTCTCAAGCCAGACAATAGAAGTCTGATCTAAGATTAGAAAAAAAGCTGCTTTTCTTCCTTTAAAAACAGCGCCTTTCTTGTCCGTGGGTTCCATGCGGTTTTGCAAATTAGCCCTATTCACTTGAACGGAGCAGAGCTGTAATACCCAGAGAAGATATTCAGGCTACTGGCAGGCGCCACTAGGGGGAGCTAGATACATCTGTATTTATATTGCTCCCATTAATTTCAGTTGTGAGCTGTAGATCGCGGCAGGGGATGTCTGAAGGTTCTCATTCATCCAGGTCATGGTATATCAGTGGTAAGGCGCTAGCGATTTGTCTTGTAGAGAGCGCCAAGGCGCAGAAAGGGAATCTTATCGGACATGGACTGCCCCCTGGGTAAAAGTATATGATTGGCTCACTATAAAGAGAAGGAAAGCTGTCTCCGCAGTGCCATCTAGTGGAGGTTTCTACCCCTGAATGTGAGCTACGGGTATGTATGTGGTGAGCTCCCCCTAGTGGGGGCTACAGGCAAACTGTTTATGAGGAGAACTATCTTGACTTAGTTTATAAATTGGCATGATGCTGGCATAGTGTATAGTGGGACAGTATGTGGCCACATTTTTATTGAGGGGCACTGTGCTGGTACAGTTTATGAAGAGGCACTATGCTGGCACAGTTTATGAAGGGGCACTGTGCTGGCACAGTTTATAAAGGGGCACTATGCTGGCACAGTTTATAAAGGGGCACTGTGCTGGCACAGTTTATGAAGGGGCACTGTGCTGGCACAGTTTATGAAGGGGCACTGTGCTGGTATAGATTATGAAGGGGCACTGTGCTGGCACAGTTTATGAAGGAGCACTGTGCTGGTATAGATTATGAAGGGGCACTGTGCTGGCACAGTTTATGAAGGTGCATTATGCTGGCACAGTTTATGAAGGGGCACTGTGCTGGCACAGTTTATGAAGGGGCACTATGCTGGCACAGTTTATGAAGGGGCACTGTCCTGGCACAGTTTATGAAGGGGCACTCTGCAGGCACAGTTTATGAAGGGGCACTGTGCTGGCACAGTTTATGAAGGGGCACTATGCTGGCACAGTTTATGAAGGGGCACTGTCCTGGCACAGTTTATGAAGAGGCACTCTGCAGGCACAGTTTATGAAGGGGCACTCTGCAGGCACAGTTTATGAAGGGTCACTGTGCTGGCACAGTTTATGAAGAGGCACTCTGCAGGCACAGTTTATGAAGAGGCACTCTGCAGGCACAGTTTATGAAGGGGCACTGTGCTGGCACAGTTTATGAAGGGCACTGTGCTGGCACAGTTTATGAAGGGGCACTGTGCTGGCACAGTTTATGAAGGGGCACTGTGCTGGCACAGTTTATGAAGGGGCACTCTGCAGGCACAGTTTATGAAGGGGCACTGTCCTGGCACAGTTCATGAAGAGGCACTGTGCTGGCACAGTTTATGAAGGGGCACTATGCTGGCACAGTTTATGAAGGGGCGACCGTGTTTATGTTGTAGTCCTCAAATTGCGGATCAATACAGATACTCTCAGTGTTGCATCCTCATTGTTTGCGGACCCATTGACTTCAGTTGGTCCACATTTTGCATCCAAGTATAGGACATGTTCTGACCTTTTGCGGAACGGACATATGGCTGTGGGAAGTGTCTGCAAATTGCGGACTACAGACCCATTGAAGTGAATGGTTGCACAAAAAAATGTGAACGGCATACTGACCCTATGAATATTTTGTGCTCCCACGATTTGCGGACCGCATAACGGATACAGTCGTGCGCATAAGGCCTAAGTCATAAAATATTCTTCTTGCACCAACTCTTTATACTGAAAAGTTTTCTAACTTCCTATTAAAGGGCGTCTGTCAGCAGTTTTGTCCCTATGACACCGGCTGACCAGTTACATGTGCGCTTGGACGCTGAAGGCATCTGTGTTGGTCCCATGTTCATATGTGTCCGCATTACTGAGAAAAATGAAGTTTTAATACATGCAAATTAACCTGTAGGTGCAACGGGAGCGTTACCATTACACCTAGAGGCTCTGCTCTCTCTGCATCTGCTGCGACCTCTGCACTATGATTGACAGGCCCAGGCAGTGAAAGCGTCATCATGTCTAGCCCTGTCAATCAGAGTACAGAGGACGCAGCAGTTGCAAAGAGAGCAGAGCCTCTAGGTGTAATGGTAACGCCCCCGTTGCTAATTTGCATGTATTAAAACTTCATTTTTCTCAGCAATGCGGGCACATATGAACATGGGACCAACACAGATGCCTTCAGCTGCCAAGTGCACATGGAACAGGTCAGCCAGTGTCATAGGGACGGATCTGCTGACAGATGCCCTTTAAATTGTAGATGTCAGAGAAGTCCTCTCCACTGACGCCCGTGCAGTACCATCTCCATGCAGAGGTCCCTGGGCAGTACTGAAGCTATGGCTGCAGGCAGTATCCGTTCCCGATGGCCGGTGTACTGCTGCTTGTGCTGCACTGCGTCCTGCTACATCCAATGGGATAAAGGGCAATGAACCGGTGACTGTTCTGTATTTATGGCCGAGTCAGGTCAATTAAGGAGGACGTTTTATAGCCACGGAGAATTATCCGCTTGTATCAGAAAAGCGTCCATGTGGCTTTAAGGTAGCATTGATTTAATGGGTGGGAATGGAAGAGGAAGTGCTTTTTTCCGGAAGGTATTTGAGACGATACAGAGACGGGAGTAATTCTGCGTTCTCCAGTCTGTCTTGATGTCCTTTGTGAACGTGGAGATGTCTAGGAGGAATGGAGCCGCGCCTGCGGTAGGTGAAGTGGGATTCCATCAGCTGGGGCAGCCATATTGTGGACATGATAGATAAGAGCCAGGAGGTGCCTTCAACCTGATTCCTCTGTGACGGATTTCTAGGGAATTGTAGGAAACAAAATGGCCGCCTCCAGTGTGTAGGTGGTAGGCGCTCCGAAAGTCGTCAATTATTTCTTAGCATACCCCCCGCTTTTAGTTTGTAAGGGGGTGCCCACGTGGCAGATTTTCCATATGGATTTCGGCACATATTTGGTGCCCACCTCCTATTGTTGCCCATGCTGTAGATTGTACATCGTGGATTTTTCTGTGCGGGCTAAGGCCTCGTTCACGCTTCCGTTTTTTAACTGACGTGTGCTCTCCGCATTTTCCACGGAGTGTACACCTACCCATTGGTTTAAATGTGTCTGTGTTCACATTCCAGGATTTTTTTTTTTAATGACCGTGGGTCACGGGAACATGCACTACTTTGATCCGTGATGCGGACTAAGCACGCCCATTGAAGTCCAAGTGTCCATGAAAATCACTGACACACACCCGTGTTGCGTCCGTTTTTTACTGAAGACTAATAGGAGATTCTTTGGAAATTAATTTTCAGCTGAGCAACGTCAGTGAATTAGGGATGACACACGGATGGTAAAAACAGACACACGCATCCTTCACGGACATCCTTACGGATTAAACACATACGGATACTAGCCGTCCCACACGTGCTGCCCTATTATCTGCAAAACGGACAAGAATAGGACATGCTTTATTTTATTTTTTGGGATGGGCATACGACCGATGATAGCCGTGTGCTGTCCCCATTTTTCGCGGGCCCTTAGAAATGAATGGCTCAGCTTGTGAATTGGATGCAGAAAATACAGTCGTGTGCATGAGGCCTTAGCAAGACGTTTACAAAGATGCAGTGACCGTCCGCAGACGTCGCCGTGCTTTTATGGGGCTGGTGAGTACAGCAAGCACCTACCTCGTCGCTGATGATATTTAGCCATAGATTGCTGCCTCGCTTTGTTGGCTCTGGAAATGGATTGAATGAAGTCTCCTTGTTTTGTAATTGAATGTTCATAATACAAAGAAAGCACTTACCCTTAAAGGGGTCATTCATGTACAAAATGGAAAGCAGACATCATATAGGACATAACAACCTCTTTCTAACAAAGCTAGAACCAGCCCCTGTACCTCACAAGGATCCAAAGTTTTTCCCATTCATTGCCCCAATTCTTCTGCTAGATTTATTTTCATGCTGGCAGCTCAGGGGGCGTAACCTTTTTGATGTAGCTCTTACTAGAGCCCAAGGGGCACTGCCTTTCTGCTGCAACTCTTTCCCCATCACAGATCAGGGAGCATGCCCTTTCTGCTACAGCTCTCTTCCTGTCGCAGCTCAGAGGGTTTGTCCTTTCTGCTACAGCTCTCTTCCTGTCGCAGCTCAGAGGGTTTGTCCTTTCTGCTGCAGCTCTCCCTGTCAGAGATCAAGGGGTAGTGTGAACTGCTCCGATGTCCAAGTCAGGGGTGCTGCCTGGGGGAAAATGGGGATATGTCCAGGTTCAGCTCTGAACCCGGACAACCCCTTTAAATGATTGGAAGGTGATAATACAGACTCTGTGCACACATCTCCACACTATGGGGGTCATTTATTAAGGCCTGCATCTACATTACCTCGGCAGATCCACCGCCACTTCTAAATCTATGCCAGCTTCCTTGCTGACACCTAAACCAGGCGTAGAAAATGCCGGCCTGTCTCCTTCCCCGACCACACCACGCCGACTTTTTTAGACCTGGAGTGAGCGGGGAAAAGTCGCAGACTGCAGTGTAAAGAACCGTCGTGCTGCATTCTGCGCAAAAAATGCTCCTGATATAAACGTATTTCTGTTAGCAGATGACCCCCTATATGTCTTATGGCCTATTTATTGCAAAGTACTAACTAATTGTCAGTGACCTCTCAAACCGCCGTTCTACTTTTCTGTGCCATCGGTGTCTTTTTTCTTATTATACTGTATTAAAGGGGTTGTCTCGTATTAGACATTAGTGGTATATCGATAGAATATGCAACCAATATCAGATAGGTGCGGGTCAAACCCCTGGGACCCACACCTATCCCCAGAATAGGACCCCTGAAGTGAGCAGAGAGCAGCTGCGCATCCACAGGCGCCCTCCATTCATTTCTTTAGGAAGCTATCTCCGGCTCAGCTATCTCTGGCAGTCCTATGGAAATGAATGGAGCGTTGGCCGCGGTTTCCTTTCATTTCTATGCGACTTCTGAAAATAACTGAGCGTGCTCCCCCCGCCAATTTTTGGAAATTCCATAGAAATGAATGGAGAGCACTCAGCACTTGCAGGGTGCACTCCCCTTCACTTTCTGGGTCCGTCCTGGAGATGGGTGCAGGTCTCAGAGGTAGGACCTGCACCTATCCGACGTTGGCGGCATATCTTAACGTTGAGACAACCCCTTTAAGTTTTCAAGATCTTTGCTCACTCTCATTGAAGCCGGCATATCCCATCAAAGTCTGAGATGACACAACCCCTTTAAACCAGGACTGAATTAATCTCAGCAGCAAATCTGTGCCCAGAATGACGTCTGGCACCTAATTCACTCCTTAATGCGTCCTGCCGGCACCGAGATGACACCACTGGCTCCTGCGCTGTGTATAATTTAGTCTTCCACTTTTAGCAGAGTTCTTCTTCAGTTTCAGCACTGCTATAAATAATTTTCTATATTTCATGTGCCGTCATGGCTTTTTTATCTATTGACTCATTTTCTTTACTTACTAGCCTTAAAGGGGTTTTCGAGGATTGCTATAGTTTTTAACAGATATGCTCATGTTGTTGTTTTTCCCAATTTGGACTCTCCTGACCCGTTTTCACCATGTAAACCGGGTCCTCTAGTCCCTGTTAGAGGCTGGAGAGGGGTTCTTGGGGAATGATTTATAATGGCCGCCAGCAACCCCTCCTGGAATATGAGCAGGACTAGTTGCTGCTGCTTGCAGAGCTGGTAAAGGGGGGCGAGTCCTCACTACACTCTCAACTATTCTACAATTGATGGTAATGATGTGATCCTGCCTACGATGTGCCACCATGGCTGAGCAGCCTGACAGGAACGCTCACCAGTATGTAGTATATGCAAGTGCCAGAGCGTAGTGTGTAGTGAGTCCCCGTCCTCTCTCCCCCCCCTAGGCAGCCATTTTGAATCATTCCACGAGAAACCCCTTTAAAGGATTTGCGAAAGAATAGGGGAATCTCCAAAATGATGGAGATAGAGAGAGAGATAGATAGAGAGATAGATAGGTAGGAGATAGATAGATAGATAGATAGATAGATAGATAGATGATGGATAGATAGATAGATAGATGATGGATGGATAGATAGATAGATAGATAGATAGATAGATAGATAGATAGATAGGTAGGAGATAGATAGATAGGAGAGAGATAGATAGGTAGGAGATAGATAGATAGGTAGGAGATAGATAGATAGATAGATGGATAGATAGATAGGAGGAGAGAGATAGATAGGTAGGAGATAGATAGATTGGTAGGAGATAGATAGATAGATAGATAGATAGATAGATAGATAGATAGATAGATACTTCAGGCGTTGTGTGATCATTCCTATTTTATGCGGTAATATGGATTACTTGTTTTCTTGCAGGGTTTGCACACTTTCGCCGGCCTTGTGATGTCATGGCACAGATTGTAACCTTCCAGAAATGATATGACGACCGGTTCTTGTGAGCTGGGTACGGAAGTCCAGTGTGTTCTCCTGGCCCTACATTGCCGTATCACCGGCCACCATGCCATCCTTGCCTAATGAGTCTGGTATGACATCTGTGTTTTCACCGTTCATCCCATTGTCATAATTTATTTCAGTCTTATTTTAGAAGCTTTTTGTGATGTTATCTGTTCTTCTTGTTTGGAAGATGCGTCATCCAGCTTGTCCCTGGGCACAGCTTTAGCTTATCAGTCCAATGGCTCTAACAGGAGAAAGATCCGAAAAAAGAGGAAAAGTGGCATCATCACGGCCAACATGGCTGGAACCAAGTATGAGATTGGTAGGTGTTGGTTCAGTGAGGACATCTCAAACAATGAGGTCTAGAGAGAAGGTTTTGTATCCTCAGCCTGATCACCGGTATCCAGTGCTGGGACCCCACCGATCACTAGAATGGGGACTCTGATTTTCCCGTTTCTCCTCACTACATGACCACATTGAGGAGGACTTTGAAGTGGTCGTCAAGCATGCCTGGTGCTGCTCCATTCAATTGGGGAATGTATCATAGGCCTGCATTTTATCCCAGTCTATAACTGGAAGATGTGCTCGCCTCGTCATGAAATAGGCTTGTCCTCCGGCAGTCCGGACAGAGCTGCCGAAGATCTCAGTCTTCTTTACACCAGAAATCATCTGAGTGGCCTCCATGTGATACCGTTGTCCGTGGATTTCCCCGTGAAACCATCCATATGCTAGGGGTGCCGGAGCTGGACCTATGGCTATCGGTTGATCGCCATGGTGGTATCATGGTTGTCTCATTAGTGGCTGGATTTAAAGCCAAAATTGTGTCGTGAAGAGTTGGACAATGATAATTTTAGAGAATTTTCTATATGATAGCCACAGTCAGGAGATCCAAGGAATGTTTATGGCTGCCAGGATCTCAGGGTGGGTAAGCAGAGCGCCATCTTTGTTCTGAAGTGACCAATGAAAATGATTGTTTCTGTCGAGGCATTTGGCATATGACCACGACAGAGTTTTAATTCTTTTGATTTTTGAAGTTCGTTGTACTCCTTCAAGTATTGACCACCAACGTCAAGGTGGTTGTAGAAAGTATTCCTGGCAACATGTCCATCCAGGACTGGATCTAGAGTAGTCCAGTTAAAGGGGTCACAGTCTGCTCATTTTGTATCCTATCGTACTTTCTTTTCTATCCGTGCATGTGCCGTGTGATGAAGGCTGAATGATTTCCATCAGTGTGGTCTATGACGATGGGGAGTAATTATAGTCCTATGGTGTTAGTGGTATCTATACAGGAAATGTGGCCCACAGAAGGGGGCTGCTCTGACCTGCTGTGGGTTGTAGTTCCACAATATATTACACAGGATAAACATGGTAAGCTTCCGTAGTGTGTAATTTACTCTGTGGTATTAACATTCTTTGTGATTTATTCCAGTCCGTGTAGTAATCGAGGAGATGCACTTTGTGAAGAGCCGGGATGATGATGAAACTGCTAACCTTATCTGGAGCGACTGTGCCGTACAACATGAGAAAATTGCTGAGCTCAGGAACTATCAGGTAAGAAATGCCTTGTAAGATATATATATATATGTATTGTAACATGGTGGCTGATAACGTATTGGAGGGAGTTTAAGTTTTTATCTCACCCAGAATGCTGAGATTGGTGACGTAAACGAATCCAGGAAAGCTGGGTGGTTTCAGCAAAGTGTAGTCTTTCACCACAAATGTCCATTATATAACATTAACACCATTTTGTACATAACAGTTCCCATATTAAAATGCTTCTTACCATAATGTTGTCCGTTGCAGAGTTGGGCTAAAAAACACTTTTATTCGATATGCAAATGAGGGTCTGAAGGAGCCCAGGGGCTGCGTTCCAACGGCCGGTTCTCAGGCCCCTCGCTGATTTTCATATCCAACCACTCCCCTTTCACCCCTTTGGCCCGCCCTTTGTTTGGCTGATCACCTCCTTCCTCCGTTCTGAAATGGGATGTCCGCGCCTGCGCACTGTATGACCCATTATGGGCAGACGCATCAGAGTTTCAAATGCACATGTGCTGGCCCGTACGTCTCGTTCCAGCCGGCGCCGCATCAAAGCGTGGGATTTCAGAATGGAGGAAGGAGGTGATCAGCCAAACAAAGGGCGGGCCAAAGGGGTGAAAGGGGAGTGGTTGGATATGAAAATCAGCGAGGGGCCTGAGCACAGGCTGTTGGAACGCAGCCCCTGGGCTCCTTCATACCCTCATTTGCATATTGAATACAAGTGTTTTTTAGCCCAACTCTGCAACGGACCGAAATATGGTAAGAAGCATTTTAATATTCGGACTGTTATGGACAAAATGGTGTTAATGTTATATAATGGAAATTTGTGGTGAAAGACTCCCTTTAAAGGGTTTTATGGACCTAAATTTTTATAGGTTGATATTTAGGTGTTGATAGTAAGACATGTCATTCCCTCCCAACTCCAGTAGAAAACACTTTCATCTAGCCTGAGGCAAACCCAGGTGTAGCTGATGGGCTCATTACTGTGGGAATAAATACAGGGCTGAAACGCTAATTCAAGGGCAGAAGCCTGGAACCTGCGTGACCTGTTTATTTAGTTAGCGCCCAGAGAGGCAAGGACTTTTGTTTGGTTGTTTATGTTCTGTTTTGGTGCCGTAGTCTCACTGTATAACTTGGACATCTTGGAAATCTGTCATTGCCGACACCTGTCCACACACGGGGCCCAACTATATATATTTATACACACACTTAGTGGCCATATTATGGGGTCAACGTTTCCAGTACTGAGTAAAAAGCATTACTTCTAGTGGAGAAAATATCCATGCATGCAGCCCTGCTGTGAGCACTGGGCATTATAGTGATTGCTCTAAAAGTATCTACGACATAGTACGTGACACTAGAACAAAAGGAATGTTTTTAAACCCCTTTAAATTCTGTGTTCACCATCGCAAACTTTGCAGTAGGGTGGAAGTAAAAATTTCCTAATGCTTTATTTCTATGCAGACCTGTGTCTCCATGGCAACAGACAGCAAACAAAGTCTTTGTAGTCAGATTCTGCACTCATCTTCCCTTCTATCTGTCCTCTGCTTCTGGTAGCTACCAAATGTATGTATTTATTTTACGCGCTACTATATTCCACAGCGCTTTACAGACTTTTATCATTAAGCTGTGCCCAATGGGGCTCGCAATGTAAGTTCCCTATCACTATGTCTTTGGAGTGTGGGAGGAAACCGGAGAACCCGGAGGAAACCCAGGCAAACACGGGGAGATGGTGTCCTTGGTCAGATTCGAACGTTAGCACGAAATAGGGGACAAAGGGAAGAAAGTGTGAGACTGCAAGGCTGCAGGATTACACTCCACATCATTTGTTTGCTGCTTGTTACCATGGAGACACATTGACCTGCCTAGGGGCTGTGGAAAGAAATCAGGACATTTTTAATTAAGACGTTTTGCACAGCTGCTCCATTTTATTCCAGCTTCACTGGGACAATAAAATAAATTTGGTTGCGAAGGTAGACTTACCTTCCTGATTAGGCTACATGCACACGACCGTATGTGTTTTGCGGTCCGCAAATTGCGGATCCGCAAAAAAACGTATGACGTTCAGTATGGCATGCGTTTTTTTTGCGGATCCGTTATTTTTGCGGATCCATTGTAATAATGCCTATCCTTGTCCGCAAACTAGAAAAAAATAGGACATGCTCTATTTTTTTTGCGGGGCTACGGAACGGACATACTGATGCGGACAGCATACCATGGTGTGCTGTTCGCATTTTTTGCGGACCCATTGAAATGAAGGGGTCCGCATCGTATCAGCAAAAAAAACGGAACGGACAAGGAAACAAAATACATTGTGTGCATAAGGCCTTAGGCCTCATGCACACGACCGTATACGTTTTGCGATCCGCAAAACACGGAAGCTGCTACGCGTTCTGTTCCGAAATTTGCGGAACGGAACGCAGCCCATTGTAGAAATGCCTATTCTTGTCCCCAAACGGAAATGAATAAGACATGCTCTATTTGGAGTGCTGTCCGCATCTTTTGCGGCACCATTGAAGTGAATGGGTTCGCGCCCTCGGCTCGGACGCGGACCAAAACAACGGTCGTGTGCATGAGGCCTTATCGTGATAATTCCCCGTGTTGATTTGCAGCCAGTGTCTTACATGTTGCTCAAGACGTTCTGCTTATGCTTCTTGTTCCAGAGAATCAACCATTTCCCTGGGATGGGAGAGATCTGTCGGAAGGACTGCCTTTCAAGAAACATGACCAAGTGAGTTGCCCTGTCTGATCTAGCCGATATCACCTAGTGACAGGTTTGATACAAACACTTTCAAAGAATTTAAAGACAACCTCAGAACCGGTCTTTTTATTGCCCAAGTACATTTATAGAAGATGTCAGCAACTTTACAAATATCATTGTGTCCACAGCTCCCATTCAGACCTCTGCATCTCCATGGTAACAGACTACATACGAACCCTGTGTAGTCTGACCTCGCAGTCCCTTCCATCTGTCCTGTACTTTCTGTTACCTCCTCTATTATATCCATGCGCCCCAATAGGGCAAGTCAAGATGGACATTTATGATATCTAAATCATGAAATAACATGTTTCAGGGTAAAGTAATGAAAGGAAGCAATGGCTGGTGATTTTTGGTTCCCCCACTGACTTCAATGGTAACATATTGCTCCTTCATGGTCACCTCTTCTTCTCAGAATCAGTAGGGGGTCACAGCAACCCCCAATAATTTGACACTAATGACTTAATCTGATTGAGTTGTGAACAGTGTGAATCTTAAAGGGGTTATGCCATGATTGAGTGAAAAATAAAAATCAGACATCATATAGAACATTACAATCTCTAATAAAGCCAGAACCAGCCCTGTACCTCACATGGATCCAGAGATCTCCACATTCATTGCTCCAATTTTCTGCTATATTTATATCAAGTTGACAGTTCAGGGGCGTGATCTTTCTCAGGGGGCATGTCCTTTCAATTGCACCTTTCTCTCTATCACAGCTCAGGGGGCACTACCTTTCTGCTGTAGCTCTCTTCCTTTCAGAGCTCAGACAGCATGTCCTTTCTGCTGTAGCTATCTCCCTATCACAGCTCAGGGAGTGCGTCCTTTCTGCTGTAGCTATCTCCCTATCACAGCTCAGGGAGTGCGTCCTTTCTGCTGTAGCTATCTCCCTATCACAGCTCAGGGAGTGCGTCCTTTCTGCTGTAGCTCTGCCTATCACAGCTCAGGTAGTGCGTCCTTTCTGCTGTAGCTCTGCCTATCACAGCTCAGGGAGTGTCTCCTTTCTGCTGTAGCTCTGCCTATCACAGCTCAGGGAGTGTCTCCTTTCTGCTGTAGCTCTGCCTATCACAGCTCAGGGAATGTCTCCTTTCTGCTGTAGCCTTCTCCCTATCACAGCTCTGGGGGCATGTCCTTACTGCTGCAAGCTTTCTCCCTGTTGTCACAGCTTCTAACAATAGATATAGCTTGAGGCAGTTGAAGGATGGAACTGAGCATGTGCGACCACCTCAGCAGATCCATGTGCACATTATTATAAAGATGAAACTACAGGGGGCGCCATTTTAATGAAATAAATAGACTATCTCACAACTGGAGCATTTTTATAACAGAAGGTAAATTACAAAAGAAACTAGTTTTTCATGCTGAATTACATTATAACCTTTAATAGCACAATCCCTTTAAGAAAACAAGTACAGAGACCTGTCAGGTTACCTCTCGGTCATTGCTAGACTTTCTTAAAGGGGTTGTCTGGGCTTTTTCTATTGATGACCTATCCTCAGGATAGGTCATCCGTATCAGATCGGCGGGGGTCTGACACCGGGCACCCCCGCCCATCAGCTATTTGAGGAGACGGCGAGCGCAGTCATCAATATTAAAAGCTCGGACAACCTCTTTAAGTCACTTTACCTTTAAGAATCTCGTAGCTGTTAACGCTGGACTGCAGTTTGGGCACCTGGGCTGCCTGTATATAATATTTCCAAAAATCGTGTCTCATCTTTCCTCATATTCTTGTGCTCCCAGCAGTTTTATAAGGGTCCCCTGGTCCCCATATAGTACGGTAATATTTACGTGCTGAATGGCTCAGCCATTACACCGCTCCAATCTGTATTATGTTTTCCAGAATGATCAAGTGTCAACCTCATGAATACAGCTTTATTCCCCGCACCTGGATATTCCCCGCAGAATACACTCAGTACCAAAATTACGTGAAAGAATTAAAGAAGAAAAAGAAGCAGAAAACCTTTATTATCAAGCCGGCCAATGGAGCAATGGGTCACGGGTAATCCACTGTTCAACCCTCACGCTTACCTATATACACACCCGTGCACCATGTGGTCAGCATCTAGTTTTCATGACTTGCGTGCATGTGTTCTCATTTAGGGCTCATGCACACGACCGTAGCCGTTTTTGCGGTCCACATATTGCGATTCTGCAAAAGACAGATCCCGGCCGTGTGCATTCCACATTTTACGGAACGTCCTGCCCTCTGTAGAACTGTCCTATCCTTGTCTGCAAAACGGACACGAATAGGACAAGTTCTATTTTTTTGCAGGGCCGCGGAACGGACGTGCGGATGTGGACAGCACTTGGCGCGCTGTCTACATCTTTTGCGACCTCAATGAAGTGAATGAGTCTGTATCTCACCCACAAAAAAAATGCGGATCGGAGGCGGACAAAAAACACGGTCGTGTGCATGAGCCCTTAGGAGGGAGAAATAATCCACCTCCAGGCACCTTTGATGGCTGCGTATCTCCTTTGAGAACAAAGGATCGGACATGTTGAATTGGAGTCAGAACATTTTCATATCAATGAGATACTCGTCCGTTCCCACCAAACTCGTCAGGTTAAGCTGACTTTATTCTGAAGTGTGTGAGCACCTTGAAGGGCGTTTCTGGGAGTAGAATATTGATGACTTATCCCCAGGATAGGTCATCAATATCTGATCTGTTTGAAGAAGCTGTGGCCTCCTCACAGCATACTCAATGCAGCGCCATCCATTGTCTAGTGGTTGTGCTTGGTATTGCAGCCCAGACCCTTTCACATGAATGGGACTGAGCTGCACATCAGCCATATGACCCTTTAAGGGTACGTCCACACAGGACTGAGCAATGTAGGTTGTTATGGTCTCGTAGCAGGTGATGTGGAGTCTTAAAGCGCTAGCTAGACTGGGGCATGGAGTTTAAGGGATCCCCTTATTTTTACCCTTAAGGCCTAATTCACACGTCCGCACCCGTTCCGCAAATTTGCGTAACAGGTGCGGACCCATTCATTTTGAATGGGGACGTGATGGATGCGGAGAGCACACACTGTGCTCTCCGCATCCGCATTTGCGGAGCGCGCCGCCGATCTTCCGGACGGCGGCTCCGCAAAAATATAGAGCATGTCCTATTCTTGCCCGCAATTGCGGACAAGTATAGGCATCTCTATAGGGCTGGTGGCAAGGTGTTTTGCGGATCCGCAAAACACTTTGGACGTGTGAATGAGGCCTAAAGGGGTTATACGACCTCCAGGCTAAAGTTGTGTTTAAAGACAGAAAGAACAGCTCACCTGCTCACCGGTGCTCAGTTCCAGCACGTATGGTTCTGTGCCTGCTGCTTCTCGTCCTATGTGCACTATCCTGCTGCAGCCATTCACTGGCCTCAGTGGTGACGTGTCCCTGAGAGGCATGTGACGCAAGAGGCTCAATGGTCATTTGCTGTAAGGACATCTGGATTTTGCGGCAGGAAGATCACCAAGTCTTGGCCCCAAGAAAAGTCATGGGTTGGGGCCAGTAGCTCTTATGTGGTAGTGTAGTCAGTCACTTAGCCCGGTGACTGTAGTCAGGAATATAGCCAAGGGTCCGAATCAGAAGTCAGGCAACCTTTGGCTCCACTCCAGCTGTTCTATGGGAATTCTGAGAAGAGCAGAGCAAGTATGCATGCTGGGAGTTGTGTCGGAGGGTGCCTACCCCTGAGGTAGACACTCCAAAGGATGAGGCAAGAGCAAGGTCAGGGGCAAGACCGAGGTCAGGATTGGGAATAATGCTTGGAAAGGAATGTACCTTAAGACCCAGGCAAAGCATGGTAGAATGAGTCCTTCTGATGTCATCTCCTTGTTCTTTTCTTTCAGGATATCTCTGATCCGAAATGGGGAAAAGCTGCAGGCTCAGGACCACCTCATTGTTCAGGAATATCTTGATAAACCATTCCTGCTGGAAGGATACAAGTTCGATTTGCGCATCTACATCCTGGTGACGTCCTGCGATCCCCTGAGGATATTCCTGTATAATGACGGGCTGGTCAGGATGGGCACAGAGAAGTATCATCCTCCCTCAGAATCCAACCTGGTGAGTTTTATGTCCTCCATGTCATAGAAAGAATGGAGA
Source organism: Bufotes viridis (assembly GCA_033119425.1). NCBI lineage: Eukaryota > Metazoa > Chordata > Amphibia > Anura > Bufonidae > Bufotes > Bufotes viridis. The sequence continues at coordinate 141,738,649 of CM065596.1, forward strand.
CAAGCAGTTTTAGGCCCCATTCACACAAAACCCGGATCTGCAAAAAATACGGATAACCTCCGTCTTTTTTGCGGACCAATTGTAACAATGCCTATTCTTGTCCGTAAAATAGAAAAGCATAGGACACGTTCTATCTTTTTGCAGGGCTGCAGAACGGACATATGGAAGCCGACAGCACACGATGTGCTGTCCGCATTTTATTCGGCCCCATTGAAATAAATGGTTCCGTGTCTGATCCACCAATAATGCGGAACAGATGTGGAGCAAAAATATGGTTGTGTGAATGGGGCCCTAATTACATTGCACCGCCATCACAGGCAAGAAGGTGTGCAGTTAAAACAACTAATCGTGGGGGTGCCCAGAGTCGGACCCCTGCTGAGGTCACACCGCACAACTGCTGAAACCATGTGGATTCAACATTCAGGGCTAAGGAGAAAGCGATGACACTCACCCAGTGGTAGCTGTATTTTTCTTGTTACCAAGCTTTTCTAAAAAAAAAAATGCGTGCGTGCGCACACATATACAATGGCTGAATCTAATTTTTAAAGAGGCTGTCCACAAATGAAAAACATGGCTGCTTGTTTCCAAAAACAGCGCCTCTCCTGTCCACTGGTTTTGTTTGGTATTGCAGCTCAGCTCTATTCATTTCAATGAAGCTGAGCTGTACCAACATCCACAAGCCATGGACAGGTTTCGGCGCTTTCTCTAGAAGAAACTACAAGAAAATTTAGACTAGCGCAGGCATGCTCAACCTGCGGCCCTCCAGCTGTTGCAAAACTACAACTCCCATCATTCCTGGACAGCCTACAGCTATCAGCCTACAGAAGGGCATGGTGGGAGTTGTAGTTTTACAACAGCTGGAGGGCCGCAGGTTGAGCATCCCAGGACTAGCACATTCATGGTCACAGCGGTGCATATCCATAAAGAAGCATACAGAGAACTAATAAAAGCTGTTGTGCAGCCATGCTTTTATTAGTTCTCTAGAAGAAAGATGCCATGTTTTTCTAAAAGGGGTCTTAAATGGGGTCCTAAACCCAACCCAGCCGTGTATCGCCTCCTGGTGTCTGGAAAAACTTGCAGGTTGTCATCAAGGTTACATGCATGCAGGTACAGCCTAGAAGTGGTTGATTAAATTTTTTAACAATTTGCCAAAAAAGGACAACTCAGTGATGTATACTCACTAGTGATTTTTTTTTTAATTTAAAGGAGTTGTCTGGGTTCTAGATATTGACGACCTACGCATAGGACGTGTCATTAATATCACATTAGTGGGAGTTCGATACCCTGCACCCCCACCGATTACCTGTTCTCAATAGCTGCTGACGCTGGAATTGTGAAGCTGGAGCACAGCTCCACCCGCTGTGCTGTGGCTGTGCCAGGTTACTGCAGCTCAGCTGTCAGTCGAAGCGAACATTCGGCCACTGTTTGTTAGATGGAGCAGTCCTCCTGTGTCGTCCTCTGTGTAAAGCTGATCGTGGGGATGCAGGCTTTTAACCCTCCCACTGATCTGAAATTGATAACCAATCCTAAGAATAGGCCATCAATACCTGAATCCTGGACAACTTTTTTAAACAAGAAGTACCCTTTTTGGCCTTACCTGAAGCTCCTTTATGAAGTTTTCATCATTTATTCTTTAGTTTACCATTTACTTAGGGCATTAATAAGGCCTGATGTATAAAATGCTTTGTGTCATTTGCTCACTATGAATAATCCAGAGCTGAAGTGTAAAGCATGGTGCAGGGACAGAGCAGCCTGAACTTCTGATGAGACAGGAAGGGGATCTCCAAGTGTTCTAGACACCATTAGACCATGCAGCTAAGCTGCAGCCAAGACTGAAGAGAATAACCAGGAATTTATAACCCACAGGTAGTGAATATTTAGAGAATATTTAATAAAATTGATATGTCATATAAATGCTGATATGCAACTCTTATCAGACCCACAGGTCTATTAGGGAACAGGCTCCAGGGGCGTAGCTAACAGCTCATGGGCCCTAGTGCAAGAGTTCAGCTTGGGTCCCCCTTCCCTCAGTGCTTTGTGTGTCTTCTTATGCGGCACAAGGATCTTTGGGCCCCCTCAGGCTCCTGGGCCCGGTAGCGACTGCTACCTCTGCACCCCCTATAGCTACGCCCATGGGAACAGCTGATAGCAGGCAGTTCAGTAGTCAGAGGTGTAACTTAAAGTTCCTGGGCCCCCTTCCTATTACGTGTAACTGGGATCTTCTTATATTGCAGAAGGGTCTGTGGGCCCTTTAAGACACCAGGTCCTGATTGTGACCCCTACCTCTGCACTCCCTATAACTACAGCCCTGACGTTAGGCCACAGTCACACGACAGTGAAAAAAAAAACTATTAAAAACAGCAAAATAGCCCATTTTAACTACCATTTTTCCTAATGCCCTTCAATTGTATCGTGTTCGTCTGGCCCCAAAACAGCCAAAAATAGGATATCTTATTTTTCGACAGCCATTAGCCATGCCGTGTCAATGGACCCATAGATGTCAATGGTTCTGAAAACGACTGCGTGATGCCCGTAAAAAGAACGTCCATCACACGGCTGTTTTTCATGTGATTGCAGCATAAGGGCTGATTTATACGACCAGTGGTCGGCCCAGGAAACGCGGTCCGGGTGTTGGCCGCATCTCCCAGACTAACCGCAGCTCCCATGACCTGACTTGAGGTTATCGTAGTTTTTTATGATACAGTCGGTTCGTATCTGATCGCAGGTCATCCTAATGTGAGCACAGTACATTAGATCCGCGGTCACATATGGGGGCGGGACACACGGCAAGGGTGGGACACACGGTCAGCCCAACAATCAGACCGAGCACAGTCGTGTGAGTTAGTCCTTAGGGGCACATTTAGTCCGACGTTTTAGACGCCTGTCTTTATAAGGCCCTGCGGCGTTATGAAGAGACACCGGCATCTTTGACGTATCCATCGCCGCGTCTAAATGTAAGACAACTTCCTAGCTGTCTTCCATTTAGACCATTTCCTATGCCCAAACCAGGCACAGAAAATAATAAATGAGATGGGCCTGCCAGCCCGACCCCTTCCCCGCCGACGCCACAGCCACTTTTTTTAAGACCTGGTGTAAATGCTGCAATCTGTGCCAGAAATACGCCTAATTTAGAAGTATTTCTGTTTAATAAATGACCCCCTTAGTGTCCAATACTATTTTGTATTACTTCTCATCTCTCTGTTGTCTGGGATTTTGTAAGGAGTATGTTGGTGCCACCTAGTGGACATTTAGAATAATGCACTACCCATGCATTTCAGGGATATTGTCTATTTCAGGGATGCTCAACCTGCGGCCCTCCAGCTGTTGCAAAACTACAACTCCCAGCATGCCCTAATAGCGGACAGCTATTGGATCATTTTTGCCATCTCTGGAGAAGGGTAACAAGGCTGCAATTAGCCCCTCAGTCACCATTACTTTATTACGATTTGGTGTTTCCTTTGGAAGAGCTCATCATCTTAGTACATTTTCCCGTATGTCACAAAATCGCTTGATTTAGATCTGACTGTTGATGCTATGGGTTTCTAGTCTTGGCTTCAGCTCTCAGCATAGCTCTTACCCTAACCCAAAGTTTACACCTGAGCGTTTTACAGCGCGTTCAAACGAGCTGTAAAACGCTTAACACATGAAAGCCAATGCTTTCCTACGGCCCTGGTTCTCACTTGAGCGTTTTACAGCGCGTTTGAACGCGCTGTAAAACGCCTGACGCATAAACAAGTACTGAGCTTTTTTTGGGGCGTTTGTCGCACGTTTTGTGATTGACACCACAGTAGTCAATCACAAGAACGCGCGTACGAACGCGCGTTTCCTATTTGCAAAAACACGCTGAAATACGCTCAGGTCTGAACCCAGGGTTAGTGATACATCTGCCTATTAGTACAGCTGAATTGGAAAGCAGGGCGTTTTTCATCAGCAGCACCTCCCTTGTTCAGAGGTGTTATCTGGTATTCTGTCCTTAGTTACACCCACTTCCCATTGACTTCAATGGTCCACGTGTAATGCTTAATTTCCCATGCTGTGGTGATGCAGGGAATTTTGCCCCGCCTATCCCACAGGCGGCCTTGATTAGGTGGTACATATAGGTGTGCGTGCTCCTCCTCTCATCGGTTGCTGGATGCACATAGAGGTGACTAGGAGCAGCATACTATAAGTGCCGAGTCTTCTCTCCTGAATATAGAGGCATAACGGCATAGGTAGGTTTAGAGTAGGATCTGTCTGACTGAGACCACCTTGGCGCTGGTAGGTGGGCACAGATGTGTTTTGATCAAATCATATAGTCTGAGAGTCTCAGATATCAGAATGAGGGCTTAGTCCATATATAATGCTTGCATCTATTGTGTTAATGCATTCATATCTGTTTTCTGGGATTTTTTTCCCCCGTGATGCAGGGAATGGTTACAAACTGGGGCAGATTTCCTAAACCTATAGACCGGGGCTGGCCAACCTGCAGCTCTCCAGCTGTTGCAAAACTACAACTCCCAGCATGCCCAGTCTGCCTACAGCTATTCCCAGCATGCCGAGTCTGCCTACAGCTATCAGCCTAAGGCCTCATGCACACAACCGTTTTTTTATGCTGTCCGCAAAAAGGGGTTCCGTTGTTCAGTGATCCGTGTCCGTTTTTGCCTTCCGTTGTGTTTCCGTGTGTCTTCTGTTTTTTTTAGCAGACATGACCCAAAAGATTTTACCAAAAGACAGGCTGACAATTTTTCCCAAGTGCCTGCCAAGGGATCCGCAAAAAAAACGGACACGGAACGCGGATGACACACGGATGGCCATCCGCATTTTTTCACGGACCCATTGACTTGAATGAGTCCGTGAACCGTTTTTCACGGACAAGAATAGGACAGGTTATATTTTTTTGACGGACTGGAATCACGGACCACGGACGCGGAGGACAAACGGTGCATTTGCCGAGGTTTCCACCGCCCCTTTAAAAACCAATGGGTCCGCAGAAAATCACGAAAAACGGAGCAACGAACACAGAATCAAACAACGGTCGTGTGCATGAGGCTATAAGCAAAGCATGGTGGGAGTTGTAGTTTTGCAACAGCTGGAGAGCCGCAGGTTGGCCAGCCCTGCTATAGAGGGCCTATTGTGCCCGGGAGTGCCATTGTGCAGGGGGAAACTTAAAGGGGATGCAACACTACACCAGTCCTGGATACCACTCATTCCTGAAGGTTGGACCACCACCAATCATAAAGTGATGGCGTATCCAATCACTTTAGAACAGGGATGCCCAACCTGTGGCCCTCCAGCTGTTGTAAAACTACAACTCCCACAATGGCCTGCTGTAGACCAATAGCTATAGGCCACGGATGCCCAACCTGCAGCCTTCCAGCTGTTGCAAAACTACAACTCCCAGTATACCTGGACAGCCTACAGCTATTAGGACATGCTGGGAGTCGTAGTTGTGCAACAGCTTGATGGCCTCAGGTTGGACCTCCCTGGTTTAGAAGCTGGGAGTGCCCCCTTAAACAGTTCCCTATTGTTTTAACCCTAGTCCCTCCAGACAACGCTGTGTGCTGTCGAAAAGGACGCTTCAAATTAAAAACACTTGTACCGATCGTCTTTGATGGCGCGGCGTACATTTTCCAAAAAATCAGCGAGCGCGTAACTAATGAATTATCCTCACGGCTCATTACCTGCGCCTGCTCAGACCACCCATTCGTACCTAGCCCCGTCCTTACCTACACCATGCGCTCTTAAAGTAAACTTACTACAAGGTAAACATGGCGCGGCGCTCTCTATCATTTATTGTAATTATCTGTTATAAATGGCCGCAGCCAAGTAAACAGTATAATTATGAAAAACGACAGAACATCTCGGACAGGGACGAAGCCTCGTAAAATATGATCTATCTTGAAGAGAAAAATTCTGAAAAAGATTCACTAAGCAAAAACATCTGGAGATTTGTCAAGGTGAAGGCGCTGCCCAAGGATCCATTCATTAACCGTGGTGGGGGGGGGGGGGGGGAGGGTGCCTACAAAGTTAATAACCCAAAGTGTAGTGCGTGATCCCACTGACTGCTCTGGAGGAGATGTTATTGATGGCCGTCATGGATGCTTTGCAGCAGGCGACATCTTTTATGGATCACGCCGCCTTTAATCATATTACCATGTGGCAAGGCGACCGTCGTGATTAAAGGTTCTGGGTAAATGAAGTATACAGGAAGGTCTTGCCTATATGTATATGTTGTGTCTACCTGATGAGAAATGGGCGTTTATCACATCACCACTCATTTTTTATTAGGTATCTTATATACAGATAATATAAAAGTTATTCGATTTCATATAAAACGCTCCTTTATATGAGTCAGGAAGAACCAACCAAATCCCATCCACCCATAGTAGTGCCCAAATATCCAGGGAGTGGCACGCCCCCTTCACCGTTCACCGGGCACAGCACCATATATTTGATGATGGCTGTGTCTGGTATTGCGCAGTCCCAATCAAGTGAATGGGACTGAGCTGCAGTACCAGACACAGCCACTACAAAATATATGGCGCTGTGCTTGGTGAACGGTCAAGAGGATGAGTGATGTTGACGGAGCGGCAGAGGTGGGGTGCTAGGAGTCAGATACCCTCTCATCAGATGCTGATGGCCTTTCCTAAGGGTCTATCCTTACGCTGAACGATGAGGATACCGGGGGTTGGCCTCTCAACCAGTTATCCGTTGTCTTAAGGACATATCATCAATCTCCTGAAGAGCCCCTTAAGAAAACTGAGATTTTCTTGGGGACTCTTTTACTCCTATTTATAAATTCAATATATACTATCCCGATATCTGTGGATAAGCTACCTGTTTATAGCCAATTACCGCATATCCGGCTTCTGTGACCCCCAGTGTTCATCAGGGGGCGTTGCAAAATGTATAGCTGTCCAATCCATGTAATGAATGGATGGATCGGGCCCGCTGGAGCGGGAGATGCTCTTATATGGAATGTCTGTTTTCCAGGCGGGGGATCCCAGTCCATTCATATTGAATTAACCTATATAAAAGGTTGAGTAACTTTGTATATACTTTACATTACCTTATGTATCTGGCTCTGATACTTACTTCCAGCATGGTCAATGGCTGCACTCACTATTAAAGTTGGAAACAATCAGCAAGCTTGTTGTCCAGTATAACCCTAAAACATTAGCAGCTCTCCTGTAATACATAGGACTGTTTTTTTTGTACATTACATAACTGCACAATACATTGTGTGAAGACTGCTTCTCCGAATTCAAATCATCTGATTTTACAGGCAGAATTGTAAATGCAGCTCCGGAGTATGATATAAGCTGCAGCTCAGAATCAGCCAAAGATAGATAATGCTGACTGTTGACAAAGTTACTCAACTTTTGAGATTGATTTTATGGTTCTATAATAAGGCGGACCAAGCGGCTGCCTTAGGGCGCAGAGAAGGGGGGGGCGGAAAAATGAACTTTTTTTTTTAAATCACTTGCGGCGAATTGCGCCGCAGCGCCGCCGGCCACCCACCCCAGCCTACATGTGCCATGCGGCCCCGGTCCTCACTCACAGAGCGGCAGCACGGCAACACGGTCATGGGGGCACGGTCATGGGGTATGTGACTGGCGAGTGGCTCCGTGGAGGGCAGCAGCAGGGACTGAAGCAGCTGTTGGTGACTGTGTAGGTGATGAGCGCAGAGCGCATATTGTTTATAATTATTACACAACATTAATGGGGAGGGGGGGAATCACGGGGGACATGATGGGAGGGGGGACAAATCAAATGTCTGTAGTCTGTGCCATGGAGGGGGAGAAATGTGACATGGGGGGGGATGATGTGCCATCGGGGGAGAGAAGTGTGACACAACAGGGGGTCATAATGTGATCATGGGGAGGGGGTGCGCCAAAATCTAGCTTCGCTTGTGTTGGCAAAAATCCTTGCACCGGCCCTGTATAGACTAATTCTAAAGTGATCTTACACCTATAGCTTTCAGCTTCCTATACAAAGGAATGACTCAAGACGTCTTGCTAGTTGTTCACACATGCAGTTTATTTTATTTACTATCCACTGCTTTTTCTAATTATACAGAAAAAAATATACAAAATATGGTAAAAACAGTGTATGGGCGCCCCCTAAACCCAGCCTGAACTATTATAACGTATAGGAGACTGTATCTTCTGTACCATTGAAATGGACTATGTAATAATTCAACTGGCCACTAGGTGGCAGGCAAACTACATGAAATGAATATGGGCTGTACTGGGAAATGAGCCCACCACATGGACAAGCAGCATGGCTGTGGACTGTTTGCACCACAATCCCCGGGGAGTTTAATTTTGTGACCATGGATGTTTCCGTTCTCCACCCCAGGCAAAGCGCCATTATTTTACACCCACCGATATACAATGGTGCATACAGAACGAGTAGTAATAAAACTTGTTGCCTTGCTAAGGGATCTCCTTACCTATAATGGTGATGTTCTCAACGGGTCGACTGTAATAAATCCCGATCTGTTTATTTTATCTGTCCGGTCGCCTGTTCGCTGCTGCCTGTGTGTACGACCTGTGTTTAGATGACTGAGATAAATTATGCTGGTTTTTAATGTTTTAAAATAAACACGCATGTAATACAGGCCGCAGATGAAAGATGGAGAACTAAACAGTCGAAATCAGAAGCCTCAGGCACATGGCAGTCGTGGGCGAGATATCCAGACCCTGAGGCCATCGTGACGCACGTGCTGAGTTATAATTGACTGATAACACCGCGGCCTGCGTTGCGGGCCGCCATGGAAGAGCAGGTTGGTCACAGATACGACGGTTAGTAAAGCTGGCCAAGGAACTGCTAGACATTTATATGCCTGTGATCCTCGCAGCCATTGTTGCCTAGCAACAATCCTACACTGGGCAATTATCGTGACGATCCTTCCATTTCCGACGAATCGTCGGTCAGGGTGGTTGAAGGGGAAAGGCGCAGCGGGAAATGATAATTGTATTATTCGTTAATCATGCTGCCGAAAAAAATCATCACGTTCAGCGGCGCAAGCTGCTCGTAGCGACATTTACATCTGTGCAAGGCATTGCTGACTACCATGTGGCTCTTGTGATAGCTGTTGCTAGGCAACGATGATAGTACTGTTTCACTGGAGAGGAGGGTTTTTTCCGTCAAGTGCGAGGATTGTCTTGATGGAAAGGTCCGTCAGATCATCGGCCATGGTTATTCTCGATGGAAGCGTCCATTAGATCATCAGCCATGGTTATTCTCGATGGAAGTGGCCGTCAGATCATTGGCCATGGTTATTCTCGATGGAAGTGTCCATCCGATCATCGGCCATGGTTATTCTCGATGGAAGTGTCCATCCGATCATCGGCCATGGTTATTCGCGATTAAAGTGTCCGTCAGATCATCGGCCATGGTTATTCGCGATTAAAGTGTCCGTCAGATCATCGGACATGGTTATTCTCAATAGAAGTGTCCATCCGATCATCGGCCATGATTATTCCCGATGTAAGTGTCCGTCAGATCATTGGCCATGGTTATTCCCGATGGAAGTGTCCGTTAGATCATCGGCCATGGTTATTCTCAATAGAAGTGTCCATCCAATCATCAGCCATGGTTATTCTTGATGGAAGTGTCCGTCAGATCATTGGCCATGGTTATTCCCGATGGAAGTGTCCGTCAGATCATTGGCCATGGTTATTCCCGATGGAAGTGTCCGTCAGATCATCGGCCATGGGTATTCTCGATGGAAGTGTCTGTCAGATCATCGGCCATGGTTATTCTTGATGGAAGTTTCCATCCGATCATCAGCCATGGTTATTCTCGATGGAAGTGTCCGTCAAATCATCGGCCATGGTTATTCTCAATGGAAGTGTCCGTCAGATCATCGACCATGGTTATTCTCGATGGAAGTGTCCGTCAGATCATCGGCCATGGTTATTCTCAATGGAAGTGTCCGTCAGATCATCGACCATGGTTATTCTCGATGGAAGTGTCCGTCCGATCAACGGCCATGATTATTCTCTATGGAAATGTCTGTCAAATTATCGGCAATATAATTCTCGAAGGAAATATCTGTGAGGTTATCGACTGTGATTTTTGTAGATGGAAATGTCTGTCAGACCATTTGTCATAATTTTCTTGATGGAAAATTTCAGTCACATCTTCGGTTGAATGATTATTCTCAATGGAATGGAGTGTCAAATCATTGGGCATGACTTTTCTTGAAGAAAACATTGTGTTAGACTTGCCTGTCCGGGCTCCAGTGGCGAGATCTTCAGCCTTGGCACGGTCACACCCAGGAAGGATGCGTTGCTAAGTCACGACCCCTGGTGACGCAATTGCATTCCTAACTGGATGCAATGCTTTGTTTCTCCCTGCAGCGAGCGTGTGCTGGAGGAGATTAGCAGTGGGCTGAGTACTCAGCTGCTCTATTACTGTGTCCTAGTGTTTCTGACTAATGGAGCGCTGAGTCATGGACCTATCAGGTTCGGATCCAGGGACTCGGCGCCCTATTTAAATTTTTTCCTGGCCATACACCACTGCCAGTGATAGTGTTGTTTGGCTCGCTAGCTAGGTTTCTTGTTACCTATCTTTGCATTTGCGTACTGATTCTTCTGTCCTTCTGACCTTGGCTTGTCTTCTGACCACCCTCTGTCTCTCATTTAGTACTGCGCAGCCCATCTGGTTCTGACCCATTTCCGTATAACTCTGCTTTGGTGTTTGTCTGTTGGTGTTTGTCCAGGTCTGCACTTATTTAGAGTAGGGACCGTCGTCCAGTTGAGGTTCTGCCAAGTAGGGCTTATACTGCAAGTAGGTAGGGAAAGCAGGCCGAGTTCTAGGCTAGGGTTCACTGTCCTTGTCTGTCACTACCTACAGGCGTTAAAAACTTATTTTGGATCATTCCGCTCCGTTTCTTGGTGGTAGCTGCAGTTAGTTGTCAAAGCCATAGACTGAGGATGAATGGGCTAAAAGCCTTCTTGATAACCAGGCTTTGTTTCTTTGGAGGAATCATGTAGTTATTAACCTCTTGGTTATCTGTAACCTGTCTTTGTAGTCAGATTTTTGGATATAAATATTAACAAAATTGCCAAGTACCACACATATGTAGCAAACAAACACACCCATTTATATACAGTACTGTGCAAACATTTTAGGCAGGTTTAAAATGCTGCAAAGTAAGAATGCTTTCAAAAATAGAAGTGTTAATAGTTTTCATGCATAGCTGAGTCGCTTGGCCTTGTTTGCACTCAACTATGCATGAAAACATAGGAATTGGGATGCAGAAAATGGCAGCATGGGCCCTGGACTGATTATTCAAAATGTGAAATATTTAGCTGTAACAGAAGGCAGTTTTTCACTGAAGGGCTGGAGAGCGGTACAATAATGTCCACAGGCAACACTGAAGACGGTGGGGGTTCCTTGCAAGTTTGGGACCGCCTTTCAGAAAATGGAGTTGGGGATTCAATCAGGATTAATGGTTTCCTCAATGCTGAGAAATACAGACAAGGATTCTCCAAATTTACTCTGCAGAAGGACAGTGACCCCAAACATCCAGCCAATGTCATTATGAACTATCTTCAGTGTAAAGAAGACCAAGGTGTCCTCGAAGTGATATGGCCCCCAGAGAGCTCTGATCTCGGCATCATCCAGTCTGTCTGGGATTACATGAAGAGACAGAAGGATTTGAGCAAGCCTGAATCCACAGAAGATCTGTGTTTACTTCCTCAGGATGTGTGAAACAACCTGACTGCTGAGTTCCATCAAAATGTGTGTGCAAGGGGTTTGGCAACCCCCAGCACGCAGGCCATAGATGGCACGTAGGCCATATTTGACTGGCACGCAGCCACACTGCCTCGCGACATGCTCCACTTTTAATTTTTTTTAAATTTAGACGCGCCACACAGGGTGCATCTACTTGGCCCGCCCTGCATGCTTCCCGCCATGCCAGCAAGCGATCAGACTCCACTGCTTCACAGGCTGGCTGGCCAAGTACTGATACAGTGCCCATCTGCTAGGCCCGCCTCTTACGCTTCCCGCTGTACCAGCCAGCTTCAGACTCCACTGCCTCACAGGCTGGCTGCTGTACCGCTGGTGTTCCTCTGCTGCTGTTCTGCAGGCAGATGGAAGGATGGTGGTGAGTTTGGGGAATGGAGGAAGGATTGTGGCTAATTTGGGGGTGGGCGTAGGATGATGAGCCTGCTTGTAGCTGCCGGAGGTAGGGTGACCATGTGGAGAAAACTTTGGGGGGTGCGAAGATGGTGAGTCTGCATGTAACTGCTGCGGGTAATGGGGGGACAGAGGGACACAAGCTTCTGACAACTTTGGGGGTTGTAGGAAATAGCGAGCCTGCATGTTATTGCCTGGGTGGCGGGGGTGGAGAGCAAGCCTCTGAGAACTTTGGGGGTTGTTGGAACATAGCGAGCCTGTATGTGACTGCCGGAGGGACCTGAAAGTCTCCTCATTTTTCATCAGGCCTCCGCATAGACCCCGAATCAGACGACAGTCGTCAGTTTGGAGCTGCAATCAACAATGTCGTGCCTAAGGTGTTTGGCACCCCCTCATACTTTAAAACATTGCACCCCCTCACAGTAGTTATTCCCCATTTTGCACCCCTCACAGTAGTAATGCCCTCATTGCACCCATTCACAGTAGTTATGCCCTCAAAGCACCCATTGATAAAGATATAGATAATAGATAAATAGATAGATAGAAGGATAGATAAATATATAGATAGACAGACTCACCTTAGTAATGTCCCTTCACAGTAGTAATGTCCTCTGTGCCCCTTCACAGTAGTAATGCCCTCTCTGTGCCCCCTTCACAGAAACACTGTCCTCCCTGTGCCTCTTCACAGTAGTAATCCCTCTCTGTGCCCCCTTCACAGTAGTAATGCCCTCTCTGTGCCCCCTTCATGGTAGTAATCCCTCTCTGTGCCCCCTTCACAGTAGTAATGCCCTCTCTGTGCCCCTTTCACAGTAGCAATGCCCTCTCTTTGCCCCTTCACAGTGGTAATCCCTTTCTCGTTGCCCTCTTCACGGTAGTAATGCCCTCTCTGTGCCCCCTTCACAGTAGTAATGCCATCTCTGTGCCCCCTTCAAAGTAGTTATGGCCTCTTTGTGCCCATTTTACAGTAGTAACATAAAACAAAACAGTAACTTCTCACCTTGTCCCATTCCTGATGATCAGATTCAGCACTCCCTGCAGGCAGCCTAGCACAGATTGCGCTGCAGCACTGTGTGGGAGGAGGACACAGAAAGATTCCTGGCCTGCAGGCTCCTCCCACACAGCCCGGCAGCGCCATCTGTGCGGCAGGTCAGTGCATCGGCCTGGAGGAGGAAAGGAGCGTGGGCAGCTGAGCGGCCACCACTCCTGAGATCTAGCGCTCCTACTGCCGCGCTGTGCTGTGACCCGACACTGCACCGCTGGAGGTCACAGAGCGCGCCAATGTCCTCACACTGTGCGCAGGACACAGCACTGAGTGGCAGAGGACGAGCAGGAAGCGGTGAGTACAGATGCTGCATTCACCGCTCCCTGATCCTCCTGTTCTAATGACTTCGCCCCATAAGAAGCACTGACATTTCCCCCTTTTTGTAGGGGAAAAAAATGTGTTTTATAGGGTGAGAAATACGGTATCTATTATTATTTATTTGAATAAAAATGAAAAATGAAATAAATAATATCTATCTAGCTATCTTTCTGTCTATATCTATCTATCTATCTATCTATCTATCTATCCATCTATATCTTTATCTATTTATCTATCCATCCTTCTATTTATCTATCCTTCTTTCTATTTGTTTATCTATCTATCTATCTATCTATCTATCATCTAAATGTTTATATCTCTATCTATCTATCTATCTATCTATCTATCTATCATCTATATCTTTATATCTTTATCTATCCTTCTATCTATCTATCCTTCTATCTATCTATCTATCTATCTATCTATCTATCTATTTATCTATCCTTCTTTCTATTTGTCTATCCTTCTATCTATCTATTTATCTATCTATCCATCCTTCTATCTATCTATCTATATCTATCTAGCTTTTAGTATGTACTGAAATTCAAGACCCTAATGGCAGCTCACGTATCTGTATAGGCGTAGCCGAGCTGGACGGATGCTGTGACGGCAATTCCACCCCTAGTCCCAGAACTGCAGTTAATTGTCAAACCCGGTGATTTCTTCTTTCTACAGTTACATACTAGAGGGGAGAAAAGGCAGCAGTTGCACCCGGGCCCTGGCGCCTGTATTATAAATGGTACATAGAAGGCGAGGGGCCGAGTTATAAGTTTGCACTGGGGCCCGGAGCTCAGGTTTCCTCACTGCTGGTGCTTGGACCGGTCAGAAGCCTCATTGATTGTTGATGTAACTTTCTTCCCGGAATACGTTCTCTAACTAGACATCCTCCATGATTGCTATATGCAGGCAGTGAGCCGCTAGACCCGAAGCAGACAGACGATCCAAGCCAGGACAGATGGAGGGGTGTAATTTGTAAAAACATTTTCTCTGGCACATAAAACACTATTGATGATGACAGTCAGATTTCACGTTGCCGAGGATGTGCTAATACCCGGCACAAATCCTTATTTCATATAATTATTGCTCAGGTGAAGTTTACCACGCACAAGATGGGAACATCTTGATGTAGAATTACTATGATGATGCCGTTGCCTGCCGCTCTAGGAATGTGATGAGGAAATTAGACTGCTGTGAGCCAAGGGAAGCTGTTCCAGGGATGTATGCCCTTTAGATCCTGTAAACTGGTGGACATAGATGTGCACGCTATATAGCCACTTCAAAGTCCCCATCAGGGACCTAGAAGAAGCTGAAAACTTCATAATACGCCCCCCTTACAATATTCTGTGCAGCTTTAGTTCTTAACCTTAAAGGGATTATCCCATGAATTTGATAAAAAATGAAAATCATTCATAATCTAGTACAAGACATCCTCTTTCTAACAAAGCTAGAACCAGCCCTCTACCTCACATGGATCCAGAGATCTCCCCATTCATCACTCCAATTGCTCTGCTAGATCTATTTCAAGCTGTCCGTTTAGGGGACGTGTCCTTTCTGCTGCAGCTAGTGGTAGTTGAAGGATGGAACTGAGCACGTGCTTCCGTCTCAGTGAGCAGGACAGAGAAATTAGAAAAAGCGCGAACAGCAGGTGGCGCTATACAGATAGATTTCATTGAATAAATCAGTAGCGTTAATACATTTTTAATTACCGTACGAGCAATTACTAAAGTATTCAGATCCAGGTGCTGGTTCTTAAATTGTAAAATATTATTCGTGCGGTAGTCCTTTAGGCTGGGTTCACACGAGCGTGTCCGGATTAGGTCTGGATTAGGTCTGGATGCGTTCAGTGAAAACTGTGCGATTTCGCAGGCAAAGCCATTCAGTTTTGCCTGCGATTGCGTTCAGTTGTTCAGTTTTTTCCGCGCGGGTGCAATGCGTTTTGATGCGTTTTTCACGCGCGTGATAAAAAACTGAAGGTTTACAAACAACATCTCCTAGCAACCATCAGTGAAAAACGCAACGCACCCGCACTTGCTTGCAGATGCAATGCGTTTTTAACGCAGCCCCTTTCACTTCTATGGGGCTAGGGCTGCGTGAAAAACGCAGAATATAGAACATGCTGCGATTTTCACGCAACGCACAAGTGATGCGTGAAAAAAAAAAACTCATGTACACAGCCCCAATGAAATTAATGGATCAGGATTTAGTGCGAGTGCAATGCGTTCACATCACGCATTGCACCCGCGCGGAAAACTCACCCGTGTGAATGCAGCCTTAACCCCTTCCCGACCATGCCGTACATGTATGGCACTGGCTGGGACTTTAACCCCTTAAAGACCAGGCCTGTTTTCATTTAGAGATTGTAGATTTTTTTCTCCCCACGTTCCAATAGCCATAACTTTTTTATTTTATATGAGGGCTTATATTTTGTGGGACAAGATGTATTTTTTTATGCTGCCATTTAATTTACCATGTCTTGTATTTGAAAACAGGAAAAGCATTCTTTGTATGGTAAAATTGAAAAGAAAAAAATTCTGCTAAGGTTTTTCTGGTTTTGACATCACGCGCTCACTGTGTGCTAAAAATGACATGAGGTCCTCATTCTGCGGCTCATTATGATTTCACTGATACCAAACTTGTATAGTTTTTATTAGTAATTTTCTTTGCATCGCCATATTCTGGTAGTCATAACTTTTATTTTTTTATATTTCGATCTACAGAGCTGTATGAGGGCTTGTTTTTTGCGTAACGAACTGTAGTTTTTATTGGTACAATTTGTATAGTATGTATGACTTTTTGATCACTGTCATTCAAATTTTCTTTTTTGGGGGGGGACAAGATGACAAAAAAATGGCAAATCGCACGTTTATCTTTTTTTTTCCGTTACGGCGTTAACAGCACAGGAAATTTTATTTGATATTTTAATAGTTGAGACATTTTTGGATACGGCGATACCTAATATGTTTATTTTTTCATTGTTTATATACTTTTATGTGTAAAATTGGGAAAGGGGGTGATTTTAAATTTTTAGGTGGTCATTTATTGTTTGTTGTACTTCATTTTTTGGCATATTTCCCTGCTCACACACTTATGTGGCATGAGCGGGGAAGACGGTGAGCTGGACAGCCTGTCTCATACATCATTTTCCACGCCAGGAATTAAGACCAGCGTATGATTCATTACTCTAAATAAATGTCCCCCTTAATATTTAGGTGGTTTTTAAGTTTTTTTTACTTATTCTTTATTAACTATTTTCCCCCTTAGGGGGCTAGAACCTGGTATCTTTCTATCCCTTGTCCTATATAAAGATCTATGAATAGGATTTTTACACTGTCCATGCTGAGCTATACCTCGTATGGCAGGCCGGGGACGCTTCAGCGGTGTCCAGGCTGCCATGGTAACCGATTGGAGCCCCATAATTACACTGCGAGGACGCTGGTCGGAAGCCACATCCCTCTGCCTAACTCCACAGATGCCGCGATCAGGGTTGATGGTGGCATCTGAAGGCTTGACTCTGTTGCTACCAGCGCCATACATGTACGGCACTGGAGCGATAGGCAAACATGGAGCCCGCTCACATATGCAGCAGGCGTCAAGGCCCACGGGGCCCCACTATTTCAAACAACAGAGACCCGTGGCTAATTACCGCGACCGCAATAATGTCGATCGCGGTAATTAAAGTCTTTAGATGCTGTGATCTCGCGCTTTCAGGATTCTTACCGGCATCCTCTGCAGCCAGTGGCCAACATAGGAAATTAGCAAACCTGAGCAATAACTGGATTTTAAAAATCCATGATTTAGAATAAAAAAAAAAAAAAGATTTTGTACACTCAAATACGAGCTTCAAAATCATAAAAGAAACAAACGGTTAAATAAATAAAAAAATATAAAAGTTTAAATAGCCCCCCTTTCTGTATAATAAAAAAATAAATATAAATAACAAAAACATAATAACAAAAAATCTAAACATCATGGGTATCACCGCAAATGAAAACATACTATTAAAAAATATAAATATTTTTCGCAAACGGCGAATGGCGTAACGGAAAAAAGGTTCAAAATGGCCAATTTGCCATTTTTTCATTGCTTCTCTTACCCCAAAAAAATTAATAAAATGTGAAGTCACACACACTCAAAAATGGTAATAAAAATTCAATAAAACCAATCAATAAAAACTACAGATCAAAAGTTTTGGGGGTCAGAATATGGTGATTTTTTCCCCCCACATTTTTTTTACATTTATTTTTACACTATTTAGACATAAAAATGTTTTGCCGCAAACAGAACGCTGTGGGAACAAAACCCATAAAACGGTGGAGGAATTGCTTTTTTTTTTATTCAATTCCCCCCCATTTGGAATGTTTTACCTCTTCCCGCTGCAATGTATGCCGTAATAAATGGTGGCATTAGAAAGTACAACTTGTCGTGCAAAAAGTAAACACCTCATACAGCCATGTGAACGGAAATATAAAAAAAGTTATGGCTCAAGAAAGATCAGGAGGAAAGATGAAAAAAAACGAAAAAACCTCCGGTATCCTAAGGGTTATATGACAGGGTTTGGTGTGATCACCGTTCCCCGTCATTGCGGCCAGGTGCCTGCTATTTTAAACAACAGGCACCCGGGGCTAATGACTTTTAACCCTTTAGGTTGCTTAATTTTGCATGTAAAAAGCAAATGAATAATAAAAAAAAAAATCGAGGCAAAGGTTACTTTGGTTTGGTGGCTGTTTTTCCTAAGGGGCGGGTGAAGTCACAGGTGGACCTCCTAACACGGTCAGCCCCCTAAGAGCAGTACCTTCTGCAAAGCCTCGGTATTATGACTGAGAGGTCTCACAGAGGTCAGGCTTTTTTTCTAGCCTCTTATTTAGATGGCTTTTCATGCCGTTTTGTTTTGTATTACTGAGGCATCTTGCGGTGTATCTTCAATTTTCCTTGCAGTTTCACTGTGTCTCCAGCGGTAGGCGCCAGGCCGTGGAGCATCCTAACTACTCCCTGTTCCCTCTTTTGTAGAACCAGCTGTTCATGCACCTTACTAACTACTCCGTGAACAAACACAACGAGAACTTTGAGCGGGATGAGACTGAGGATCGCGGCAGTAAACGCTCCATCCGGTGGTTTACTGAATTTCTTCGTGCCAATGACCATGACGTGGCCAAGTTTTGGAATGACATTTCTGTAAGATTCAGCATCTGTTACTGCAGATGTGTCAACATGTGGAACTGGCAGCAACCCATTTATATCATGTTACAATGGAATCCAATATGTATATGAGGACGGTTGTCTTGACCTTAAAGGGGTATTCCACTGCAAGAAAAAAGCCGCCCCAGGGGCTGCATATGCTGTAATATAAAATAACATCTCACTGATCTCCTGATGCCGCTGTTCCGACTAAGCCAATATGCAATATATTCAAATGGGTGTCGGTGACGTTATATTCATCAGATGCTGATGTCATTATATTCACCATATGGCAGGTGACGTTATAGTCACAAATACCGGTGACGGTATATTCATCATAAGGGTACTATCAGACGACTGTATGTGTTTTGTGGTCCGCAGAACACGGATATTGACCATGTGCGTTACACATTTTGCAGAACGCACAAGGCTAGCCCTATGATAAAAATACCTATTCTTGTCGCAATTGCGGACAAGAATAGAACATGCTCTATCTTTTTTTGCAGGGCCGCAGAACGGAACTATGGATGCAGACAGCCCACTGTGTGCTGTCCTCATCTTTTGTGGCGCCATTGAAATGAATGGGTCCGCATCCATTCTGCTTAATTGCCACTGCTAATGGATGCGGACCCATAAATACGGTTGTGTGAATGTACCCTATGGCGGTGTTGTTATATTCATCATATGCCAGCGACGTTATTGTCCTCATATGGCGGTGACATTTTATACATTAGATGCTAATGTCATTATATTCAACATATGCTGATCTTACTATATTTATCATATGGCGGTGACGTTATATTCATCATATGGCGGTGACGTTATATTCATCATATGGGAGTGACGTTGTATTCATCATATGGCGGTGACGTTATATTCATCATATGGGAGTGACGTTATATTCATCATATGGCGGTGACGTTATAGTCATCATATGGGAGTGACGTTATATTCATCATATGGCGGTGACGTTATAGTCATCATATGGAGGTGACGTTATCTTCATCATATGGGAGTGACGTTATAGTCATCATATGGAGGTGACGTTATCTTCATCATATGGGAGTGACGTTATATTCATCATATGGAGGTGACGTTATAGTCATCATATGGAGGTGACGTTATAGTCATCATATGGAGGTGACGTTATACCCATCAGACATTGATGTAATTATATTCACCATATGCCAATGTTACTATTCTCATCGTGTACCAGTAACATTATTTTCATCATATGGCGGTGATGTTATATGTATCATATGCCGATCTCATTTAAATTCATCCTATGCCGGAGACATTATAGTCATATTATGCTGGGCTCTATTTTTAAATTTGGATATTTTTCTGGTGGCATAGTTTCCATAATCCATTACCACAATTTTTCCCTTCCCCCACGACAGCACCACAAAGAGAGCATCTGCTCCCTGGAGTGGGAGACTTGCAGCTTTATTTTCAGGTCAGTACCCCTAGTCTGGAAGTCCCAGATATGTTGTGGAGGACTAGGTGGTAGTATACCTGCTGGGGTCTATGACCCAGAAGATGGGCTGGCAGGACCCTAGGAGCCGGTGGTTGTCCGGGGCTTCCACTTGGTTCTTGTTGCAGGTGCGTGCGCTCCTCCAGGGGAGTGAAGCCATGCGATGTCAGGAGTTTGAAGGATCAAAGCAGCCCCATGCGTTCCACCGCATGCGGCCCGGATCCATGGGGGAACATGACTTCCGGAGCCTCCCCTCAGCGTGTGTTTCAAGCAGAGAGAAAGCGCGAGTGTTCCGGTGGACGTCACTTCTGGCGGAGTGTGCGTTCCACAGGACGCCCTTCTATGTGAGGGTTGGAGACGAATCTTGATTCCCCAGATCTGCTCTTCTTCTTTACATTATAAGATTGTCCTGATTGGATGCACTGAAGGAGGTAAAAAGGCCTGATCCAGTAGACGGGGAGATCCTTGCTCCGATCCCGGTTCTGTTTTGGAATGAGTGGGTAAGTGCCCTGCAAGTGATACTGTGTTGATATTTGGTGATTTCTTTATTTTAGACAAGGCCTAAGAAAGTTTTGGCTAAAAGAAAGAATAAAGAATGTGCGTTATGTGGATGTCCCTTATCTTCCTCATATTCTAAGAACCTTGCCAACAACGTATAGACAAGACAGTAGCGGAGGAGTCTCCATGTTTTCTAAAGAATAAATAAAATACTCATTAGGTCAGAGGTGAAAAGTTCCTTGAAATCCTGTAAACGTCAGAAAAGATTTGCAGAAGGTTGGTTATCAGATATGGATTCTACGGTGGAGAGTGAGGAAGTAGTGGAAACATACGACTCAGATTTTTCCTCATCCTCTGAAGATGATATGGAGGGTAGAGCTTTATTTCCTGCAGAAGATACAGACAAATTATTGAAAGTTATTCGTTCTACTCGGGATTTAGAAGATGTTAAAGATGATAAATCTGTAATCGATTCAGTGTTTGAGGGACTTCAGGAAAGGAGGCATAGATGTTTCCCCTTTCATAAAAGTGTATTGGCCCTCATAAATAGAGAGTGGGAAAAAACCTGATAAAAAGGCATTTATTACCAAAAGTTTTAAAAGAAAGTATCCCTTTGAAGAAGAGGCCTCTTCTTCTTGGGATAAAGCGCCAAAGATTGACGTAGCTATATCAAAGATTTCTGAAAAGTCTTCCCTACCGTTCGAAGATATGGGGTTTCTAAGGGACCCATTAGATAAAAAGTAGATTCTGTCTCAAAAACACCTAGGAAGCAGCAGCTTCCACGTTTAGACCGAATATGCGACCACTGTTATGGCCAGATCCATGATTATCTGGTTGGAACATTAAGAACGTTAGATTAGGGACAAGTGTCCTAGAGAGCAAATTTTAGCCTCCTTGCCCACTTTACAGAGGGCGGCTGATTTTATTGCGGATGATTCAGTCAAACTGGTGGCTCGGGCATCCTCTTTTTCCAATTCCGCTCGCAGAGCGCTCTGGTTGAAAAATTGGAAAGTGGGTGATTTGTCTTCAAAACAAAGATTGTTCAGTATTCCTTGTCAAGGAGAGTTTTTGTTTGGGCCTGATTTAGATTCCCTTTTGGAGAAAGCTGCGGATAGGAAGAGGAAGTTTCCTGGTCTTTCTCCAGGTTATTCTTCAACTTCATTTTCCAGATCCAGACGTCCCTTTCTTTCCTCATCTAGATTTCGGGAAAGAGGTCAAAATAGAGACAGAAACCAAAGTTTTAGATCTAAAGGTTTTGGGGGTAAAGGCTTCCAGTATTGGGGGTTCCTCTTCCCAGCCTAAGAAACCACCTCAGCAATGACGCCAGGGGTGGTGTGGGAGGAAGACTGAGGTTCTTTCTTCCCACATGGGAAAAAGTAGCGGGAAAATGGGTCCTGGGGCTCATAGGAGAAGGTTTACGTTTAAATTGTTGTTCGAAACCCCCTTAAGAAATTTATGGCCACAAAAGCTCAAGGTTCGTCACTAGGAAAGTCTGCTATGGCGGTAGAAGTCTTAGAGCTGTTAGAGAAGCAGGTTTTAATTCCAGTTCCAGTGGCAGAACAGAAAAAGGGATTCTACTCTCCTCTATTTGTGGTAAAGAAACCAGACAACTCTTTCCGCACGAATATAAATCTAGAACAACTAAACAAATTCCTTTTTTTTAAGAAAATTCAAGATGGAGACAGTAAAAGCAGCAGTTCATCTACTGTATCCCAATTGTTTTATGGCAGTCTTAGATCTGAAAGACGCATATTATCATGTCCACATACACCCTTTGCATCAGCAGTTCCTAAGAGTGGCAGTGACTGTCGAAGGAAGTATGCGTCACCTTCAGTTTCAGGCACTTCCGTTTGGTCTCTCTATGTCCCTCAGAGTATTTACGAAGGTGATAGAAGAAGTAGCCTCATTTATAAGGAAAGAGAACATTTTATTCCTACCTTATTTTGATGACTTTCTAATTATAGCAGGCTCTCAGCGGGACTGTATGATGTCAGGGGAAAAGGTGACGGGAATTGTGCCGGAGACTCGTCAGGTGTTTTTTGGGTCTTCTCTTGGATTCGGTCGTCCAGAGAGTTTTTATGACCAAAGAGAAGATATCCCGTGTCCATATAAAGTTGCGGATGCTGAAATCATCTCACAGCCTGACTATTCGGAAAGCCATGTCAGTCCTAGGATCGCTGACCTCTTGTATTCCAACGGTAGAATTGGCCGTTTCATGCTCGGCAGCTACAGGCAGAGATTGTTCTAGCACTAAAGAAGAGTGGAAGATCTTTGGACTCAAGGATGATAATTTGACGGAAAACGTTTGAGTATCTGTCCTGGTGGGAAGGCAGCACAAATCTAAGTCAGGGGATTCCTTAGAGTCGTTCTGATCCAGTGGTTTTGACGTCAGATGCCAGCCCTCCGCGGTGCGGGGCACATTTTTTGGACCAGATCATTCAAGGACAATGGTCCCCTGTGCAGAGAACATTATCCTCAAACAGAAAGGAGTTGCGGGCTCTAAGACTGGCCTTGGAGACAGTAATACCCTTTATTCATTTAAAACATTTTGAGGATAATGTTGGACAATCAATCTGCTGTAGCCTACAAAAATCATCAGGAGGGAACAAAATCTGTCTCCCTCATGAGAGAAGCAGATCTGTTCCGAAATCTGGAGCGGAAGGTCAGTCATATTTCTGCTCTCCACATAAGAGGCAAGGAGAACTTCCAGGAAGACTTCCTGAGCCATCATCAGCTGAGACAGTGGTCTCTAACCCCCCAGTTTTTTCGGAGATAGTCAGGCTGTGGGGGTCCCCATCCATCCATTTTTTTGCCACCAGAACAAACAGAAAGGTGGAGAGGTTTTGCTCTCAACCCGAGAGAATTCCCAGATTGGGTGGATGCTCATCTTCAGAAATGGGTTCTCCCCTTAGGCTACGCTTTTCCTTCCTTCCAGCTTATCCCACTAGTTCTCAAAAAGATCAGAGACGAGGGTGCAAGAATGATTATGATAGCGCCCTTCTGGCCGAGAAGGGCATGGTTCTCTCTCCTGAAGTCCACATCAATAATGGATCCCTAAATTCTTCCGGAGATCCCGGACCTTCTCATGCAGGGCCCAGTTTGTCATCCAAATGTCAGGGGCCTACACCTTATGGTCTGGAATTTGAAAGGTCATTATTGATTAGACAGGGGTTTTTGGAAGCTATAGTATCCACCTTGCTAAATAGTAGGAAAGCTGTAACGGTTTCCATCTATGCTAGGGTTTGAATTTTTTTTTTAGATTTTTCAGGGTTCAGGGCAAGTTCTCTGCCCTCTGGGACTTCAGTCATTCAGATCCTGGAGTTTCTCCAGAGGGTTAGCAAAGAACCACTCTTAAAGGTCAGGTTTCGGCCCTGTCAGCCCTCTTTGGTTTAAATTATGCCATTAACCCCTGGGTGGTAAGGTTCTTTAGGCAGTAGATAGAATTACTCCAGTAGAAGCGCCCAGGATTCCCCCGTGGGATCTAAATCTAGTATTAAATGCTTTGACTAGGCCTCCCTTTCAACCATCGACCTCTTGCTCAGTGAAGCTCCTACCCTTTAAGTTAGTCCTATTGGTAGCTTTAACAACTGCGAGAAGGGTCAGCGAAATTCAGGCTATCTCGATCAATCCTCCCTTTATGTCTATCCTGGATGATAGGGTAGTTCTTAGACCAGATCCTTCCTTTCTACCTAAGGTTCCCTTCAAATGCAACAGACTCCAGAAGATAGTCCTTCCAACTTTTTTTGATAAACCCAAAAGCCAAGAGCAAAGAATTTTCCACTCCCTGGATGTTATGAGTTGCCTTCTACGTTACCTAAAGGTAACCGAGGATTGAAGAAAGTCCTCTGCGCTATCTGTTCTTTTTTCTGGCATGCATAAGGGTAAGGTGGCCTCAAAGAGTCCACTAGCCAGATGGATTAGTTATTTCCCTGGCTTACACCTCTTCTGGCAGTTCTCCTCCTCCTTCTCTGAAAGCACACTCTACTTGCGCAGTTTCTCGCAGTTTCTACCTCTTGGGCTGAAAGAGCTAATGTTTCTATTGAACAAATTTGTAAGGCTGCCACGTGGTCTTCTCCTTCTACCGTCACTATCGGCTCAAGCTCATTTTCATTTCTGCCTCTTCTGTTTGTGGTGGCTCCCCCCCCCCCCCCCGTAAGGAAGGGGTGTTTTCTTCTCTGAAATCTCTCAGTGGTGCTGTTGTGGGGGAAGGGAAAAATGATGATTACACTCACCGGTAATCAGATTTTCCAGACCCCATGACAGCACCCTTCCTTATTCCCTTTCTGGTGTTTCGTTGTTCTCTGTTTAAGTTGCACGGGGTGTAGCAAATTTTTTTTTGAAATTATGTATGATTTGATGAACTAACCTAGGTTGGAGTCACTCTCACGCTCTGTAAACCACTGACGGGGTATAGAGGCTCCACCTTTTTATTCTGCAGGTTTCCTGTCCCTGGGGGTGGATCCTTTCTCTGTGGTGCTGTCGTGGGGTCTGGAAAATCCGATTACCGGTGAGTGTAATCATCATTTTTATGTTCATTGGCCTCTCCCTACCCCAGCAGCATAAGTGACCATAACGGGTCTGTCATCACAACACGGTCTTATGCCAAGGAAGCACATTATTGGGACAGGGCTAAAAAGCATTTTGCCATTTGGTGGACTGAGTCCAAGAGGTTCGTGAGGAGAGCACCCCTCACCCTCTCCAATGATTACCAGCCATTGTATTTTCGGGCAGATACTCCTTAAACACTTTGGGCCCCTTTTTCCAGGCCTCATGGATGGTACGTACACTCTTGACATAAGATATAGAAACTCTGATCCATTTTTTTTTTCCTTTCCAGGAATTAGTTGTGAAAACTCTAATAGTAGCGGAACCACATGTTCTCCATGCCTACCGGATGTGCCGACCCGGCCAACAGCCTGGCAGTAACAGCGTCTGCTTCGAAGTGCTTGGTTTTGACATTATTCTGGACAGGAAGCTGAAACCCTGGCTGCTGGAGGTACATCCACCCCATTGTGTCCATGTTTTGTATTCATAGCTGTCTCACTTGAATCAACCAGATGACAGACAAGATCTTTATTTAGACATTGTGCGGTGGTATTGTTTGGGCACTGAGTGACTGCAGTGTATAGGTATTGTATAGGAGTAATATTATTAGCTTGTTAACACATAATAATCTAACTGTACGTCATGGATTGTCTCACATAGAGGCTCCATGATAGACATTTCATCATATTCGTTCCTGTACCCGTGCAATCTATGGCAGGAGCCCAGCCGTTATTGACAGTCAGTCTCCTGCTGTTCCTTCCAGAATTAGAGAATCCCCTGATCCCAGCTTTTCAACCCTTTAGATGTTGTGGTCAGTAACGACAGCGTCATCTAAGAAGATTGAAGGAGGAGGCTCCCACTGTCTGCTCACCATGAAACATAGCAATGAATTGCCATGGCCCCCTGAGGCCTAACAGAGGTCAATTATAGGTATAAGCCTATTAGGCCATGCCATGAGCGTTGCTTAGTGGACTGCCTTTCAGTATGACACTGACCGGCAGTAAAGCTTTGGAATACTAAGTTCTCCACAACATCGCGTATTTGATCTCAAAATTTTCAAGTACCCTAGGGGACTTAAAGGGGTATTCCGGTTGGTAAAAGTTAACCCCTAACCACAGGATAGGCGATAACTATTAAATCTTACCGACTCATTACGAGTACGGGGGCCCCTACCCCTGCAGCTCCCCTGAAATGACTGGAGTAGCCTGTCGCACATGCGTGTGGCCACTACATTCATTTCTATGGGAGTTCCAGAGATAGCCGAATGCTGTACTCGAATAGGGAATAACTTTTACCAACTGGAACACCCCTTTAAAGTTTTTTTTTTACAGTACTTAGATATCAGTCAGAGCAGTGGGGGTGTTACACCTGGTATCTCCATCAATCATCTGTCTTGGGCAGCGACCCGTGCCGGAAGCTATACTGTGAATCGAATAGGAAGCACAGGGTTCCTTCCACTGTGTAGTGGCTGTGTTGGGGTACTACAGCTCAACTCCCATTAAAGAGCTGGAGTACTGTACGTCTGCGCCCTAAATTAAATAGTGGATGGAGCCTTCTGTCCACTGTATAGTTTTTGGCTGCTGCAGCTGCCCCAAACAGCTAATCGGTCGTTGTTCCAGGTGTCGGGGACCTCTGATATTGATGACCTATCCTGAGGATAGACCATCAATGTCTACGTCCTTGGAAACTCCTTTAAAAAAGTCAAGTGAAATAATGTTAAATAAAGTTTAGTAAAAAAAAAAATTAAAGAATAACCCTCCTTTTTATTAAAATGTATTACATTTTTTGCTTAAAATTAAACGATAAAACGTAAATATAACAATGCATACAATAAAGAATACATATTGGGCACTGTCATATTGTAACAACCCATAGAATAAAGTTAAAGGGGTTTTCCCGGATTAAGATATTTATGATCTATCATTAGGATAGGTCATAAGTATCAGATAGGTGAGGGTCCTAAACCTGTTGTCATGGGTAATGGGGAGGGTATAACTCCAGATAACAGAAGGAATAGACTGGAGTCTAGGCCTCAAAGCTAAGGGAGAGGGATGGTGACCTCCTAGGAATCCCTAGACCTCTCCCTGACTCCTGCCAGTATAAGTTGACCCTGAAGATGGAAATAGTCACACACCAGAACCTAGCCCTGGAGACCCTGGAAGGCCCTAGGAGTGGTGGCAGGGAATGAGACTACTGGTTCCTCCCCAGATGAAGGAACCAGTGTCTCCCTGAGGCCTAGACAACAACACACACAAGCAAAAACAAAATGCACTTAGCTTAATGAAGAATGAACGAGCAAGAGATCCAAAGGAACAACACACCAGCTCAACCAACTCCAGCAGGAAATATCAACCGTATGGTAAGCAGTGTGAGTCAGGACTAAATAGAGCCTCAGTAATGACCACAAGCTGCACCTGACAAGAGGTGTGGTCATTACCAAACAACAATACTGCAAGATGAAAACAGAGAGACTGTCAGATACCCTCACCTGCCGCCAGTCTCTGAGATCTTCTCACCTCTGTCATGGGAGGGACCGTGACACCTGGCACCCTTGACGATCAGCTGATTTCCAGCAGTGGACTGAGGCAGAAGCAGAAGGCTGTGTGGTCATCCTGGGGTACTGCAGTTCAAACTCCATACACATACAGTAGTCCAGAGCCAAATTCAACTAAAACATGGGGCAGAGGTTTATTACATTTATAGAAATAAGAAATCATGAATTTGCAAACAGTTGCTGATTGAGATTGGACTATTATAGTAAAATGTTACACCAGCCAGATTGGTGCTGCTTGGTGGTTAGGATATGCCTCACTAAGGGGCCACATTTGGCTCCTCAGGCACTGGTTAGGGACAAGTGATTTAGAGAAAGTTTTGAGTGCATTCAGTCCTAGGAATCCCACTTACCTGCATAGTCCCACTGATTAAATTATATATATACAATACAATGACGCTTGCCTGAGATGACTGCTAAGAACTTCAGTCAACATGGTCTTCTAGAGACGTGGTCCTCTACTGGTCCAGGTAATGGGTGCTCTTCTCAAAGAAGAAGAATTTTGGAGCACTTTTGCAGTACTGTATATGATGATTTTGGATGAGACTGTGGTGCCTATTAGCTCCAGAAGTGTTAATCCAGTTCTATAATGTATATCAGTCTACTATGACCAGTGGAAATTTGCAGTTGATGACCTCAGTGCGAGATTATTTGCAGGTATAGTAGAAGGGCTCCTACGACCGACCTCCAGGTACGGGTATATATATATATATGCATAGAAGTCATGCATTAAGTTGAAATATCCATGCCTCGTTTGGGTGATTTTCCTCCTTTAATCCATTAATGCAAACACTTAATGGGCTCGTTTCCTGTAGGAAGGCTATGGGGAGAACATTACATTCTTGGATCTGTTCCTTCCCTTGTTAGCTGCCAGTTTTACCAGTCTAATACTGTAATCATTTGCAAATTTAAATGGCATAATTAGAGACGGCACATGCTGGGTGCATTTGTATCAGCTTATATGAGTACTTTTAATTATGCATGTTGACATAATGATTAAAAATAGATTTTCACTCAGGCGGTGTTGTTTGGTTTTACAGTTAAATCTGTTACCCGTGTCTGTTGTACGAGCTCGCTTTGTGATGTTAATTAAAACCTAAGAAAAGGACAGAAATTGGGTTATTGAATGGCACTTGTGAGCTGGCTTCATTAGCGAGCGAACATCTCGTTATTGAAGAATGCAGGAGAGGAGAGACGATCTCATATGGGAAATCCAGGTCCCGGACTCCCATCATCCACTAGACCCTTACCTGCGTGGAAGCTCACTGACGGCTGTGGACATCAGGGTTGCATACAGCAATAGTTTGAACTAATGGCTGTGAAACTACAACTCCTAGCATACCCTGACAGCCTGTGGCTGGTTGATGTAGCTTTACAACAGCTGGAGAATTACAGGTTGGATCGGGCTTTTTTAGAGCAACTTTTGCTATGTGCCAGCTATTGAGTCCTAGTACCACTTATTACCCTCACAACCCCGAACTCATGAAACGACTCCAGTGTGTATAGAGGAATATTGTCTTTGAAGAGTGAGAGTGATCGAGCAGAAGTCTGTGCAGAGCTGAGCAGCATTCAGTAGAATTGTGCGATAGCAGAGCATTAACCTTCAGGAGAACTTTTTTAATTTGTGGGGACAAAAGCATCCACTTTTTTGGGGAATCCTTGTTTGCCATTGATGCGGTGAGCTACTTTAATTGAGATTATGTTCTGAAGGTTAATTGAGCAAACTTTTCATCTTCTAGTCATATGATAGAACAGTGATGGTGAACCTTTTACAGACCGAGTGCCCAAATTGTAACCCAAAACCCACATATTTATCGCAAAGTGCCAACACGGCAATTTACCCTGAATACTACAGTCCAATATAGTATATCTTCCATGTACTTTATCATTTAGCTATAATAACCTGCCTACATTCAATTCGCTGCCTGTGTCCTGCGCTGATGAATGGCAGGAAAAGTCTAAGGCATATATTGTTACACCATAGACTTTTTCCAGGGTGCGGGTGCCCACAGGGAGGGCTCTGAGTGCCGCCACTGGCACCCGTGCCATAGGTTCGCCACCACTGTGATAGAATTTACGACTATCGCTATGCTGTGGACAACTGCTCTACTTTTCCATTGCACCAGTTTTTCTTCCCCAGTGTATTATATTTGCCCAGAGTCTTCTTTTAAGGCAGGGATGTCAAACTTGCGGTCCTCCATCTGTTTAAAAACTGCAACTCCCAGCATGCCCTGATAGCTGTAAACTGCCCTTGCATGATGGAAGTTGTAGTTTTGCAACAGCTAGAGGGCCAAGAGTCTTAAATCTCTGTTTTACGGTGATGACGGAGATGGTTGTTCAACGTTTTTAGACTCTCGAATGGTAGCCCTGTCTAGTTTTGCTTGTCACTTAGGATTCTAGGAAGGTTAGATGCTGACATTGAGGGTTTTCCAGGAGTAAGATATTGATGACCTATCCTCAGGATAGGTTATCAATATCTGATTGGTGGGGGCCTGACTCCCGGCATTCCCATTCATCAAATTTTTGAGGAGGCCATGGCGCTCCAGTGAGCCCTCAGCCTCCTCCTTGGCCAGTGACGTCACGTTCATTAATCACATGGTCTATGTCCAGCACAGTCTCATTCAACTGAATGGGCCTGGGCTGCAGTACCAAGCACTTCCACTATACAATGTACGGCGCTGTGCTTGGTAAGCTGTGAGGAGGCCGCAGCGCTCAATGGAGTGTCACGGCCTCTCAAACAACTGATTGGTGGTGGCAGGAGTTGGATCCCCCACCAATCAGGAAACCTCCTGATTTAGTATTAATATATTATACATTTGTGTACTATGAGCTTAGTTTAAAGGAATTGCATACTGGGAGTTGTCGTTCTATGGGAGAGTCACTGGTCTAGAGCAAGCACGGATTTTCAATTTAAAGGAGTTGCACACCTTGTACAATCTTTTTTTTTTCTTTATTAGAAGCTGAACGCTGTTACAAACATTGGTAATCTGTGGGAATTCTGTCAGCAAGTGTTCAATTTTCTTGCAGCGCCTCCGCAGGAGAAATTAGGCATTACATCAATGGACTAACCACATAATGTAGGGGCAGAAGACACTTTGTAGCCACTTTCTGTCCTGGCTAATAGATGAGGTGGCAGGGGTCGGCATCTAGTATTTGAGCGTGACAACCCCTTTAATTGCATCATGGGGGAACAGAACATTGACGCCAGATCTACATTCAGCGCATACAAAAAAAAAAAACAACAACTCCAGACTGGTTTTTATATGTTTCTCTGAAACGGGTTAATGTATTCCACAACTCTATGGAGGCACCTTCCTCCCAGCTCTTGGAATGGCCAAAGTGGGACGCTTAAAATTAGCGTGAATCACAGCTCATGCTGTAAACACATATTTACTTTGGCAAGCTCCCCGGTACAAAGGAACATAAAGCATCCCTTATTATACTCCGCTATAAAGCTCCGGAAGCACAGATTCGATTCTATACTATAGGCATGTATATCAGCTGAAGGATTCATGTAGGGTTCTGGAATAGAAATGGAAGACTTTCTTATTTTTTTGAAAAGAAGGGAGTTATAAACATGGTCGTCGGGGGGGAAGTGACGACGCAGACAGTTGTTCTTTTACTCGCCGATTAATTATATTGGGTCTTTGTTGCATCTCATATTTGGTAAGAAACCCCATCTCACACACTGTTAGGGAATTCTGAGTAAATAGATTTGGTACATGGTGGCCGTGCTTGCACACTGTAGGAAAAAGCGCTAGCCTCTCTGGTGGCCGGGACAGTGGGAGAGCGCTTAGGCAGGCATGCGCAGCAGCTCCTGTTCTGGCTCATCACGGCGCTGCAGTGGTGGCCGTAACCCTTGGAAAATGAGCAGTTTATAATGCGATGGAAAAATAATTCAAGCCAGCAAAGATCACAATACATTGTATCAACTTTACTACTAGATAAATCTTATTAGCTGAAGTGAGACAAACCCTTTAATGTGTGACTGTCATGTTTTCATAAAAAAAAATCTATTTTAGCATATGTTACTGCTGCTACAGCATTATGCATAAAGCAATCTTTATTTTTTTCACATTCCATTGTTTTCCTTGAGTTTTCCCTTTAGTTACAGTTATTTTAACCTCTACAGTATGAGGATCTTCTCAAGATGGCCCCTCTGCCAAAACTGCCTCCCCTCATTTCCCATACACACTTGCTGTAGCCAGCAGCTTCCTGCCAGCCAATCAGATTGGATTACTGAGACACGCCTCCTCATTCTGAAGCCTAATGCAGGCATGCAGTGTGGAGGGGCCGCCCCTCTGCCTTCTGTTTATACTAAAAGGAAGACAGACAAGGCATAGCAACAGTGGAAAGGGACAGGGGACATTAATGAAAGCTGTTATTAAAAGGTAATTACAGATCTTTTGACAATTGTTGACAGACTAAGGCCCCTTTCACACGGGCGAGTTTTCCGCGTGGGTGCAATGCGTGAGGAGGACGCATTGCACCCGCACTGAATCCTGACCCATTCAGTTCTATGGGGCTGTGCACATGAGCGGTGATTTTCACGCATCACTTTTGCGTTGCGTGAAAATCGCAGCATGTTCTATATTCTGCGATTTTCACGCAACGCAGGCCCCATAGAAGTGAATGGGGATGCGGGAAAATCGCAAGCATCCGTAATCATGTACGGATGCGTTGCGATTTTCCCGCATGGTTGCTAGGATACGATCGGGATGGGGACCCGATCGTTATTATTTTCCTTTATAACATAGTTATAAGGGAAAATAATCGCATTCTAATTACAGAATGCAATGTTCCCGGGCTTTAAAGGGTTAAAAATAATAAAGAGTTAACTTACCTTCTCCCATTGTACGCAGAGCTCCAGAACGTCTTCTCTCTGATAGTTTGGATGCTTGAGGACCTGTGGTGACGTCACAGGGTCACATGGTCCAATCATAGAAGAATTTGAGTGGACCATGTGACCCATGTGATCCTGTGACATCACGGCAGGTCCTTCATCCAACATCTGTTGGATAAAGGACCTGCCGTGATGTCACAGGTTCACATGGGTCACATGGTCCACTCAAATGCTTCTATGATTGGACCATGTGACCCTGTGACGTCACCACAGGTCCTCAAGCATCCAAACTATCAAGAGAGAAGACGTTCTGGGGCTCTGCGCATACAATGGGAGAAGGTGTTAACTCTTTATTATTTTTAACCCTTTAAAGCCCGGGAACATTGCATTCTGTAATTAGAATGCGATTATTTTCCTTATAACTATGTTATAAAGGAAAATAATTACACATACAGAATACTCATCCCAAACCAGACTTCAGTGATGAAGTCTGACTTCGGGTCTGGGTACCAAGCATGCGGATTTTTTCACGCGCGTGCTCAACGCACTACAAACGTTAGCACACGCGCGGAAAAATCGCGGCGATTCCCGCAACGCACCCGCATCTTATCCGGGCGTCAAACATGACGCCCGTGTGCAAGAGGCCTAAGGGTCCTTTCACACTGGCGTTTTTCTTTTCCGGCATAGAGTTCCGTCTATGCCGGAAAAATCCTGATCAGGATTATCCCCATGCATTCTGAATGGAGAGAAATCCGTTCAGGATGCATCAGGATGTCTTCAGTTCAGGACCGGAACGTTTTTTGAACGCAGCAAATACCGCAGCATGCTGCGCTTTTTGCTCCGTCCAAAAATCCGGAACACTTGCCGCAAGGCCGGATCCGGAATTAATGCCCATTGAAAGGCATTAATCCGGATCCGGCCTTAAGCTAAACGTCGTTTCGGCGCATCGGCAGATCCGACGTTTAGCTTTTTCTCAATGGTTACCATGGCAGCCAGGAAGCTAAAGTCCTGGTTGCTATGGTAAAGTGTAGTGGGGAGTGGGGGAGCAGGAAACTTACCATCCGTGCTGCTCCGGGGGCGCTCCAGAGTGATGTCAGGGCGCCCTACATGCATGGATCACGTGATCCATGCGCATGGGGCGCTCTGACGTCATTCTGGAGCGCCCTGGGAGCCGCACGGACTGTAAGTATACCGCTCCCCACTACTACTATGGCAACCAGGACCTTAATAGTGTCCTGGCTGCCATAGTAACCTCAAAGCATTTCGAAGACTGATCAGGATCCTGATCAGTCTTCAAATGCTTTCAAAAAATCTTAATTGCAATATAGAGCGAATGGTGTAGGCTCAGATAACACTCCAGTACAGCAAATCTTCATTTATCAACATTTAAATAGGGTACAAGATAAATAGGTGAGGTGGTAGTAGGGAACGATATGACTGGGTTGCTACTAGGACAATAGGTGATCGTTGAAACTGGGACACAGATGATTATCAGGTGAGAACATACATACAGGTGGCCTCTCTAGCGAGAGATGGCACACAACTCAGAAAGTGTAATCCTAGAGATGAGTATAATGAACTGAGAGCCCTATAGTGACAAGGGGTCTGCTCAGTAGTTAAACATAACAAATAGCGTGGTCCTCTATGGTTGGGGACCCACCTACCAGCCTGGTAGGTAGGTCCCCAACCATAGAGGACCACGTTATTTGTTATATTTAACTATCTGAGCAGACCCCTTGTCACTATAGGGACTCTCTTGTTCATTATACCTATCTCTAGGATTACCACTCTGAGTTGTGTCCATCTCTCGCTAGAGAGGCCACTCATAGTAATATGTTCTCATCATGACCACTCCAATTACCTGGGTAGTCGTGTAGCGCTTGCACATTTGATTAATCCTGAAGAGTCATCTGTGATAGAAGCGTGCACGTCGGGACCTAGTCTCGCATCGATCATAGCATGTTTAGAACCTAGAGCCAGGGAAAGGACCGGGTCTAGGGACAGGCTACGACGGGGTCGCTGGCGGGTGCTCTGTGTAGGCAGGTAGTAGTAAAATAGTCCCCTCCCGCATTGCTCGGGATTTACTAGGGTTAGGACCCATCTGCCTACTACAGACCCGCCATCACTTCAGCGACCCCCACACCGTTGTTGCCGGGGACTTTAAGCCTGACACCGACTCGGACACCCGCCATCGCATGGATACCTGTTGTCCTTCATCCATCCTAGTTCCTGTAATGGTAAGACTGCATGCACCCCAGCCGAGGCAGCAGTATCCGTTCCTTTCCTACCACGGCAGTGCACCACACGTCACCCTCATATTTGTTGTATGTCTGACTTATCACTGATACATGTCTCCTTATTTTTAAATGATTGGGCTGGTACACTAACTCACTGTTGCCGCTGATGCATGTCAAATCTTTAGGCGACTTTACGTTCTGACTGATCCGGCGGGATGGAAGTGCCTGCCGGATCCTCAGAACGCAAGTGTGAAAGAGGCCTAACTCTGGTATAAATGCCTGGCCCTAATAAACTAGCAAATAAAATAAAAAATGACAGTTACATTTTAAAGGGCATCTGTCAGCAGATTTGTACCTAGGACACTGGCTGACCTGTTACATGTGCACTTGGCAGCTGAAGGCATCTGTGTTGGTCCCATGTTCATATGTGCCTGCATTGCGAGAAAAATGATTTTTTTTACTATATTCAACTGAGCCTCTAGGAGCAAAGGGGGCGTTGCCATTACACCTATAGGCTCTGCTCTCTCTGCATCTGCTGTGCCCTCTGCACTTTGATAGACAGGGGCCAAGGTGTGAAGATGTTTTCACTACCTCGTCCTGTCAATCAAAGTGCAGAGGGCGCAGCAGATGCAGAGAGAGCAGAGCCTCTAGGTGTAACAGCAATGCCCTCTTTGCTCCTAGAGGCTCAGTTTTATATAGTAAAAAATCTTTTTTCTCAGCAATGCGGGCACATATGAACATGGAACCAACACAGATGCCTTTGGCTGCCAAGCGCACATGTAACAGGTCAGCCGGTGTCATAGGGACAAAACTGCTGACAGATGCCGTTTAATGCAGCATTGGATGTGAACAGAGTATATCAGAACGGTGAAGCAGTAGCCAGTGTTCAGGGCTGGGAAATTTCTTTTCTTTTTCACAATTCTTGTTCTTAAAATATCTTTTTTTGCTGATTTTTCCAGATCAACCGAGCTCCCAGCTTCGGAACAGACCAGAAGATCGACTACGACGTCAAGAAAGGAGTTTTGCTAAATGCATTAAAACTTCTGAACATCAGGTAATGCCTTCCGTCCTGCCGCGTCTGTAATCGCTGCGTCCGAGCGCCTCGCTGGAGATTGCAGCTCGCAGGAAACCATTTTCTGTTTCTCCGCTTATTGTTACCTAGAGAGGCTTATTAAACTGCGACAGCTGCGCTGAGAAACAGAAAGTGAAGCGAAGCAGCGCGGCCGGAATGAATCGTTCTGTTATGAAAATCATCTAACAATAATGGCCGGGAAAGAAAAAAGGGGATCACATGCATATAGCAATAGTAATTCACAGCCAAGGCAGAAACTCATGGCAGATATGGTTAACGTGAAACGTCATCCGTAGATAGAGTAGACCTTAAATCTGTGATTCATTTACCTTTATTACAGTTGCAGTTCAGTTTTGCGCATACATACTGTAGCTTTAAAGGGGTTTTCTGATGACCTGTCCTCTGGACACCTGAGATCCCCGAAGATCGGCTGTTTGAGAAGAGACTGGTGATCCCAGTAGCGCCGCAGCCTTTTCTCAGCTCGACAAGCACAGCGCCGTACATTGTATAGCTGCTGTGCTTGGTATCGCAACTCAGCACCATTCACTTCACTCGGGATGTGCTGTGACTAGGCCATGTGACGGAGGAACATGATGCCATATGACCTAAGCAAAACCTTCTCAAACACTTGATCAATGGGGGTCCCAGGTGTTGGACACCCACCAATCAGATAGTTGGGACCTATCGAGAGGATAGGTCATCAGGATAAAAGTCTCAGAAAAGCGCTTTAAAGAGCAGGATTGCCTACTGAAACCACTAGGGGGAGCCCAAGGAGCTTATTGCTTACGGTTTAGTGTATAACCATTAAGCTCCCAAGCTCCCCCTAGTGGTGACTGCGGGTAGCCAAATTTTATAATTTGACTATGTTTTTACAGGGGATTCAGAAAGAAGCAAAAAGAATTGACATGGGGTGGATCAGAAATGTGTGTATTGGCATATTTTGTTAGTTCTATCATGCGGAGCCTTGCCATTTTGACTCTACATGACCTTCATGGATAGCCATTAGTCATTGAGGCAAATTTTTAGGGGCTTGGAATAGATATCTTACCCAGGTTAGGAGATTAAAAATCGAGACAACATAGGATTATTTCATGCTCAACACGACTTTTTAATTCTTCCGTCGTTTAGATGGAATAAAATGACCCTTTAAAGAGCACATGGCAGCAGGATCAACCCTATTAAACCAGACAGGGTTGGTCTTGCTGACAGGTGCTTATTAGGATAAATTCTGTGGAGGAAGATATAAGGAGAAACCTAGACACAAGTTTGCCGGATGTATCTGAGCTCACGTGATCCAGCGCATCTCATTGTGATAATGTGATGTGCTATTTGTGGGTTTACATAGGACTGCAGGAATATCTGCTACTATCCTATTTGAGGGATTTAACACAATAAAGAATGCAGCCTCAGAGGCAAAGGGATATTCCCATCTAAATAAGTTAAGACATATTCACAGGAGATTGTGAGAACCTTGATCCCTGTTAACTAATGCACAGTGGCTGCTTGATGAACGCAGCGCTCTCCTTAGAGACCTACGGAAAGAGCTAAACGCTTACAGTAGCGTAATTACCATTTGTTACGGGCAGTGGATTTTGAATCACTGTGACAACCAACCGGTTTGAATTTGGCCTACACCTAATGACGTCATCCTGGTGGTCCTGTGGTATTTGTCTTTTAACCCCTATACAGGGATCTGGACTTTGCTGCAGGGGAACCCCCAGGCCGCTACTTCCTGGAACAGTCCTGGTGTGGTTGGCTGCTGACCCATGGGTGTCAGAGGCACCCGTGCATGGCATCGACATAGGAAACAGGCAGAGGTCAGGGCTGGCTGAGTTTGTGAAAATCCGTGAAACAATCCAAAGGTCAGGCCAAGTGGCACAGGATCAATACAGTTAACCAGCACAGGTCAAGAACCAGGAATCAGACAGACAAATGGAGAATGGCTCTTTCACAGGTTGTAGCTATCTAGAGAGACCTAGTAAGACCTGTCAAGGCCAATTGCACAGGCAAGGATTGAAGGAAACCGCCAGATATATATAGGAGCAGCCGACACACAGAGCAGGTGAAGTTTAACATTAGCAGTGCTGAAGACAGAGGTACAATGATTACAAGGCCTGATTCACACACAGGAAGCTGGCGCCTGTGCACACAGGACAATGGCAACCATGAACTTCCTTTGTAACACCATGGAGGGAGACCTCACTGGTATCTAGAGGGACTTTGGTGAGGGGGCTCAGCACTGCACTTTTTGTTGTGCTTCCAGACATAAAACAGTAGCATTTCCCTACAGCCACCACCAGGGGGAGCTCAGTGCACATACATTTTTAGAGCTTCCATTGAGTTCAGTGTTAGCTGCATACATTGTTATGAACTGAGCTCCCCCTAGTGGTGGCTGCAGGCAGACAGTTTTATTATATACTATGGGGAAAAGCAGGGATGTAGTGAAGTGTATTTATGCTAGTTGTCTGGTGTTCAATTTTAGAAACATAGTTACACCTATTTTTCTGAAGTAAATCTGGTAACTCTTTATTTAAAATAAAAGATTCCTTCACAAAAAAAAAAAAATGAGGACTGTAAATTTGTAAGAAATTCCTGGGAGCCCCATTTAAGATTTTCTGTGGGGCCCTATGATATCTGTGTGAAACCAATGCAGCAGGCAGCCACATTACATCCAGAAATGGGGTTAGGGGGTTCCCATATTTATCTGTGTGTCATAAATGCTTCAATGCCCGGGTCCGCTGGAGTGACAGCCACTCTTCCCAGTTACTTTTTGGCTTCTAGAGGGGGAATAATAGATAGATAGATAGATAGATAGATAGATATGAGAAAGAGAGATAAGATAGATAGATAGATAGATAGATAGATAGATAGAAAGATAGATATGAGATAGATAGATATGAGAAAGATAGATATGAGATAGATAGATATGAGAAAGATAGATATGAGATAGATAGATATGAGAAAGATAGATATGAGATAGATAGATAGATAGATAGATAGATAGATAGATAGAAAGATTGATATGAGAAAGAGAGATAATATAGATACAGTAGATGGATGGATAGATAGATAGATAGATAGATAGATAGATAGATAGATAGATATGAGAAAGAGAGATAAGATAGATAGATAGATACAGTGAATGGATGGATGGATAGAAAGATTGATATGAGAAAGAGAGATAATATAGATACAGTAGATGGATAGATAGATTTTTGTACTTAGATTAATAGAAGATAGATAGAATATAGACATTAGATAGATAGATAGATAGACGGATAGATAGATAGATAGATAGACGTGCTGATTTATTCATGTTATTTTTTCAAAGCTATTGTCTCTGAAATTGGAGACTTTAATTAGTTTCTTTCCGTGTCCCCCTAAATCATTGTTTCCCTCGCAATCCGTTCACGATATCAGTCTCCATAATTGGCACATGGGGTAGTAATGGTTCATTAGCCCTTTGTTGTGTTGTATTATTTAGTATTCGCATTCGCTTTCTGCAGACGGAGAAGCCTCATCTGTTTGTTGTCTTTCAGGTAATTTGTAAACCTGTTACAGAAACATGCTAATTGTTTTATCCTTGGAAATAAACACGCTCGGGACGTCTTCTCAGCAGGCTCTCTTTAGTAATAAAGTTCGATGAGCTGCTGTTTTAATATTTCATTACGGAGATATCATTTGTCTTTGTGTTTCTCCTTTTTTTTTTCTCTGCAGAGCGAGTGATAAAAAGAAAAACTTGGCCAAACAGAAAGCGGAGGCTCAGAAGAGGTTGTATGGTCAGGGATCTATGAAGAGGCTGTCACCGGGATCTTCTGACTGGGAGAAACAGCGCCACACGCTGGAGAGGAGGAAGGAGGAGCTGGTAAGTAGCTCCAGCAGTTCTTCTGACAGTCTTAGGCTACATGCACACGGCAGTGGTTTTTTGCGGCCTCCGTTCCGTTTTTTTGCGGATCCGATGGTTTCCCATTCATTTCTATGGATCTGTTAAAAATGCGGATGCCTTTTCCGTTGCCTGTCCGCTGTCCGCATTTCACGTCCGCCAAAAAAATATGGCATGTCCTATTCTTGTCCGCAAAAAAAGGTTGCGGACCCATAGAAGTCAATGGGTCCGCAAAAAATGCGGATGACCAACGGAAGCCATCCGTTAGTCATCCGCATCCGTTTTTTTTTGCGGATGGTTGCTTGCAAACCAGAGCACTTGTACAGGTATTTTAAGAAACTGGTTCAAGCCTTCCACACGGAAACACAACCTACAAAATTTGCGGACACACGGAACGGATGAAAAAAGAAGACGGATCCGCGATCTGCGGACAGCAAAAAACAACTAAGTCCAAAATGGAACCGCGCTGCTTTCAATGGGGAAGTTCCTAGGATTCACAGATCACAGCTCCCGAATGAAGGAAAAACAGCTCACACACGACTGGATCAAATCCACAGTGTTAAGATAGCTGCAATAATTAAACACACATAGTGCAACACGATTTTAAAACAAGCTTTAGCTGTTTATTGCACTTACAAGATGGATGATGGAAACAGGCTCATAGCAAATCACTGTGTGAAGTTCACATCAATGCCTGACCGGTTTGGCTCCTTCAAGCTTCGCCAGGGCTAAAGACACTTTAGCCCCTGACAGCTTGAAGGAGCAAACCCGGTCGGCATTGATGTGAACTTCACACAGTGATTTGTTATGAGCCTGTTTCCATCATCCATCTTGTAAGTGCAATAAACAGCGAAAAGCCTTGTTTTAAAATCGTATTGCACTATGTGTGTTTAATTATTGCAGCTATCTTAACACTGTGGATTTGATCCAGTCGGTGTGTGAGCTGTTTTTCCTTCATTCCGGGAGCTGTGGTCTTGTGAATCCTAGGAACTTCCCCATTGAAAGCAGCGCGGTTCCATTTTGGACTTAGACTGTGAATGTGTTAACTGTTTCCCACAACACGCATAGGAACCTGCAGCAGCAAGGAAGAGGACTGCCCTGAGTGTGTCCGGTATTATTTGACTTTATTTAGCAAAAAACAACTGTCGTGTGCATGTAGCCTTAGGCTACTTTCACATCTGCGTTTTCCCTTTCTGCTATTGAGATCAGTCATAGGATCTGAATAGTGGGGGACAACAATTCCGTTTTGTCCCCATTCATTGTCAACGGGGACAAAACTGAACTTAACGAAACGGAATGCACCAGAATGCATTCCGTTCCATTTGGTTGCGTCCCCATTGCGGACATAATAATGCCGCAAGCAGCGTTTTTCTGTCTGCGATGTGGTGCGGAGCAAGACGGATCCGTCATGACTCACAATGTAAATCAATGGGGACGGATCTGTTTTCTCAGACACAATAGAAAACGGATCCGTCCCCCATTGACTTTCAATGGAGTACATGACCGATCCGTCATGGCTATTTCAAAGATAATACAAAACGGATCCGTTCATAACAGATGCAGATGGTTGTATTATCGTGACGGAAGCGTTTTGGCTGATCCAAGACGGGTGTGAAAGTAGCCTTGACACTGTAGTTTATTCCTCTGGAATTTTGGCGCCATTATTCTGCCGGCAGTCGCGTGGTGTTTGCCTGCCATTATTTTCAAGGGGAAGCAGCACAGGGCAGCAGTTTAAAGCTGCGACGTCCCTTCTTGGTGCCGTGTCTGGATGGACGCAGGGTGAAGCTGCAGTGGGTGGCTACTTGTGGTTTAGCTCCATTCAGTGTAACTAAGCTGCGAACGGGTCAGCGGCATTCAAAGTGAACAACCACGGTGGTTTCCATCATGGAGTACTGCTGTGTGATGAATGTCAGCCAAACTCTGGTTTCAGCAGAAACGGATAACTATCTGATGTGTATGATTATGTCCCAAATCTCTCACAAAGACAGACGATGAAGGGGAAGAAGGATTGCACATGTTGAATTTCAACATGTCCAATCCTTGTGTTCTTAAAGGTGATAAGCCACTTCCAGAGGTGAATGGCGGCCTCTTACCTTTTACTCTCTGTAGAGAACACATGCATGCTCGGCTGAACTGAGCATGCTTGTGTATTGGAGAGTCAGGAGGAATTGCAGTGGGATCAAGGATTTTCGCCGACAGGTGTCTAAAGTATATGGCCAGCGGCATGCTAAGGTGGAGACATTAGGATAGATATAGGGTATACACACATAGGGGTAGATTAACTACTTAATTTGTGGCGATAAAAGGTTGCAGGTTTTGCCGCGCGTCAAGATTTGAGACATTTCCTCCTTTACAAAAAGTGGTGAAAAAAGGGGGCGTGATGTGAAGTGGGTAGGCCCTGACCATTTATCATTTTTTGGCGTGGAAAATGGCTTAACTGGATGCCAGCAAGAGGGCTGGCCTAGACTTAAGTCTGTCGCATGGCCTACCAGACGCAGAGCCAAGCTTATCTGGAACCCTGTGCCTCTACATAACTTTGGCGCTTCCTCTTTCAGACTGGTATGGAAAACGCTGGTCTTAATAAATGTCCCCCATAGTCCTTATGGCTTTGTACAAGGAGACAGTAGACATCCTATGTGCCACTATATAGTACTCCATAAGGCGCCATATTACTGGATTATTATCTCTGCAATGACCCTACACATACAGTGTGCAAAATATTACAGTATTTTATTTCTTTGAGTCTATGGAACTCAACAGAACAAAAGTACAATATGGCCTCATAGACTGACTGGGGGTGCAGGTGGTATAGCCATAATAAGTTGGTTGACAACTTGTGTGTGACCTGTTATGACCACCCTCTGTCCCTCGCTTCCTTATATACCCTACCTGTGTCCTTCCACGCCTTTCCCAGTATAACCAGGACATCACTGAATAGGACCGATAAGGCAGGAACAGATTTGCCTACAAAGGCTCTGTCTCAGGATGCGGCCTTTACAGATCCCGTAGCACTTGCTTCAGTCATATGTCAAGTGCAGACCCTTTCATCCAGAAGTCATCTCTCCTTTTGGAGACAATTTTGGTTTCTAAATTGACCTATTTTGTGTTTTTTTTTTTTTACAGAAAGAACGACTTGCTCAGGTTCGGAAACAAATCTCTAAGGAGGAATATGAGAATAGACACATGGGGAACTACAGGTAATGCATGGTCCACATAATAAATTTCACCTAAAGCTGACCATAACCATCAAATTCATAAGAAGACCTTCGTTAGGAGAAAATTATTATTTTAATGGGACTGGACTGATCGTTTCATCTGACATAACAGATATGGGTTTCATTTTTATTTTTTCTTAGTACCTATAAATACTATGATTGTGAGGTTTAATGGTGTAAGAGTATACTCATTCCTCCCACTGCTCTCTACTTCCTGTCCTGTCTTGACACACAGGAAGTACCTAGAGATGCCTTCTCAGCCAATCACTGGCCACAGCGGTGACCTGCCTCAGCCAGTGATTGGCTATGCAGGCATCCCCAGGCATTTCCTGTGTGGTGAGAGGGGCCGATGAAGCAAAGACCAGCTGAGACCCGCAAAGCATTGGAGCTGGACTGGTGGGGGATCAGCGAGGGTGAAGATCCCTTCTTTTACTTTTTTTTTATCCCTCTATGAGCCTTTTTTAAAGAAAGTTTCTCCCTGGACAACCCCGAATATACGCTGACAGCACGTTCTCCCAAACCCTCAGAGATCAACTGTAATCTGGAAGAATACCTATAAGCGAATGTTCATTCTCCCAGGAGCACCACCGCAGGAGAAATGAAGCATTACACAGTGCCAGTGGAAAATAATGTCTTATCTGTGTAATGTAAGGATGTGCCAAATCCTCGAGAGGAGCAGAATTACAGTCTCTCTCGCTCCTGGCTAATTCATTGAGTTTGAAATTAGGGACTTAAACCATTATCTCTTCAAGACAATCTTTTTAAATAGTATGTAGGCAATATTCGATGACTTGCCATCCATCAAACGTCAGAATTCTTCAAGTAGCAATGTCTAGATGATTATACATAGAAGTACAACTGATCATGCACTTTCAATAGCTTTTCCTAACACACTCCCCTTGGACACTCGGTTTGGCTGAGCGTGCATGTGTTTTCAGTTGGAATAAGCAAGTGAGCCACCGCCTGACACCTCTGGAGGCAGCCTGTCTCTTTGATAGCAAAGGAATTTCAACATGTTCGATAAGTGGGTTCAGCCATCGTAAGTCTAAGGTGTATCCAACTCTTTGTAACTGATTAAGTCCTCTTGCACACGACCGTATGCCCTCCGAGATATACGGTCCGTTAGTGGGCCATATGTCCCGGAGCGGCATTTGTGGTGTGCACAGGAGCGCACAGCATCATAGCTTACAATGATGCTGTGCACGTCTGGCCGCCCACAGGACTATATGATCATATGAGTGCGGGACAATAGCCCTGCGGGCGGCCCAACGTGCACAGCATCATTGTAATCTTTGA
The DNA here is from genome assembly GCA_033119425.1 of Bufotes viridis. Classification (NCBI taxonomy): domain Eukaryota; kingdom Metazoa; phylum Chordata; class Amphibia; order Anura; family Bufonidae; genus Bufotes; species Bufotes viridis. The sequence continues at coordinate 141,782,933 of CM065596.1, forward strand.
TGCTGTGCGCTCCCGTGCGCACGATCAATGCCGCTCCGGGACATATGGCCCGCTCATGAACCGTATATCTCGGAGGGCATACGGTCGTGTGCAAGAGGCCTGTTGATAAGTTTTCTTATCTAATCGGTGGGGGTCTGACACTCGGGACCTCCGCTGATCAGCTGTTTGAGAAGGCACCAGCGCTCCTGTGAGCCAGTGGTGTCACGACTATTCCTAGGTGCACTTCAGCCCCATTCCTAGGATAAACCGCAAGAGGGCCACAGCGCTCACAGAAGCAACTGATCGTTGGTGGTCCCTGGTATCAGACCCCCACCGATCAGATGCTGATGACCTATCAGTTACAAAGAATTGGATAACCCCTTTAAGTCTTTATGGCAAAAGAAACATGCAGTTGAATGCTGGAGTCCAACTCTTCCAACAGCTGGGCCGTCAGAAGCGTTGGCCACCCTTTCATCCCGTACTATTTCCCTTTTATTTCCCTTTACCATGTCCCTTTAGATCCCATACAATTTCCAATTTCATGCTCTGCTTTAGACAAAGATGGTTCTTAATAAGGGCTCATGTACTCTACCATGTTTTTTTTTCTGCATCTTATCCGCATTTTGTGCGGGTCGGTTGCGGAACCATTCACTTCAGTGGGGCTGCAAAAGATGCGGAGATCACACATGTGCAATGTCTACCCATTCTATGGCACCCGCAAAAAGATAGACAAGAATATGACATGTTGTGTTTTATGCACAAGCATAGGACTGTTCTATAGAGGCCAGGACGTTTCATTCCGCAAAATGCGTAATGCACACAGTTGGTATCCGTGTTTTGCGTATCTGCAATTTGCGGACGGCAAAACATGCTACAGTCATGTGCATGAGCCCTGAAGATTGTGCTGGTGGGGAAGTCTATAAGTCGGAAGAGCTATCGAAAGAGGTTTTCAGGACATGACCTTCAGCCCTCAGAAAATGTTGACTATTCCATTTTAGGCGGGCTTGTTCATGAAGACCACGGTTGAACATGACTAAGCTTCCCGTCCACCCCCTTTTCCCAAGACAGCCTGATTTTATTAAAGCAAGACGCATATTTTCCCAGAGCTCACGCTACATCAATAGTCAGGATGGGTGGGAACAGATTCCAACGACTGTTTGACTGCATTTGGCACCTAGATCCAGCTTAAAGCCTCAAGTATAAATTGATCAAGGCCCGTGCCAAGCAAGTGTCCCAGTTTTCATATTATGACAAGCTTACACATAACCCTTTAGGCATCCTTTTATTTTTTGCTCCTCATTCCACACGATCCGGACGAACGCTGCAACAAGCCTTCTCCATTAGCGTGATGCAATGCAAGACGACATCTGTCTGCGTAAACCCAGGTGCTGACATGTTTCTGTAGCAGCGTCATCCAGCCTACGTCTCGCCAGACGTCAGGGGTTAAACCCAAGATGGGGAAAAAAGCTTCAGAATACATAATAAATACCATTAAATAAATACCAGCAGTGAAGTATAAAGATCATTAGGTTTGAGCAGAGAAACCTTGGCTCGGAGCTGGGTGCGAGACTGTCTGAACCTCTGCTTGGCTGAAACCCAGAATCTGGGAGCAGTAATTGAATCCAAGTGTGTCCTATATGGAGAAGCAAGTGATTAGTCGAGTTGTTGGGGTTCACGCCTGGCCGGACAGTCTGGAAATAGGATGTCTGTCACAGCCAGACCTCAGCGAGCCTGACATATTTATATTTATTTTGTACTAAATATGATTAAGAAGTTTCCTTCCCTCATGGCACGGTTGGAGAACTGCTCTCACGCTTTCTTGGCATGAAATCCCACATGTGAGCTCATCGTCTCAAGTGGGTGTTTGTGTGTCAGCTGTGCACCGTGGTAGAGTCTTGCCATCACCGTCTTCACTTCATTTTACATTCACGCAGAACCAGAGGAGAAGTTTATCACGTCAGGCTTGAATGAAGGAAGACATTTATCAACCATTTATGGTCCATGTAGGTCCAATATTCTGTGCTGATTCATTTCATAACATATCTTTCTAAAGGCTCTAGTTCTGGTTTTCCGTTACAGAGCTCCAAATCCAGTGCACCGCCATGAACTGAAATGATAAATGTGCACCGGCCTGCTTCCACCACTTGAGGGAGCCAAATGCAAATGTTCTGCCATTGAACTCGCGAATAAACAAGTATGCAGCTCATTAGCTCTCCCTAGTGGAGGCCAGAATTTTGGGAAAAATCCAACACGTTACTGATCTATTGGTGTGTGTCTCACAGGACCCTCGACCGTAGTTCTTATTGTCATAGTTGTGAAATACCAACAGCACTCAAGGGATCTTTAGTTATTAGAAGGGGTCCTCTCCCTTCAGTAAAGGACATTTATCATGTAGAGAAAGTTAATACAAGGCACTTACTAATGTATTGTGATTGTCCATATTGCCGCCTTTGCTGGCTTGATAAATCTTTCCATCACATTATACACGGCTCGTTTCCAGGTGTTACGACCACCCTTCCAGCGATGGTTGTGCTTGCACACTATTGGGAAAAGTGAAGTCCTCTCTAAGGCCAGGACCATAGGTGTGCGTATAGGCCACTTTGTATCTGCGCTGCAGCGGTGGTGATAACCTCTGGATACGTGCAGTGTATAATGCGAAGGAAAAATGAATTAAACCCGCAAAAGATGTCTCAATTACTCTGTAGGACCCAACAGCTTTGGACACTCTATTGATTTCAATAGACACCATGTAATGCCTCCGTTCTCCTGTGGGGGTGCTGCAGGGCAATTGAAGATTTCCCATGCAGATTACTCAGATTACTGTTTTATCTATTAACTATCCTGATTGGCTTAGGCTCCATTTAGACGTCCGTGTGTTTTGCAGATACACGGATCCGCAAAACACGAAAATGCGGAATGCACATCGCCGGCACTCTCGAAGAGAATGCCTTTTCTTGTCCGCAATTGCGGACAAGAATAGGACATGTTCTAATTTTTTGTGGAACGGAAGTGCGGATCCGCAATTCCGGATTCGGGCGGGACATAGAGTGTCCCCATAGGAATGAATGGGTCCGCAATTCCGTTCCGCAAAATGCGGAACAGAATTGCGGACGTATGAATGGGTCCTTAGCTGAACAAGTGAGTTTTTTCTGTAGATGAAAGGAAATAGCCATTCTCAAACACCACTTACCTTGACGGGAACAAAGGATTAGGTAAAAAAAAAAAAAAATATTCACCTTATCCAATCCCTTTGTTTCCCATTCAAATAGGTGCATAATCTAAATGGACAGGGTTCTCAGGCAAAAATCTCATGTCTTTGGCCATTTATAATAGGGCAGAGAGCCAGTGACCATCAAGTCCACATCACTGGGCGGTTGTGCTAACGACGGGGGTGGAGCTATGACAATCGCTCGGCCATATTTCTGACCATAAGACCCGTTCACCCAGCAAATAGGGTTAAGAACGGCAGTAACGGCGTTGTGTACTCAATCTCATGAAAGACTGAAACCCATGAAACCAAGAAAAAAAAAAAGTCCTGTAAAAGTCACATGAAGGTGCAAACCTTTTTTTTTTTTAAGGGTTAAAATAGTCACCCATCGTTGTTGCAGAAACTGAGCCTTCATCCTTGACAAGGCAGGCGAGCTAGTGCGCGGCGTAACACTAGATAAAACATGATTGGGATTTTGAGCCGAAACATTTTCCAATTAGCCACCTAGAAGCAAATAACTTCCCATCTCTGTAGTAAGGGCCGTTAATAGACTGCCAGGGGCTATGTACTTTTACGTCATTAGGCTTACACGCACCGTTCTCTAATAGCACCAGTGCAGCCATCTTGCCTCTGTACTTGGCTGTCTGATTGAAATTAGTTTTGTGCCAATGCCCCCACCTTGGATGTAAATGAACGCCAATCTCCTTTTAATTTCTCCTTAATGTTCCTCAACTTTTTCTGATTGAAAGTTATCAGGGCAATATATTACAGAGCGGAGCCACGTTGGCGAGAGCAAAACCATTCCACTAAAATGTTATATTGTGTTGGCGACATTTATATATTGATTACACTAACAGACAGCACTTACTGCCATGCAGTGTATTATGGATAACATTTGTCTTTGAATTTTTGTACTTTTTCACCCTCACAAACAAAATTTCTAGTTAGTCTGTATCTTTTTGACTCATTGTTGGTGCAGTGTCAAGGCAACTGTACAACTCCCAAACCCACCCTGCAGGAATGGACCAGCTCAGGGTCCTCCCTGTATGATGCTGCATCTCCTGCTGCCCACTGCATATGGCACCTTCCTGTTGGTTGCAGTGTCCATTGCAGATAGTGTCCACTTGTTGGTTGCAGTATTTATTACATATGGTGTCTGCTTGTTGGTTGCAGTGTCCATTACAGATGGAATCTACTTGTTGGTTGCAGTGTCCATTGCAGATGGTGTCTGCTTGTTGGTTGCAGTGTCCATTGCAGATAGTGTCCACTTGTTGGTTGCAGTGTCCATTGCAGATGGTGTCTGCTTGTTGATTGCAGTGTCCATAGCAGATAGTGTCCACTTGTTAGTTGCAGAGTCCATTGCAGATGGTGTCTGCTTGTTGGTTGCATTGTCCATTGCAGATGGAATCTACTTGTTGGTTGCAGTATTCATTTCAGATAGTGTCTGCTTGTTGGTTGCAGTGTCCATTACAGATGGAATCTATTTGTTGGTTGCAGTATTCATTGCAGATGGTGTCTGCTTGTTGGTTGCAGTATTTATTACATATGGTGTCTGCTTGTTGGTTGCAGTGTCCATTACAGATGGAATCTACTTGTTGGTTGCAGTGTCCATTGCAGATAGTGTCCACTTGTTGGTTGCAGTATTTATTACATATGGTGTCTGCTTGTTGGTTGCAGTGTCCATTACAGATGGAATCTACTTGTTGGTTGCAGTGTCCATTGCAGATAGTGTCCACTTGTTGGTTGCAAAGTCCATTGCAGATGGTGTCTGCTTGTTGGTTGCATTGTCCATTGCAGATGGAATCTACTTGTTGGTTGCAGTATTCATTGCAGATGGTGTCTGCTTGTTGGTTGCAGTGTCCATTGCAGATGGTGTCTGCTTGTTGATTGCAGTGTCCATAGCAGATAGTGTCCACTTGTTAGTTGCAGAGTCCATTGCAGATGGTGTCTGCTTGTTGGTTGCATTGTCCATTGCAGATGGAATCTACTTGTTGGTTGCAGTATTCATTGCAGATGGTGTCTGCTTGTTAATTGCAGTGTCCATTGCAGATAGTGTCCACTTGTTGGTTGCAGAGTCCATTGCAGATGGTGTCTGCTTGTTGGTTGCATTGTCCATTGCAGATGGAATCTGCTTATTGGTTGCAGTATTCATTGCAGATGGTGTCTGCTTGTTGGTTGCAGTATTCATTGCAGATGGTGTCTGCTTGTTGGTTGCAGTATCCATTGCAGATGGTGTCTGCTTGTTGGTTGCAGTATCCATTGCAGATGGTGTCTGCTTGTTGGTTGCAGTATCCATTGCAGATGGTGTCTGCTTGTTGGTTGCAGTATCCATTACAGATGGTGTCTGCTTGTTGGTTGCAGTATCCATTACAGATAGAATCTACTTGTTGGTTGCAGTATCCATTGCAGATGGTGTCTGCTTGTTGGTTGCAGTATTCATTGCAGATGGCTTCCATCATTTAGTTGCAGCATCACTTTACAGCCCAAATAAGGATTGTTGCCATTCCTAAATTTCTCTATGGCAAACCTGCTCGTTTATGCAGAAATATTTAGGCAGATTTGTTTTTCAGAGCTCTACAACGTTGGATGAGAACCCCTGTGGTGCCTGTAATTATGACTGTATTGTTTGTCACTCAGATTTTTCAAGGCGACTATAAGACGAGAGTTTAAAGACTTGTCCTTATCATGGTCCATTTATTCACAAGATGTCCAGGTGGGAATAGGGGAACAGCAGCATAGAGTATCTATCTATCTATCTATCTATCTATCTATCTATCTATCTGTCTGTCTGTCTGTCTGTCTGTCTGTCTATCTATCTCTATTTCCCTATCTATTTCCATCATTTTGCCATCTCCATGCGTTTTCACACTACAGAAATTGGAGCTTGAAAGTTGATTTGTTTTGCAAAAATCGCCGCCTTAAAAACCAGGCATAAACAGGAAAGCCATAAACCCAGTGAGTGATCATCCGTCACGAAATTATGAACCTAAAGTAAAGCATGGCGCTCCTCCCGGCGCTCTGTCATTTTAAAATCCCATTCTGGTTTGCTGTTTATTCGTCTCTCATGCATTTGTGCGCTTTTCACAGCATCGCGCATCCTGTAGAGTCAGTGAAAACTTTTTTTTTTTTTTGATAGACTCCGGTAAATAAGATCTAACACTTCATCGTCTCCCTGGCGATTCGCATAGCAGATTGGCGGCTTTCTTTCCCCCTCCATTCCTATTTATTTTAATAATTCTCTGATTATTTTTTTTTCCACATCGCAAGCTAAATATAATGTGTGTTTTTTCTCCTCTTCTCTTAGGCGTATCTACCCACCTGAGGATAAACCGCTGTTAGAAAAATACGAGGGTCTTCTCGGCACTGCCTTCCAGACGTTCCTTGCCGGCAGAGCCGCCTCCCTTCAGCGAGAGATGAATAATCCTCTGAAAAGGATGAAGGTGCCGTCTTTGTGTCTGAGCGTATTATCCGCGCTGAGCGCATCCTCGCCGTGTCACGTTCTCCGCAGCTTTCAGGCCTGTCACACTGCGCACCCTGCGACTCACATACAATTAAACCGTGATTCAATTAATTCAAGTGGTCTAGTCGCAGGGATCTGTCCTCGGGAGGGTTTGAGTGAGTAAATAAGATAATTGGGATGAAAAAGGAATCATCTACGGGACGCCGGGTAGCGGATATGGAGAAGATGGTCGATTAGTGTCACATTCACCATAGTCACTTAGACTTTCCTGTCAGTTTATTGTAGAGACCGGCTAATTGTAATAACTAACCATTATTTATGTAGCACCAGTGTATTCCACTCCGCTTTACATTAAAGGGCCAGTTCACACAGAGTTTTTAGTGCTGATTTTGTAGCGTTTCTGCCTCAAAATCAGCTCCAAAAATGCCTCAAAACAGCCTCCCATTCATTTCAATGGGAAGCAGCACTTGCTTTAGAAACCTCAAGCTGAAAATGCAGGTTTGTATTGAAGCGAATACCCATTGGTTAAAAAAAGACGTGCCAAAGAAAAAACGCATCAAAAACAGGTAAAAAACCCACACAAAAAAGTGAGTTTTTTTCCTCTGAAGAAAAAAGACGCTGATTTTTTAAGCGTGTTTTTCAAAATCAGTCGTGTGAACTGGCCCTAAAGAGGTTTTCTTAGACTTTAATACTGATGACCTATCTTCTGGATAGGTCATCAGTATCTGATCTGGGGGTTCAACAACGGAGACCCCCGCTAATCAGCTGTTTGAGAAGGCTGCTTCTCCTAGGGCCCAGGGATGGGCAAACTGCGGCTCTCCAGCTGTTGCAAAACTACAACTCCCAGCATGCATAGACTGTTTACAGCTATCAGCCTACAGCAGGGCATGGTGGGAATTGTAGTTTTACAACAGCTGGAGGGCTGCAGTTTGCCCATAGGCCATGTGATGACCTCTTCATCGGTCACATGGCCTAGGACAGGGGTAGGCAACCTTTGGCTCCCAGCTGTTGTGAAACTACAACTCCCAGCATGCATAGTTGCTCTGCTCTTCTAAGAACTTACATAGAAATGATTGGAGCATGCTGGGAATTGTAGTTTCACAACAGCTGGGAGCCGAAGGTTGCTGATGCCTGGCCTAGGAGCAGCCCAATCCTACACAAGCGAATGGGACTCAGCGCGATACCAAGCACATCCGCTATAGTGTTCTTGGTAAGCTGAGAGAAAGCCATGGCACTCACAGGAGCACCAGTGCCTTACCAAACAGCTGATCGGGATCCCAGATGTGGGACCCCCAGAGGATACGCCAACCAATCAGATTAAAGCTCTCATTTTATAAAGGCCTGTTTCAAAATGAAAGCTATAACCTGATTGGTTGCTCTGGAAAACTGCTCCACTTTTCTTCTTCCTTCCGTTTGGATAAATCTAAAAACTATAAACCCTAAAAATCGACTAGTCACAGGGATTTGTGTTTGGGAGGGTTTGAATAGGCAAATACGATAATTAGGATGAAAAGGAATCGTCAGATATGGAGAAGATGGCCGATTAGTGTCAAATTCACCATAGTCACTCAGACTTTCCTGTCAGTTTATTGTAGAGACCGGCTAATCATAATTTACCATTATTTATGTAGAGTCGAGTATATTTCACACCATTTTACATGAAATAATATAAAAACATTGGACATTTATCAAATATTGTCGGAAGAAAGGTGCCCACAGCAACCAATCAGTTTCCAGCTTTCATTTTTCAAGGGCCTTTTTTAAAATGAAAGCTAAAACCTGATTGGTTGCTATGGAAAACTGTCCCATCAGGCAACAAACACTAATTATAATAATAACTATCCATTATTTCTATAGTGGCGGTATATTCTGAAGCAATATACATTGACACCCAGAAGCTGAAGAATATAGGTTAAAAGCTGAAATCATCACACAGAGATAGGTGTGAAAGAGGTGAAGCAGTTACCCATTGCAACCAATCAAATTTCAGCTTTCATTTTTACAATCCCATTTTTTAAATGAAAGCTAAAACCTGATTGGTTGCTGTGGAAAATTTCCTCATAGTCATTTAGACTTTCCTGTCAGGTTATGGCAACAGACACTAATTATAATAACTATCCATTATTTATATAGTGGCAGTATATTCTGAAGCAGTTTATATTGACACAGAGAAGCTGAATGATGACGTGTAAAATGAAAACCATCATACAGAGACAGGTGTGAAGGAAAGGAGAAGAAGTTGCCCGTGGCAACCAATCAGTTTCCAGCTCTCATTTTTCAAAGGTCTGTTTCTAAATGAAAGCTGCAGCCTGATTGGTTGTTATGGATAGCTTTCCTTTGACCACTTTTGATAGATCTTCCCCATTAGTGAGATGGATCTAGAGAGAGCCCCGGCCAGAGGAGCCTTTGGCTAAATTCATTTCCAAGACTTTATGTTAGCTTTTGGAGAATTGGAACTAAACAGATTCATTTCCATGGGTGTTATATGATCTCTGCCAGGATTTGTGTTTTTATAGGACCGGAGTCTGGCCCTTTGGGTCTTGTGAAAACACAAATCCTGTATTATAAAGAAATCTAAATCTTTACGTCTGCGAGTAGCACATTCCCCTTTTCAGGGTAATGTAAGGGCGCTGCAGCTCATTTATTTTCAGGATCATTGGGGATCCCAGAGGTCGGATCCCCTATGATCGGACTCTGACAGTAATGGACTCCTAATAAAGCAGGCCCCTTAAGGTCCGATATACATTGAGCATGGGCCCAAAGAATCATTTCCTCTGGTGGGCCCAAGAGGCTTCAGTCCGACGCTGCCGATGCTTTATAACATGGGAATACCCCTTTCACGGGACGTTTATAAGATGGGAACGCCCCTTTTGAGGTACGTTCACAAATGACAGGAACACTGAGGATCTGCAGCAAATCCACATCTTTTCTTATAGTGGATGATATATTAAGAAATCTCATCCACGTGTGGCGGAAATATCCGCATGGTGAATTGACTTGCAGTTCGGATGTTAAATCTGCAGCCTACCAACTCAGGCTGTGGATTTCCACCGCAGAGTTCACCTTTTGCAATACAAAGGGTAAAATCCACAGCAAATCAGCAGCAAATCCACATGTAGCTCATGTCATGCACATTTTGCGGCAGATTTGTTGCAGATTTTTTCCCGTCGTAAATTACGTCCCATGCGAACGTACCTTGAAACTGTTTGATCTTGATATCTTCTCCCTACGCCTGTTTTTGGTGAAAAAAAAGTCACAAACCTTGGATTTTTTTAATTTTTTTATTTGAATTCAATCAAGGAAATGAAGGCCAATGGGGGGGAATTTATCAGAAGTGGAATATTTGAAGTTAGTTTCGCTTGAGTCTCTATTAAAGTACTTTATGCCACATTTAGCTACTCCAGTTTTCCTACTCCACCCTCCTCCTGGAGTGAGACTGCAACTTTTTTTCAATGATAAGTCTGGAGCGAAACTCATTAATAGTGTTGAGCGAACTTGTTTTTTAAGTTTTAGCGTCCAAAGTTCGGGTTATCGAAGAATCCCGTTATGGATTCCAAATTCCGCTATGGTCCGTGGTAGCGGAATCCATAACGGGATTCTTCGATAACCCGAACTTTGGACGCAGAACTTAAAACACAAGTTCGCTCAACACTACTCATTAACATAGCTACCACACCCACTTTTCCACACATTACAAAACTGGAGGAATGGAGTAAAAATGCAACATTTGCAAAAGCCTTATTTTGCTACTTTTTGACGCCAGAGTTCTGGAGTGAAGGAATGATAAATCAGGGTCAATGGGGGAGATTTATCGAAGCTGGTGTAAAGGAAAACTGGCTTAGTTGCCTATAGCAACCAATTAGATTTCTTCTTTCATTTTCCAAAGGAGCTCTGAAAAATGAAAGGTGGAATCTGATTGGTTGTTATGGCCAACTAAGCCAGTTTTCCTTTACATCAGTTTTCATAAATCTCCTCATATGTGTCTGGCATTGCAGCTTATTTTCTTTAAAGGGGTATTCCCATCATAGACAATGGGGGCATATTGCTAGCATATGCTCCCATTGTCTGATAGGTGCGGCTTCCACCTCTGGGACCCGCACCTACACCGAGAACGGAGCCCCGCAAAGTGGTGGCTGGAGGACCCTGAGTTTCCCAGGGTTCGGCCACCGCCAGGCGCTCTCCCAATACAAGTGAATGGGAGCGCACCGTGCTTACGCAGCCACCACGTCCATTCATTTCTATGCGGCCCACTAGAAATTAATGGAAGCCGGCTGCGCATGTTCAGTGCACCCTCCTCCGCCTTCCCTGCTCCGTTCTTGGTGTAGGTTCGAGTCCCAGAGGTGGGACCCGCATCTATCAGACAATGGGGGCATATCCTAGCGATATTCCCCCATTGTCTGTTATGGGAATACCCCTTTAAGTCTGTTGGGCTGAAGTGCAATACCACATACAACCTGTGCGAAAAGGGTGGCTCTGTTTCTGGAAAAAAAAAGCAGACCCTTTTTATGCGCCCTCAAAGCATAAGTAGCGTTTAATGTTTTATTTCTAAGCTAAAAAAATCAGCAAATGTAAGGTTCTGCACAGAAGACACTGGTTTATGCCCAAAAAAGCTGAACGTGCAAAAATGTTGTGCACCTAACGAAATAAGTCTTGCGGAAAGTTCTGTCAATGGATTTTAAACTTCCTGCTTGACTGATTTCACAACCCGCTGACCAGTATTCACGCCAATTACACCGCCGCCTCCTGAAAAACATTTTCTGCCTTAAATCGGTGGTGTATGGTCTCCAAGAAAAGTATGTAGCGCATCATTTTTCCAATTTTATTTCAAGTCAATTTAACCTACAAATTTGTGACATTTTCTGTAAATCCATCATGGAACGGAACGCGAGGGCTTTGTGCCAGTTTATTAAGAAATTGTTTTAGGAGATAGACGGATGTAAAGCGCCTCCATGATAAAATGGACGTTTTTCAATGATACATGCTGTTTCAGTAGTTCTATGCCGTAGCGCCACGGCCTATCCTGTATGGGCTGTCATGTGGCCGTTCCTAATGCAGTGTAGGTGGGCCCTATGTACTAATGCAAGAAAGCTCGAAGGCATAGGGTCATGGCTTTAGGAGGAGGAGGATTGCCTTGCAGGAGTGCGGGAAAGCTGGGTGACAACCTTTAAAGGGGACTTTTAGTGGATGCCAACTATGGAGATCAGAGGGAACAAACCGATTTACCATTCAGAAGTCTAAGAAAGTTAAGTAGTGGTCATCATATATGCAGAAGGGAAGGAAAGTTGGATTTACCATGCAGGAATCTAGGAAAGCAGTCTGACAACCTTTATAGGAGCGGTGTTAAGGGGGTTGTTAGAGGCTATCAAGTAGAGAAAAGAAACTGATTTACCAAGTCTAGAGAAGTTGAGTAGTGGTTGGCGGAAATAAACAACAGAAGGAAAATCTGATTTAGGCCTCGTGCACACGGCCTTTGCCCGGCCGTGGCCGTATTGCAGCCCGCAAACAGCGGGTCCGCAATATGCAGGCACCGGCCGTGTACTCCCCGCATCACGGATGTGGACCCATTCACTTGAATGGGTCTGCAATCCGGAACTGCGGTGCGGAACGGAGGCACGCAAGCCCACGGAAGCACTACGGAGTGCTTTCGTGGTGTTTCTGGCCGTGCCTCCGCACCACAAACAGAACATGTTCTATTTTTTTGCGGTGCAGACGTATCACGAACCCATTCAAGTTAAATAGGTCTTAATCCGTCCCGGCCACCGCACGGACGCTGCCCGTGCATTGGGGACCCCCAAATTGGCCGTGTGCATGAGCCCTTACCCTTAAGGTGCCTGAGAAAGCTGGGTCACAACTCTTATAGGAGCTGTAATTGGAAATATTAGTGGTTGTCAACTATGGATAACAAAGGGAAGAACCTGATTTACAATTCAAAAGTCTAAGAAAGTCGAGTATTGGTGGTGATATATGGACAACGGAAGCAAAACTTGATTTGCCATGCAGGACTCTAGGAAAGCTATGTGACAACCTTTATAGGAGCTGCGTTGAGGCTATTACAGGCTATCACATTCAGAAGTCTATGAAAGTTGAGTAGTGGTGGTCATATATAAAGAACAGAAGAAAAATCTGATTTAGAGTGCATTCACACAACCGTATTTTTGGTCCACGTCCGATCCGTATTTTTTGCTGATCACTCGTCAACCCATTAATGTCCATGGGACCACAAAAAAATGCAGCAGCACACAGATGTTATCCGTGTGCTGTCCGCATCCGTGTGGCCAAGCCGCTAATTATAATAATTATGTTCTATTCTTGTCCGTTTTGCATTTTTTCAGTGGGACCTGCTGAAAGTGTAGGATGCTGGGTTCCGTGTGTCCGTTTTTGCTGTCCGTGTTGCTCCTGTGTTTCACTGACGCTGAACAGCTGAAAAATAATTCTCAAAGCATCTCTTCCTAATGATCCGTGAAACATGGATGCAACACGGATAGCATCCGTGCTGCATCTGTGATTTTCACGGACCCATAGACTATAACGGGCGTGATGGATCCGTGAACACGGACAAAATAGAGCATGCATGCGTGCTAAAAACACGGACCCAAGGACTGTGCTAAAACACTGATGTGTGAATACACACATTAAAATGAATGGGGACGTGTGCTGTCCATGGAGAACACGTACAGCACACGTCCGTGTAGGACCGACTTGTGAATGAGGCTTTACCCTGCAGTAGCCGGGGAAAGCTGGGTGACAAACCTTATAGGACCTGTAATAGGGGCTGTTAATGGGTGTCACATTTGGCAATCAGAACTACGAAACAGCAAAATAAAACTTCTGTTCACTTGAGTAAGATGACTCGTGGGGGGGGGGGGGGTTATATTTTAAGGTGCATTTTTCATTTCAGTGTGAAAAGTTCTTAAAGTTTTGGAACATCTCACCTTCCATATTTACTTAGAAGATTATTCATTAGTGAGTGATCAGATGCTTTGATAAGTCCACACAGAATTCTAGATCACTCACTGGGTCGGGTAAACAGAATTTTGCCTTAGTTTCTTATATAAAATTTATTGTTGTACGTCCGTCACTTTATAAAAAAAAAATAAAAAATCCTAAAATGACTTTAATATAAGATAATGCATTATAGTTAAGGGGGTTCTCCAAGATCAGTAAGAAAAGCCATCAAAGTTTAATGGGTGACGGTCTGACCTCGGAGACAGCTGCCGATCAGCACACTGGAGAGATTCATCCATCCTAGTGGATTTGCCTGGTACTGCAACTTGCTCCATGGGATGAGGTCAGCTCTTTCAATGTGCTTATTGGTAGGGATTTCGACTGATTACTAGACCCCCGAGTGATATTGGCAGTCTGATGGGGGCCAAAGAGACAATATTACCATAGAAAAACAGTTCTAACTGCAACATAATAGAGAAACGGGGTCTCCGATGCTCATTGCACAAGATGCGAGGGCCTCATTCAGGCCGAGAATCGATAAAGACGTAGTCTTGACCTCTGCATTCATTGTACACCTTGATCTGGTCCTTGCAGCAGGTGGAGGTCCTAGGGGTTGAACCCCCACCTATTAGACTTATGGCATGCACAGCTCATGACTGGTTGTGGTCCTATTGGTCAGACCCACACATATAGTGATCCAATCCATGTACCATCAGTGCTTTTTGTGGAAAAGCCCTCCATCATACATTTTCCATATGTGATATGTGGTATACTCCTGTATACTCCGGCAACTGTTGAAGGTGTATAGCCAGCGTATAGTGGAGTGAATGAGTGGATATTTGGATATATGTAGATATATGTTCCTCTTTGTATCTTGCAGGAAGAAGACATCTTAGATCTCCTTGAGCAATGTGAGCTGGATGATGAGAAACTGTCTGGAAAATCCACTCGGCAGCGAGAACCACGTGTAAGTAAAACCATATGTTCCTTCTTTCCTTTACAGCAATTTAATATTGATGACCTCTTCAAACAGCTGATTGGTGGGGGTGCTGGGAGTTGGCCCTCTCACCGATCTGATATTCATGACCTATCCTGAGGAGCATCATCAGTATTTTACTCCCGGCTATGTGCGTCAGATTGCACTCCCGAGCCAGCACTTGGCTGCCAAATTTATAGAAAGGCAGCTGCGCAGGATGACAATATATTCCTTAGTTTACTTACTGTTAGGGTCCATTCACACGTCCGTAGTGTATTGGGGATCCGCAATACACCCGGCCGGCACCCCCATAGAACTGCCTATTCTTGTCTGCAATTGCATACAAGAATAGGACATGTTCTATTTTTTTTTCGGAGCCGCTGACCGGAAGTTCGGAGGCGCGCTCCGGAAATGCGGATGCGGACAGCACACTTTGTGCTGTCCTCATCCATCCCTGCCCCATAGAGAATGAATGGGTGCGCACCCGTACACATTCACGGACGTGTGAATGGACCCTTAGTTTATTTTATGTTATTTGGCCACTACATTATTATATTTACTTATAACGATCCATAGAAGTTACTGCCACTGGCACCAAACTAAGGCCAGCCCTACCAGCTTTTCCCACCAAAATTTAGTAAAGAATTATTTTAAGTTTGGTCTTATACAGTCTTAGGCCTCATTGCACATGACCATGGATCCACAAAACACGGATAGTGGCCGTGTGCGCCCTGCACTTTCCTGTTTCGCACGTCCTGCACTATTGTAAAAATAAGCCATGTCTCTTTTTTGCGGATGGTGGAACAGACATACATGTTGTGCTGTCCTCATCTTTTTTGCAGTCCCATTGAAATGAATGTGTCCCACTTAAAAATGCAGAACGGATGTGGACCAAAAATACAGTTGTGTGCATGAGGCCTAAGGCTGGCTAAATACAGATAAATGTTGGCTGAACCCACCAGTTTCAGCAGGACCGCTGGACTGTCTAATGTGTATAGTGGCCTCCCGACTCTACAGATTCTGGGGAGATGAGGGCAGTAGGATTTTGGCAGGGTAGTGCTCATGTTCCTTGGGAGATAAGAGGTGTCTGGCAGTACCTCCTCTCCTCTTCCCATTGAACACACATGCTTGCTTGGCCAAGAGTGCATGTGTATGGGGGGATCAGAAGAGATCTTCCATTAGGCATATCTTCCATTAGGCATAAGGTAGATCAAAGGGTTGTTTGCAGACTGTGCCTCTTGTATTTGACATTCGCGTCTTCAGTCACAGCTCGTCTCGAGGAGGAGGAGAGCTATGTGCGCAGATTGCATCCTGTCATAACTGGATAAGTTGATAAAAAATGAATCAACCCCAGAACTGATTAAAATACTCATTCATCCATGTTACTCGTAAGCCATTACAGAATACAAAGCCTCCAAGTTTCCAGCACATTTGTTGCAGCCTCCATCTGGTCCGCTCCACGCCTTCATTATGTGATACAATTAATGTCTGTGCTCTTAATACAGTTAATAGACTTTATCTAATGGGAGACAATGAGCGCTCGCTCCATCTTTTCTGCACATTGTGCCTAGATTTCTACTGTCAGCATGACGACCTGTTGGGGAGTTGCATACGAGAACTTGCTGAATGGCTTCATTGTGATTCTGAGTTTAGAGGTTTATGTATGCGGAAGCCTTGTCAATGTAAGTTCTATAAAATTCTCCCAGTTCTATGTCAATAGGGAGGTAATCATTTGGAGTTTCAATTTAAAGGGAACCTGTCATCAACTTTATGCTGACCTCACTGTGACAGAAATGCTGATCTCAGCGACGTGTCACTCATGAGCTAAAAGTAAGTGGTTGCCGAGAACCAGCATCATAATCATTGCAGCCCAGGTCTTGAAAAGAGTCAGATCTACATGAGAAGAGTCCTGGTTATTATAACCTCCTGCTCTCCCGCCCATCTGCTGATGGTTGGCAGTTCTCTCCTAGACAGAAAGGGAGAAAACTAGGTAGAAGACGGTCAGTCATCAGCAGGTCGGCGGGAGAGCAGGAATTCATGAATAACCAGGACTCTTCTCAGGAGGCCAGGACTCTTTTCCAGGTCCAGTCGGCAATGATTGTGATGTTGGTTCTCGGCAACCACTTACTTTTAACTTATAAATGACAGACCGCTGAAATCAACTCACCTGTCTCTACTTTATTCTGCCGTTAGTATGGGCAGCAGAAAGTTGATGACAGGTTCCCTTTAAAGGGGTTATCCGGTTTCAGGAGGAAACTGAACAACCCTGTGTATCAGCCTACAGTAAAGACCTGATCAGTACTTACCTGTTAGAACCTACACCACTGCTCCTCTTCTGGGCTCTGTATGTTCGACTGCTGCGGTGAAGTCACATTAACGAGTGACTGCTGCAGCCGATCACTGGTATCTTTGCTGCACCACTAAGGCCACTGATTAGCTGCAGTGGTCATGTGATGTCAACGTGACGTCAATGCTGCACTGGGGTAAATAGAGCCAGGCTGGAAGATTCAGAGTGGCTGCGCTGGGTCTGTCAGGTAAGTACTGATCAGTTCTTTACTTCTGACTGATCCCTGCTGTTATCCGGTTTCCTCCTGAAACTGGACAGTCCCTTAAAGACAGCCCCTTTCATATTGGATCTGCTATAGTGATCAGTTGATCACTGAGGGTTTCGCCACCTCCAGCACACAGCTAATTTTATGTAGAGAAGTCTTTTCTGCCCAGATATTTCAGCAGCCCCTGCAGGAGAAATGCGGTATTACATGACGGCTATTCAGATCGATTGCTATCCATGTAATACCTGGACAGAACGGGAGCCGCTCTTGCAGACTGGAGGAACCCCTCTATGATGTCTATATACCCTAATAGGATATACGGACAGATTGTGTCTTCATGAGACCACCTATAGTTGTTCTCCAGTACATCTACAAGACCTCATACACTAGCAGGCATTTTTAGGATCTGTGTAGTACATATCCCACATAGATCGCCCATACTATCCTATGAGCCCTGGAAAAGCTAGGGTGACAACCCCTATGGGAGCAGCCACTAATGAATGGAATGCAGAAATTAGTGTTGATCATAGATCCGAAGTTGCTTCAGTCAAAACTTCGTTTGAATGCTTTCCGGAGATCCGTCTCCGTACAGCATTCAAATGTATGGGCTCCGGCGAGGTGAATTTCGTTATCTCTGAAGTCGCGCAAGACTTCATTGAATAACTTCGGCCGTCGATTCTATTACTTGAAAACCATTTTAAAACTTGAATCCGAAGTCGGCTCCGGGACCGGCTGGTATCTCAGGACCGAAGCCGACTTCGCATTCAAGTTTTGAAATGGTTTTCAAGTTCAAAAATAGAAGTCCGAAGTTATCCACTGAAGTCTCGGAGATAACGAATTTCACCTAGGCGGAGCCCATACATTTAAAAGCTGTACGGACACAGATCACCGTACAGCATTCAAACGACGGTTCGACCAAAGTGACTTCTGATCTATGATTCGAAGCTCGCTTCGCTCAACACTAGAAGAAATGACTAAAAGGCCTTCAAGGAACACTGCGTATTTGGTTTTCTTTGATCCACTGTGTCACGCACTGTCCTTTTAGCCCACCATTAGGCAAAACACAGTTTTATACATTTTTCCTGGAGTACTAAAGGGGTTCTCTGCCTTGGACAGTCTTTTCTTGTTAGGACGTTCATTATTGTCCATTGACAATAACCTGATCACAAAGTATCCTCCTCCTGAGACCTCCAATGGTCACCTGTAAACTGTGGCTGTAAGTGTTCAGTTTACCTGTAGCGCCCCCACAGGTGGGATTAAGAATGACACCGTATCTATTTCAATTGTTAGGTTATCTGTGTAATGCAGTGTAGGACAGGTCCTACATAGATGCTCTTTGTAACCGCTCTGCGCTCTGGCCAAGAAATGAGGATCCTGAACAAAGGACACCCCAATTAAACCCATTCTTTAAGAATGAATGATATACTCCGCCTTGAAAGGGGGGTGTATGTAAAGAGGAAAGGCAAAGCCAAGTTTATAGCAATATGGGATAGGTGGCTCTCTGCCAGGGTCGGGTCCTCCTCCCCTAGACCTCTAGACTTCCCTTTCGTTGGTGGGGGGCAGACTGGGCTGAGTGACTGGACTGGAAGTTGGGTATGGCAGGAATCTGAACAAGTTGGGCTGGAGAATAATTGAGAAGCCCTGACTGAGCAACTAGATATGGATATGGATGGGACCTATATGTGATGGACATGATTTTGTGGATTATCAGATGATGAGGTGTGATACTTTTGTTACAAATGGCGGACCGTCTCTTCGCTAGGGGTTGGGGGGGATTGGGTGGGGGTTCGGGGGCTTACTTAATGGCTCTTTATATCATTTTTATATCTTGTCACAATATTGCTTGTAATGAAGAAGTCCCTATTGTTTATACTATTTTTCAAAATGTGCTGAATAAAAAAAATATCTTCTTAAAAAAACAAAAACAAACATTCTTTAATAGGGTGGATGGAAATGGGGTTTGTAAGCCCATTCAAATCGAATTATAGCAACTTATGAACAAAGAACAGCTTATATAAGGACTTATATTTATAGATGTTCAACTTAATCCAGCTAGGTGTATGTGGCCTAAAATGTATGCTCACAAAAATTACACTAGCCGTATTCTAATGCCCCTCGTGGTAAATATTCTGAAGCGCCTCTTCCATGATTGTTTCCCATGGAATATCAGATTTTTAGCTTTCTTTTTTTCTTTTTCTGCCCCTAAAAACCTAGATACCTGCAGCCACCACTAGAGGGAGCTTACTAGACACTGCTTTATTATTGAGTTTAGTGTATGCCATAAACTCCTGAGCTCCCTCTAGTGGTGGCTGCATTCAGTTGATAATCTTTTACATCTATGACTATGCAGGGGAGTTACCGCTCTGTATCAGATAAACTCTAGAAACATATATTAAGAAATTAATCAGTACAAAATTAGAAGCCTAGCTAGATAAAAAGAACAAAGTAGCATTGAAGGGCAGGCATTCACTTTAAACTACCATTTGATATGGATATGGAGAAGGTGATGTCAATATCCAGAGAGAAAAAACCCATCCTTCAAAGTAGGGACCAGATGAATAATATGTCATCTTTTTTGATGTGAGACGCTCCAGTCTTTATAGGGGTATACTGACACTAAGCTGTAGCTCACCGCGGCTGTCAGACTGATTGTCCGTATCATGAGGATATTACATGCAGAGCGTTGCCGGAGAGCGTCTCTTTTCATGTATTAATTCCCCCGCTCCTCCTTGCATAAATATGCCACTTTAATCATGGAGATGAGTTCTTCAGAACTGGCTCAGGAAAGGTCAGCATCATTATCTCTGTGACAGTGGGACCTGCTGCGGTGACATCGAGTATGTTTTTAATAGTTTGCGTCTGGGGTTGATAATACTGAACGTTATTTATGTGACTCCGGGGGAGCACTCAATACTTATTACACAGTTTCTCAGCTGATGGGATTTCGATGTCGTCTTCTTTTTCACAAGGAACTCTTTGCATTCATAGAAATTTGCCACAACTGAAACTTGTGACCATTCCTAGGCCGTGCTGTCTGGTTTTACCAGAATATTTCCTCCATATATATGAGAGACCATCAGCATGGAGGACGATATGGATCAGACCTATTGAAATACACTCATAGAAATGTGCCGGTATTGTAACTTGTAACCATTCCTAGGCCATGCTGTAGATATTCCTAGATATATATGAGAGATCATCAGCATGGAGGACGATATGGATCAGGCCTGTTGGAATACATTCATAGAAATGTGCCGGTATTGTAACTTGTAACCATTCCTAGGCCATGCAGTCTGGTTTTACCAGAATATTCCTCCATATATATCAGAGACCGTCAGCATGGAGGACGATATGGATCAGGCCTGTTGGAATACATTTATGGAAATTTGCCACTACTGAAACTTGTAACCATTCCTAGGCTGTGCTGACTGGTTTTTACCAGAATATTCCTAGATATATACGAGATATGGAGGATTATAAAGATCAGACCAATTGATATATGCCATGGTTTTGCAAGTTGGGTCTACTGAGCAGAGCCAAAAAAGAGAAAATTAGACTTTTTCTTGGCTCTGCTCATGGACCATAGTTGAAGAAACCTTGATGAGGCAATGCGTCCCTATCCACAATCTGATTTTTTCCTTTGACTTCAGTTTTTTGCATTCTGGTCAGCAGGTGAATCAGGACTGACAACAGGCTGCAGTGCTACTGATATTACAAGCTCTCAAGGACGTAGTGGGCCTAGCGCAACATTGTCAGGTGTGCATAATTTCACTGTTGTACCATTAAAGGAGTTATCCTGCGGGATAAACATTAAAAAAAAAAAATACTCACCTCACTCATCCCCTATTGCTGCCATGCTGATGCCTACCAGGTCCACGCTGGCAATTACTTCTTGGTCCCATCTCAACACACATAGAATAGCAGGATGCCTGCTCAGCCAATCAGTAGGATGAGGAAGTGGAGACCAGCAGAGACCCAGTAAATGCTGGACCAGGAGCAGTGGGGGAATCGGTGAGGTGAGTAATGCTTCTTTTATGTTTTTAACCTAATCTATGCCCTTTCTGAAGAAAAAAAATATCCCACTGGAAGATCCTTTTAATTTCTTTTAGGGCTCATGCACATGACCGTATTCTGTTTCCTTGTCCGTTCCGTTTTTTTTTGCTGATGAGATGCAGACCCATTAATTTCAACGGGTCCGCAAAAAATGCGGACAGCACACCATGTGCTGTCCGCATCATTATGTCCGTTCCGTACCCCCGCAAAAAAAATAGAGCATGTCCTATTTTTTTCTAGTTTGCGGACAAGGATAGGCATTATTAAAATGGATCCGCAAACAAATAACTGATCTCCCCAAAAAAACGGATGCCATACGGACGTCATCCGTTTTTTTTTTGCGGACCGCAAAACACATACGGTCGTGTGCATGAGGCCTTATCAAGCTGATCCATGGTCCATTTTTAGCTCTCTAATAAAGCTCTTTTTATTGCATTCATAGCCTTACAGATAAAATTTATATGCAATTGTTATTTTAATCCCTGATGGGGAGTCATCAAATGGCAAAACTGATGACACCGAGCACAGTCTGACTCAATTGGGATCAGTTTTAGGTTCTAGCCTTTTTGTATACCTGCAAGAAAAGAATTATGTAAGTTTACAGAAACAGCACCTCTCCTGCCCATGGACCATACCTGGTATTGCAGCTCAGCCCCAAACATTTGACGCAGCCTTGTGGACTATTCTTCATGGGCTGAGTCTGATATTGCAGCTTACCTTTTACTGAACTGCAATACCAGTCACAGCCCATGGAAGAGGGTGGCACTGTTTCTGGACAAAAGCAGACACGGTTTTGTAATCTAGCACAAATAATTTTTACAAGTCACACCTCCATATTTGATCGTCCAACACTGAACACCCCAAAACCTGATTAATTTAATTGTGAATGTCAGATGTTGTCTTCATTATTATTATTAGTGTATCAGGTGTGGAGCTGTCATCTGGTGTCTGCCATCTGCGCCAGCATTATTAGATGGCAGTGCATTGCATCAGCACGGCGCCATGTGTTGGGATGACAGCTCGGTTACTTCAGTGACTGTTCCTCAGCTTCCTCTCTACCGGAGGAGCTTTTATTTCTTCGGGAAACTGACTACATGAAGGCAAGGAAGGAAATGTACCAGTAAATGACTAAATGAATCAAAGGACTACTAACCTCTACTAACATAAGAACTGGCCTAATGGGTGTGCCACCAACTGTTCCAGTGGAGGAGGACACTGCAGATAGCCTGGCAGCTGAGGCTTGGGACCACAGTGTGTTGTATAGTACTGTTATAAGGTTACTTTATGTATGGTGGTATTATTTGAGCACTGTATGGTGGTATCTACATTGGGTGGCATGGCTGCTGTACGGTATATTATTTTTGTAAAGTTTCAGCAGTGGTGTTTATTATGGTTATTTAGGCAGCTTTATTGAAGGGTTATTTGGCTAATGGATGGCACTGCTATTTGGGCAGCATGATATACTGTATTTTTAGACCTATAAGACGCACCTAGGTTTTAGAGGAGGACAATAAGAAAAAAATATTTTCATTAGACCTCAGATCAGACCTCAGCAAACAGCCCCAATCAGACCCCCAATGTTAGTAAGACCCCAACAAGACCTCAGATCAGACCCACAATCAGACCCCAATGTGAATGACCCCCAATCAGACCTCAGACCCCAATCAGACCTCATATCAGCCCCCACTGCCTCTCATATTAGCCCCCAGCAGCCCCATTGCCTTATATCAGCCCTCTGTAGCCCCCCATTGCCTCTCATATTGCCCCTAAGCAGCCCCCATTGCCCCATATGAGCCCTCTGTAGCCCCCATTGCCTCTTATTTTGGCCCCCAGCAGCCCCCATTGCCTCAGATCAGCCCTCTGTAGCCCCCATTGCCTCTCATATTGCCCCTAAGCAGCCCCCATTGCCCCATATGAGCCCTCTGTAGCCCCCATTACCTCTTATTTTGGCCCCCAGCAGCCCCCATTGCCTCAGATCAGCCCTCTGTAGACCCCATTCCCTCTCATATTGCCCCTTAGCAGCCCTCAATGCCTCATATGAGCCCTCTGTAGCCCCCATTGCCTCTTATTTTGGCCCCCAGCAGCCCCTATTGCCTCATATCAGCCCCCTGTAGCCCCAATTGCCTCTCATATTGCCACCAAGCAGCCGCCATTGCCTCAGATCAGCCGCCATTGCCTCATATGAGCCCTTTGTAGCCCCCATTGCCTCTTATTTTGGCCCCCAGCAGCCCCAATTGCCTCATATCAGCCCCCTGTAGCCCCAATTGCCTCTCATATTGCCACCAAGCAGCCGCCATTGCCTCAGATCAGCCCCCATTGCCTCATAGGAGCCCTCTGTAGCCCCCCCTTGCCTCTTATTTTGGCCCCCAGCAGCCCCATTTGCCTCATATCAGCCCTCTGTAGCCCCCATTGCCTCTTATTTTGGCCCCCAGCAGCCCCATTTGCCTCATATCAGCCCTGTGTAGCCCTCATTGCATCTCATTTTGGCCCACAGCACCTCATGTTAAATAAAATAAAAAAAACACTTACCTCTCCTGCTTCTGGATGCCACCATTCCTCACCGCCCGCGCTCTGTCTTCCTCCTGCTGTCGGCTGTGCTGTGAATCGTCGCGCACAGCGTGAGGACACAGAGCGCCCTCACGCTGTGTGCAGCCACTGTACAGTCGAGGACCAGAAAGCGGTGAGTACAGAGCCTTCATCACTTCCTGGTCCTCCGGTACTAATGAGCGCTTTCATAATGGAAGCGATCATTAGTATTCGCCCCATAAGACGCATTTCCCCCCCACTTTTTTGGGGAAAAATGCGTCTTATGGGGCGAAAAATACGTCACATATAATTAGGGACTGTATAATATGGTTATGTGTGCACTTTATATACCATATAGGGGCAGAAACAGAGGGTACCGCACATGGCATTCAACATAAGGGTGGCACTTGCTTCATGCCCATGTCTATATAATATTCTCCTATTTGGTCATTATATGTGTTAAAGGCTGTGTTAAAGGGGTATTACCACCAGGGGCATTTATAGCATATTGATAAGATGTGCCATAAATTTCTAAAAGCTGCAGGTCCGACCTCTGGCACCCAGTCCTAACTCCAGAACAGGTCCTCGAGGAGAACGGAGTGCATGCTGCTCCATTCACCAATAGGGGATGGCTATTTTCGATAGTCCAACAGTGGTGAATGGAGAGTTGACTGCTCACACGCGGCTTGCTCTTCATTCACTGCTATAGGGCTTTTGAAAAATAGCCAAGCGATCGAGGAAGTCCCATATTAGCCGATAAACTAGCAAAATAAGCTGATCACTGGCACATTTACACAGGCCATGGAATGAGTATACATTACGAATGTTAATTCCTAATAGTTGGTCTGATCATCTGCGGGTGTAAAAGGGTCCTTATTGTGGAAACGTGGTGTAGTTTTGCAGAATGGAGGCTCAAATAAAATAAATTGAAAAGCGTGTTAGCTTTGTGAGACCAGAGAAAGAGGGGCTACAGACAGTGCAGATGGAGAACTGTTGTAACAGATTTCACACTGAACAGGACTGAGCAGCCTGCAATGTATGGGAATATAAGCAGACTGCATACGGTAAAACAAAAAAGAGATGTCAGCCTAATGAGCAGCCAGGAGAGCAGAGAGAGGGACTACAGACTGAGCGGCAAGAGAGCTCCTCTCAGAGATTTCACACTTAACAAGACCGATCAGCCAGCAACGTACGAGGCTGCGTACAGTAAAGCAAACAGAGCGCTAAATAAAGAAGCATTCCCACCAAAAAATTTTACTCTTTGACCTGTTAAAAAGGTTCATGATGTAAATTGTAGTGAATGCAATCTTCTTACCAGTGACTGTATTTGTGAGCTATAACCCTCCTTCCGATCCTCAGCTGTGTCATGTGACCAGCACTCTGATCTCCAACTGAACAGAACAGGAAGTCAGTTACTTCTCTATTTAATCCTATCAGGCTGACATTTATTGTACTAAGTTATATAGCGCTGACATTTTCTGCAGCGCTTTACAGACAGTAAGGCTCCCCTGTTCTGTTGGAGATCAGAGTGCTGGTCACATGACACAGCTGAGGATCAGAAGGGAAGTTATAACTCACTGGTAAGAAATTTACATTCACAACTATTTACATCATGTATCTTTCTAACAGGTCAAAGAATAAAAAAATTTGTGGGACTGCTTCTTTAAATTAAAAGGGATGTCAGTTTTAGGAGCAACCAGGAGAGCAGAGGGGGAGCAAACATTTTAGGGTACTTTCACACTTGCATTGAAGGATTCCGTCAACGGAACTGCTGGACGGATCCGTTAAAACGTTTGAAAACGGATTTCATTTGCAAACGGATCCGTTTGCAGATCCATTTGACAATTGTATTGAAATAACGGATCCGTCTTTCCGTTGTCATCCGTAAAAATGGATCCGTTATTTATTATTTTACCATTTTTAAAGGTCTGCGCATGCGCAGAGTGGAAGAACAGACCTGTTAATGCGTCAATTTTCAATGTCGGATCCGCCCTTAATACATTTCAATGGAAATTAATGGCGGATCCGTCATTCCGTCAAGTGTTTCCGCATTTTTGGACGGAGATAAAAATACAACATGCTGCGCTTTTATCTGCGTCCAAAAAACGTGAAAGCACTGAACTGAAGACAAACTGATGCAAACTGAACGGATTGCTTTCCATTCAGAATGCATTAGGATAAAACTGATCAGTTTTTTTCCATTATTGAGCCCGAGGACGGAACTCAATGACGGAAAACTTTGTCGCCAGTGTGAAAGTACCCTTAGTAAAAACCATTTGCACATTTTTTCTAAATTCCATACCATAGCCCCATAGGTGTCCGTAGCTCCAGGAACTAACACTCTTAGGAACAAATTAGCATTATGTCTGCCTATCTATTGTCTGGTTTGTTGCAAAAATGGAGACTCTCAGGACCTATACATTGCAAGGACCATGTGAACATGTGAGGTGAACTGAGGGTTAAATCTGAGAAGCCCCAGTCTGTATATGAAAGTCATGAGAAGTAATGAATGACAGTGGGGCTTCTATGGTTGGTATGTCAATTTTTATATACCGTGGCACACAGGGCCTTGGAGTTCAGCGGAAAATGATTGTGAGGGCTCCCATTTATTGGACCATTGACTTTAGACATTAATGCATTAGATTAGAATTAGAAACTGACAGCCCCCCTTACATGAATTAATAGTACGTTTGGGTTCATTCATTTCAAGATGAACATTTCCGATCCCGTAATAACATTTTTAGGAAAGAAAAAAAAAGGAGAAGGAACATGGCTAATGCGATTCATGACAAATCAACTATGAGTAAAACATCAGCTACTTAGGAAAGTAATTAAAAAGAAAATGAGTGGGAGGGCTCCCTTAATAATTATATTAATGGGGAACCCTCCAAGTGGAAAAAGCTCAGTGAGCTACAACTCATTTATTCTTTTTAAAGAGGAATTCACACTGTGAGATAATACTGTCTGGTCTATCCGCCGTCGTATACCAGGATCCTATTGTACTTACAGGATTTGTACAGTTTTTGATTCTGAGGTTCTATTGTTATCTCGTCTACAACATGCACTTACGGCCAAAGATTCTTCGTGATCACCAGACTTGGGATACAGGCTGGTTCCTTAGGTAATATGTTGTAGAAACATGGCTGCGTTGCGCCATAAAGCGTACTTCTCTGACCGTAATTTCCCAATCTATGGCGAAACTGCTCCGAATTAATAAGGCAGTTTTTTCAATGTTTAAGCAAAAGCATTTGTAAGCATAGTTAAAGGGGTATTCCGGTTAAAACAAGTGGATAGGGGATAACTACCAAATCAGTGGGGGTTCCCCAGTGTCTACTAGAAGAGGGGCCCCGTACCCTGTGGAGCCACCCTGAAATGGACAGAGCAGCTGGTTGGAATTGCGCACCACCGTTCCATTCATTTCTATGGAGCGCCAGAGATAGCTGAGCACTCCGGCGCTACCATAGAAATGAAAGGAGCGATCGGCTATGGATGCAGCGATGTCAGACCAGATGTTGACATCGACGGAGCCCAGCTGAGCATCGCAGAAGGATCGGGGAGCTGGTGCCAGGAAGCAGGTAAGTCGTTCTGTTAAAGGTCCGGATAAAAAAAAAAATCCTATTTTTTCACAGCTCCTTTTAAATTCTACATTTTTTAAACCAGCGCCTGGGTCTGAATACTGTTGTAATTGCATATAATAAAAAAAAAATATAGCACAGCCACTGAGTTATTCAGTAAAACGTATCTGTATAGCGCCACCTGCTGTTTTTACCTTTTTTTTTTTGTCCATCTCACTGAGCTGGTAAAACATTCTGAGTTTAAGGGTACATTTACACGACCATAGCCTGTCCAGCTCTGGACCGCTGACCGCGCTTCTGCAATATATGGGCACCGGCCGTGTGAATCCCATATCAAGGATGCAGACCAATTAACTTGAATGGCTCCACAATCCTCCAAATAGGGCGCTATGCGGAGTGGAGGCACAAATTAGAAGCGAATGTAGGTCCTCAGAAGCACTTCCATGGGCTTTTTGGTCCGTGCCTCCACACCACAAAACATAGGCTATGTGCTATCTTTTGCCGTATATTGCGGATCGTGGACCAATTTAAGTAAATGGGTCTGCTCCGCAAAGCAGGATTTCTACGGCCGGTATGGACGTCATACGTCCGTGTGAATGTAACCTAAATCTTCAACTGCCACCAGCCATATGTTCTGTTAGAAGCTGTGGCAGTTACAAGGAGAGAGCTGCAGCAGAAAGGGCACAACCCTCTATGCTGTCAGGCTGAAGAGAACCAATGAATGGGGAGATCACTGGACCCATGTGAGGTTCAGGGCTAGTTCTAGCTTAGAAAGGTATTGTCATGTACTATATGATGTCTAATTTTCATTTTTTTACATCAGTCATGGCATAACCCCTTTAAGGCTTTGGCAAAATATGTCAGTTTATGCCACACGGGTATGTTTTTCACCAGAAATGTTTTTTTTCCCACTTTCACTTTCATGTTGGCTAAACTAGGGTGCAGAATCCTTAAAATTAACCCCACACAGAGTTGTGTATTTTCCCAGTCACATTACATGAACAAAGCCAAGGCTTAGAGTCAGGGGCAGAACAAGTACCAGGCAAAAAATCCTAAGGAAGCCAGAGCAATATCCAGGAACAAGGCCAAGGTCAGAGTAGATCAAGAGTCAAGGTCAGTAGCACAAGATTGGTCTGTAGTGACTGAGGGAAGGAAAGAGGATGAGGATAACCAGCAATTGGCATGTATTATTTCATGTTATACAGTATATAACACGTCTTGCCCCCTTTTTCCTGACCGTTCTATGTTATAAGCTCTGTATATAAAGCCTGGCGAATTTTCTGCACTTTGAAAAAAAAAAGGCAAAACTAATTATATACGAGATTAATTTCAGAATCAAGATTCATGACACCACTCCGATTCTCAATTAATTTTTAATATTGTGTCTTTATTTCATGGGAGACGGGACATGTTATTTATTAGTAACACTGAGTGTTTTGGAATATTGCTCACTCTCATCTGCACTAATGAAAGGTTTAATGTAACTCTGAGGACACCACATTGAAAGGATTTGTGGCATCTGAAAATGATGTTCTCTAACAGAATGAGACCTTTCAGAAACACTTCGGATCCAATCCAACTTTTGAGAACATTTCACTCCCACTGAATTGAAATTAAAAAGAACATACTTTAGAAGATGTATGATCTCCATCAGTTGCAGGACTCTTCAACAGAAGCTCGGCCTTGTACAAGTTCTTGTGTTTTGAAGATGTTTACGGTTGATTAGGCAACTGGCAATTACAACTTGACAAGGTTATTACAGAGAACGTCTTTGCCATGTCTTGTTTATCATGGAAGAAAATCATCATAGTTCAGATCGCGCCTAAGAATGTTCAAGTACATGGCTGGAGAAGACCTCTGTAGGAAGTCTACCGTACAGATGAACCTTCCTTAGCTTAAGTAGTAGGTTTCACTGTCCTCCATGAGGCTCCTCTAGTGGTCAACCAACAAGTCAATGATCTGGGATCCTCACAAGTGGTGATTGTGTTTTAAGTTCTAACCTGGTGAGATGGATCCACTAAGCCTCATATCCGATAGAGCTGATCTTGTAGAAGCGAGGATAGCCAGCACAGCTGAGCAAAGAGGTTGATCACCACTGGTATAGCAGAGCTTTAGGCAGTGCTGGAGTGGTCATACTGTAGACTTGGATGTTGCAAAGCTTAACTCATGGATATAGCATAGCTGATTTCATGGATGTAGCAGGGCCAAATGACCAGTATTGCAGAGCTGCAGTGTAGCATATCTGCAGGGCTAGTGTAGCAGAGCTGGGCGGATGATGTAGTGTAACTGGAGGGCTAGACTGTGGGTATAGTACAGTTGGAGGGCCGATGTAGTAGAGCTGGGTGGCTTGTGTTGCAGGGCTGTATGTAGGAGGCAGGACGGTTAGTTTGGTACAGCTGGAGCGCTGATGTAGCAGAGCTTGACGGTTGGTGTAACATTGCTGGATGCTGAGGTAGCAGACCCAGAAGAGCAGTGTAGCAGGGCTGGTGTACAAGGATACGCGGTGTGCATCATGCTGCCTGAGCGACATTTAAATAACCCAGCCGGATGACATCACCAGAGCGTGCTGGGTTGTCATGTATGAGAAGAGACAGAGCAGGCTGGAGGAGGGAGTGAGGCAGCGCACAGCACTGGATCTGGGACTGGGGAGTAACATTGTGGTGGCACAAGGTGACAAAATCTCTAAACCTTTGGATAGCCTCTCTCATTTTGGTAAGCTGCGCCCTCCCACATCACTTTCAGAAATGGAGAAAGAAGTTGATCAGGTTTTGCCAGTAGATCACTTTTAAGGTATATTTATGAAGTGCAACTTTTTAAAATATCGCAAAAAATCACATCTCCGCGTCAGGTAACCCTCAGGTGTACTTTCACTAAAATTGGCGCAACAACAGTGCACTTTCTTCAAATGTATAAAAAAAACATGCCCCATGTTCATAAATTTAAAATAAAAAAAAACTTTAAATACACCTACGATGATAAAAACTACCCAACTGATATTATAATACAGCGATTAAACCTGATATCTGTGGACAGCAATTACCTGCTTATGGTTTCACAGTAGCCACCACAGCACAGTGTCTACATTTTACATTTTTGGATTTCATGACCAATGTTAGTCAAAGGTGGAACATGATGATTTGTCTGATCATCACTTAGTTTCATGGAAACCTTTACCCTCAGATTTACACTTTTTTCTGTATAGCCATTAACGCGGATGGTTTCATTCTGATACATGATTGCGGCATCTGAGAGTAATATTACAGTCTAAAATGAACATAAAAAAAATGTAATCATACTTACCCCCTCCATTTGCTCCTGACGGGCAGGCCGCCGCCATCTTGCGTGAAATCTTGCGTGGCCTGAGATGACGTGATCACGCCGGCCGGCGTGGTGACGTCATATGTCACCACGCATGTGATTTCGGACCGAGATCTTTAATCAAGATGGCGGTGGGCGGCCCGTTGTGAGCAAATAAAGGAGGTAAGTATGATTTTTTTTGTTTTTACACTATTTCAGATTAAATCAATTCACTACCACAAAGCACAAGGAAATTCGGCTTCACAGCAAATCGAATTTATCCTGAAATTTAGATTGAATTCCACGTAGTTCAATTCGCTCATCTCTAATCTTCGTCTTCAGCTGAGTTCATGAGGAGACATTTTGTACAGAGAGGATGGACAGGATTGCTGTATTATCAGCCGTATTCAGGATCATAAGAGGAGGATGAGGAGGATGAGGCAACTCTTTACCTCAGGGTTCTGAAGTAACTTGTCCTGCTGTGTGATTAGGACAGGTTTTGTGTGTACTAACAGGACAGTGGCCATTTTATTTCCCCTGATGATTGCTAGTGATGAGCAGTATAGGCAATGTTCGAATTCATGATATTTCGCAAATTTTTGACTGAATATTCGCCATAAATTCGCAAATTCGAGATCTCCAGTCATTATTTACTTGATTGTGAATATCGGCAAGTAATATATTCGCGATAAAAATTCTCCATTAGAATATTCGTGATCAACACTAAGTGGTAGGCAACTTTTCTATTGGTTACTAGGGATGTTTCTAAGTGCCGAAATTTGCGATAAATTCGCAATTAGAATATTCGCGATCAACACTATTCATGAATACGAATATATATATATTCGCAAATTCTCGAGGTGGTGATATCCGCTATTAAAATTTGCGATTCAAATATTCACGCTCAACGCTAATGATTGCTCCCCAGACAAAACGAGCCTTTATAAACTAATAAAAGATATTTAGGAATATATTTATAATAAAGTAATATTTATGTATTTTCATTTTCCCAAATTCCCAGAGAAGCCCTTCGACAGTCCTGTAGAAGTGAATGGAGCCAGTGGCGTAACTAGAAATGACTGGGCCCCACAGCAAATTTTTGAATGGGCCCCCTCCCCCAGTAATTTTTTCACAACCCTCTCCTTTCATGCCGTCCCCTTTCCTGTGGCTACTGAAGATCGCTCTCTCAGACCGGGCCCGGCAGCTGTTCCATCCGTTTTCTGCACTGTCTATACTGCCACTGTATATAATTTCTTTGTGTAATAATGTTGAGGGGCCCTGACAAAATCTTTTAGTACTTCTCCTCCTCCTCTTGGATGGGCCCCTTCTGGTTCAGGGCCCCAAAGCAACCGCTTCCCTTGCTTCCCCTATAGCTATAGTTACGCCCCTGAATGGAGCACTGGTCATGTAGGTACACTACTGGTCCATTCCCACAGAGACTCTGGTACCTCAGTTCTCATATTCACTGGGGGTCCCAGCCGCTGGACCCCCAGAGACCAGATTAGCCCTGTGGATAGGATTGCCGGGGGCTCGACCACTGGCTCTGTCTCGGACAGTCCCATAGATGTCAATAGAGCAGTGGTCACATGTGCTCAGCACTGCGCCATTCTGAAAGAGACTCAAGCACAAACCTATGTTCTCGTGCAGCCAGACCCCCAGCGATCAGACTCATGTTGGCTCCTCTTTTTTTTTTTTTATTTGTTACTCAGTTCCAAGTGTCCTCTCTGCTTCAGTTCAATAACAGGAAAATATGACACACGGAAAATATTCATAATAATAATAATAATATTCAGCTCCTCTTTAGTACAGACAGACTAATTTACCCGGCTCATTTTCCTATTTTATGCTTCATTTAAAATACAACACAAATTGGAAGATGAAACGGCTGCAATATGGCACCAGCATCTGTGTTCCAGTTAATAACATCCTGACAAAAGACGAGTAATACCCATAAACCATCTACTGGGAAAATCGGTCAGTAATTATAATATGGCTGCTTAAAATATGACATGTTAGGCATCTCATAGTAGGCCTGCAGCGAGATCTATTAAAAGAGCTGACACTGCAGCACTGCGCACTAGCGCTGATGATACACTGCGGCTGATTCCAAAAAACACGGCGACCGAAACAGAAGGACTGATTTTTATATTTTTATAATAATAATAATAATAAAAAAAGTTTTCATAGACTTTGCACCTTTATAACCGTCTCCCCTAATTTCCTTATGTATTGTGCGACTTTTACAGTTCAAACAGCAGGGGGCACTCTGCAAGAATGAGAATTAATTCCTCCATGCTGAGCTTCCACCGCAGACTTGGCTCGAAATCGTTCTTTTCATATTATGTGTCATGCGTTCGGCTTTGAAATGTGTGTCGATTGAATAATTTATTTAGTATTATCCCAGATCCTTTATCTTTTCCACCAGAATGTAAGATAATGTGATTTACATTACAGTGCATATGTACCGGCCTCTCTCGCGTGCGGATGTAAAAGAGCCCTTACGCTCCATGTAGCAGTTCGATAGGTCTTTATATTTTATTATTAAACTCCGTTAATTCAATGTAATCAGCGCCAACTCCCGATTCCTATTGTTTTTCAGCGCTGACATCACATAATGGAGAGCGATTTCCAGATTAAACCTGACAAAGGCTTCATTGTCTGAATAATAGGATAAGCTGCTTGACATTTATGCAGATTTCCACCTATGATAACCAGAGGGTTATGCATTGAGAATACAATCAATATGTCTTCGCCCTGCTTAACCCCTAAATATTCTACACAGTGATGGCTAACCTCCGGCACCCCAGCTGTGGTGAAACTACGACTCCCAGCGTGCTCTATTCATTTCTCTGGAGTTCTGAGAACAGCCAAGCAAGTGTGCATCTTGGGAGTTGTAGTTTTACCCCAGCTGGAGTGCCGGAGGTTAGCCATCACAGTTCCACCATGTTTTATACTGTTTTATAATCTAGGGTAGATTTTGCAGTTTTCACGCTATTTGGATTCTGCAGGGGTGTCATGGAGTTTTTCGGGGAAAAAGTTTTAAAATATGGGCAGCAAAAATAACCCATACTCGCCCTCCTGATCAACCCCCGCTGCTGTTCCGACACTGGTCCTGTCCCCGCTGCTCTTCACTTCCAGGTCCTGGTTGAACACAGCTTAAATCCCAGGAAAGGCCTCCTAGGCCTGTCACTTGCAAAGGCGGGTTACCGTTATGGCCCGTATCTGGCATGACAGAGCAACCGGGCTCGGACCAGGATCAGAATGGCTGCAGTGAGGGATCAGTGAGTTGGAGTATTGTTTACTGTTATTTTTAGGGCTCATGAACATGACCGTATGTATTTTGCAGTCCGCAAAACACGGATCCGCAAAAAATCCAGATGACATCCGTGTGCATTCCGTATTTTGCGGAAGGAACTGCTGGCACCTAATAGAACAGTCCTA
The DNA here is from genome assembly GCA_033119425.1 of Bufotes viridis. Classification (NCBI taxonomy): domain Eukaryota; kingdom Metazoa; phylum Chordata; class Amphibia; order Anura; family Bufonidae; genus Bufotes; species Bufotes viridis. The sequence continues at coordinate 141,816,945 of CM065596.1, forward strand.
TCCGAGTCCTATAGAAATAAATGGTTCCGCATGCGGTCCGCAAAAAAACCGGAACGGACACGGAAAGAAAATACATTTGTGTGCATGAGCCCATAGCCTTTTGTGGTCCCTTTTTGAATTTTTTTTAACTGGAAAGCCCCTTTAAGAAAGGGTTATGCTAAATATATGTTTAAACTTTTTGGGTGTTTTTTTTATTTTTATAACTAGTATCTGTATTTCTGTTTTTTTTTTTCATCAAATGTGTCACAATAAAACCTTTTCATCATGGTCTTGGTCCCATCTTCCTAGATGCCTGATTTCTTGAGGAAATCGATGCTTTATAATATTCAAATAAGCCCCTAGGAGCAACGAGCGTAGTACTGTTGCACCTTGTTGCTCCCAGAGGCTCCGTTCGCTGCCCTTCATGCTGCACCCCCACCGCTGACTGACGGGGTCAGGCAATGAAGACTTGTGCACGCCTGCTCTTGAAGTCTTGTACAGGGATGGAGCGCCTCCCAAAAGGAGGCCATAAAGAAAACCATATGGTGGCATTTTAAGATGGTCATTTTAGGATGATATGGTAGAACTGTTTCATCAGCAGATGAACATTAGGGGTCGGCCCATCTGGGACACTGATGGCGTATCGCTAGGATATGCCATCAATGTCATATAGGACCTTTAGGACCCACTTCTATCCAGAGAACAGGCCCCCAAAGTGAAGGAGGGCATACAGCGCATGTGCAGTGTGCTTTCCATTCACCGCTAAGGGACTGTCGGAAATAGCCAAGTTAGCACTATTTTCAGAACTCTGATACTGACGGTTGCGCAGGTGCGGCTGCCCCCTGTTCACTTCAGGGGTCCTATTCTGGAGATGGGTGCATGTCCCAGATGGGGGGCATGCAACTATTTGACATTGATGGCATAGCCTAGCGATGTTCCATCAGTTTCCTGAATGAGAATACTCTTTTAATATCCAGAATGAACTTTAAATGGGTTAAGGCAGTGGTCTTCAACCTGTGGCCTCCAGCATGCCACAACAGCTGCCATTGGGCTAAAGGGAATGGCGATGAAGACAGCTCAGGTCCTCAGGACCTCTCCCAGCTTGATGACCTCTTTGGCTCTCCAACTGTTGGCGAACTACAACTCCCAGCATAACTAACAGTAATCATGTGCACAACCCAGTACTGTGTTCTATTGATATTAGCTCATCATCTAAGAACCATGACTACAGCAGAGTCCTCTGACAAGACGGTAATCCAGTTGTCTGTGCTCGCGATGTCAGACTGTATGACTGATGAAATCGGATTTAGGGTACTTTCACACTTGCGTTCGTGTGATCCGGCAGGCAGTTCTGCCGTCGGAGCTGCCTGCCGGATCCGCCCTTTAGTGTGACAACTGACAGCATTTGTAGACGGATCCGGGTGCGGATCCGTCTACAAATGCATTGCAAGAACGGATCCGTCTCTCCGCTTGTCATGCAGATGGACGGATCCGTCCTGCAGTTTTTTCACAGTTTTCCCAGTCTGCGCATGCGCAGACCGCAAGGACGGATCCGTCCTTCAGTTGTTTCTCAGTGACTGAACGGAAGGCATACTGATGCAAACTGAACGGATTTCTATCCATTCAGATTGCATGGGGATATGCCTGATCAGTTCTTTTCCGGCATAGAGCCCTTTTGACGGAACTCTATGCCGGAAAAGAATAACGCAAGTGTGAAAGTACCCTTAACGTGATAGATTTAAAGGGAACCTGTCACTAGGAAATTCGCTGATAAACCAGGCATGCTGCCTTGTAGGGTTGACTCTGCTGAATATAATGATACCTCTCACTTGGTGATCTGTTGCTTTATTATGGAGATAAAGTACTTTTAATCCTTATGCTAATGAGCTGATTGGAGTCCAGTAGTTGATAGGAGTCCAGCGGTTTTTCTATTCAGAGCTGTAGCCACACCCCATTCACTTCTTCAGATGTAAAAGGGGCATGGTTTATTACATCCTTCATTTAAATAATTGTTTATCAAAAATGTGTTTATCACCCCATGAACAAACTAGCCCTTATTATAATTACTAACTTCAATAGTATATTCCTTCCCCCTTTTTTTACCTTAGTAATATAATACCTTAGCATTCCCTGTTATTCATTTTCCCGCCAATTATTAAAATGAATGAATGATGTAATAAACCACACCCCTTTTACATCTGAAGTGAATAGGGGCGTGGCTACAGCTCTGAATAGAAAAAACGCTGGACTCCTATCAACTACTGGACTCAAACCAGCTCATTAGCATATTGATTAAAAGTACTATTTCTCCACAATAAAGCAACAGATCACTAAGTGAGAGGTATCATTATATTCAGCAGGGTGAGCCCTACAAGGCAGCATGCCTGCTTTATCAGCGAATTTCCTGGTGACAGGTTCCCTTTAAGGTAAAATTGTGATTGCTAAGGTGTATTTTTAGTGCGGAGATGTTGACTTTGGTCAATTAAACAGCTTTTAGCTGAATGCTCCTGTTTTGTGGAAACCGCGCAGACGTCTCGGACAGGAATAGTAACAGGAACCATCAATCAAAGCCGTGCCCGTCTCTATACTTTATATTTTTTTTTTGATGTTTTTACAATCCAGTCTATTCACTGAAAGTTCATCCATGACTGAAGCAGGTTTAGTAACCTGCTGAGAACACTTTAGTCGTTTAATGGTTATTAAATGGTTGTGAAATGGTGCTAATCATGTATAAGCCATATTCTCCTCTCCCCTTCTGACGCGTGAGCTGAATACTAATGAATCTCCACGTAGAAACGACACAACTCACAATTCAGGCGTGAGGGGTTAATCAGAGGTCCCAGTCTTAGCACTCGATCGTCCACCATGTGGTCTGTGACTTGGTGGTGATCTCTGAAGCCACAGATGTTTTCTTTACGTTCCCCTTCTCTTCTCCATAGAATGAAACATGCATTGCCCATATAAAAAGTGATTGTGCACTGCGATGTGAATGCAGACTTACCAACATATGAATCTAAAATTGTGAGACCTTTTTAAGCCTGCATGAAAACAGCCTCTTCCACCATCATTGTTTGCAAGAATATAAATGGAAATGGACAACTGCATCGAAACTGATTGATCTAATTTAATTTTTTTTTTAGTTAAATACTGATTGGTGCTTTCCCCTTTAATTATTCTATTCGCTTCTATATTCCTTGTCTTGTAGTGAGTTATCGATATTTAACATATACAAAGCCATTGTTCTGTGTTAGATGACCACTAAGCCACATTCTAGAGTGGTTAACTCACAGGGAATGCGTACTGCACACTGGACATCCTTAGGAGGAGGGGCTAAGAGTATAAACCTGCACAAAGACAAAGAACTATATAACCGCACTTTCTTTTAGCCCTTAGCCTGTGTAAGCCTATTTATTCTCAAATCTTTGAATTCACGTTAAAGCAGTTAGTTACTCTGATACCTATCATCACTCTAATGGCAGATTTACACGTCCAGATTGGTAGATTATCCGGTTCATCGGGTGAAAAGATCTTTCATGCAGCACATTAAATCATTGTTTGTGTGTAGCAAATCTTGCTGCGTGAACAGCGATCTGCTACCCAGAAACAATGAATCTGCATGAGGACAAGTGACGGCAGTAGCCATTTCTCCTGCCTATACAGTGGAGGTGATCCCTGCATGTAAATGCATCTTTTTCCTTCACTGACAAACAAGCAGTTATTGGGAAGGAACAGCCACTTCCTGATAATTGGTTGGTCACTCAGCACATCTTAATGCACCATAGGCCTGGGGTCAGTAACCGTCAGCAGGCTACCTGTTGTGAAACTGCAACTCCCAGCATGCACACTTGCTCGGGTGTTCTTGGAGATCCTATGGAAATTAATGGACTGTGCTCGGGGTTAAAAATTGGAAAGCCGGCACAGCTTAAAAGGGGTTTTCCTGGATTTTAACATTTTAATATTGATGGCCTATCCTCAGGATAGGCCATCAATACCTTATCAACGGGGGTCCGACACACCGCTGCTTTCTGATCAGCTGTTTCAGAGAAGCTCCAGTGCCGACTAGAATTCACTTCAATGTGAGCAGCGCTGCAGCTATCAGCTCTGTCCACTGCACAATGGAGAGGAACTTCTAGTAGATTCTGTACCGACTTCAGGCGCCGGTAGTACTCTGAAACAGCTGATCGGATAGGGTGCAAGGTATTGGAGCCCCTCAAATGACATAATGATGGCCTCTATTGTGGATAGGCTATCAATGTTAGAGGGAATCTGTCACCATGGTTATGGGATATTTTCTGCCATAGTACTGCAGATAAGCTGTCCAGATTGCTATATTTTGTTTTCCTATTGCCCTTCGTTCTTCTGCTATCAGTACTCAACTACGGTGAAATTTATTGTCAGGACTGCTATGCGCATGCACAGGAGTCCTCTCTCTTGTGTTAGTGCAGGACAGTAGTCCAGACTTTGTATTTCAGCGCAGCTTTGAGCACTGACCGTGGGAAAATGGGGACAGTAAGAAAATAAGGAAATAGCGATCTCAACTTTTTATAATAGTCCTTATTTGAGGTGACAGACTACCTTTAAACTCCTGGAATACCCCTTTAAGCCTTCCATACACATTAGGGTAATTTTGGCCAAGCTTGTCAATCTGGTGGGACCAGATAACCATTTGTGTATGGGGATCTTTTGACTCTTTCACAACAAATACCAGGGGAGGGAAGGATCGGGCAACTGGTTTTGAACCTGCCTGATCTGATTTGAGAGTCTGGTTTGCCCTTAATACTTGCTACAGGACAACTTATCACCATGTTTGTCCACTCTCCTCCACTATAAGGCTGTATTCACATTTGGGGCCAGATTTATCATTAGCCTAAGTCACTTTTCTGGAGTTGAAAAGTCGCAAAAAATTGCGCAAAAAGCCAAATTGCGCAATTTTTTGCGACTTTTTGGAGACTTACGCCACTCACTCCAAAACCAAGTTTATGGGCGTTTTGTCGTATGTAAATCACTTGCAAGACAGATTTATTATTGCGACTTTTTAAATAGTCGCAAAAAAGTCGCAAAAAATTGCGCAAACTCACTCCACTCATGACCATGCTTATGTTTGACAAAATCACTTTTTTAAAATTGCGACTTTTCCAAAGACAAAGCCAAAATACAACTAGGAACCAGAAATACACCAGATTTATCAACCTCTGAAAGAGCCCATGATAAATTTGACTTGACTCAAATACACATACGCCTTCTTTGAAAGTGGAGTGAACTGCAAGAGTAATGATAAATCTGGCCCTTGATGTTTTTCCTTTTTTTGCATTTTTGTGTACAAATGACAAAAACACAGGACAAAATACAATAAAATGCCACGTGGGAACGTACCGGAATTTGCAAAATGCAACTCTTACCCACAATCCATAATTCAGTCTTGGCTTACATCTTACTTTCCCTGTCAACAAGTCCGGGAACATTTCTAAAACAATTCCCGTTTGCTTGTACCCTGAAAATGGACGCTATTTATGTAATTTATCTACTGGCTGGGCACGCCGCAAGACTTCATAATACTGGAGCGCATTTTGGCGGCCTGTTTTTCTATTGCTGGTTCTATAGCACCGTACTGCCAGAAAAACCTTGTACAGTGCCTATACGCAACAAGCCCCTTCAAAGTGACTTTTTTATGTTATTCATCTTGGGGAAATTTTGACATTTTAAGGTTTTTTTTTTAAAATAGATTTTTGTAAAAACATTTTTTTAGATTTGTTATCGATTCCTGTTTGGATTCTTTATGTTGCAGGCGTTGTCTTCTATGCCGGAGTGTACACAGACCTCAAAGAAGAAAAGCTACAGCAGTTCTAACAGCAGCAGCTCCGGTGGTGACAGTAGTTCTGACTCCGAGGAGGAGAAGTTGGTGAAAGAGAAGAAGGTCTCCTACGACCTGGACGAGCAGAAGTTTAAGTCATTGGAGAGGTCCAGTACGTTCACATCTGGTAACCCCGACTCCTAAAGAACTGGCTGGGGCCACCTATTATTTCTTAAACCCGATGTTTAGGAAGAAGGGGCTCCCTAAAAGTGTCTCACACACTACAATGCAACGAATACCGCAACATTTTTAGTTTTGCAACACAATTTCTGTTCTCCAACCTTATTTGTTGTGAACTTGACAACCACTATTGTGAATCAGAAAATGTTGTTGTCGCTTCTCTTTGCAGGTCATAAGTCCACAAATCATTTGAGCAACAAAAAAAGTTCCCTCAAGGGACAGATGACCCATAATAAAATGAGATATCCAAGGCTGGGTTCACAACACGTTTTTGTCTTACGTCTAAGGTATACAAAAAAACGTATACGTTAGATGGGTGTCATAGAGTGCACCCGTCACCATAGAGTTCCATTGTAACGAAAAGGTTTCTGCTGGACTCTGCAGGATGGAGAAACGTAATGTACTACGCTTTTGCATCATTTTTTCCTAACGTCTATATGTTAAACATAGTGCAAAAATATGATTTGAACCCAGCCTAAGAATGTTAAATGGAGTAAGGACAATGGATTTTTGGAAGATATTTGCTGGATACTTTGTGTCTGTCACATGTATCTGGAAATAGATTTATATGTATTTGCATAATTTTCCGTACTCATTTCAGCTCCCAACCTCCTTACAGCCCGCATCCCAGTGTCCATTAATCACCTGTGACCCTCAGCACATGAAATGAAGCGTGGCTGTGTACACAAACACTGTCAGGGCCATTTAGTTCATCCAGCATGGGAAAGGTCTGGCTTTCCAGATCCACCTTGTTTTATTTCTGATGAAAAGCTGGAATTTATAGCATTTCTAGATCAACTGATTACTTTGTACAGTGGTTACATGATTATGATTGATTGTAAAATATTGCATCAATGTTTCTTTTCTATTACTGTCTACCTGTCTGTCTATTGATTGGTTGGTCTGTCTATCTGTCTGTCTTATCTATCTATTGTCTATCTATCTATCTATCTATCTATCTATCTATCTATCTATCTATTTATCTATCTATCTATCTATTGTCTATCTATCTATCTATCTATCTATCATCATCATCTATCTATCTGTCTATTGTCTATCTATCTGTCTATCTATCTATCTATTGTCTATCTATCTATCTATCATCTATCTATCTATTGTCTATCTATCTTATCTATCTATCTGTCTGTCTGTCTATCTATCTGTCTATTGTCTATCTATCTGTCTATCTATCTATCTATCTATCTATCATCATCTATTATCTGTCTATCTATCTATCTATCTATCTATCTATCTATCTATCTATCTTATCTATCTATCTATCAGTCATCTATCTATCCATCTTATCTATCTGTCTATCTATCTTATCTATCTATCTATCTATCTATCTATCTATCTATCTATCTATCTATCTATCTATCTATCTATCTTATCTATCTATCTATCTATCTATCTATCTTTCTATTTATTGTCTATCTATCTTATCTATCTTTCATCATCATCATCTATTATCTGTCTATTGTCTATCTATCTGTCTATCTATCTATCTATCTATCTATCTATCTATCTATCTATTGTCTATCTATCTATCTATCTATCTATCTATCTATCTATCATCTATCTATCTATCTATCTATCTATTGTCTATCTATCTTATCTATCTATCTATCTATCTATCCTATCTATCTATCTGTCTGTCTGTCTATCTATCTGTCTGTCTGTCTGTCTGTCTATCTATCTATCTATCTATCTATCTATCCTGTCTATTGTCTATCTTATCTATCTATCTTTCATCATCTATTATCTGTCTATTATCTATCTATCTATCTATCATCTATCTATCTATCTATCTATCTATCTATCTATCTATCTATCTATCTATCTATCTATCTATCTATCTATCTATCTATCTATCTATCTATCTGTCTATTGTCTATCTATCTATCTATCTATCTATCTATCTATTGTCTATCTATCTTATCTTATCTATCTATCTATCTATCTATCTATCTATTGTCTATCTATCTTATCTATCTTTCATCATCATCATCTATTATCTGTCTATTGTCTATCTATCTATCTATCTATCTATTGTCTATCTATCTTATCTTATCTATCTATCTATCTATCTATCTCATATCTATCTATCTATCTATCTATCTATCTATCTATTGTCTATCTATCTTATCTATCTTTCATCATCATCATCTATCTATCTGTCTATTGTCTATCTGTCTATTGTCTATCTGTCTATTGTCTATCTTTCATCATCATCATCTATTATCTGTCTATCTACCCAATCATCTATTGCACAAATAACGGTTCTGTTATGCATGACGAAAAAAAAACGGAACCGTTATTTGTACCCATAGAAATGTATTAGGACGGAGCAAAACGGAAGGCCTCTTAAAGGGTTCCAGTTTTGCATTCCTAAAATTCAGTTATAACCCTCTTATAGCGGAACAGTATAACGGAATTACAAACGCTAATGCGAACCCATCTTTAGGGCGATGATGATCGGGCAAATAACTGTTCCTAAGAACAACCCCAATCATTGTGCAGTGTGAACAGGTCAGCGATCAGCAGACAAATGAGCAAACACTTAATATATTTTATGCGGCTGCAAAAATCATGTTTGTTTTTTTCATGTTAAAAGGTGATATGCTGCCGACATAATGTTAGGGGTGTAAGCGGAGGGGGTACGAGCCATCGCATCAGTGATCCCATGTTCACCCTCTCATAATCATCAGAAAGTGAAATGACAACGATCACCAATTTCGACAATTTGTGCTCTTTATGGGCATAAAATCTGCCTGTGCCAAAGGACGGCTGCTGATCATGTGGACAAATCAGCTCGGTCTATCTATTGTGCCGCTGTCTTCTCCTTTATTCTAAGCTCCGGGTCCTATATTCTTGTGTCTTCTTGTTAGCAGGCGTTCATCTATGACATTTTGTATGATTACTGCTTCCGTTCATTGTAAAATGTTGCAGAATGTTCGGCTCTGTGGAATTGTACCTATAATTTTGTACCTTTTAATGCCATGTTGTCTTTAGGTCCGCGGTTCAGTGCTGAATCATTTCTTAATTTATCTCTATAGCAGTTTTGGCTTCAGAGCTCTAAATGCCCTGAGTAGGTACAGTATAGTGTCAAAAGCATTCTCAAAAGGGAGAGCGGAATAAGCTGCTGCCAGAACCTCTTATCCTTGAGAACAAAAAGGATTGGGCATGTTGAGATTTAACATGTTTGACCCTTTTTTTTTACCAATCTGGAAGAATCGGGACACCCCAACACACTATAGATGGTAATTGGTATTTGGTGAGATCGACCAACATTCTATTGTGTGAGCTCCCCCTAGTGGTGACTGCAGGCTTCTACAATTTTATTATCAAGCTTTGTGCCTACTGAGAGGATTTATAGCTTTGTATTAGAAAAACTCAGTAACCGAACCAAATTTCCAATCACAAATTTTAATGAGGACCCTAATTTCCGTCTTAGTATTAAACATAAGTAGTTTTATTCTTTAGTTCTACCTGTTGTAATAGTACTACAGTTCAGCATCAAAATACATCCTATTAAAGGGGTTTTCCTGGGCTTAAATATTGATTACCTATCTTTAGGATAGTTCATCAGCATCTGATTGGTGGGCGTCCGACTCCCTTCACCACTGCCAATCAGCTGTTTGAAGTGTCTTCAGCATTCGGATGAGCACTGCCGCCTCCTCAGCCTGTGGCATCATGTCCATTGGTCATATGGCTTTCCTGCAGTTCAGTTGCATTGGCACTAAGCTGCAATACCAAGTGCAGCCACTGTACAATGTATGGCGCTTTTACTGATAATTAGAGTTGAGCGAACTTCTGTTTTAAGTTCGTTTTCCAAAGTTCGGGTTCGGGTTATCCAAGCATCCCGTTATGGATTCCGCTACCACGGACCATAACGGCATTTGAAATCCGGGGTGAAGGACCTGGGGTGATGTCACCGTCATGTGATCAGTGCAGGGGGCGTGGCTCAGTACTGGATTGGATAAGAGGTCGTAGGCTACCACCTCTTATCCAATCCAGTACTGAGCCACGCCCCCTGCACTGATCACATGACTGTGACGTCACCCCAGGTCCTCCGTGTTGTCCAAGGTTCGGGTTCATTGAAGAATCCCCTTATGGATTCCAAATGCCGTTATGGTCCGTGGTAGCGGAATCCATAACGGGATGCTTGGATAACCCGAACCTGAACTTTGGAAAACGAACTTAAAACAGAAGTTCGCTCAACTCTACTGATAATCTGTCCTCTGTCTTCTCAAATAGCCGATTGGTGTTGGACCCCTGCCGATCAGATGCTGATTATCTATCCAGGAAAAAGATTATCAGTAAAATAAGCTACAGAACCCCTTTAAGTAATTGTCCGAGCACTGATAAGCAGGGGTGCTGAGTGTCACGCCCCCATCGATCAGATACTGATGATCTATCTTGAGTATAGGACATGAATATTTCACTTCTGGGAACCCATTGAAACATCCTTTGGATTTGACTTAATTTTCTTCCTAGACTTGATCTTTTGGTATACAAGATGAAGTGAGCCAAGACTTAAACTCTGTTTTCTGTGCTTGCGTGCAGGTAGAGTCCATTGTAAGCCTCCCATTAAATCGCGGCCGTTCACCTATTCATCTCCATCCTCATCATCCACTCCGATTAGGCGCTCCGTGAGCTGCCCTCGCTCCATCACAGCACTTAATGCACAGTCTCCACACATGGAGCAGCAGCGACCACTCTCATCAAAAGTAACTGCACAAGTCTCGAGGCCGTCTTCAGGGAACCGGACCAATTCATTGAATCGTAGCTCATCGTCACATAGAGTGCCACACACGGGGACTTGCAGCAGTATGTACCCAACGCTGGTGAGTAACCGCCCACTCTGTTCAGTGTATATATGTGTCATTGCACACCCTACAGATGTTTCCTGTCATGGATTGCCTAGCAAATCCACGGTGTATCCATGCCAAAATCCAACACTGGGAACCTAAAGTGGCAGTGAAAAAAACCTACAAGGGGCCCCAAGTTGTAGGCGGACCCAAATTGACAGGAGGCTGGGCAACACAAGTAGGCAGGGTTAGCAATACCATAGGGCAAAATACCGTCCCAGCAGAACCATATACCACAGTGCGGCATAACATATTGCTGTTTGGTGGCCATCAATAGATGATGTTTTCTGTCCCCTACTTCCTCTAGTTTTTCTTTTTTTCTTTAGATCCGGTGACGTACTGGGTCTCTGCTAGGCGGAGGCTTCCACCTAGCAGTGTTCCTGGTGATGTCACCGGCATTAATGGGTGGGCTTTAGCGCTGCCCTAGCCTGTAAAATGGCTAGGGCAGCGCTAAAGCTCATTCTATCATTCTAATCTTCTAATAGGACAGACGTATACCCGAAGGTGGCAGAAATGAATATTGATTAATTAATACAATAAAAATGATGAGAACAGGGGTCAGCGCTGAATATCAGAGAAGCACACTGTAAACTATGAAGGGAATATTAGAATGGGGAATATAAAGGACACAAGCTCAATTTTGACCGATCATCACACTTAGGGTCCATTCACACGTCCGTAAGTGTTTTACGGATCTGCAAATTATGGATCCGCAAAACACGGACACTGGTAATGTGCGTTCCTCAATTTGCAGACCGCACATCGCCGGCACTATAATAGAAAATGCCTAATTTTGTCCGCAACGGAAATGCGGATCTCGAAATGCGGATGCGGACAGCACATAGTGTGCTGTCTGCATCTTTTCCATCCTAATTGGAAATGAATGGGTCCGCAAATTTTGCGGAACGGATGTGGACCCATTTTACGGACGTGTGAATGGGGCCTAAGTCTCTTAGGAAAGACCAGTATAACATATCTCCCACTTCTAGGCCTGCAGGGAAGCGGCTACTCAGGTATATCTGTATTAGAAGCTGGAGGCTTCCTCTCCAGGATAACACTTCTTGTCTTGTGATGAAGCTGCTGTTTCCATTCTCCTCGATTCTGGAGTTCTTGTAGGGCATAGCGTAGGGAGAGGTTGATAGGGAATATGCACCAGATGCTTGGTTCGGGGTGGTTCCTGACATCTTGTTTGGTGACATCACACAGAATCTTTTTAGCAGTTGGATCTTTATTTTTCTGACAGATCTCCGGGATAGCCAATGAGTTAGGGCCTATTCAGAGATTGAGTGTGGGAAGGAACCGGAGTACCTGGCGGACACTGACAGAACAAATGGAGAACATACAAACTCTTTGTAGACGATACCCTTGATCAGATTTGAACCAGGACCCAATTGCGGCATGACAACTGTGCCACGCACTGAGCCACAGTGCTGCCAATTACGGCGGCAAAATGGATGACATTTTTACAGAATTCATCCACAAGCTGCACAGAAAAATACACAAGGAAATTGACGTGCGGTGTGAATTTTAAATCTGCAGCACTTCAATTGAGACTTCACCCTTTGCAAGACATAGGCTATGCAAAGAGGTATCTCCCAAGGAAGAGAAACATCTCACTAGCGCCACCTCTTGGAAATGGCTCCTTATGAGTCAAAATCAGACTTTCCAACAAGCCTTGGGATTTGACAAGGAAATATAGCCAAGCCGGATATCCATCCATAGACAGCTGTTTTCGGGTGCTTGCCCCTCATCAGTACAGGGTAGGATTCTGGCTGACTGGGTGCAATGCCTTGAATGTGGCTGAATCTCCTTAAAGAGACCAGTACGTATGGAAACTTACTGGAAGTGCTCCATGGAAACAACTCTTGAGAGATACCTCTTTGCATATCTGTTTCCCATGGCGTACTTCCAGTAAGTCTCCATACAGGACTGGTCTCTTTAAGGAGATTCAGCACCCTGCCTAAGCCGCAAGACATAGGCTGAAATTAATGGCAAGACCCACGGCAAAATCTGCATGTAACGCATATGGATTTTGCTGCTGATTCATCAGTGGAAAATCTGCACCTACAGTCACCACTAGAGGGAGCTTGCTGCATACAATGTTATACATTGTACTCAATAACATTATCTAGTAAGCTCCTATGCTTAGGTCATGGTCATGAAATACACCTCCATAGGTTATTGAACTGTCCTACCAGCTATCATCCTCTATTACCAGACTATTATTTTTTATAATTTTATATTCTTCTTTCTTTAGTATAACCTAATGCGCTGTCTCTGTCTTCAGAATGAAACAGGGCTACATCACCTAACAAAGGACCAGGAGGAGGAGCTCACGAAACAGACCCTACATGTTCTTCAGAATATGAGGATCAGGTTTCCAGGGAGGATGGACGAAGATGAAACCTGCGCTATTATAGATGAAGTAAGATTATATATACATGTAAACACCTGCATTCAGAAGACTGAGAAGAGATAATGAATGATAGGACTCTGCTGATTAAACAAGAAAGCATATGCCAAGAAACCGAGGACTTCCAGAGGTTCTCAACCCTTAGGCCTCTTTCACACGGGTGTCACGTTTGACGCCCAGATAAGAGGCAGGTGCGTTGCGGGAAAATGCGCGATTTTTCAGCGCGAGTGCAAAGTGCTTTAATTCGTTTTGCACGCGCATGGGAAAAATCGGCTTGTTTGGTACCCAGACCCGAACCCGGACTTTATCACTGAAGTTCGGGTTTGGGTTGAGTATTCTGTAGATTTTATTATTTTCCCTTATAACATGGTAATAAGGGAAAATAATAGCATTCTCAATACAGAATGCTTAGTAAAATGTGGATTAAGGGGTTAAAAATAAAAAAATTAACTCACCATATCCACTTGATCGCGTAGTTGCGATCTCTTCTTCATTCATTAGCTGTCGGCTAAAGGACCTGTGATGACATCACCGAGCTCATCACATGGTCCAATCATGTGATTGGACCATGTGATGTGACGTCACCACACATCCTTTAGACAGCAGCTAATGCTTGAAGAAGACGGAAGAGATCGGCAACTACGCGATCAAGTGGCTAAGGTGAGTTAATTTTTTTATTTTTAACCCCTTAATCCACATTTTACAAAGCATTCTGTATTGAGAATGCTATTATTTCCCCTTATAACCATGTTATAAGGGAAAATAATAAAGATCGGGTCCCATCTCTTAGCAACCCTGCGGGAAAATCGCACTGGATCCGCACTTGCTTGCGGATGCTTGCGATTCTCCCGCAGCCCCATTCACTTCTATGGGGCCTGCGTTGCGTGAAAAACGCACAATATAGAGCATGCTGCGATTTTCACGCAACGCAGAAGTGATGCGTGAAAATCACCGCTCATGTGCACAGCCCCATAGAAATGAATGGGTCCGGATTCAGTGTGGGTGCAATGCGTCCACCTCACGCATTGCACCCGCGCGAAAATCACGCCCGTGTGAAAGGGGCCTTATTGCTGAGTGCAGTAGGCTGTATGGCGGCACATGGTTACTGCATGTCATATAGTGCTCTGTGCAGCACCGTATTTCACTAGGACACAAGCTCTGCACTCTGGAATTCTGGGATCAAAAAGTCTCAAATTAGGGCTTTTAAAAAAAAAAAAAAAAATTGCGAAAAATTTGCATCATTTTTGCACCACTCGGTCCAGTTTTGGAGAGTGGGCATGCTTAGCTTGTCAGATTGATTTAAGCCAGACCTATCAACTGCAGATTTGTCAGATTTATCGAGAGGCATATCATTGCTGCGTCACATGACACTTAAGAACATGTCACCGCTCCGGCCAGTAGACTACAGCGGCACGCGTGACCTTGTCTGGAGGTTTACATGCCGGAGACTGCTAGGAGCACAGAACGGAGCCTCGATGCTGTAACAGAGTGGTGGAGAGTAGACAAATGCATTTTTTTTATTTACTTTAGGTACAACATTGTCTGATTCCAAATTAAAATGGCGTTTTGGGGATGGAGTACCCCTTTAAAAGGGTTGTCTCACTATAGGGACTTACCACCTAACTACAAGTGATAAGTACTAAATTGGTGGGGGTCTGACTCATGGGGCACCCACTGACAATTAAAATGAGGTTCTGGAATCCTTGTCTATGTTTAACAGTCCCACAGAGATGAACTGTCGCACCATTTACTTTGGGGACACTGGGCCCTGTTTTCATAATCGATGAATGTCGAAACAATAGGACCCCGCTAATCACGAGTGGAGTTCCAGATACTTATCACCTATTCCAGTTAATCCCTTCATGATCACTGTCATACATTTACGGCAGAAGTGACTTGAAATGGTGCCCGCTCACGAGCCCTGTGGGCACTATAACCACCAGATTTCTGCTGTTTTACACAGCGAACCCCCGGGCTAATGTCTGCGATCGGCGAAAATGCTGATTGCAAGATATTTAACCCCTCAGATGCCGCTGTCAGTTGTGACCACGGCATCGAAAACAGGTTCCCTGATCTCAGGCCAGTTTCCCTTGGTGGTGATAGACGCGAGCCTGTAGGTGGCTACGAGGCTTATCACAGATATATTCCAATGTAGGCCTGCAGGTGGCAGCACTGCATTGAAATATACTGAATTTCCTATTCACTAATGTATTATATTACATTAGTGTATAGGAAAAGCAATCTGATTATTGCATGTTATACCGTATGGCGAACAGCAAAAGGGAAAAAAAATTAAAATGGCTGATTTGCCACTTTTTCGTCGCTTCACGTGCCACAAAAAAAGTAAATAATAAGTGATCAAAAAGTCATACACACCTCAAAATGGTAGGACTGAAAACTACAGATCGCCCCGCAAAAAAGGAGCTCCGTAGACGTAATTATAAAAAACCACAAGGGGCAGAATGCGGTGACGAAAAATAAAAACTATACATGTGTGCCATTTCTGGAATCGTACTGACCAAGAGAATGAAGGGAACAGGTCAGTTGTACCGCATAGGGAAAGCCTTAAAAACAAAACCCATAATATTGTGGCTGAATGGCGTTTTATTTCAATCCCATTTGAAATTTATTTCTACCTTCTCACTAAGACTGTATGCAACGGTAAATGGTGCCATCAGAACGTACGACTTGTCCCACAAAAATCTATGTGAATGGAAAAATAAAAAGTTATGGCTCCGGAAAGGCAGGGTATGAAAAATGAAAACGTAACGAAAACGTAAAACAAAACAAAACAAGGAAATCGTCCAGGACTGAAAGGGTTAACGATCATTATCTTTACTGTTTTCAGTCTTTCCCATAATCCACCGTTTTGATAATCCAGCACTTGTGTGACCCTGGGTTTGCTGGACTACAGTATTTTCTTCCATATATAAAAGAATTTCTTTTTTTTTCTGTGAGAAGCCGTGTTTTATTGAAGCCAAGAAGCAGTCGCCGCCTTTTCTGTATCCATCTGTCTGGACTCATTAAAGAGTTCTGCCAATATAAACTATAACTAGATTTCTGCTTGAACGTGTTCCACAGACTCCTAGGCCAATCTATTAAACTCACCAACATGTGAGAACCTCGTTATAGGATAGGCTCCGGTCAGCGAGGAACAACCAGTCTTTTATTCTTTACTCCCTCTTCCTTATCTTTGGTTTATTCTAGATTGTAAGCTCTTGAATTCAGTTTCATTTTTCTCCTGTTACCCTCCCGGAGCTTTAGAAATTTTTATAATATGTGGAGCTGAATCCTTGAGCTTACATTGTAAATACCGTGCATCAGCTGCAGTGTACAGCATGGGGGAGCAAGGTCCTGTGCTCTTTGCATCAGCTTTCCACTCTGGCTAATAGAGGGGGGGGGGAATGAATAATGCCAATGAGCTGCATAGGGCAGAAGGAAAGTGACAACTGCTTAAGGCCTCATGCACACGGCCGTTAGTGTTTTGCGGACCGCAAACCGCGGATCCACAAAACACGGAAGCTGCTCTGCAAAACGGACAAGAATAGGACATGCTCTATTTTTTTTGCGGGGGCACGGAACGGAGCAACGGATGCGGACAGACACACGGAGAGCTGTCCGCATCATTTGCGGCCCCATTGAAGTGAATGGGTCCGCGCCCGAGCCGCAAAATATGCGGCTCTGACACGGACCACAACAACGGCCGTGTGCATGAGGCCTTAGGCAGATTTTTAGCTCAGAAAATTGCTGTATCTTTTCAAGCTATTTCATATTGCGATGATACTGCCCCCTATGGGCAAGAATTTGATTTAAATGGGAAGGATGATTTATGGTCCTAAATATTGACAGGATATTGACAATCTCTTTCTAACAAAGCCATAACCAGCCCTGTACCTCACATGAGTCCAGAGATCTCTCCCATTCATTGGTCCAATTGTCCTGTATATTTATTTCAGTCTGGCAGCTCAGGGGGTGTCTCCTTTCTGCTGCAACTCTCTTCCTATCACAGCTCAGGAGGCAGCTCTCTCTCTGTAAGGGCTCATGCACATGACTGTATGGCCGTGGTGGTGAGTCCTCAATACACGGTCACCAGCTGCGTGCACTCCGTGCTTACGGAGGATGACCCATTGACTTGAATGGGTCCACCATCCGCAAGATACGACCGAAGATGGGACATCTCCTATCTTATGCAGTGCCCACGGAAGCACTAAGATTTGTGCTCCGCAGCACGGCATAGAGCCTTTACGTTCATGGACATGAGCCCTTACTGTCACTGTAAGGCCCCATTCACACGTCCGCAATTTTGTCCGCATCCAGTCCGCAATTCTGCGGAATGGATGCGGACCCATTTATTGTGAATGGGACCGGACGTGATGCGGAGAGCACACTATGTGCTCTCTCCGCTTCCGCATTTGCGGAGCCACGGTCCCGAACTTCCAGGTTTTGGCCCCAAAACATCCGGCCGCAGCTCCGCAAAAGATAGAGCATGTCCTATTCTTGTCTACAACCTGCGGACAAGAATAGGCATCTCTATGGGAGTGCCGGCATGGTGTGCTGTGGATCCGCAACACACTACGGACGTCTGAATGGGGCCTAACAGTAGTATTACTGGTGGCAGTTAAAAAATGGAACTAAACATGTGCGACCACCTCAGCAAGGCGGACAAAGAGATGAGGAAAATAACAAACAGCAGATGGTGCTATACAGGTACATTTTTAAATTATTATTATGATCAATAAATAGCGCAGTGGCTGTACAACATTATTAATTTCATGCAATTAACAAAAATATTCGGATGCAAGTGCTTCAAGTGAAGATCATGTCTCCCTGTAATTTTTATTTTACTATTTTTTTTTTATAAAATAAGAAATACACAAAGTTTGCGAAATAAATTAAAATAAATCATCCTCGGGAACATATCTTCACTTGACCCAATTTTTTTTCGTGGGACAACCCCTGTGCCTGAAAGCCCCTTTAAGACAAGCTGGCAGAAGATAAGTACTCAGACTTGTCATTTGACACTCTTTATACATAAAAAAAGTAAAAACAATCATATAAATTGCCGATCATAAAAACATAATTTTCGGCCTGCAGGACATAAACTCTAGATTTCGTGAAGACTCTGCGGCCGAGCGGAGCTGTTCGTTATCTCTCCAGCGTAGTGCGGTTAGCAGCAGGGATACTCTGAAATGTCATCTTGTTGTCTGGGGTCATTTTGATTGTCCTGTAAAACGCTGAATACACAATCCCGCTGTTTCTGCACCGCTTGGAAAATCCAAGACCTTCATAATTAAGTTCAAATTAAGCAAATGAACGTTCTCCTAAAACTAAATGGTTTTAATTACACTTTTGTTCTGACTGTCTGTATGTAACTCCAGCGG
Organism: Bufotes viridis; assembly: GCA_033119425.1. Classification (NCBI taxonomy): domain Eukaryota; kingdom Metazoa; phylum Chordata; class Amphibia; order Anura; family Bufonidae; genus Bufotes; species Bufotes viridis. The sequence goes on from CM065596.1 coordinate 141,835,620, forward strand.
CTCTAGCAAAAAAAAAAAATTAAAAAAAAAAAAAATCTTCACAATGGACCAGGGATTTTGCACAATTAAAATTCAGCTGAATCCTTCCCCTCGGTTATAACCCCGCTCCTACAGACGATTGCCCACGTCGTTAGAGAGTTTGACATTCCATAAAAAAAGGGGGGAGGGGGGGAAGATTTATGTTCTTCTTTTTACAACCTCTGGATGCTCTTCAAGAAAAACTCTCAGCGGGCACCCAGGCATTTCTACCAATGTGATCAAATAACTTACCGAATGGATACAGGGAAAAGTATTTTCCTAGTTTACAGCTCTGGTGGAAACGGACCATGGGGACCATTTACATTGGAGGTAACGTTTACTCAGTATGAATGTTTCCCAGACAGCCTTTACCGGCTGAAAAATCACCAGCGGCACAGTCCAAAAGCTGTCAGGACTGAAACGTGTTCCGGCTGCAGGGACCAGTAATGCATTGCTCGCTGCCTTAGGCACTGAACATTTTAGCACTTGGAATCTGCCTACGGAAAAAGCAGCCCATAAAATAGCAATAATAATCAACAGAGTTCAAGACCCGCTCTTCTCCTGGAGACGGACGACACTGGCAGGACATGTGTTCTTGAATCACATTCGCCATTTGTCCGCAGATATTTACGCTCTTTGTTTGGTCCGGAAGGGATCATCACATTCAGGAAGAGTATCTGGAACAGGTGTATGATTCTTTCAGCCATGGCGGTGGAAAAACAGAGTGCCTGGACGCTGTTCTGGATCAGCGGTGACATTGATATAGGGCAGTTAGGGTCCATTCACACGTCCGTGTGTGTTTTGCGGATCCGCAAAACACAGACATCGGCGATGTGCGTTCCGCAATTTGCAGACCGCACATGGCTGGCACTCTCATAGAAAATGTCTTTTCTTGTCCGCAATTGCGGACAAGAATAGGACATGTTCTATTTTTTTCGGGAACGCGATTGTGGACCCGGAAGTGCGGATCTGCAATTGCGGACCTGGCCGGGACATCGTCTGTCCCCATTGAAACGAATGGGTCCGCAATTCCGTTCCGCAAAATGCGGAACAGAATTGCGGACGTGTGAATGGAGCCTTATATAAGATTTTTAAAGGGGTTGTGTGGTCTAATAGCTGACAGCCCCAATGGTGAGAGTTAAAAAAACGAAACAAAAAAAAACAATCACCTGTCCGCAGTTCCCGTGCCTGAACAGAGACTGGCTTGGACCCATGACCGTTGCAGCCAGTCTCTGGCCTCAGCAGTGATGTGCCGTTCTAGTACGTGTCACTGCCGGTGAGTGGCCGCCACAGTTATGGGAGCAAGTCATTTCCAGTCCAGTGGTGGCAGTGCTGGAACGGTGGGGTTGTAGACAGCTGGGTATCGGTTCTGACCATTGAGATTGTGGACTCCTGGACTCTTTTTTAAACAATGCAGATTTAAGGCCTTTTTACTCGGGCCAATGTACAGACAGTTATCGTGAATGAACTGAACGTTCCCAATAATTGCCTGATTGTGAACGGAGGTGATTGATGCGATTGCCTTCCACCTAGAGACCTATTGTTTTCTGGAGGCAAATTCCTGTTTACAGAGGACAAGGCGCTGCCAGCAAACAATAATTTTAGGTGCCGCAAAAAAGATTTAATACCCATTGAATGAGTGTTTGCTTGTTCTTCGGTTATTAGTGGAATGGAGACATGGGGCAATTACTGTGAGCAAGCTTTTGTCCGAACACTCATTCCCGATAATTGGCCGATTCCCGGTCCATGTAAAAAGGCCTTTAAACTAGGCAGGCTATCCTCATGATCAGGGTGGATAAAAATCAATGATTTTTATTTATTTTTTTTTAAATAAAAAAAATCTGATTTTTTTTAATTTAAATCGGATTTTTGAGGAAAATATATTAAAGACATTTACTAAGTTGGCCCTATCGGACAGGTATGCACCCCTAAGAATTAATATATATATATATAAGGTTGGAGGGGATGCTAAAAGCACATGAAAACTAAAAAGTTTTATTCAAAATGCACAATTTCGGAGTAAGTGAGTAAAAGAAATGTCCACTATAGTACAGCCACATGTGCAGTCACAGATCTGCACTTGAGAAAAAGCAGGTCTACGGCACAGCGGACATATGTGGGCTAAAGGCAATCTGTGAATGCCCCTGATACGTCCAGCAGACCAGCGTATGGTGCAGCAAAATGGGAACAGCTGATATATACCTGCTGTCAGCCCCTGTACTATATTAGAAAATGGCAATGTGCCGCAGAGATCGCTGCCAGGCAGATTGGTGATTACTAGCAATCTGCCAATGTGCAGAGAGGGATAGTACTACCTGAGAGTCACCCCTTATACGTGACTGCCACAAAAATGTGCACTAATCCCTATTGATCACACAGCCGACCAATGGAGCCCTGCAGGACCTACATAAGCCTGCCTAACTAGATAACCTATAGATGCCTAGCTCACTAATACAATGGACTCTACGCGTTTCTGCATCTGATTGATGCCTCCTCAGGAGCCCTCTTATTATATGGCATTGGTAAAGGTAAATGTAGGCAATAAATATGCGCTACCCCTCTCATACTCAAATTCCATTAATCCATTCACAATGTTTTATTTTATATTATAAGTTATACCAGCAAGAATTAGTCTTTATGTAGAAAACTGTGGTTTCAATCGAGCCTTACTGACTAGTGATTTAAATCAGTTTGATTTAAATCAAATCCACCCTGCTCAGGAAAGGTCAGCAGTGTCTGATCGGTGGGGGTCCGACACATAGTTTGGTACTTTTAAACACCACTTTTCAGGTACAAGGGAGATGATAAATTTCCCCCTAAGTGTTGTGGTATGCCATCCCTGGTGTTTTCTATGCTTTTCTGCACTGGATAGCCCTGGTCTAGCCCCTATTTTCTCGTGCTTGTGACTGAGCTCTGTAATAGCATCCATAATGCTCCTTATAGGAAGGGGAAACAACTGTGTTTCTAGTTATGCCCTCCCCTGCTTACCACCGGCCCCGCCCCTGCTTATGTATGGTAACTGTACATCTACAGAGGGTGCAATTCTCAATGATCATTTCTTCATGGTGTCATTCCTTTTTTTCTAACGTAATGTTACTGTTCCTAATGCTTTGTTTTTGATGTCTTATACAGATAATGGAGAACTGGCGATATCACAAACCCAAGTTAGCCTCTTACTGGTTAATCAAACTGGATTCTGTGAAGCAGAGAAAGGTTAGTATTACCGATAGGCCATTTACGTGAAAGGGCTCATGCGCACGGCCATTGCCGCTTTTGCAGTCTGCAAATTGCAGATCTGAAAAACACGGATACCGGCCGTGTGCGTTCTGCATTTTGCGGAATGAAACGTCCTGCCTTCTGTAGAACTGTCCTATCCTTGTCCGCAAAACGGCCAAGAATAGGACATGTTTTATTATTTTGCCTTGCTTTGGAAACGACATATGGATGCAGACAACATACGGTGTGCTGTGCGCATCTTTTGCGGTCCGATTGAAGTTGATGGGTCCGCATCTGATCCGCAAAAAATGCAGATCTGATGTGGATAAAAACCATGGTCGTGTGCTGTTTGCTGTATTGGCGCGGAGCAGGATGTTATGCCTCCCTGTCAAAGTTTAGCTATGATTAAAAGACTACTCCCATCATCTTTATGGTCCTCCATGGTGTCTTTGATGGCAGTTACACCCATCATCCCTCAAAGGCAGTGTTCCCAAACCTGTGGTGCTCGACCTGATGCAATCCAATATGCTGTGACATCTTTGTGCTAGGAAGAAATATCTTTGTAATACGGCACATTTTTCGTGGGAGGTATACTGGGGTAGGTTACGGCCCCATATACCATGGGCACAGTATTATGGTTCTGTACAAGCCGGAGCTTGTGTGGGGCTGTAAGTGTGTGTCCACAAGGCCTTGACTGCCCCTTGGATTACGTTTCTGTTCTCCTTTTCGAAATATCCACAACTTAATCACATAGAATGAACCTCCAATTTTCCGCCCTTCCCCGCAGGGCTGTGTGATTTTGGGGATTTATGATAATAACTTTTGTTTCAGACTTCAGTCTCCATCGATTCTTTGTCGGGGGAACCAGTAGAAACATTAAGCACTGCAGTATTCCAGCGGTTAATCTCTCAGGTTTTTTTTTTTTGCTTTTTGCTTTTGCTAGGAGGCTATTTTAAACATGAAGTTGTATGCCAGAGATACAGCTGGCATAACCCCAAGAAGCATTGGAGCGCCTATCAAAAATAAGTGAGGAGTGGAACATATCCAAGCTTGACTCTCAGTGGGTCTCACAAGAGATCCAGAATGCAGCATTATTTTCCAAGCTACTGTCAGATCAGCCGAAACAAGTCTGTCCCCCTCTTACCACCCTGTGCTGAAATGAAGTGTGAACTCTGCTCTTCGATTTTCAACATAAATTCTTTGCGTTACTATCATTTTGGGCGATTCTCCTCCTCGGATGAACGTGTGAATTTACATAGTTAGAAAATCAGCTTTTTAAGTGCAAATACAGCAATTCCAGGGGAATCATAAGTAACCATTGTTTCTGTCTACTTTCTGTCAGTGAATAGAAACCTTCTTGCTTACATCCAGAGGCCGAAAAAGTGTCTAGACTATCATACTTTTCACTGCTGAGCTTTTGCTGCAATTGCACACAGCCTAGACACACCTCAAGACACTGAATGTCCTGGATTATGGATGTATTTTAGCCACACTGACACACTGTAGCAAACAGCAGGACAGTGGAGCGATTTGTGCTGCAGACTGATGTATTTTTTGCACATCAAGGTTTGCAAAGTCAGATGTGAACAGTATTTGGTCCATAAGGGTTTTCAGGCTCCATAACGAAGAACCTTCTAGTCACTGACAGCAAGCAAAGATGTTGAAAATGGTAAGGAATTGAAACACAGAGTATGGGGTTGAACTTTTTATTATACAATGAATAAAGTAGTTTTTCCATTTTATAAAGTGATGGCATATCGTTCGGTATTTATGATCGATGCGGGTTAGACTTCTGGGGCACCAACGAGCCCGAGAATGAAAGGGCCTGCAGCTGGTTTGGTGCTGCACACCCTTCTAAATTTACCCTGCAGAGCAGCGCTCCTAGTCGCTAGCCAGAGAACTACAGCTGGCCCTATTCACTCAAAGGGAATGACGTGCTGCACTAACTCCATGGCCTCTTGTTTCCTAGGGTCTGTGTGGGTCATAATGATGGCATATCCTAGCGATGATCTTTTTTGTTCATATATGATATAATTCTGACTGGATGCAGCCACCACTAGGGGGAGCTAAATGTATACGGATTTAAAATTTGATATTGGACTCAATGAGAGCTTTATAAATCTGTATGCTGATGGCTGCTATATCAGTATCGAGGCCAGTAGAGAAAGCAGATCAGCTCTGGGCCCTATAACGCTTGGGCCCTGCCTCTGGTGTAAGTACGCCAACTGACATTGCCCATTGCTTTCTCAGCTCTGCGGTGGCTGTATTCCACCTGTGATTAGGACGACTACTGTATGTCGACCTCAGTTACAGGAGAAATCCAAAAAAAAAAAAAAAAAGTTATGTTAAAATACCCCCCAAAAGTCTTTTATGAACTTATGGGGGGCAGAAAGTGTAAAATATAGTAAATAAGTAACGACAAAATGAAAAAAAAGTAAAAAAAAAACTGCCACCACTAGCCCTGTTTCAGAAAATAGATAAGTCTCTCTTTACTAGAGTGCAGAATGGGAGTTGTAGTACATCCAGTGGTATCAAAACACAGTTCCAAACAATTCATAATGCAGATTATCCGAAGTAGCGATGTATGGATGTAAGCAAGAATGGAGGTTGTAGTACTCTGCAGAATCTAAGGCTAGTAATATGGTTTTTGCAAACATGTCTGTAATTCCCAGCTGAGGGGTATAGGATTAAGGTATGATTAATGGGGGGCCTGTCTGTTTCCAAGCATGAAGGGTGTCTTAGCAATGTCCCTGTCACTGCAGTAAAGTCTTTATCAGCCTTAAACAGCGAATACCTTACTGACTGAGTCTAATGCTCGACCATGCAGATTGTGGATTCTTTAGAACTCAATGAGGAATCGGGAAATCCTCAACCTAAAACTCTTCTAAAACTCTTGTAAAAACTCCTTTAAAACTACCACCGAATTACAAATCTACTTAAAAAATCACCAGTTTTTTTCTGTTTTACCCTTTTTCTCTGTTTAGATTTTGGACATCGTGAGAACATACGTTCGTTCGGTTCTTCAGCGGATCTGGAAAGTGTCTGACGTAGAGTGCTTACACCTGTACCGGAGTTTTAATCGCGTGTTTAATCGTCTCCTGTGGAGTCACGGCCAAGGACTGTGGAGCTGCTTCTGTGATTCCAGGTACGCCGGGCCGTCTCCCTTCGGGGATGTGTGAGGACAGACAAATGTATGCTGTGTTTACATGCTGAATGTCGGGGGATCATGCATTTTTTAAACACCATCTAAATGGCGCTTTCAGCTGTGTACACAAAGCTCTATTCAATTGTGTTATAAAAATGACGGATGATACGGTTGCTGCATTTGGCTTCATTTCAGAATCGTTTTCTGCACTGATCTAAATGAAAAGTATCTTTTGAAATCGCTGCTGTTCACACGGAAAATCTAATTTCCCCGGTAGTAATATATTGCGGGAACAGCAATACCTGAATGCGACTGCCTGGGAGCACAGAGTTCTCGGAAAGATGAGGTGCAGTGTCACACACGGTGTTGTCAGCCATCTTAACGAGCATTATGCTATAAAGCGTGGAAGGCGTATGCCAGGCGTAGCCATAGGGGATGCCGCACCTGATGCCTGGGTGAATGGGAGGCAAAAACCCCCAGTGATATAGTACTATGAATGGGTCGTGCAGAGGAGTGATGGCATAACTGATAGTATATTCATTGCACATGATGGTTGGGCTCCCAGATACAGACGAGAGCCAATGATTTTAAATGGGTCCTACTATTTAATGCAAGGCTATGTTCACATCTGTGTGAGAAGCACCATTTCGAGCCTTCAACTGGTGTTCTGAAATGAAGTAACCCTGATGGGCTCCATTATAAATCAGTGGCATGAGACACTACAGTGCTGTAGACATAATAGGCTTTGTTCACTCTGGGTTTTGCATAATCTGCTTGCGGTATGCGTTGGAAATGCTCCTAAGATATACGCGAAATCATAAACCCACCATCGTGCCAACAGTGGCCAACATTTTTGGCCTCCATTGGGCTAGTTTACGTCAGTCTCTGCAGTCTTTCCCATACAGTGGAAAATCCTATACCACGCGGTATAGAAGGCTGTAGGCAACAGATACCACTGTATGACTTCACCGTGGTGTCCACTGGAGGCATCATCAGAGGTATCCATTGAGAAGTCCTCCTCCTGTACTGTATAGCTTTCCCATACACTGCAAAAGGTAGTGTGAAAGCTCCCTTACCACGGAGAACTAAACTAGATTCACAGGACATGAGATCAGCAGATCCCAAGGATTTTGGACTATTACTGTCCATTGCAGTCTTTCCGGAAGCACATACTGGACAGATCAATTTTCAGCTTGTTCCTTAAAGCTCTGAACCCGGACATATCTCCTTCTTCCTTCACTCAGCCCCTCTGACATGAGCATCGGAGAATTTCATCCTCCAATGCTCTCCCTTGCTCTGTATCGCGCAGGGCAAGGGCTTTTTTGTTTATAGTTTTGCAGGCTAGAGCAGAACTAAGTCCTGCCGGTAGTGCTGGTGACATCACCGAGCTCACTGCTAGGCGGAAGCCTCTGCCTAGCATTCCCATGGTGAGACCTGGTACGTCACCGGATCTGCTGGAAAAGCCAAGTGAGAGCATTGGAGCATGAAATGCTTTGATGCTTATGTCAGAGGGGCTGATTGGGGGAAGAATGGTTATGTTCGGGTTCAGCTCTGAACCCGGACAACCCCTTTAAGAAAATGGCTCATTTACACAGCCCAGTTGTTGGGCAGATTAAGGCTCACACCTTGTCATAAATTAGGCACGTCTTCAAGCAGTCCGTGCGACTGGAGTGAAAACAGTTCTCTGACTAAACTCATTTTTTTGCTAATGTTTGTGCCTCTTTCCAGACGTAAATGTTGATGAATTTACCTGCGTTGATGGACACAGCCATGAAATGCCACCGTTCTGTCCCTTTCACTCCCCAATGGCGAGGACAACATAAAAATGCAGCGAGAGACAAAATATTTTTGCACGGATGTTAAAAAGTTGCAAAAAAGGGTCTTGCAACTCTTTTATGCCAAACTGGTGTTATTAAATGACCCCTGATGACTCCGTATGAGCAGTAGCCATCACTTGTTCTCATACAGTGGAGGTGATCTCAGCTCCTCACCTCCACTGAGGAGCAGGCAATTATCTGCTCGTCTGCGCAGTGCAACTGCGACCTAAAGTATCTGGCGGTCATATATACCCATACTCACACCATGTACAGTCCTTGTATGGTCAGCCTAAGGGAATCAAATTTAGAAACAGGCGATCACTTATAGATCTACCTTGGAGTATTTGAGCTGTGAAAAGATATGACACCTCCTGGTGCTCTCAGTGGTTGTCAGATAAACAGGTTGTTTGCTTTAGGTCATCTTCCTGAGCCCCATTATGTGGTTGTATCAGACAACCCCTTTAAGATCACATGTCATAAAACGTAGCCAGGGACCCACTGATCCCATGAATAGAACCGTCTGAAGCATTGTTCCCATTTCCGTGTCTGTTGTCCGTGGAAAACGGAAAGTGAAGTATCCGTGTTGGTCCATGTGTCCGTTTTTTGCCCTCCATGTGTTATGCTTATTCCACGTACACTGCTCAGTTGAACATTAAATTCCAGAGCATCTCCTACCAAAGGTCCGTGAACAAGCACTGACAGAACATGGATAGATCTGTGTTGTGTCACTTGTTTTTCACGGACCCGTAGACTTCAATAGACGTGTTTGGCCCGTCTCATGTAGTGCATGTCTCCATGATTTTGTGGGTCAGTGGAAAACCACTGATGTGTGAACAAACACAATAAAAGTCAATGGTTAAGTTTGCTGTCCGTGGGGAACACAATCGGCACACGCCATGATTCTCTGAAGTGTGAACAAGGCCTTAAAGGACTGGTCCAGGATTAGAAAACCATGGCAGCATTCTGTCACAGCACCGCACCTCTCCACAGGTCACATGGGGAATTCCTGCTCTGTGTGATTTACTTGAATGGAGCAGAGATGCAATACCTGATACAAACCATAAACGGGTATAGTGCTGTTTTTGAAAAAAAGCAGCCCTGGATTTCTAATCCTGGACAACTCCTTTAAAATTCTTTAAAGGGAATCTGTCACCAGCAGCCTCTCTATCCATCTGTTTGCATGGACACATCGCTGTGTTTCACCTGAATAAAACACTGTTTTTCTTTTACAAACCATTAGAAAACGTGGTGTGGTGTTTAACAAGCAGGATATGCTTTTCTAATGGTTTGTATAATATGTTTGGAGGTGTATAAACTACAATTTAAATATGCCTGCTTTTCATCTACAGGCTACATTTAGGTGCACCTGGGAGGCTCTGGGCCATGTCGGCCGGTCTCGGGTGGGGCTCACGGGCGCCTCCCACCTCCCATTGCAAGCATGGTTACATGCTGTAGGTCACTGGTGAGCTGTCTGTGAGTCAGGCCTTACGCTCCCGTAATGCCCAACGGCCCCTGGTATCGCCCATACGGCACGGGTAGGTTGGGTGGTAGGGTCTCGGGCTACTTGGGAGGCCTTGCCGTGGTGTCCGAGCTTGGGACATGTCCTCCTAGTAGGATGTGTCGAACGAACCTCTCAATTTTAACATCAGTGTGAGGGTTTAGTATTGCCGCAGAGTGCACCTGCCTTTGCTATGGTTATGTTTTTGACTGTTTTTCTTTTGTTGATCCGAGGCTCCGTTCCTGAGTTAGGCTACTTTTTTCTAATATGCAAATTAGGCTTTTGGTGCAACCAGGGTGTCAATGTTGCTCTTGTTGCACCCAAGCTCCGCTCCTTTCTGAGGACAGACCCAACCATGGCTGCTTTTCAATTTAAGTTGGACTCAGGGGTGGACACAGAAATAAGTGAAGCTCGAGTGCAACAAGAGCAATGATGACTCCCTCAGTGCACCAAAGGCCTTATTCGTATATTAAGAAAAAGTATAATAACTCAGGAACAGAGCCTCGGATCCAAAAAATAAAATCAGCATTTAAATCAGGAGAACCACAGCGATGTGTCTATGCAAGAAGCTGGATAGAGAGGTCGCTGGTGACAGATTCCCTTTAAATTTGTCACTGGGCAGTAATCCGCTCGAAGATGATTAACTGGAGTAGTAAAGGGGACATATCACATCCACTATTATCCCGGATGTGTTTTTCCTCTTTCTTTTATAGGTTGTGTTCTGTGCGATATCATTAATATATTACAATCTGTGATCTGTGGATTAGACATCATTTTTTTTATCCCAAAATCTATGAATGTGGCATTTCTAAATGAAAATCTGCAGTGAATTAAGGTTCCCGATTCCAGATGGACGGGTCTGCAGTTGATATAATGGACCTTTAGTGCAATGCTGACTGTCGCTGCGCGAAAGGCGCATGTTCCCTTTAAGGATTAACCCAAGGGGGGGGGGAGCTTTCGCATGTGCTAATTTGCAGGAATGATAATATATATCCATAGGCTCGGGGCTGACTTTCTCTCAAGCACAGCTGGGTTGACACATGGTTCTCATGATTTCAGTGTTACTCTGTATTTTCGGATGTCGTGTCTCCGCGAATGACGACGAATGTAAACAATTACAGTGAAGTAACGATGTACAGACTCGGCCATTGTGCTTTGCATTATAATAGGAAGGGGCTGAAGGTTTCGGATTTTTTTCTACACGTGTTTGAAACGCGTTACCTTGATGCACTCAGACATTTCTGGACGTACTTGAAGCACTTGATTAATGTCAGAATCCATCAGCGCATGTCCTGAGTCTACCCCGAATTGAAATAATGGATCATAATTGAAAACAAATGTATTTACATGAAGAGGAATACGTTCTCCTCCCGGTATAAAAGCACCTGCCTTAAAGACTATTGCACCACAAGAAAATGCTGAGGGATCCCGGCTGCAAGACCCAGACCACCACAGCTATAGCGGACCGAATTTAGGGGGGAAGATTTAAAGGGGGTGTTGCAAGGGCGGGAAGGGGGCGTGGATAGCCAACCCAGCAAATTTATCTTTTATTTATGCCAGTATTCTGGCACAAATGAAGCCAGAAATCTACAGAAGCTCTGAGCTGTCGTAGATTTCTGTTTAGGCGCACAGACTGCCGGAGGGTGCGCCTAATTTATGACGAAGCCTGCACCTTGTCATAAATTAGGCGCATTCTTCCAGCAGTGCCGATCTTCTTAAATCTCCCGCTTAGGATCCTATAATAATGTCAGTCTGGTTTATTGAAACCCAAGGGTGTGGGTATTACGGGCGTCTGTAAACGTACGTAAATCTGGCCATAAATATGAGATGACTTACAGCCGAACACATGTTCAACCTACAGCTATTCCTCCCGATCCTTCTATACATATGCATGCTCGGCCAGGCCCAGCATGCAGATGTAGTAAATGTGGAGAAAAGGGTGCTGGGCAGCAGCTGATCTCCCTTTGCCTTATCTCCCAGCTTATCTCCTGTCTTGAAATCCAGCATCTCCCTGGACATGTCAGTCAGGCCCCATACACATTGGGGGACATTTATCAAAACTGGTGTAAAGTAGAACTGGCTTAGTTGCCCATAGCAACCAATCAGATTCCACCTTTCATTTCTCAGAGCTCCTTTGGAAAATGAAAGCTGGAATCTGATTGGTTGCTATGGGCAACTAAGACAGTTTTCCTTTACACCAGTTTTGATAAATCTCCCCCATTATGTTTACACACTCCAAGGAGCAGCCAGTTATCGGGAAGGAAGCGGTCCCTCCTGCTCTTTCAGTTGGGGTGATCACCTTCAAAGTATAAGAACGAGCAATCTTTACGTTTGTAGGAATGTTCGTTCCCGATAATATGCCAAACAATGGAGTCATGTAAATCCACCATTGGATGGTTGGCTGAAATTGGTGGACATGGGCAAAAAATATCTATTTTGTATGGCCAGGTTTAATTCTGTCCTCTAAGGGTACTTTCACACTAGCATTTTTCTTTTCCGGCATAGAGTTCCATGGTCGTATGCCGGAAAAAAACTGATCAGTATTATCCCCATGCATTTTGAATGGAGAGAAATCCGTTCAGTATGTATCAGGATGTCTTCAGTTCAGTATGTAAACGTTTTTTTTTAGACAGAAAAAATACCACAGCTGGCTGCGGTATTATCTCCATCTAAAATTCCGGAACACATGACGGCATTAATTCCCATTGACTTGTATCCGTGCCGGATTCGGCATTACAAACACCGCAACGACGGATCCGTCCTTCTTCGCAGACCTTTAAAATCAAGACGGATCTGAAAACGGAGAGACAGATCCGCACTTGCAATGCATTTGTGAAACGAATCCGCATCGGGCTCCGTCTCCAAATGCTTTCAGTTGTCATGCGGTATGACGGGTAGTTCCGGCAACACCGCAAGTGTGAAAGTAGCCTAACTTTTTCTTGTACTGCTCTGCCTTGACATGAACGTAATGAGGATGCCCTTCAACTCAGGACCTCCATCTGTTTGCCATAGTGGCTCTCTCACTAGTGTACTTGACACACCCATGAATCACATTGACTACCATTGATTTGATCCCCCAAAGGCAATGTGTTTCAGGACAATGGCCTCTTTCCATATGCCCTATTAAAGCTGCAAACGCCATCAGTCTCACCCTCAGGTACCCCCTCTACAAGATGGAACGGAGAGACACTTAAATGCAATACATGGTTGGCCATTCATTAAATATTTTTTCATCTGATCCATAGATACCAGTGGTTTCCATGCATTTGTTTGTCCCTGGTACTACAGCTCAGCCACAAACTGCAGCACCAGGCGCAACTGCACGTATCGATCCGCTCAGGAGCGTAGCTAACGGCTCATGGGCCCTGGTGCAAGAGTTCAGCTCGGGACCCCTTTCCCTCAGTGCTTTGTGTGTCTTCCTATACGGCACAAGAGTCTTTGGGCCCCCTTAGGCTCCTTGGCCCGGTAGCGACTGCTACCTCTGCACCCCCTATAGCTACGCCCATGGATCCGCTGCCGTGTCTGGTATTGCTCTGGGAGTGCAGGGTGTTCGAACCCTCAAAGAGGGCACATTGATGGCCATCCCAGGCACAGAAATTACTGTAAACGACTAATAATGACACCTGACAAAATGAAAGTGTAGTCGTAACACAGCAGCCGAAGTAGCACTGCCTGCCTATAGACCCACTATCTTACACTTGGGCACATTGCATAGCTCTGGTGGTCTCCTGTGAAACTCCCAGCATGCATTAATAGAGCTCTTAGGACATGCTGGGAGTTGTCATTTTGCCTCCTTACATTTGTCTTTAGTAAATAAAATTTCAGACCTGGCAATTATTCCACGCGTTTTGTGCCACTTATATGTGGTTATCTTCATGATGCTCATTTAGCTTCTAATGTTGCTTCTTCACCTTCAGCCCTTGTTGAGATTGAAGCAGATCTGGCCATGGGCTGATCACCACAAGTCGTATGTCTTCTGAAAAACTCCCTGCGAACAGCTGTTATTGCCAGGTAAAAGCAGAGGCCTACCGTACATTTCCCTTCAGCAGCCATCACTAAGATGGTTCTCACTGATGTGGTTATGGTGCTTTCCAGCTAAGGTAGGTCCTTGGTCTTGTAGCTTAGACCATTTAGAATATCTGTTCTGATCAGTGCTTGAAATGGGCCACTGAATTGAAGCCCAGAAACACACAGAGGTTAACCTGGAGGTGTACGCCGGTGGCTTAAAGATTGCCATTCATAGGTGACCTCAGGCCTCTGGGTCGCAGTCATGTTTGGAAGCCCGAGGTACAGAAGTGCCCCAGGAGTGGTGACCCTGGGATGCTGAACTCACTGGGGGTGGGAGCTCTCTGAGTGATGGCACATTTGCACTCACTTCACTTTCACACATTTGAGTGCACTGACGTCTATCTTTGCCGGCTTTACAGCCTGGCATGGTGCCGTAACTGGCACACATTCACTTCATTTATTTTTTAGGCTCATTTTACACATTTGTTTTTGTCCCTAGGATTGCGGCTCCCTTACAAGCAACCCCCTTGAGGTCTAGTTCTAGTTCCTCGCCCTCCCTGCAAAACCCAGACCTCGACTTTGGCCAACACCTGGGGTGGAGCCCGAGCATCGATTGGCGCTTCTCCAGCTTCGGCTGAGGAATGGCCACTACTCTCAGACCTTTGCAGGTGCCCTCTGGTCCGAAAGGAGTGGGATCGGATTATGGGGCGCCCTTCTCTTACGTAGAGGGCCTGCGATAGACCTCGACCTAGTGCACGTTTTTGTGTGGCATGCTGCACGATTTTGTTGCACGGGTGTTAAAAGCACGTACCTCGGGCTTAAAAAAAATAAAAATATAGGACAAATGTGGTATTACATGCTGGCCTTTCAGATACATGTGCTGTATCTACTGGGCTAGTGCCACGCTAGGTTTGAATTTCTCACCTTGAGTCCCAAGTAGCCCCCTCTATGATGTTACTATGCCCCAATATGCACAATAGCATACATGTATTGTATAATATACCAGCCTCTTAGTGGGACTGTATAATTCTGTTAGCAAAGTTCAGAAAAAAAAAATTTCCGTACAGAGCAGCAAAACTTTTTGAGAGTGTAATCTACCATTTTGCTATTGTCGGAGAGTCTTGCTATTGCTATGGCGTTTAAACCTCCAGGCAATCTGATTTTTATTTTTTTTCAAAGAAAAAAAACTATTTACTTTAAGCATCTTTCCTCTTGTTTGTGATGCTGGCTGCGTGCTCAGCGCTGGGAACATTTTCCAGCCTCCCCTCTTGGCTGTCATGACATTTTTTCATTAGAGGCGATTGGAAGTTGCCCAGAAAATTACCTTACTTCTATAAGGCTGCATAATATGCAGCTTTTTTATGTGAAATTTTCTTTTCAATGAATCTCTTTGTAAAGTGATTTGGCAAATAGGCGGAAGGCTTTATTTATTTATTTATTTATTTATTTTGGGGGGGGGGGAATATGATAGGATTGGCTTTTTATCAAAAGTTTAAAAAAAAAATATGCAGTGAACTATCTATATTGAGACCTGAAGTCCATTTCCGAAAAGAGATAAGTTCATCTTTTTTGGCTTCGGCGCGAGAGAACAAAAAAATAGCAAAATAACAAAAAGTAATAATAAAAAAATAGAAAAGTCAAATAAAAAAAAATGCCATAACCTTGACTATGGAAATGTATGAATAAATCGCATACAAGAGAGGCTTATTTCAAGTTATCAGCCATTGGAAATGCCGACAGGCGGCTCGGTTAAGGGAGCGAATGTATCCTGACAAAAGTGTCTGACGGAGGGAATAGTTCTATAGTTTAGGTTTCTGATTGGATTATTAAGGGCTCAGAAACACCCTTCAGTCTAATGCTGAGAAATCCAAAGTAGAAGAGACGAATGCCCACAACCTGCCACAGTAATCCGCAGGAGAAATGCCAGTCTCAGTAAAGTACGTTTTCAATAAATGAGCTAATAACCAGGGACCTGGATGAGGCTCACTCTCTGCCACCGCCGCCAGAGTGGAACCTTTACCCACAATGGTCTTTTTTATACATGGCTGTGAAATGAAGCAGCTCCTCGTCATCAGCGCTTCGTGCCACCAGTAAATCCATGTTTTGACTGAGTTTAACATACTGACCTTTTATTTGTCTGGCAGATACGGGTGTTTAATATTCCCCGTGCCAGGCCTGTCTTTATCTCATTGCTGATCGTTGTGCTGAACTCCAACCTCGAATAGTACCATCTGTCTTTTTCTGTTAGGCTGGCTGTCAGCGCGCCAGCCTGCAGCTCCTGTGCCACGGACAAGGTCACATCACAGCAAGCTGCCGAGGCGGTATCTGATCTGCGCTTGGTTATATCTGACACTATTGACAGTGCAGGACCTGGAACGGACCAGAAATGTGTCTGTGCCGAGATACCATGCGCGTATTCAAGCAGGCCCCCCAAATAGTGACTCTCTCTCTCTATATATATATATGTATATATTACGCACTTATATAGCGCTGCTATATTCCTAAGATGGGGCTCACAATCTTAGGTCAGTATGTCTTTGGAGGGTGGGAGGAAACCGGATAAAACCCACGCAAACACGGGAAGAACATACAAACTCCATGCAGATGTTGTCCTTAGTTGGATTCACACCTAGGGCCCCAGCACTGCAAGGCACCAGTGCTAACCACTGAGCCACCGTGCTGTCCAGATATCTATATATATATATACACATAGTAATAGTGCTTAAATCCTAAGACCTGATAGACGCTTAAAGGGGTTGCGTCACTTCAGCAAATAGCATTTATAATGTAGAGAAAGTGAATACACGCCACTTACTAATGTATACTGATTGTCCGTATTGCACCCTTTGCTGGCTGGATTCATTTTTCCATCACATTATACACTGCTTGTTTCCATGGTTACGAGCACCCTGCGATCCATCAGCGGTGGCCGTGATTGCACACTATAAGGAAACAGTGTCAGCCTCTATGGTAGTCGGGACCTTGGGATCTCACGTCGGCTGGTGCTTTTTTCTGTAGTGTGCAAGCACGACCACCGCTGATCGATGTATGGAGACTTACTGGCAATGCTCCTAGGAACCAATATTTCCCGAGGAAGAGAATCATCTCGCCGGTGCCACCTCTTGGAAGTGGCTCCGTATGAGTCAAATCCGACTTTCCAACAAGCCTTCGGATTTGACAAGAGAATATATAGCTAAGCCAGATATCCATCCGTATTGCTTTGCATATATGACGTCATCAAGTATGTCAATGAGGGCAATGCATAGCAATTACATTCTAACTCAGCTTTGGAAATATTTTTTCACACTACCATTGGACCAGGATCACTAGGCCACAGCTTTCCAGACTACTGATATCTCCTCCCTGTCCTGTGTGTGGCCACCCAGTGGTTGTGTTGTGAATTGCAGCCTGTCAAGGGTTTTTGCTAGCATGTTGTGATATTGTATTGAATTGCTTTCATGAGAACCTGTATATAATAAAATTAAATTACTTTAAAGGATTTTCTCGGGGACTACTTTAAAAAAGGGACAGAATAGATCAAATTAGCAATTGTTACTCACCCCACAGATCCCCTTCTGCTGCTGCTCCGGTTCCAGCTGCTCTCCACTTCCTGATCCGGTGCTTAACAAACAGGAAGTAGCTTGTACTGCCCACTCAGCCAATCACTGGCCGCAAGGTTGACCCGCCTCAGCCAGTGATCAAAACCATTTCCTGTGTGTCAAACACGGGACCGGAAAGTGGAGAGCAGCTCAGACCGGAGTAGTATTGGAATGGCAGCGGCGGGGGATCGGTGAGTAATTATTTTTAACCCATTCTACCCCCTTTTTTTAATATCCCCTGAAAAAACCTTTTAACCTTTTAGATAAAAATCCTTTCATCTGACATCGTTTTCTGGATTTCCTATCAGTCATACCCTTGAAGAATGCCACAGTCAGCCCTACGTCCCCATGTCTGAAATGACTGATAACAGAAAGTAATAGATTGCATTCGGAAATAGAGAGAAGCTAGATTTCAGTCTGACTTCTATTTTGCCCGGTATTACGAATGCCTGGTCACCTCTGTCGGCCGGTACAATATTTTTTAGTTCCCAGGCGATGGCGCCTCCGTCTGTGATGATTGCGAGTTCCACAAGACATTTTGCCTTCCAGCGACAATCCCGCTCTGATAGAACCGGCTCAGATCTACCAGGCTGATATATTTTTTTTTTGTTTTATTTTACAAAGTATTTCCTTGGTTTTTGTTGACACACATCAAATAGAAAAGAAGCAAATTGATCCAGGGGGACGCCGGCGCGCACTTCCCTTCAATCAGAGTCATTTCGAGTACATAAATGTTCTTACACAAGTGAGATTTGGGAGCTGGTCAGGCAGTCAAAAGAAAATGGAAATCATTAAGTTTTCATTACATTGGAAACAGGCAGGAGTCGCCAAATTTATTTACTTAAATTTTTTTTCTCTGCTCCTTTACGCTCGTTTGATCAGTGCCCAGCATCAGCCAATTGAATTTTCTCCGGTTACATATTTGTTATTAGTTTTACCGTGATTACGCTTCGCCGTCTTCCGAAGTTTATTTGGAATCAATCTGGATTTTCTCTCGACATATTTCAGAACTGGTAAAAGCTTCTGACAATAGCCCTCCGCGTGATCACTGTCAACATCCACCGCTTGCAGCTCTCCCGACATGTCTGTTTTACTTAATACTTCTATTTCCCATGAAATAACCATTCTAAAGCTTATGACTTTGTATGGTGCCTTTCCTCTGTTATGCCTCCTGGAATTAAAATAGTAACATAGTATATAAGGCCGAAAAAAGACATTTGTTTATCCAGTTCGGCCTGTTATCCTGCAAGTTGATCCAGAGAAAGGCAAAAAAAAACCTGTGAGGTAGAAGCCAATTTTCCTCACTTAAGGGAAAAAAAATTCCTTCCCGACTCCAATCAGGCATCAGAATAACTCCCTGGATCAACGACCCCTCTCTAGTAGCTGTAGCTTGTAATATTATTACACTCCAGAAATACATCCAGTCTCCTCTTGAACTCTTTTAGTGAATTCACCATCACCACCTCCTCGGGCAGAGAGTTCCATAGTCTCTCTGCTCTGACCGTAAAGAATCCTCTTCTATGTTTGTGTAGAAACCTTCTTTCCTCCAGACGCAGAGGATGTCCCCTCGTCACAGTCACAGTCCTGGGAATAAATAGATGATGGGAGTGATCTCTGTACTGACCCCGATATATTTATACATAGTAACTGCATGGATTAATTTAACATCTGGGTGTTACTATTCCTTCTTGTCAAAGGTGTCAGTCCCTACGCTGTCTACACTGTCAGCGCTGACTGGATGCTGTCAGACGGTGTAGGGCGGAGGCCCCCAACTTTTTGTATGTTGTGAGCCACATTCAACTTTCAGTGATGGTCGGGAGAAACAGCCAACAGACATTTTGAATGTGGAGAAACAAAAAAAACACTTGCTAATAAATATTTTAATTTTTAAATTGAACACTAGTATTATACCTGCCAAAATGGCGCTGTTTGGTGGTAAACCTAGGATAGGTCTGCAACAATGTCAATTGCCAGTACATATGGTCATTACTCAGGACTTCCGGATGGCGAGCCACACAGCAGGGGGTCGCGACCACAAGTGGCTCCAGAGCCACTAGTTGGAGACCACTGGTTGAGGGACCACAACCACCCTGCTAACACCCAGTGGTCAATTTATTTATAAACAGCTAGTAGGATTAAGGCCCTGTTAGAAAATTCAGAGATTATACTTGAGGGGGTGAGTGGGGCTTGGACCTTTTGTCTTGCTTTGCTGGACCCAGCATCTCATACCATACATTCTGATTTCTGGCACACCCAACGGCAGGACACTCTATGATCTCCTTTTTCTTTGTGGACCCCTTCTGACAAACTGTCTATAGAATTAAAGGGAACCTAATATTTAAGAAACTTCTCGTATATCACTGTGACATGTGAGAAGTTGTGATCAGTGGGGATCTGGGTGTTGAGACCTCCACCCATTTTTAAAATGAAGGGGAGAAGCCTCTCATCTCTGCTTGTCTCTCTGAGTGAGGTCCATAGACTTCTATACATACATTCTCTCTGAAGAGGGCCCAGTCAATAGAAACTAAGGGCCACAACGTGTAGCTGAGGCCTACTGTCCCTTCATTTCAGCGATCATGAGGGCCCCCCGCACCGGGACCTCCGCTGATTAATCATGTCACTATGATATCTTAGAAGTTTTGTAAAATAATAGATATATGTACCCTTTAAAGAACATTTCCCCCCAAAATAAAAAAAATATTGTACCAAAAATATTAATTCACGAGTTCTTCCCTTGTTTCGGTTTGTTAAATTTTCTTCAGCTGATTATACGTTTTTTTCTGTTTATGGGAAAGCTGGATGACAAACAATAGGACTGCTATTATAGCTCCAACTAGTGCTGTCACTCAGGTTTCTTAGAGCCTTCAAAAAGGGTTGTATATGTTAAAAAAAAATAAAAAATGGCAAGGAAGGTGTTAAAAAAAATAAAACAATTTATACTTACCGGTTCAAACCCTTCCAAGATCCTCGCCACCACTGCAGCCATGATGTCAGCTGACATCCCCTATACCAACCACTGGCCTTGGGGGTACATGGCACAAAACTGACGAAAAAAGTGAAAAAATCGGAGCGGTGTGCTAGCGGGGGTGAGTATAGCGTGTTTTATTATTTTAACACTTTCCCTGCCATTTAGCAATTTTACTTTTGACTCTGACAACCCCTTTTAATGGCAGCTCTGAAGAATAAGATCATGCATCACTGCATGCATGGAAATTAGGAAAAGCTGGGATACAACCGCTGAAACATCAGCTATATTGGTTCTCCCCCAGCTTTCCCAGTCACTGTATCAGCAGCCATATTGGTTCTCCCCCAGCTTTCCCACTCACCAGTCACTGTATCAGCAGCCATATTGGTTCTCCCCCAGCTTTCCCAGTTTATTTGTTTTTCCCCCCAGTTTTATATATATATATATATATATATATATATATATATATATATTGTTTTTTTAGAAAAAACTGCTTTTTCACCCAGCTTTCCTAGGAACAGATACATGAAAAGTCTACACACCCCTGTTAAAATTTCAGGTTTCTGTGCTGTAAAAAAATGAGACAAAGATAAATCATTTCAGAACTTTTTCCACCTTTAATGTGACCTATAAACTGTACCACTCAATTGAAAAACAAACTGAAATATTTTAGGTAGAGGGAAGAAAGAGTGTGCACACCCTTGAACTAATACTTTGTTAAAGCACCTTTTGATTTTATTATAGCACTCAGTCTTTTTGGGTATGAGTCTATTAGCATGGCACATTTTGAATCTTGCAAGATTTGCCCACTCTTTTTTGCAAAAACACTCCAAATCTGTCAGATGGCGAGGGCGTCTCCTGTGCACAGCCCTCTTCAGATCACCCCACAGATTCTCAATCGGATTCAGGTCTGGGCTCTGGCTGGGCCATTCCAATGTTAACCTTCTTCTGGTGAAGCCATTCCTTTGGTGATTTGGATGTATGCTTTGGGTCGTTGTCATGCTGAAAGATGTGTGCTCTCCGCATCCATCACGTCCCCATTCAAAATGAATGGGTCCGCACCCATTCCGCAGATGCGGATGAACATTGCGGCACGTGTGAATGGGGCCTAATTCCCCAGTTATAAGTTCCCACTTATGCAACCACATTATTTTAGTTTTTTTTTTGTTTTCTTCCCTCCACCTAAAAGATTTCAGTTTGTTTTTCAATCGAATGGTACAGTTTATAGGTCACATTAAAGGTGGAAAAAGTTCTGAAATGATTTATCTTTGTCTCATTTTTTTACAGCACAGAAACCTGACATTTTAACAGGGGTGTGTAGACTTTTTATATCCACTGTATATCTAAGAAAAGAGTATTTTTTATTTATTGATGAACAGTTTTTTACTGATTCTCTCCATCTGTCGGCCTTTGGCTTCACGTCTTCAGATCTATTCCAGCCAATCCTACAGAGGTCACATGTCATATTTCCTACCCTTGCATGGCTGAACCTTCTGTTTCGTTTAACGCTCTTTGGCGTCGGAGTACATGAGGTCATTTGTGTTTTCTTTGCCAGCAGCACCTCGTGGGAGACCATATTCAGTAAGAGCACCGAGGTCGTGACACCCGATCAGCTCCAGTGTTGTCATCGGCTGGTCCAGCTCTGCAAAAACTGCCTGCTAGTGGTTTACAAATATGCAACAGATTCACGAGGCTGCGCGGCGGGTGTGAGTCCAGATGGGAGCGACACAAGGTACTGATTATAACCTTAAATATCTCTCCAGTAAATTCTCTGTAATCGAAATACATAACTCCTATGCTGACGAATGGAGGATCTCATCCCTCTGGACGCCGGGAACATATGTTTAAATAATCTTCCAGATATCTGCACCGCGGCCGAGAAACCACTGCCTGGGAAGAGATCGCCGTTTCCTCCCTTAAGTGAAAAACAATCCAAGATGAGCAGTTAGGACGTTTCCTCCCTAATAAACTGCATTATATATATATATTTTTTTTTTTAATTTCAAGCATCAGAGACCCTTCTTGTTCAGAGCAGTAAGTCATACGGCGCTAATAGGAAACAGATATGTATTAAATCTGCATTCCAGAAAGATCTTTTTATCCAACCAGACACAGGGCAAGTTCTGGATCTCCCACTGTAGTTACAAACTGTAGCCACTAGGCGGCAGTGTTACATGCTTTACTGTTGATATATAGCAGGCATGCTCAACCTGTTGCAAAACTCCCAGCATCCCCGAACAGCCTACAGCTATCAGCCTACAGCAGGGCATTGTGGGAGTTGTAGTTTTACAACAGCTGGAGGGCCGCAGGTTGAGCATGCCTGATATATAGAGAGCCCAGCTGCATAACCATGAATTTAGTAGATACCATCCAGTCTGCCTGCGGCCACCACTAGAGGGAGCTTACTGCCTTCTGTGTATTCATTGAGCTGAATAGTAACACAGTATGCAGTGAGCTCCCCCTAGTGGCAGGCAGCTAGAAGTCTATCTTTTTTCTCTTGTATAGACAACTTAAATACAATGCAATGTTTGTGCACACTAAATGAAAAAATAAAATAAAAAATAATATAATGAAGCAAAGAAAAAATAAAAGACCCAGCTTTGTGACTTTTTTTAACGCCCGTGTGACAATATTTTGTCGCATGGTAGTTTTTGTGCCATGCTCACCACTTGGGAGTGGCGGGGGCCGGGACATTGGCCACCGGCAAATTTACTAACACTGGCAAAAAACGACTCCATTCAGGGGCTGGAGTAGTTTTTACTCCTGGTGCACAGACTGCCAGAGGTTTGGCTAATTTTTTATGAGGCCTGCACCTCGTCATAAATGAGGCGCTTCCTCGGGCAGCGCGGAGAATCAAAGGCCGGAGTAGAAAGCCGGTCTTTGATAAGTGACCCTCATTGTGTCTGGTGGTGGACGCTTCTCATCTCTGCTTGTAAAACCTGATTCAGACTGGCGTATTTTCCATCAGCGGGTGCGCAGTGGACTGAACATGGACGTGCACTGTTCTTCTCCATGTCTCACAGAGCACAGACTTGGAGACCATGATCTCCAATGGTTACCAGATCCATGGACCTCACTTTGCGGCACCAGCATGGACGACTTTTAAAACGTCTGTCTGAATCCGGCCTAAGGGAAAGCCTCCGATAATAGTGCTGCATTCAGGAGTTACCTTTCATGCAATTCTCTTGTATACACATTCATAGAGTATCCTCCAGCTATCACCAGAACCAAAGCAAGTGACTCTGATAGGAAATACAGAGGCAGCAGCACTGCGCTGGTCCGATTGGCAGAGTCAGAATTGTCATTTGTCACCATTGCTTTGCAATATGTTATCTGTGGTTTAACATGGGACGGCAGGCGACGCAGGTATTTAAAGGGGTTGTACCATTAGGGCAATTTATGGCCATAAATGTCCGATAGCTTCCGTTTCCCTCCTCTGGGACATGCTCCTATCTCAACAACAGGACCATAGGCCGTGCATGTGCAGTATCTTCTCTATTTGGGACTTCCAAAACTAGCTGAGCCCCATAGCGGTGACTGGAGAGGATGCTGCACATGAGCAGCGTGCCCTGCATTCACGGTGAGGCTCCGCTCTTGAGATAGGAAAAGCTCGGAAAGGTGGGACCCATACTGATCAAGCTTTTATGGTTTATCCCTGTAATGGCTAACCAGCACTCCAGCTATGGTAAAACTATGACAACCAAGATGTACACTTGCCTGGCTGTTGTCAGAACTCTATAGAGATGAGTGGAGCATGCTGGGAGTCATAGTTTCACCGTAGGTTAGCCATCACTGGACTTTATCCTATCAAAATGCCATCAATTTCCAGATGGGACAACCCCTTTAAGGCCCCATTCACACGTCCGCAAGTGTTTTGCGCATCCACGGATCCACAGATCCGCAAAACACGGACATCGGCGATGTGCATTCTGCAATTTGCGGACCGGCACTATATAGAAAATGCCTTTTCTTGTCCGCAATTGCGGACAAGAATAGGACATGTTCTATTTTTTTCGGGAACGCGATTGCGGACCCGGAAGTGCGGATCCGCAATTGCGGACCTGGGATGGACATCGTCTGTCCCCATAGGAAAGAATGGGTCCGCAATTCCGTTCCGCAAAATGCGGAACAGAATTGCGGACGTGTGAATGGAGCCTAAGTTCCATTCCTTTCTACTCAGCCTGGACTGTAAAGTCTCCATCCTGCTAGAATGAAGAGTATGGAACTACAACTCCCAGGATTTCCACCATCCTGTGGATTTGTTTGCACTGTTCCTTAGCATCAATCATTCCTTCTCTCCGCCTCACCTCCCCCTCGTCTGGAGGTTGCGCTCTGTTATTAACCGTCCCCGCCGTTCACGCCGGTTTAGAGTGTCGCAGTCAGCACATACCTGCGTCCCGGTCATTATCCACGCGTGTCATTCCGCCTCTCTTATCTTTACATTATGAGATAAACACCTCATTTCAAAGGAACAGGAAAATGGTCGATTTTGACTGGATCCTTACAAACAAGTGGAGAAACGGCTGGAAAAACATTTCAAAAGTAATTGGAGCCTGTGGCGCGTCAGCCTAAAAGTCAATTGTGTGTGTAATACTCCAATTGAGTGTGAAGTAGTTAGTGCGAGGCCAGCGATTGTGCGCAGATATGAGAATATGCGTATGAAGAATCTAGCGCTTTATGTGTGTTACCTGAGAACTCGCCAGTAATTAGAACCGCCGGGGCGACGTGTCAGTATTAACTGCTTTGATAAAAGCTGTCATGTTGCAGCCTCACTGCAGATGCAGCTGAGCTGAGCTGGTTCTTTAACCATTTCAGCTGCCTAGCTGGGTTGTGCTGTCATGGCATGCTGGGCGTTGTAGTTTGACATTAAGAGGCACACAGCTTACGGACCACTGCAGTATGGCGACATGGTGTCCTATGTAAAACCATAAACAATGATGTTTCACGTGCACCAAATGATCACCTCAGCGCTGCTGCATCTCACATACTTAACTCTGCTATGTCTGTATCTAAGGCCCCTTTCACACGGGCGAGTTTTCCGCGCAGGTGCAATGCGTGATGTGAACGCATAGCATCCGCACTGAATCCTGACCCATTCATTTCAATGGGTCTGTGTACATGAGCGTTTTTTTTCACGCATCACTTGTGCGTTGCGTGAAAATCGCATCATGTTCTATATTCTGCGCAAGTGCGGGTGCGTTGCATTTTTCACTGATGGTTGCTAGGAGATGTTGTTTGTAAACCTTCAGTTTTTTATCACGCGCGTGAAAAACGCATCAAAACGCATTGCACCCGCAAAAAAATGGAACAACTGAATGGCTTTGCATGTGAAATCGCACATTTTTCACTGAACCCATCCGCAACGCATCCGGACCTAATCCGGACACGTTCGTGTGAAAGGGGCCTAAGGGACGGAATTGCGGATCCATTAATTTCAATGGGGACAGACGACGTCCTGCTGGGTCCGCAGTTGCGGATCCGCACTTCCAGGTCCGCAATCGCGTTCCCGAGAAAAATAGAACATGTCCTATACTTGTCCGCAATTGCGGACAAGAAAATGCATTTTCTATGTAGTGCTGGCGATTTGCGGTCCGCAAATTGCGGAACGCACATCGCCGATGTCCGTGTTTTGAAGATCCGCGGATCCGTGGATCCACAAAACACACACGGACGTGTGAATGGACCCTAATATAGGATTTGTTTACTTGTGAAAATGCATCTGATAGTTGAGATGGGAGACTACAGGTAAATCCATGGACAAAGGGAATTAATTCTGCACTTGTGTTTTAGGGTGCATTCACACGACAATAAGTGTTTTGCGGTCTGCAAATTGCGGAACAGCGAAACACAGATACCGTCTGCGGAGCGCATAGGGCCAGCCCTATGATAGTAATGCCTATCGTTTTGGCTGGACAGCGGAACGGAACTACGGATGCAGATAGCACGCGGTGTGCTGTCCACATCTTTTGCGGCCCCGTTGAAATGAATGGGTCCGCACCCGTTCCAAAAATTGATGCGGACCCAGAAGTACGGTCATGTGAATGAGCCCTTATGCAGTTGCTTGAATGACAATCCCCAGCACACATGGTGGACTGAAACTAAGGATAAGGCCTCATGCACACGACCGTTGTTTGATTCCGTGTCCGTTGCTCCGTTTTTCGTGATTTTCTGCGGACCCATTGGTTTTCAATGGGTCCGTGGAAAACTCGGAAAATGCACCGTTTGTCCTCCGCGTCCGTGGTCCGTGATTCCAGTCCGTCAAAAAAATATAACCTGTCCTATTCTTGTCCGTGAAAAACGGTTCACGGACCCATTCAAATCAATGGGACCGTGAAAAAATGCGGATGGCCATCCGTGTGTTATCCGCGTTCCGCGTCCGTTTATTTTGCGGATCCCTTGGCAGGCACTTGGCAAAAATTGTCAGCCTGTCTTTTGGTAAAATCTTTTGGGTCATGTCCACTAAAAAAAACGGAAGCCACACGGAAACACAACGGAAGGCAAAAACGGACACGGATCACTGAACAACGGAACCCCTTTTTGCGGACAGCATAAAAAAACGGTCGTGTGCATGAGGCCTAAATTGCATGGTAGTTATCGAATTTTATTGGGTAAGGAACTGCATTGTCACATTCTGTTGTTAAAATCTCTTCTTGGCCTTTACTTATTCATTAGTTTTTTTTGGAAAAGTTGTGTGACAACCAATATGGCCCCAATAACAGCTCCTTTGGAGGTTGTCACTCAGCTTTACCGTACTCCTGAGGCTAGGTTCACATCATATCACAAAAAAAAAAAAAGGATCCTGTATTTGTGGAAAAAGTCACGTCTCCAGGAATGTGTGACTTTTCTCCACTGAAAACAGACGAAGAAAAGCACACCAGCCTCGGAATGGAGTCGAAATGACTGTTTTTGCGACAAATTCAGACGCAAAAAAAGGCACACATAAATAGGTTGGAAAAAAGTCACAAAAGTCAGAAAACTTCTAAACTGGTATAAAAAAAATCTAAATAGGCGAACTAAGCGCAAATACCTCCAAAACAGGCGCAATTTCAGTAGTAAATGCGACAAAAAAATAAGGACTAAAACAGCATTTCTTACACTAAAAATAGGCACAGATACTATAGTAAATGTGCCCGTAGGGCGTTTCTGCAGTGAAATTGCAGATGGAAAATCGGCAGCGTTCCCAGTAGCACCAAAAATGTAAGGTTCTGTTACATGACGATCTCGGTCGAGTAACAGCTGTCGAGCCCAAGGATCGCCGATCGAGCATAGAAATGAGTGGGGCTGCAGTGCAACCGAGACCAAGACCCAAGAATGGAAAAAATCCAACTCTGCTGGACCTCTGGGGTCACAGTTGAGGCAAACTTGTAAGTCGCACCGCAACCCATTCATTTCCATGCTAGCAGAGCTACACTGCGATCCTTGGGCTCGACAGCTGTCACTCGACCGAGATCGTCATCTAGCAGAACCCTTAAAGGGCGTCTATCAGCAGTTTTGTCCCTATGACACTGGCTGACCTGTTACATGTGCGCTCGGCAGCTGAAGGCATCTGTGTTGGTACCATGTTCATATGTGCCTGCATTGCTGAAAAAATGATGTTTCAATATATGCAAATGAGCATCTAAGAGCAACGGGGGCGTTACCATTACACCTAGAGGCTCCAATCTCTCTGTGTCTGCTGCGACCTCTGCACTGTGATTGACAGGGTCAGGTGTAATGACGTTTACACTGCCTGGACCTGTCCATCAAAGTGCAATGGCAGTTGCAGAGAGAGCGGAGCCTCTAGGTGTAAGGGCAACGCCCCCGTTGCTCCTAGAGGCTCATTTGCATACAGTAAAACATCATGTTTCTCAGCAATGCGGGCATATATGAACATGGGACCAACACAGATGCCTTCAGCTGCCAAGCGCACATGTAACAGGTCAGCCAGTGTCATAGGGACAAAACTGCTGACAGATGCCCTTTAAAAAGCTCTTATTAACAGGATGTGTAAAAAAAAAATTTGTCCGAAATTGACGTGGAGATGGACGTGTGATGTATCATCCGTTACAATCCTCAGGATGAAATTCATGGCAAAACTGCGGCAAAATCCGGCACAAATCTACATGTCACTCTACCCTGACTACCATCTTGGTTGACCGTGCCACCCGGCTTTTCCTGAAACTGACCCAACTACATTTCTTTATTAGATGCTTGATATCCGGAAAAAGCTAGTTGACAACTCCTGTGAGCAGCCATAGCCGCCATGACGGTTGTCACCTAGCTTTCCCTGGAACAGATATAATTTAGGTCTATATATCTGCCTGTCACTGACTGTTCTTTTTGTGGTTTTTGCAGGTACTTACTGCCAGTGGTCCCTCAGTTCAGCATTAAAATGACGTCTTCCAGCGTCGGCTCGTCCAGATTGTCTCGTTCCGGCTTTGTCTTTACCTCTCGACTCACCCAATACTGAAAAACCGGAATGTTCCTTTAGTTTTTTTAGTTTTTTTTTTAAATTTTGTGCCCTGTAAATAATAGCATTATAATTTACGACCTAATTTCATATGGTGCTAAGCACAGCTATCACGCCGCTCCTACGGCGAATTACTGGTCGCGTAGAGCGGATGTTGTAAACCAGCGGGCTGCACGGTGGATTTCGGGTGGTGTGAAAATACAACTCCCAGGGGTCTGCGGGCATGCTGGGAGTTGTAGTCCCGCAACAGCCACAACCGGTTGAAGCTCGCTGTTTATAAGGTCCTCGAATGTCTAGATACCAAGTTAGATTACTAGCCGGGGCCTCTCGCCGTGTAAAACGTAGAATGCTAACTTATTTTGCTCGTACGACGTAAGGAATGACGTGCTATGTATTACTATACTGTATATTGCCTTTCATATAAAGTGCACCCGTCACACACGCATGGAACTGGCGGCCATGTTGTGGGCAGTAGGGCTGCAGGCTGTGTCCGACTGGCTTGCCAGTCACAAAATGGCCGCCGTCACCTCAGTGAAGTGCCAGGTGCACATTACCATGCTAAAATGCTAAAAAGAAAAAGCCTAAAGTAGATAAGTAGCCTAAATCGTAATGACAATATCATTATTACTTCAGTTGCCGGTGAGAAAACTTAATTATCAGCCAATATTACCGTCTAATGTCCGTTTCGGACATTTAATAGGGTTGTAGTGGTTGCCCATAGCAACACATCAGAGCCCTGCTGAAATGAAAGTTGGAATCTGATTGGTTTCTAAGGGGAGATATTTTTTGCAAAGGAAAAGCACAGGAGTTGCCCACGGTAACCAATCAGATTTTAGCTCTCATTTTTCTGAGGCTGTTAAGAGAATGAAAGCAGCGTGCTGATTGGTTGCTTTCAGAAATTGTGGTTGATAATCTCCCATAAGATAGACCTTCCCCATTCATGGCTTCTCAAATCAAAAACAACAAAGGAATTTTTTTTATTTTCAATTTTTATGAATTCTGAACTTTCCTTTTAAGGAGTTGTCCAGCCTTTACTAAGTTATGGCCTATTCTCGTAATAGGTCATCAGTGGCTGATCAGTGGGGGCCTGACTCCTGGCACCCTCCGCTGATCAGCTTATTGGAGAGGCTGCAACACTCCCCCGAGCGCTGCAGCCTCTTCCTAGGCCAGTTCACGTTCATTGGTCACGTGGCCTAGTTGCAGCTCAGTCCCATTCAAGTGAATGGGCCTGGGCTGCAATACCATCCACAGCCACTATACAATGTATGGCGCTGTTCTTAGTAAGCTGCGAGGAGGCCTCAGTGCTCACCAAAGCACCGCAGCCTCTTCAAACAGCTGACTGGCGGTGGTGCCAGGAGTTGCACTCCCACCATTCAAATACTGATGACCCATCCTGAGTACAGGCCATCAATGTCCCGGAAAACCCCTTTAATCCAGAATTTAAGGGACCTGATGGATGGGGAATTTTTAAATGTTCTGAATTTGCAGACGGTTTTACAAATGTTTATAACGCCTACGTAGATTTTACGTAAGATTCCTTTAATCCCGCATCAATGGAGCCTGAAGATGCCAGAATATTAAATATTTTGGATTATCAGACAGTCATAAAAAAGCATTAAAACCTCATATGTAAAGGGGAGAGAACCTAAAATACAATATCACAATGGGGATAACTTTCCAACAGCATAGCAGCAGGTTTTTGGATTAAAAAAGTCACAAATGACTTAAAAAAATTTCATTTTTACACCGAATTTGCCAGAAATGGATGTGGCTTACTTGGAAAGGGTGTGGCCTAAATTTTTTTAGACAGATTTATCTCTCCTCAAGCCAGAAACCCAAGTAGTTTTCATTTGTGACTGATTAAAAGATTAAGACGCCTGATTAAAGGAATTATACTGTACTTTTAAAAACAGGGAACACGTCATTCCGAATTAGGATCAAGTCGGGGACCTGACTCCATTACTTAGGGGTGCCATAATAA
The DNA here is from genome assembly GCA_033119425.1 of Bufotes viridis. Classification (NCBI taxonomy): domain Eukaryota; kingdom Metazoa; phylum Chordata; class Amphibia; order Anura; family Bufonidae; genus Bufotes; species Bufotes viridis. The sequence goes on from CM065596.1 coordinate 141,866,316, forward strand.
TTTAAAATAAGAGGGAGGCAATTGCACCCACTATTCAAAGTGACAGTCACATTTGAGTCTCTCCAGCCATTTATCAAGAGGGATCACATGACATACCTGTCACATGACATACTTCTCAGCAGCCCCGCCTCCTAGGAGCAGGAAATGCTCATAAAGGGCAGGCTTCACTCCTTCTGTTGACCCAAGGGGCGTTTAAGAGGGAGGGGGTCACTTATTTACAAACAAAAATGAAGATTTGATAGGCCATTCTACAGATACCCCATTCGTAAAGGAGCCTGTACTGGTGACAGATACCCTTTAAGGACGTAATTGGATTCTTTAAAAACCTTTGTTATTTTTTTATCTCAGGAAAATCGTTATTGATGTTGAATTATAAAACTGCTAAATCATGTTTTAGAGCTTTTCAGCCACCAGAGGAGAGACCGCCATTTTGTGGTCCAATCCAATACCGTAATACCGAGTGTTGATTTAAAGGGGTTATCCAGTAATATATAATGATGACCTATCCTCAAGATAGGTAATCATTGTCAGATGGGTGGGGGTCCCAGGATGTCCAATCTGATATTGATGACCTATCCTGGGCATAAGTCATCAATATTTATTGCAGGATAACCCCTTTAAGGCGTCACACACATATGAAAGATGGGAGCACAGAGCCTGGCCGCTATACGGATCCGAATTATGGAGCTCTGTTTGCAATTCTATGGTGCCCCGCATTCTACCGCACACTCCTGAAGAAGGGCCACATAATATGGCTGTTTTCATAGCGCCAAGGCTTATCTGGTGGCTTGGCATCTGAGGTCACGCCCATAAGTGTACATTGGATTCCATACATAACCTGTGTGACCCAATATGACTGGTATCGAATCACTCAAAAGGCATCTTACAAGGACGACTCGTGATAACAGTCAACGTGTGGCCTGCACCTTCTACTAGATGTATCCAGTTTCTGTCCATCCATTTATGACTACCGTAATGGGCCCGCGCGCTTTTATTCTTTTTTTTTTTTTCAGACTGTGCCAATTAAGATCTGCCGGAGCAATATCGTCTGGCACGATGAGCCCCCCAGGACCGTTTTACCTTACATGTTTTGTGGTTTTCTTCTGTTCAGTGTGGTCTCTCCTATGTACAGTAGACGAGTTTTACTAATGAGCCCAATGTCTAACTTTCTCATTTGCATTCTGTGTTTGGTTCTCAAGATGTTGTTGAGGAATTTTTAATTGCAAGGCGCCTTCATTGTACTGTAAACATTCCCCATGGTTGTAATGCACACGGGGATGCGAACCGTGACATTTGGGACCTCCTTCATTTGTTCACAGGGTTTCACGTTGAAAATGAATCATTATTTTGTACACAGACCATTATAGGGATGCGGGTGACATATTACACACATATGTTCCACTAGCAGGTAGAAATTAGATGTAGAACCAGAGGAAGGTTTACCAGCAAGTGTAATGTCAATGGGGTTTCCAAGATGCAGCCCACAGAATGATTAAGGTATTTTAATATTATTAAAGGGGTTGTCAAGTTTAGAAAATTTAAGGAAGGGTCCCATGTTCGGGATCTTCTTCTTATGGCCAGAGTGGAGGACCTGCATTATGCTTTGATTTAAAGGCAACCCGTTGATTTGAACAAGACACTGTGTCATTCTTCATTTCCCCTGTGGTGGCGCTGCTGGAAAATTAAATACTAACTGGCAAGTATCCACATAGAAAGCAGCTGATGGCTGGGCGTCCCAGTGGCGGGACAGTTTGTGACCTTTTTATTGTCATAGTGCCCTTCTAACAAGTAAGGATTGTCTATAGAAAGGAACACTTTAAAGGGGTTGTCCAAACAAAGGAAATAGTAGTCATGGCACTCGCCAGCATAAAATTCTTTCGCTATTTCGCCATTTAAAAGCAGAGTAGCCTCACATAAAAAGGTTTAATGAGTCGGACCCCCACCTATCAGATATTGATGACCTATCCTTAAGGACTATGTACACCTTTGGGGGAATTTTTTTCCCATTATTGCATCAAACTCATTTTAGGCTAAAAATCATTTTTTCAGTTGGCCTTTGTTAAACATTTGGAACTCTTTTCTCTGTACAGCCTTGAGATTCTCTAGTAGCAAGCTGTCTGTTTTTACTCTCTTCTGTCAGGCAGCTCAGCTGACGGCTCCTTATCTCTGATCGCTGACCTTCTAAACACTCATTATAGCGCAGTTCTCATCTTACTGATAAGAATGTGGCTTAAGTAAGTGTATATGAACTTTTAGTAATTTAGTGAGAAGGGTTATAATATGACTGGCACAAAGTGAAAGTGAAAGTACGATTCTCACAGCTAGACAATTAACCCTTTGTGACAGAACGGCTGAATATTTTTTAATAAAGACCAATTGAAAAAATTACTTTCAGCCAAAAATGAGTAAGATGCTGTCATATAAAAAATTGCCCCTGAAGGTGTACATAGCCTTTAACCCCTTAAGGACCCATGACATATGGGTACGTCATGGGTCCGATCCCTAAGTATGGCGCCTGCTCCTGCCCGATCGCTGCGGGGTCCGGCTGTTTCCTGTAGCTGACCCCCGTGGCTAATGATCGCGGCCGGCAGCGATGCCGATCGCAATCATTTAACCTCGCAGATGCCGTGGTCAATCCTGACCACGGCATCTGCGCTGCGCTAAACCGAAAGTAAAACTTCGGCAGCTCTCCGGCTCCCTAGTGGTGATCGGGAGAATCGGAGCGCTGTAAGGGATAGCCTCAAGCCTTTCATTCAGCATGAGGCTATCACTTACTATTTCCTATGGAGCCCTTGTTAGCAATAGGGCTTCATAGGAAAGTAGTAAATCTCATAAACTCCAATACAAGTGTATTGGAGTTTATGTTAGAAGCAATCAGATGACTGATTTATATAGGTCCCTATGGGACCTATATAACAGTGTAAAAGAAAAATAAAAGAAATAAAAAATAAAAAAATAAATAAAAAAACCTAAAAATTCAAATCACCCCCTTTCCCCAAAAATTAAAATAAAATAATAATTTTTTAAAAAAATACACATCATGGAGTGTCATAATGTGCGAAAACGCCCGTGGTATAAAAAATATATTCCCCATACGGTAAACAGAAAACGGAAAAGCGCCCAAATGGCGGATTCGCCATTTTTGAACGCTTCATTTCCTCAAAAAAATTAAATAAAAAGTGATCAAAAAGTCCTACACACCCCATAATGGTATCAACTAAAAGTTCAGATCGCCCCGCAAAAATAAGCCCCATACAATGCCATACACTTAATTACAGAAAAGTTATAGGGGTCAAAATATGGCGACAAAAATAAAAAAAATAAAAATTTCCCACTTTTGAATTTTTTCACTATCAAAACGCAAGAAAATCTATACATATTGGGTATCGCCGGATTCGTACTGACCTGTAGAATAAAACTAAATAAGATAGTTTGCCAGTATTCTACTCCCAGAAAACCCCTACCCCAGTAGGGAACTCTGATAACTTTCCTAATAGTTGGATATTTCACTCCTCCCGGACGCGCTCGTACATGAGGCTGTTTTTTTTACCACTATGTGTTTGGATTGTGGGAGGAAACAAATGATACCCCTGGTCAGATTCAGACCCAGGTCCACAGCGCTCGAAGGAAATGGTGCTAACTACTGAACTACCATGTATATCATAGGTTGCCATGGTCTACAGCACATCTGTGCGGTTTACTTCACTGTATGTATATTAATATGTATTGTGGAAGGTTCATTTCAAGAACTGTACTGATCGGTTTGTCCTTGAAGAATTTTTGCCAAAAAAAAGAAGATGCCATTGTAGAATTAGGCTGGACATCCTCAGGACTAACAGATTTTTGTAACCTACGACATAACCACTGTATTCAGTAAACCGTAAAATGATTTTCAACTTCAAAATAAAGAATTAGTGCTACTTACCATCGTCTGGAGTCTCCATTATTTATATCATATAAGGGGAGCTTAGTGCGCCTTGTCTCATTCCAAACAGAGCAGTGGGGGAGGGCTCCTGCCACAGCAAGTTGCCTTACAGGCTTGACCAAATATGATCAGGGCCTAGTCAGATGTGGGGGATCAGTGAGTAGTTAACCTTGTGTGACACACGTAAAAAAAGAGGAAATTGTTGGTAGATATTTTTTTTGTGTGTTTTGGGGGTATTTGCTACAGGATTTTCTATAAGGAGTCAGCAGGATCCTGCACAGATATCAGAGGGCTCCATAGTAAAACTTAGTATGGCCCCCTAGTGATATTTGGAGGTGTTCACTTTTTTTTGTATTTGTAATCATTCAATTAAAAAAAAAAAAACTTTCACCCTCTTTATCTGACTTCTATGTTGGGAAAAGTTGCTATTAGCCACCACTAGGGGGGAGCTCAGTGCATAGGAGACTATACAGATGAATAGGTACTTGCTATTAGCCACCATTAGGGGGAGCTCAGTGCATAGGAAGCTATACAGATGAATAGTTAATTGCTATTAGCCACCATTAGGGGGAGCTCAGTGCATGGGAAGCTATACAGATGAATAGGTACTTGCTATTAGCCACCACTAGGGGGAGCTCAGTGCCTAGGAGGCTATACAGATGAATAGGTACTTGCTATTAGCCACCACTAGGGGGAGCTCAGTGCATAGGAAGCTATACAGATGAATAGGTACTTGCTATTAGCCACCACTAGGGGGAGCTCAGTGCATAGGAAGCTATACAGATGAATAGGTACTTGCTATTAGCCACCATTAGGGGGAGCTCAGTGCATAGGAAGCTATACAGATGAATAGGTACTTGCTATTAGCCACCACTAGGGGGAGCTCAGTGCATAGGAAGCTATACAGATGAATAGGTACTTGCTATTAGCCACCACTAGGGGGAGCTCAGTGCATAGAGACATACAGATGAATAGGTACTTGCTATTAGCCACCACTAGGGGGAGCTTAGTGCCTAGGAAGCTATACAGATGAATAGTTACTTGCTATTAGCCACCATTAGGGGGAGCTCAGTGCATAGGAAGCTATACAGATGAATAGGTACTTGCTATTAGCCACCACTAGGGGGAGCTCAGTGCCTAGGAAGCTATACAGATGAATAGGTACTTGCTATTAGCCACCACTAGGGGGAGCTCAGTGCATAGGAGGCTATACAGATGAATAGTTACTTGCTATTAGCCACCACTAGGGGGAGCTCAGTGCATAGGAAGCTATACAGATGAATAGGTACTTGCTATTAGCCACCACTAGGGGGAGCTCAGTGCCTAGGAAGCTATACAGATGAATAGGTACTTGCTATTAGCCACCACTAGGGGGAGCTCAGTGCATAGGAAGCTATACAGATGAATAGTTACTTGCTATTAGCCACCACTAGGGGGAGCTCAGTGCCTAGGAAGCTATACAGATGAATAGGTACTTGCTATTAGCCACCACTAGGGGGAGCTCAGTGCCTAGGAAGCTATATAGCTACTATTGAACACAGTTGGAGTTGTGAAACTCTCTGTTAACTGAACTTCCCATGGTGGCGGCTGCAAGAAGTACGCAGAAGAGCTTGCCCATTTTTTTTTATTAAGCAGCTTGAATAGTCTAGGGCAGAAATGATGTATGCTGTGAAGTGTGAATTGCACCATTACTTTCATGGGTCCACGTGGCTGTAGTCGGGATAGCACATGGAAGGAAATTACTGCTCTCTCAACTAGGCCTAGGTTAGGTATCCAAAGTCAGACTGTGACCATCTCTCCGTGTATAATTGGCGTGGATGAGGCTTGTTTCCAGAGTGGCTTGATGGGTAGGTCTAGTCGGATTTCATTAGCGGGGCTTTGTCGTTCTTACATTGTTCATCTTCTAAGAATGCAGCCCTATGTAAATCTACGTAAACCAAATGTCAGCTCTAATTTTCAGATGCCCCTTTGGTTTCTATGCACAGGTGCTCTACCGTTCCCTTGCGCTAGTTTTGATGCATTTCCCCTCGTTGTGCCCAACTGTGAACTCACCTCTGCTACATCTGTATCCTTTATTGCTGTTTACAGAAGGAATGTTTACAAGGACCATTAACAGACCGTCCGACAAGCGCTCATATCTTGTTTCGGTGTTCACAAAAAGATGATTAATCTGTCTCGTTGACTTGTTGTGATTGGAGGATCAATCATATGTAGTACGAGACGGCTTATGCCCCCAAGCCATTTCTTTTTCTTTTCTGGGAATTTCAGAGCTCTGAAACAATTTCTTCGGATTTCCAAGACCCCCCTCTGCTGTAATTACAGTGGGGTCACTTTAATTATTTTGTTAAAAAGAAAGCAGGTCTGGTATTTTTACTGATTGGTTGGGACTGTGATGAAAACAAGGAAATTACTGTGTTTGGGATAGCCGGCCATTATCGGAAGGCAGCGCTGCGTCCCGTCTTGAAAATATCTAAAGCCTCAACAAACGAACACAAATATTCACAGAATTTTTCCAACAAAATAAAATGATCCCGAGTTTCACATTTCTTTGGCTTTTAGTTCTGGTGTCTTGAGGGAGTCAATTTGCTATAATGTCATTAACCTGAATATACAGCATAGAACTGAGTAATTGCTCAGGCCTGGGGCTCTACATCTGTATGCCGTGCCTTTGATGACCACATAGAGATGGGAAGTAGAAGACCCAACCCAAAAACTGGTAGACCAAAGCCCAGAGCTGCCCAAATGCCAACCATAGCCAGTTATCCTGAACTAAACTAGGACAGTTGTACCCGTTAATGAGCCCCCGACCTGACAATCGGTGAACTCTCTGACTATTCAGGCTGCATGGAGACAATACTCATGACTAGGGAAGAGCGAAATTGTGTTTTCAAGTTCAGCGTACAAGGTTTGGGTTATCTAAGAATTCCGTTCTGGTTTCCGCTACCACGGACCATAAGTTACCACCGCTACCACGGACCATAAGCGAAATCCATAATGGAATTCTTAGATTACCCGAACCTTGTACACCGAACTTGAAAACACAAGTTCACTCAACACTACACATGACCTCTGATGGCTTTGTGGAATCATAGAAGTACAGTCTATCTATCTATCTATCTATCTATCTATCTATCTATCTATCTATCTATCTATCATCTTTTCCACCACAGCTCCCTTATTTTGGGGAACTCTGGACTGCCATTCTTTTGATCCATGCCGATCAGACACATGTGCTATCCTGTGGAGATGAGTTTCTATCTTGACACAACCACTTTGACACAATTAAATTTTCTAGAGCGCAAAAGGATGGTATAAAGTCAGACTCCCACCAATTAGGTATTTTATCTTGATACAACCCCTTTAAGGTGTCAATGCCAATTTCCTTAGTGGTCCAGGTACTGAAGGGGGTCAATGCTAACATTCTCGGTGTTCTAGGCTAGTGAAGCGGTTAATGTCAGCATCCCTGGTGGGCTGCAGTTCCCTGTACCGCTAAATCAGTGCGGCAGCTCATTGAGTCTCAAAATCGGTGGAGGTCCTAAAGGTTGGATCAAAAAGTGATGGCATATCATGCGATGGGAATACCCCTTTACACTGTATACAAAGGCTTAAAGGGAATATGATTCATAAATACTGATCCGCAGGTAAGTAAACCTAGTATAATAATTGCAATATATTGGGGGTTGTCTTGTAAGCAAGGCATAATGTAGGTCGGTGGTCACAACTTGTGCCTCCTCCATATAGAACAAACAAGGTCTGAACATATCGGAGGCGGTATAAAGAAATACATGCATGACCTATTTTTTTGGAATAAGAAGTATCAATATGGCAAAAGTTGCAACTAGGAAAAGTTTTGGGGCTTGATTACAGAAGCGCGCTGTCTTTGTTCCCTCCGTTGCGTTTTGTATGGAGCACCCACAGAGGGAAGCGATAATGAATTTTAAACAGCTCTGTCGATGATTCATCCCTATGGCGACTCTCAACTCCTGTTTCCATAGCTAAGCAGCTCGGAGCCCTGTTCAGAATGTAATGGAAAAGAGCGGAAAAAAAGAAATACTTCTGTAAATGAAACTTATACAATGCAACACGGCGTACAACAACACTACCTAACATGAGAAAATCAGACATGCAGTACACATACAGTGAATGTCTGGTTATTTTCATACTATGGGGCACATTTATTAAGACTGACGTTTCAGACACTATACCTATACCTGGCGCTGTATGGATCCGCTGGAGTCATGAAGAGATGCCGGCCAAGCGGATCCTCCGCCAGTTCTAAATGAGAGACAGCTTCCTGGCTGTCTTACATTTAGACACGTTTTCTACGCCTAAAACAGGAATAGAAAATGGTAAATGAGACGAGCCTATCCCTTTCCCCGCCACGCCCACTTTTTTAGACCTGGCTTGAGCGGGGATAAATTGCAGATTGCGGCGCAAAGGTCCTAATTTAGGCGTATTTCTGTTTGATAAATGACCCCCCCCCCCCCCATATATAATGGTGGAAGCTCCATTTCTCTGACACAGAGTCCAAATCCCATCCATAAAGGTAATTGATAACATAGTAACCACTAGAGGGAGCTCAGGAGCTTACACAGTATGCAGTAAACTCCTGAGCTCCCTCTAGGGGCCAATGCAGACAACTAGAATATTTCATCATATCACTTGTTGATACAGAGTATTTGGACCTCTGCAACAGAAAAAACTGAGCTACAACCACTATAAAGATTTATTATAAAATGAATTAGCACACACTGACAGTCACTAAAAAGCACCTTGACTTTGAAATTAATTTAGCCATCTGATTTGCAATATCCTTCAGTGGTGAGACAAAATGGAGATGCTTGCTGTACTGGTCTCACTATGTAGCCTGAAGACCGATGTGTTTCTATGGTTACAGACTACAAATAAACCTTTTGTACTGTAGTCTGATTCTGCATCCATTCTCTCTTCTCTTGTTAGAAAAGCATGAAGCATGGGAGAGAGTATGACTGCAGGACCAGACTACACAAGGTTTCTTTTGTAGTCTGTAACCATGGAAACTATAGGTTTGCATTGGAGACGTTGACACAAAACAGTACAGTAGTTTTAATCAAGATTATTTGCAAAATTGATTCATTTTTTAAAACATTTCAAATATATAAAAAATATTGGACTCAAGCGTATGCACCCCCTTTTAAAATAATTCACATATTCTTAGTGCAGGATTTAATTTTGCATTTACTTTTTATATGTCTCATTCTCATATGACATTGCCATATCATTATGTGACATCCTATCATGTAAAATCACCAAGGCAAATACTGGCAAATCTGACAATTTATTTGGGTAATTTCTTATGTTTTCCATGTTTTTTCTGTTCATGTACATCCAGGCTCCGTAGTTATTTTGAACCTAACAAATTCATGTATGATTTCTTTCTCTGCTTGTCCATTGACGGTCGCCTCGCCAGGACTCCTTGACCACTGCCTCCCATGCTGGGAAAACCTAATCACACGTTCACCCTTATATTGATTTTTATGTCATCTTTAGGACGTCACTCCATGGGGGGAGGGCTGCAGATAACGTATGTGACTGCTCTGGGTTATAAATTACACATCATTTCACATCTTGCCTGGACTTCGGACTATGTTTTACCTTCACCGATACATTGTAGCAAACTTTTAAGACAGGGGAGAGATCTGTGCCGCTGGTTCACTTAGCTCACAAGGAATTGGCTGGGCCGGATACTATTGTAACAAATTCTCAGCTTTGAGAAGAGTTAGCGTAGGTTCAGATGGAGTTTGGGCACGGGTTTCAGCATGGATTTGGTGCCGAATCTGTAGGGGTGCACCACCAATGATGGCGGCAAGTCTTAGAGACAAGTGGGGGCAGTGAGAACATCTTTCTATATTCAACTGTATCACAGTATGCCTTAAACAGTAGGGCTGGAGGGGTTGTGCGTCTTTTCAATTTTCGTCTCAGGCAACAGAAAGGCTAGGTGCACCCCTGCAAATTGGTGTTGAAATCACCTCCCATTGTTTTCAATGGGAGACATCACAGATCATGCGGCCAATAGTTTTTTTTTTCAGGCAATTTTCAAGACTGTGACGAGAAGGTACAGGTACGTTCTTGGAGCGGCTGCCCCTCTCAAAGCCGCATCGTTCAATGGAGCTAAACCCATTTCTGATCTGCATGAAGTCCCACGACAGAAACTGCAGCCTAACGGTTTCTGCCATGGGATGCACGGAGGATTTTGTCACAGACCCTTTGGCTACATTAGCAGATAAACACTACAGGTTTTCTTTTTTTCTTTTTGCAGGTGGAAAGTTACACTAGCAGCAAAGTGAATGAGATTTAAATAAATCTCATCCACACGCAACAGAAAATAATCTGCACAGAAATTGACATGAAGTGGGAATTATAAATTCGCAACATGTCAAATGATGTCAATTTGAAATGTAAAACATGCAAATTCAACGGCAAACACGTAACAGATTTTTTTGCTATTGCAAATGAATGTCACCTTAGGTGTGTACAGGCTGTCAGCCTGGGGGAGTGGGAGCGCCCAAGTCATGTGGGTGCTGTTGTGGGCACTGTTAATCTGCCAGTATTTATGGGCTGGTCTGACTGGCATTTTTCAAGGCTGACTATTTGGGGGGCACTTTGGCACTATCTATAAGGCACTCCATCTGGTACTTTTAAGGAGGTCACTTTAGCCATGAACACACTCATTGGTTACCATATGTATTCTGCAGTCCGCCAAAAATGGATCCGCAAAATATTCAGATGATTTCTGTGTACATTCCGTATTTTGCGGAACAGAACAGCTGGCCCCTAATAGAATAGTACTATCCTTGTCCATAATGCGGACAATAATAGGACATGTTCTATTTTTTGCAGAACGGACACGCGGACATACGAAAACGGAATGCACAGTAACTTCTGTTTCTTTTTGCGGACCCATTAAAATGAATAGTTCTGCATACGGTCCTCCAAAAAATTGGAACGGACGCGGAAATCAAATACGTTTGTGTGCATGAGCCCTTATAGAGAGACCTATCCTTCTGTATAATCAGTGGTCGTGGTTCCTTGGATTCAGCTTATGCCTCCAGGCGGAGAAGCTTAATGCTAACCCTCTCTGATATTAACTATAAGGTCTAAAAAGGGGGACGTACCACTGTCAGCTTCAGATCAGATCATCTTCTGCCGGACCTTATGTTGATGGGCTCAGGTTCATGTCATGTCCTGGATCCTCTGGTGGAAAGGTCCACGTCAGGATTTTAGCTCCGACCATTATGGATTTTTCACCCCAATAAATACAAATGTTGTAAATGGTAAGAGAAGACCCCGAGCCATCATCTATCATTGTGCTGCCATCAGATTTATTTCGGAAGGTTTACACGGTGAATAACACATTAAGTACGAATCGAGCCGTGGCGCATTTTAAATGCACAATATAGTTGTTCTCAATTATTATACATGAAGCATTCTGGAGAACAATGTAATTTCATCAGGAAAATATGAACAGAGCTTGGGCATAATGTGATTTTTGTTTCCTTGCCTGTCGTCGCAATCAGCACGGTGTCAATGTATATTTGATATTTAGATGGAAATAATAAGAAAGGATAGAAAAGACACTGGGTAATATTGGTTTGTACCAGTAAAACATCCTGAATATTGTAGAAAATGTCATTAACAACTGACTTTCCCTCCGAGCCGTAGAGTTTAGACATTTATTCAAGCTCCCAAATTTTGTGACAAATAAGGATGATGTGGGTCTACTTGAATAGCCATATATAATGCTGCCCTCTAGTGGACTGTTCCCAGTGAAAAAGAGCTTTTTTTTTTTCTTTAATGGACCTTCTGAGACCTTTATACTGATGACCGGCTGTGCTTGGCATCACAGCTCAGCCCCATTCCCTTCAATGGGGTGAGCTGTGCCTTGAACATGTGACCAATGAACGTGATGTCATATGGGAGAAGATAGCAGCACCAGTGCCTTCACAAAGAGCTGATCGATGAGGGTCCCTGGTGTCGGATCCCCAAAAGAGGATAGGTCATTAGTATAGAAGTCTCAGAAAACCCCTTTAATCAAATCTATTGTTCTTTTTGGTTGTCCTCACTCAAGGTGACCACAGACAATATTTATGGTTAAAATTTCTATGGCTAGCTAACTCAATTCAAGTTTTATATTTTGAAAGGTTTGGGTTTTTCTTAAAAAAAAATGCAGATATTGGATTGTTAAACACTTTTTTTTAGAGATGACTGGCATTGCTTGTGTCCATGTGTTCCATCTTAAATCAAGAAACCATGTTATCAAAGTTGTGCTGGACATAAAGCAATTCCATGCCTAACATTGTCTAAGTCCTCCAAGACCTCTGAAGTCTCCCGTAGTGTCTAGTAACAAGACGTTAACAGCAGAACCTTTAGGTCCTGTAATTTCCATGACCTCCATGGATTGGATGTTAGGCCTCTTTCACACTTGCGTTCTGAAGATCCGTCCCGCCGGATCCGTCAGAACGCAAGTCTCCTGAAAGCATTAGAAGACTGATCAGGATCCTGATCAGTCTTCGAAATGCTTTGAGGTTACTATGGCAGCCAGGACGCTATTAAAGTCCTGGTTGCCATAGTAGTAGTGGGGAGCGGGGGAGCGGTATACTTACAGTCCGTGCGGCTCCCAAGGCGCTCCAGAATGACGTCAGAGCGCCCCATGAGCATGGATCACGTGATCGATGCGATCATGTGATCCATGCGTGTAGGGCGCCCTGACGTCACTCTGGAGCGCCCCAGGAGCCGCACGGATGGTAAGTATACTATTCCCCCGCTCCCCACTACACTTTACCATGGGAACCAGGACTTTAGCTTCCTGGCTGCCATGGTAACCATTGAGAAAAAGCTAAACGTCGGATCTGCCGATGCGCCGAAACGACGTTTAGCTTAAGGCCGGATCCGGATTAATGCCTTTCAATGGGCATTATTTCCGGATCCGGCCTTGCGGCAAGTGTTCAGGATTTTTGGCCGGAGCAAAAAGTGCAGGATGCTGCAGTATTTTCTCCGGCAAAAAAACGTTCTGGTCCTGAACTGAAGACATCCTGATGCATCCTGAACTGATTTCTCTCCATTCAGAATGCATGGGGATGATCCTGATCAGGATTTTTCCAGCATAGAGACCCGACAACGGATCTCTATGCCGGAAAACAAAAACGCCAGTGTGAAAGGACCCTTAATTGACCACAGCCCACAAAATGCTGAATCAGAATGAGATCTGGGGGATTTGAAGGCCAAGTCTACAAGTAGCTTTTCTGTGGGATTAAAAAATATGGTCAAGCCTTTGTTCCCCATTTGTGTCAAGGAGCCTTTGGAGTCCATGACTCTGTTGCTAATTCAGAAGTTGCCCTTCCCTGGACCACTGGAGATGCTCTGACCCAGCACAATTTGGCCCTTGCCAAGTCACTCAAACCCTTATGCTTGCCCATTTTTTCCTGCTTCCAACACATCAACTTCAAGAACTAACTATTCACTTGCGTCCTAATATATCCCACCCCTTGCCAGGTGCTACTGTTACCAGATAATTGTGTTATTCACAGCTGATCAATGTATAGAGGCAGGGACGGACTGGGAACTTAAAGGGGCCCTGGAAAAAATACTAAAAGTGGCCCCGTTTTGTAGTTTGTTCCAAATCTATGGAAGGCAGAGACAAGAATGCCATATTATAGAACATTATACCACCCCAACAGAGCAAAATACAGTAGTGCTTCAAGATACAATGGCCTCAGGATACAATATTTTCAAGATACAATGGTCTTTTCTGACCCATTGTAAGTTGAAACTAGACTCAACATACAATGTCTCAGACTCAGATCCAACCAATCCAGACCACTTCTCTGGTAAAATACTTGTATTAGTTGCTAGTTAGCAGCTATTTCTGTAAGGACTTTTATCTGTTTTATCTGTCTTAGTTATCTGCTTATCTTTCTTAATTTTCTCTTATCTTGGTTGACATTTTGGGACTTTGGAACCGATTGCTCAAGTTACAATGGTTTCAACATACAATGGTCATCCTGGAACCAATTAATATTGTAACTCAAGGGACCACTGTACCAGAGTCCATTATAAAATACTGCCAGCAGCACAAAATACATCCCCAAAAGCTTCCATTGGCCAGCCGTGAGGAGGAACCAGGCAGTTCCTGGGCATCGGCCCACCGGGAAATTTCCCTGTAAGGTCTATGGCCAATCCGCCCCAGTATAGAGGACAGGCAACTACATAGAAAAAATAAAAATCAGCCCCCTTTCAGGTGCTGCTTGACACCTGTACCCTACTATCTGCAGTAAGAGGTTGAATGACCCTGTGGAGGTCACTTCACCTTCTCGCCATCCATTACGTTAAGGAAGCGTTCTTCAGTGGTCCTATGGAAACCATATGGACAGCCTCTACAGTACATACTCCCAGGTTCATGTGATTGAAATCCGCCCATACCTTGAAGCTATGAGCATATAGCTCTAGTAGCCAATAGCTTAACCCCCATGTTAGGGTTGTAGGCACTTTGAATGGTCTCCTATTTTTCACCGCACTTTAATCTAAACACTCGCTTCAAATAATTGCGATTTTGCTCGAAGATCTAGGAGCAATGGTAAAGCAACCAGGCAATTGACACTGACTCATTGGTAGCTAATCACAGAGTACTGGAGTCACTGGATGGGTATCTGAGGCGCTTTGCAGAGCGTAGATTATATGAGCCATTAGCCTGGAAAATGCTGACATGGTTCATTTGTACTTAGTGATGATGAATAGCCTATGACATTAATTTACTGACTTGGTGGCTAGCAGTTGACTTGCAGTTCTGAACATCTGCTGAACTGTACAATGTGTTATTGATTAAGTTCCCATTGTCTGGAAACAGTAAAATTGGATTAGATTGTTTTCAGAGGCTCAGAATTCTCTGCATACAGATCCCACGTTCCCATGTTCATCTCAGCCTCTCGTGTGGAGGTTAAATTGAATATGTAGAGCATTATGGAGTACAAGTCTGAATGATGTCCGAGGAGAATTTATTAAATATTTGTAATGCACCAACATATTCCATGAGGCTGTACATAGAGAGTAGTCACTCACATCAGTCTCTGTCCTCAGTGGGGGTCACAATGTAATTTCAGTATGTCAGACATACTGAGGGTCCAAATTCACACACATATACAAAAGAGAACAATTAAATGGGTACTCCAGCACATACCATGATCCCCCTGATCAAGAGAACAACATCCCCAGGTACAGCGCTGTGCAAACAATAGTGGCTGTGCCTAGTACTGCAGGTCAGCCCAAATTAAACCCACCCATTATCATACGCTAGTGGCCTATCCTAGAGAAAACCACAAGAAACCCCTTTAAACTAAGAGTATGTTTCTTGTAGGAGGAATCCAGATAACCCGGAGAAAACCAAGGCAAAAATTGGGAGATTATGGGAAGATCATTCAAATTTACTTCTGTTCAGGTTGAAACTAGGGCCAGCGAATTAAAATATTGACCTCCCTTCTATTCAGACTCTTATTTTACAGGAACCCATAAAATTCCCACAATTATCACCTGTTCTGAAGGTCCTTAAAACGTACCTGATTTTTCAAAAAAGGTTGCATAATGGCTGTGCTTCTTTGTAGAATAATACCTGTAAATGAATAGGCATTTTGGGAGCTTTCCTAATGTCTTTTTCAGGCTAATTATTCCGCTCTTCAGCCGCACAGCTAGATGCATTTCTCTCACAAGCAGGGAGCATCTCCCTTCTGTGTAATCTGCCAGCACTGTACTGCTGTGACACTTTGCCTTACTTCCCACTATCTTTGTTTTCATCTGTGGAGCTCACAGAAGAGATAAGGAGGGAGAGATCGCACTTACAGACACACAGGATGCTGCTGCGATGTTCATAAGCTGTGTAGAAGCAGTCATAGTCTCAGTTAGCTCTGACACGCCCCCACTTCCTCTCTGCCATCTTCTACGTCTCTGTTAATAGAAATGTATCTTGCCTGACAACAGGCAGTGGACTACAAATTAGGTGGAAGTGATACCCCTAGTGGCCATGACTTTACAGCTTTTGTTCAGGCGGATGCAGGCAGATTCTTTAAATGAATTGATTTAGAAGTTTGCTATTTACATCATTCTCCTCCAAAATAATAAAACTGTGTAAAACTCTTTAAAGTGGTTTTAAGAAGTAAGGTTTCCCACTGTTATGTTCATAAGTCATACTAAGGCATATGGCGGTAGCTGAGGGGCACAACCCCTTTTTGCCTAGGTGGAGATTTATCTTATGCCCATAGTTGCCCCCTGCTGAGTAATCCACTTTACATGAGCTGCTGAAAGGAATAACTACTGCCTCCTATGAATATGACTATGTGAATATGGATTTGAATGACTATAGGAATTATCATGTGTGGCATTCATAGAATAAAAAACATGTAGAAGAATAAATATGAACATTATACATGTCATCCATAATTACAGTTTATATTACATGAGAGTCTGGCTGTGCGAATACATGAATACTGCAATCCTAGTATTCGTCTCTTATTAAACCTGACTCAGCTGGACAGGCCGGGCCCTCGGCTTCTTCCCTGCTGGTTGTAGAGTAGAAGGAGCCCGCACATTTTTTATTATTGGCAGCTAATTTTCTGAAATGGAAGGCAACGGCACATCTAAAGGCGAATAATTGACTCTAGCACCGAGGTTCTGTTATTACAAACAGATGTGAAACTTTCTCCTGCGTCTTTCGTGAGGGATGCACTTTTAGTATTTCCTAGTTCTTCAGCAGTCACAGGCAATAAACTGGATCTGTGCTGTCTCTTGGTGGTAGAAGAAGAGGCCTGCTGCACAGAAAGATTGTTTAAAGTTCAAAAACTTTTGGCCTCATAATAATGCTGCTCTTCTTCACCCTGCCAAGAAAAATCATTACTTGCTTTCTTCAGATTTATAGGGTGAGACCTCCCCCGTGGAGAGGGAGATAGATGACTGTATATCAATAGCTACACATTATTTATATGAAATGGTAGGGGAGGGGCCTGGAGGGTTTCTCCATTTCACTTGCAGGTCACACAGGATGATAGGGACCTGCTGTTGTCCCCAGTGCATGCATGCATTGTTGCCAGGTATCAGGCCAATCAAATGCACAGATTTTTTTTGTGGAATTGCCCTTTAAAGGCCTTTTAGCCAATGAGATGGGATTAAACTGGGAATTTAGGACTTTTCAGCAGCAGGATATAGACAAGCTGCCTATGGTCATCAATGCAGCTGTATTAGATAAGTTTTGGGAAAAAAAAAAAAAAAATTATAATAATACTCTTCTTACCAGAGTAGTAAATCTTTTGGGTAGGTACAGATTTGACTCTGGGCTAAACCAGAAAGTGAAGTCTAAGGGATGATGCATGTATCACCCTTAACTCTTGCGAATCCCCACATTTCTTCTTTGGTGTAGTCTCCGTTAGGAACAGCTGACTAGGAGATGGATAGAACCCCAGTTTGCAGTACCAAATCAGGAGACACATGACTGGTCAAGCAGAAGGTCAGTGCAGGAGGAGTTCTTGTAACACAATGATCAAGCAGAAGGTCAGGGCAGGCAGAATTCTTGCAACACAATTATCAATTAGAAGGTCATGGCAGGCAGCAGACAGGAATCCAAAGTTAGGAATGAGCAGTGGTGTACCTCCAATGGAGGCAGACCACTCAACTATTATGGGGCACAGGAGGAGGGGACCCGTGCTGAACTCCTTTCTCTTCATGATGTAACAGGACTGCATTTTAATGCAACAGTCACTAGGGGAAGGTTAGTGCAAAGGGATTATTTAAGTTTCCAGGGACTAGTAACTGTATAAATTCCTATGTACCAAGCTCCCTCTAATGGTAGCTGCAAGCAGACAGCCGTATAATAGGGAAAAGGGAATACATTGAAAAATATGGTGGTCAAAAGGAGCTCCTTTTATGAAGTACATCTTGCACTTTTTCTGAAATAGAAGTCAGATAAAGTGGTTGAGGTGAAAGGAGACTTTATTATTACTTTTTTTAACACTCTGTTTTAACCCTAGGGAACTGATGGTAAAGGGGATCCCCAAATAGCAGGTCTCGATGACATTGTCATAGGAAGAGGCCCAGTTATCACACTGGAGCACACGGAATAGGCTAACATTTCCTGTTTTCTGCAATCCACTTTTCAGCTTTATTGTGTAGACTGGGACAGAGTCAGCAGCATTATCTCATTGTCATTAGAGGATGGAGATTTAATGACCAATGACAGCTCTATTTGTCCTGCTGGTGCCGTCATCTACAAGGCAAGGTAGCAACAGGTAAGACTCTGCATGCATCTCAAAAATGTCATGCCACTCAGTATTAAATCCGAATAACTAAATTTATTCCAGTCCCATAGAAAACATAACACCCTCTAGTTCACCTGAAGTTGATATGTCAGATCCAGTCATTTTTCTGACCCATAACTCCCATTCATTGCAGCTGCTACAGTGCACACACCCTACTTTATAGATAATGGAGGAAGGCATCCAATATGGCCACCCGCAGGACGCTTTTTAAAAATTAATAATAATTGGCTACATAATTCTTTTTATAAAATATATATTTTTTAACAAAAAGGAACCATAATAGTTATTCTTACATCTAACTGATAAACCTAAAATAAAATCCATACATTCCTTTAAATTAAAATATACCGAAAAATGTCATAAAAATGAAATAAAATCTATTTCGGACTTCCTTTGGAATATATCATGATAATTCTTATGGGTGTCTTTTTTTTCAGTCTTTATCCTGGGGGTGAGAACATTGAATCCTTTATGGTATAGAAACAAATTTATTATATCTCGATGAAAAGCTTAAAGATTTCTTTTCAGAGCTACATTTGATAAGCCATCCCCAAAGGGAAGTCCATTTTTACTTGAAGTCTCCAGTGTCTTTATACGTATAGGAATCTTAACTGTCACTCCATGATGTCATGTTTTTCAAGAGCTTTGTAGAGCTTGAGGAGCCCCGGGATACTAAGCCATTGTGAGAGGCTGCCTTAGAACGAGGTGTGAATGGCTTTAATATAGCCAGTGTTGAGCTGATAGCCTGTGAAGAAAGCTGCCGAGACACATCTATCACACATCTCACATCAAGTCCAGGCTCTGCACATTAGGCTGCCGTTCTTTTTTAAAGGATGAGGAGTTACTAATATTAGAAAAAAAAGGAGATGATATCTTAGGCCAAGAATCCTGTAGACGCCAAAATGTCAATATCATTCCCAGCCGGTGAGAAATGGAAGAGAAGTTTGCTATTGTGAGCATGGCAGGAGTATGAAGAACGACTATATCTTATGATTGGCTTAGACAGGCAGGAAATAAGGACAAATTGGAGAGAACGGCTGCTGGTAGGTGTTGGGGTTCACCAAAATGGTTTCCCCTGTATACGTAAACTAGCTTTCTGGAAGCAGACCACCTCATTGTAGATTGCTGGATCTTGGGGTAGGGCTGAAAGGGGAATGTTCTATGTAACTGATCTCTACTCTAGCTAATAGATGAAGATGACTCCTACTCTCTTAGGCTTGGTTCACATATAAGGTACAGAGCAACAGACTATTAGAGATACCATAGACAGTCACGCCGGATTCCCATTGACTATAATCGGATCCTGTGGCTTTTCGAGATAAATGCCAGCTTTCAGCTGGACAATTACCACTGTCTAGCTGAAAGTCAGCATTTATGCCAGAAAGAAGCCAGATCCCATTTGGATCCCAACATAGTCAAGGGGATCTGCCGGTGAGCATCAGTATCCATCCATGTCGGATACAGTAACTTTGGTAAGCCAGGACAGACTACTGGATTACCTTTACTATAGCCTTATTTATATCCACTCTGGCTAATAAATGAAGAGGACCTCTGCTCTCTTATCTATGTTGGGTTAATATACTCCTTGGAACATACAGATGTATAATCTACAGCACTTTGTACAGTAAAGGTGGCCAAACACATTAGTCCAAAGTTGATCAAAACTGACAATTTCAATCAAAATCTTTGTTCATTGGGTGGCATTTAACAATGAATGAACTTTTTAGCCAACCGATGACAGATCATTGCCCTCTAAAAGGAAGTTAATCAATAGTCGGATGAAAGATCTTTTGTTCAAAGAAAGATTGTTGATGGACAAAGGATGGAACATGTATGGCCAGTCTGAACAACTGTAACAGCCAATATGGACCAAAATGTTTATGGCCTTGTCTGCAAAAGGATCTTTCATCAGACTGCCTGTTCAACTGACATTTAACCATCAACAAAGGTCTATCTAATGTGCATGGCCACCTTTACTTTTTTCTGCTACAATATGTTTTATTAAAGTTTTGACATTTCATACTGAAAAAGAATGAGAGCATTAACATAGTCATTTCCTTCTTTTTATTTATTTATTTTTTACAAAAATAAATCTTGTTCTTGGGGAATTGAAGGAAAGAGGGATAGTATGGAAAAAAGGAAACACGATCTTAACCATAAAATAAAAAGAATGGACATCATATAAAGAGACAGGATGAGTTATGTAGACTCGGATGACGTTCCATATTCTTGATGAGAACAAGAATGTAAAAATGTGAACTTAAGATCTGTCTTGGGTGTAGAGCTACAGTTGAGATCATCTTATATGTTGTTTATATCACTGGAAGGGTATTTCCAACGGGTGCCATTTTGGATGTTCTTGATTGATGACAGCGCTAAACTACAAGAACCAATTTGCATAGAGGACATCAAGACATTATACATCATGTGTTCAATGCAGCTGTGCGAGCCCATGAAGAGCCGCTGCAGAGGATGGGAGTGGTAGTGGACCTGATGAGATGCGTCATAGTTTACTCCCTCAGGCTGATATTCCCTTGGGATCAGTGCAGTGGAAAGGTGGTTTGAAGAATAATGCAACAAGTAAAAGTATAAAAAGTCTCTCTTTACTTAGTGCATAACTTTAATTTGTAGCATAACTTGTGGAACATCCAACAGTACAAAGTGCAATTTCTAGAACCAGATGAGGAGGCGTGGTGGCTGATTATGTGTCAATTAAATGGTGCTTGCAGCACTTGTGGATATAGGTGTCAACTGAGTGATATAGGCATGGACTAGCCTAGAAGTGGTCTAGGCGATGGGTTTCCAATCCATAGTCTCTCACCTGTAGCAGGGTCTGTAAAGCTATGGTTTTGCTGATCACTCTGCTAAGTATGATGAAGCTTTTTGAGAACAATGTTCTTGACTCTGGCAATCTTCCTGGAGTAAGAGTCTCACAGGAGAACTTGTTAAGGTCCCTAGGAGTAGGGTTTCTGAAATGTGATTCCTATCTCCTTTACTATCTCTCAGGAACTCCCCCTCCTGGGAGGAAGTAAGACCAGCCTACTCCTACCAAGTGGGGAGGAACAGTGTTGTTAGCCTTGTTCCTGCCAATCATTGCCTACTGCTGGTGTATGCGGCATAACATTTCCATAAATATAAAACAATTGCAGATACCTGGTGGTATAGGCCAGAAAGGTTTAATGTTGCATACCTAGTGTCTAGTCGCTTACTCACCTCTCCAGGCTTCTTGTAGCAGGAGGACCGAGAATAGAATGGGACATCCTCTTCTTACATAGACTACTGCCTATCATTTCCCCTACTGTTACACAGAGTGCTTTCATGCCCCTGTCTTCCTCTCAGACTACTCCCTTGCCCCCGTATCACACAGACTGCTCCCCATGGCCATTAATTTTATCCAACCAGGCTAATCTCCATGCCCTCCACAGTTGGGCTTTACTACTTTTTTCAGAAGTTAGATCAGATAACATTTAAATCGTACGACCTGTTTGTGCAATAAAACCAAAATGTGCCATTTACTGCACAAACTCTTGGATGGGCCTACATCATGGGCAAACAATGTAACTCATATAAACCATTATTTTCTACAAGCCTACCTTGGAAAATTCAATTTAGAGTCACTGTTTTTTTGTAGTTTTCGGACCTAAAATCTGTAAACACCAGACAGAAGCAGGAGTCAACATCCAGTGTCCACATTGTAAATGTCCCTTCGTGGCAATCGATAATGAACTGTGCTTTCGTGAACATTAATCAGCCTCACATACTATATCCACTTCACAGATTCCAGATTTATTTACAGTTTAATTCTTCTTCAATCCTCTTAATTTCATCCAAGCAGAAAATCAGCGTCTATGTCCTTAAACTCTTCAACTATGAACGGAACTTTATTTCCATATGAAAAATTCATGAGGACAATCAATAGATCGCCAGCTTGTCTGATTTTTAAAGAAAAGTGGAATACAGCTGACTGAATAAAATTTGTTTCAACCTGGGCCTCATTGCAGAAGACATAGGTTTATCTCATAATACAGCTATAGATCGCCTAGGAAGATCTCATTCTAGTGATTAACATAAAACAAGATTCCTGATCTGAATCTGAAGATCTAATAAAAAAAAACAAAATGACCTGACAACCAGTGTTTTGAAAGGTTATTCCGTGCAGACAATTATGGAACATCCATAGGATACATCATAAATGTCCCACATCTAGGACCCGTACCTAAGTGGAGAATAGGTTCCCCTCACCTAGTGAGGTGAATTACAAGCACAGGTTTACTTGGCTGTGTCCATAACATCCAAATGAGTAAATTCAGAGAGCCACAGATGACCAATTATTCTCTGCCCGGGTGCAGCAGCTGGTGTTTGCCTCACTAGGTGTGTTGGTGGACTAATCTTTAAATGTGGATATACCATAAGTATTTGAGCTGGAACCATGAATGGGAACTGAGCTACAGTACCTCGGCTGGGCCACTACACACTAGAAGGAACAGGAGAACTTCCAAGCTCCTACCGCTTGCAGCAGACTCTGTTCAGCAGACTGCTGACCCCCATGGGTCAAGAGACACCAGTGTAAAACACAGAGGGATCAGGCAAAACCATAGCCAGGGACAAATTGAGGTCAGGGCAGGCAGAGTTCCTGCAATGCTAAGTGAGTCTGAGCTCAGGGTCAGTATAAAGATCACACACAGGTCAAGTCAGGCAGTGAAGGGTCAAATCTGAAGTCAGGCAGAAGTCGGTACATAGGAGAATGAACAAGACGAATAGCGCACCTCTGTAGTCATAGAATATATGAACTAATCACTATATTAACTATATAAATGAATATGAGCTACTAAGTAAATATATTTTAAGCAAAATCATTTGTTCCCATCCACCACAGCAAGGTGACCTCTTTTAGATGGGACCTTACTCTATAATGACTGCACTAATTAAAAACAGCCTGGGGAAAAAAAGGTGCACACCCTATGGGCAGTGAGAGGTAGGGCCGGCAGGAAGCAAGCCTCAGCCTGCATGTGGAGGAACAGCGCTATACCGGTGGCCCTGCGCACAGAGAGGGAGCAGAGGAACGCTAGAGAGCATGGGCCACCAGGGAAGTACAGTAGACAACCAGGTCAGTGCCCAAGAGACAGCTGGCAGTGGGCATGGACCGGCAGTGCAACATAGCCCCAGTCCAACACTGGTCCAAATGAAAAGCTACTGTAAGTGAAATGAAATGACTAAAAGTAAGTATGTAATATGAACCATAATGGCAACTCGTGTTATTTATTGCTATCCAAGAAAGGATGAAGGTCCAGCTCTGGTTGATTCTTAGATTTTTTTTTCTTCTGAGATTTATATCTTTATATATTTCATCCGCACAATGCTCCGTTTTGTGTAGGATGCCCTTGTGGTGCATGTGGTCCGCGCCGGCATCCTCCATTGTACGCATTATTTGCTGGGGATGGTCGCTTGCTGCGGTCCACATGCAGTGGGACTGCTCCCCCAATGAGAAACACGCTACAGTGTTTGGGGTCTGAGCAGTTCCCCCATATTGGCCACTATATATCTGTGATCTTGTTCCATATGTATTGAATGTGCCTTCACCTGGCATTTAACATTCTTTTGCACCCGGTAGCCTTCATCACACGGTCTGATATGGGTGTGGCGCACAGTCTTGCTTTATTCACATTGCATTAGTTGTCCTGCTATGCGGTTGTGTGGAAGCTTGGCTGTGAGCTGTATTCCATCACCTTCAGACCGTGTTCACACCATAGTTAGCGTAGCTGTAGGACCCCATGCCATGCTGAGCGACCGTGACGTGGTGCATGAGGGGCTCCGATGTGTTCCTGACAGGAATATATTGGTAAAAGTCTCAGCTTTTAATATCTGCTTGTTTGACTAGCGAGTATAGTCAGTGGCATATCCGTTTGGTGCATTTTTTTTCCATTTTTTATTTTTTTTTCTGTGATTCTTAGATCCCCCTTAGATCTCCCTTCTATTTTTTCTGCTGCCTTCTTCGCTGTTTCTTCCACACTATCTATACAAGTTATAGATCCATTATTTGTGGTCACCAGTTGTGGCAGTTCGATCGTGTCATACGATATCTCCTTTGTGATTCATGATGTGTCCACTCACTTATCATATTTCCATTGTGTGATATACTCAATAGCTTTAGCCCTACATGTGTTGAGTTCCAACTGGCTTTTAAAGGCACTGCACCATTTTCAGGGCAAGCTTGGACTTTAGTTGTGCCATAGTAGAAGACTATCCTGGGGGGTTCAGTTAGTTCTGATCAGATAAACTGAAGATTAGGGGCAAGCAGAGATCTGTAAGTCTGGTCAAAAGTTGAATTCTCATTCTATGCCTGAAGTTAGTGATTATGAGTTTAGAAGAACCCTGATTGGGCTGGAAGGGGCAGGACTTGTTTCTTCTAGAATGCTGATTGACGCCTCAAGTACAATGATGCCTAGTAGTTCATTTTTGATAGGGCCCCTTTAATGGAGCGCTGGACCAGGCTACTTACGTCTTCACCATCTTAATGATCATTTCAAAGTTTGCTCAACTAAGCATTAGCTGTTTCCTTTGTGAAACATTTTACATAATCTATAGCAACATAGAAGACTGTTAATAAAAACTCATCTTGCCGGCATGTGTTTTTACTGCAGGGTTGACAGAATATCCGGATAATGCACAGAAGGTGGTAGATCATTCCATATGCTATGTGCAGTAGGGGACCTGTTATATAAACTTAATATTGAAACCTACATGCAATTTTCCCAATGCATAGTATATTACATTGGATTTAAAGCCGTAAATAAAAGTGTACGAGAAACTGAATAAAAATCAGTCAACTTACCTGTGGTTTCGGAGCAAGTCAATACATTTATATTTTCAGTCTTCACATATCCTCATTTGGGAATAATAAAAGACCTGGAGGCTAAGTCTTAAAGAAAGTACATCCAGTCATCTGAAATGTTTTTGTCTACCAATCGAGTGAAACAATCTTGCTAACTCTGGTTTGGTTGATTTCAATTTTCTCGGAGAGAATAACTCATTCTTAGAAAGACATTGCTTTCCTGCTGTTAATTCAACCAAACACATTAGATCCATGAAGGGCTGTCAGCCTCAGATAACCGCCATGATTGACAGCATCCGATGGACAACAATGAAGCTCAGTGGGAAGGCGAGCAGGACGGTTATTGAAAAGTTCCTTCTTGTATCATCATGAATCGGTATTTTATGTGGATAAAATCATTAGACCCTATATTTATTGGACAATACATCAGGCTCGTCGGAGGGAAGGTGAATTCGCACAGCAGGCTGTGGAGTAAATCTCTGGCGTCTGACCGGTCAATGACAGAGACATCCATTAACTCGTCTACAAAGTGATGGCCTTATCTACCGCTTCCATGAGCTCTACCATTGGGTGATGCCTTACTAAGGAAAATCGAAATGTACAGTAGCTTTACAGTTATGGTGGGTAACCAGTGGTCCATAGGATTCATGGAGACTCAAGAGACTTTCCTAAAGGCTATGTACACCTTTGTTTTGTTTTTTATGATTGCATTTTACTCATTTGGGGCAAACATTTTATTTTTTTAATGTGACATTATTAAAAATGTTCAGCCATTTCTGAGATGCAAGGGTTAAAAATCAGTCTGTTTGCATGCTGTCACTCTCTGTTTTCTTTGAATCCTGTCATCTGAACTCTTATTTCTTATCTCCTGACCTCATAAACACTCATTCATAGCTTAATTCTTATCAAACCTATACTTTGAATCAAACTGATACTTTGTATCCCGTCATCTGACCGCTCATGTACAGCTCTTATCGCTGATCTCCCGAACTTATAAACACTTATTTAAGTTATATTCTT
Source organism: Bufotes viridis (assembly GCA_033119425.1). NCBI lineage: Eukaryota > Metazoa > Chordata > Amphibia > Anura > Bufonidae > Bufotes > Bufotes viridis. The sequence continues at coordinate 141,892,426 of CM065596.1, forward strand.
ATCAGTTTAATAAGAATTGGGACAGAGTAAGTGTTTGTGAGGTCAGGAGTTCAGAGCTAAGAGCTCAGATGACAGGATTCAAAGAAAACAGAATGTTACAGCTTGCAAACAGACAGATTTTTAACCCTTGTATTTCAGAAATGGCGGAACATTGTTAGTAAAGACCAATTAAAAAGAAAATTTTTAGCCCAAAATGAGTAATGAGTAAATTGCAATCATAAAAAAACTTACTCCAAAGGTGTTCATAGTCTTTCGTTCAAGACAAACCACTAACAAAACGAAACATCGGCTGTTAGTTATTCAGTATAAACACTTGGTGAGTATGCACCGGCAAAGCTTTTCTTCCACTGTATGGCATAGCGTAGTGGGCTATGCTATTGCACACAGTGCCATACAGTGAAAAAACAATGGCTTATGGCACACAATGAAGCTGTCTGTCAGAGGTATACTTCAGGAAATACTAAGGTTTTGTGTGTGCTCCTAGGAAGTCTAGGTGCTCCTTCAAATGCAAAAGAGGATTCACACTTTGGGAGGTACAAAAGTAAGACAATTGCTAGCCCATCTTCCCTGGGCTGGAGTTTGGCCACTGCCTGTGACATGCACGCTGCTGCGCTAAGAACAGTGAGGCTTCTCCTGTGCCTTTACCTGTTCTAAATTTGATCTAAGTGCTAAATGTGATCTGGACATCTCTTCATGTTATGCAAGCTTGTGGTTGAATGGCAGAAAATGGAACAATGCTGTTATAATGCTGTTTAGGTTAGTCGGTATTGGCGTTGGAGCTTCCGTCGTATGTTCTGTCAAAAATACCAGTCAAATAGTGCAGCATGCTGCTCTATTTTGTCCTGTAAAATGCCAAACACTGTGATGGAAATCTGACAGATCCCATTATAGTCATGTCAGGGATCTGGATTTTTTTTTATTTTTCTTACTCTGCTCCTACACTGGAGCAGAGCAAAGAAAATAACCAATGTACACGTGAACAGAGCCTACTGGGCCAACTTTTTGTATAATCATTTTTTTTATACAAATTGTCATCTGTCAATGTGCGTATTAAACTTTAGAATCTCTAAGCCTTGTACATATTGAAGCTCATAAAGTATCGTCCAGATATACTGCATACTGGCTCGGGTTTGAGGAGGCCACACACACGTAGCGCTTGGCTCTATGTTGGCCAGATTTCACTGATCTCTGCTGGCCTGTTAACCAGCCATGAAACTTGGAAGTATCCACAGCACATGTAACAAAGCATAAAAGACATCTATTTCTATTGGAACGGATGAGGTAAATTCCATGTTTATGATTTTGGAATAAACTGTAGACTTTTCATGGCTTTCTCCCAAATCAGCTATTTGCAATAGAGATTATGTGTAATTCCATAAGTATTTCCTCGTCAAGAGGACGAAGCAAAGAGAAAAGAAGAGGCTGAATTCTTCATGTGCATCGTATAGTTTTATTTGCTGCAATAGTCACTGTGAAGCTCATGTCCTGAAACTTCTGTAATATTTATGATACTGTTCATCAAAGTCTAAAACTACATACATGTAGTTCTAGGATTCTGCCTTCCTGCATTCAGCCTAGCAGCCACTTGCCTTTCTATCTGGACATCCATCAATTCAGTTCATGTAGCATCAGGAAGGTCTTGGTGCTAGACCACCTTCTGCCTCTACATGATACATAGGCATGTTTCAAAAGTATGGATGTCAAGAAAGGGTGGTCCAACAAGTGAATCATTGGTGTGGGTGAAGGAAGGCCAACTGAATCATTGGTGTGGGTTGAGGAAAGCCTAGCTACATCTCTGAGGATATGCAAACATAGAGGCCTCCAATACGGCTGGTCTGGGACCCAGGAGAAAGATGTACCAAAGGTAGCTCAAGCTAGGCAGATTCTATTTTTTTTTAGGAATTGTGTTTACATTTTCCCCCCTCTTCACCATATATGGAGAAGGAAACAGCAGAGGTTCATGCCACACTAATACCCTACAAGGGATATGAAGAGGCTGGTGGCTTCGTGCCTTGCTAATGGTAGGGTGGCATGTACTGTACTTAACCAGTAGGAAGGGAGAACTTCTTTGTTGCTGTATGGGTCCGACTGTACTTTATATATGTCCTTATTATGTGCTGTAACCCTAAAGAGATTGTCCACTTTCGACTCATTTTGCGAAAATGATGTTCCAACAATAAGCTTGATGACAGAGTGTTCAGCTGTGGTGACCCCCAAAGATCAGCTATATTTGGGATGGATTGGCCATAGACCCTACAGGGAAATTTCCCGGTGGGCTGATGCCAGGGAGGGCCACCCAAGCCTTCCCCATGGCCTCCAGCCAGGTACATAAAGATCTGATTCTCTCATATGTAAGTAGGCCAGCAGCTGCAGGTGCTCTCCTGATTTCAACTGTATTGACATCCTCAGGACAGTGATACAGTTCAATAATGTGGGGCAGGAGGCAGTAGTTTGTGCTGCACTGTAGTATTTGGTTTAGCTGGGGCGGTATATTGCTCTGCACTATAGTATTGCTGGCCCTGCCTAATTATGTTGCCCTGCCTTCTGTCAATTTGGACCTGCCTGTATATGGGGCCACTTTTACCTTTTTTTCTAGGGCCATTTTTAGTTCCTAGTCCACCCCTGGCTATATTATGTGTTTGTGTTTGTGTGAACTATTTCATTCCCCTGTCGCACCCCCACAGGCCAAATGAAGTATTGCACTGTTCCCATGAAAATCAATGGGGTTTCTGTATAACGTATGATTATTCTGGGTCCTTCAGGCTGAGAGACATTTTAGCTAATAGATAAAGATTCTACTATAAACTCAGAATTACCTAACCGAGCCTCGAAAAGTAGGCTTTCTAAGCCAAGACAACCCCTTTAGTACAAAATCCAGTAAGTCTGCCAACAGGTTCTAAGACTTCCTGCAGCTCCTAATATCCCCAGGCTTAAAACTGATCCTGAAAATGTATTCAATATGTTAGCTAATATTTAACGACAGAAGACTTGGGCATTGATCACCTCTTCTTAAGCTGTGTTGGTGGCCCCATTAGCATGACACAAACTACCTCGAAGCCACACACTCATCGGTCCGGGACTCTGTCCTCAAACTCTCAAAGTCTCCTTCTTAACTTTTACATATGTGGCTTATAAATTACCCTCCCGTCTTGTCATTGAATTCTTCCTCTAAAGGAAAACAGATGGTGATTATTTTACAGTCCCGATGCAGTACGGGTTCAAATGGAAAGAAACTGTAATATGGAAAAAAAATAAAAATTCACCGCAAAATTCTGCAAGATATTGAGAGCAGAGAAGGAAGATTTCAAGACGTAACTGAATATCCTATAGATTTTACATCCGGACTAGTCATAAATTATAAATCAAGCGACCTAATCATTTTGCACATTTTGCACATTGCTTCACTTACCTATGTTCGCCTTCTCAGTATAAACTCTGCTCACAATCCTGCAGGTTTAAGGGGGTTGGCCAGTATATAAACGCTAGCTGCACATGCGCGGGTAACAGCACATGCAAGCAGCTAGTAATGAGCTTTATTCAATTATTGGCACTGATGTCCGATAGTTTACTATGAATAATTCATGTTTACATGTTGGTCCCCTGACCTACGTGCCGGTTCTGCACTGGAAACATGGCCGCTCATGGAGGGTTCCATCCATCAGTGGCCTCCATTCACTTATACTGGGGATGGACAGGGGTACTAGCGCATGCGCAGTCCGTCCCAAGTGTAAATGAATGGAGACAGCGGGCCATGTTCCCAGGACGGGGCCGACATGTAAACCTAAATTATTCATAATAATTAAATAATGCTTTTTACTAGCGGCATGCATGTGGTGTTACCAGCACATGTGCAGCTAGTAATAGAAACTGGCCAGCCCCTTTAAATCTCACAGCATTCCCTGCTTGTTCAGAGTCTGGAGAGAGCTTGTTCTGGTCATAGGCTCTGTAGATGGTGTAGTAAATACACTTTAAACTAATTTGTTGCAACTGCACCCAACAGAACACAATTGTGACGGTCCCTCCCGTGACAGATGTCAGGAGATCAAGGAGACTGGCTGAGCGAGGAGGAATCTAACAGCCTCTTTGATTATTCTTGTTTCAGTTGTTATTGTTAATGACCACATCACTTGTTCCAGGTGTAGCTTAGTGTTCATTACTTCTACACTATATAGTCTGACCCCACCCTTCTGACTATGTGGTAAGATAGCTTAATTTGATTTTGGAAGAGCTGGTGTGTTGTCCTCTCTGGTGTTCCTGCTCATCCATCTCTTCAGAAGTTAAGTGTCGTGTTTCTTTGTGTTTTGTTTTTCCCTTCCTTGTTGGTTGTTACTAGGCCTCAGGAAGACGCTTGTTGCTTCATCAGGGAAGGAACGGGTTGTCTCAGCCCAGTCAATATCCATAGGGCTCTTTAGGGTCTCCAGGATACCAGGTTCCAAGGTATGGGCATTCCTACCTTCAAGGGGTGCCCATACGGATAGGAGTCAGGGCCTGGAGTAGGGTTCTTTAGGAGGTGACCGTTTTCCTTTCCCTAGTGTTGAGGCCTAGTGGCTTTTCCCTTCCCTCTCGGTTGTCAGTGTGGTGTTTTCTCCTATACCTTATCCGTGACAACTATGCTGTAAGGGCTCAGTTACTTGTCTGTCTACAGAGCGTTGACGGATTCCAGTAGCAACTGGCATAATTTTTCATTGAGCTCTGGACTACAATAAAGGGTGTAAATCAGATGTGGCATAATAAAAGTATTGTAAAGTATTTATAAGGATACTCCACAACTAAAGATTAAATTAAAATAAAATAGTTTACATTGTAAATTTGACCTTCTTTCCTTTGACATTGGCACCTGACGAGCCTACTTTAGACGTGTGTGCACTTTTAAAGAGCTTGTAAAATTAAGAAAGCCTGTTTGAAATACCCTATTAAATAAGTCTAAGCAGGGGATCCCCTGTTCAAGACCCCTATCTAGTAACTAGAAAATAACGAGGCTAGCTGGAAGACCCAACACGTCCAAGCATTACATGGACAGTCTACAATGAACTGTGTTATCTCTTCATTTCTTTTGTGCTGAGACCCCAGGGAAATATTGCACTTGCTGCCAGATTCCATTTGATTATGGTGGTCCTATCAATGGGTCACCTTATATTAAGCTTATTGTTGGATTGTACTGATGAGCAAATCGATTCATGTGAATCAAATTTGTTCAAAAGTCACCCTCCTTGAGCAGCAACCCACTACCTAAGAACCCCACCCCCAACTCTCTCTTGATTTACAGGGTCAGACATCTTGCTTGACAATTGCACCAAATAGTGGTGCAAGTGCTGAAGCTCTGCTTCTACCACTCGATCAGCTCAGATGCTAACTGTGCATGCGCCAGTACACTGACGGGTGTATGCAGACATGAGTGGTGCATGCACAGCAGAGCAGAGCCTCTGCGCTTGCACTGCTACTTGTCTCAATGGCGCAGGCGTGAGATTGACGAAACCAGGCAAGCTGTCTGGCCCTGTAAATCAAGAGAGAGTTGGGGGTGGGGTTCTTAGGTAGTGGGTTGCTGCTCAAGGAGGGTCTATCAAGAGGGGCATGGAAGTCTCTTGAGCAGTAGTGATGAGCGGCAGGGACAATATTCGAATTTGCGATATTCGTCACATATTCGCGAATTCGAGAATTCGTGAATATGGTCTTGTTTGTGAAAATCGACAATGTAATATGCTCGTAATGCACTCGCAATACAGGCGTGGGTCACTATAGCTACATTTTTCAAGCTGCTAGAAGTTTCCTGAGACTGGAGAAAATGGTTGGCACGGCAGAACATTACAATAGCTTTATATGCAGATAGAATGCTCTGATATATTCACGATTGCGAAAAAATCGGCAATTAATGATGCGAATATTTTGGCGCAACACGTGCAACTTCACAACAGGTCTAACTACATATTAGTGATTGGTGCAGTAAGTATTGTTGCGAACTTGTGACATCACAGCACTATGTCTGCAGCCTGTATGTATGGACAGCAGAACCTATCACACTACCTAACACCCTGCACTGGAACCTGCAGCTACACTATATCACTATCTAACCTACACTGACTATCTCCCACTAACTATCTGTATATATATATATATATATATATATATATATATATATTTATATACTAACTAACTAACTATCTAATGAAATGACACAGGAAAGCAGCTAGCACAGCAATGACGATGCTGTCTCTATCAGATCTGCAAAATACTGCATACAGTGGCTGCTGGGGAGGTTCTTATATAGTAAGGGGTAGGCAACTTTCCTATTGATTGCTAGGGATGTTGCTAAGCTCAGACAAAGACATTGCAGCCTTTTCATTGGCCCACACGCAAGAAGCAGGGAGGGATCATGGGTTCAGATGAAAAATAATCTAGAATTTGTAAAAATTCCGAATAGTTATCACTTTATTCTAAATATTTGCGAATTCTCGAACTGGCGATATTCGCAATTAAAATTTGCGATTCAAATATTCGTGCCCATCACTATAGAGCAGCAGGACTAGCCCATAGCTGCTTGAGGAGGCTGATTTTCGAACAAATTTGATTTGTATGAATGGATCTCTATCCGGGAGCCCTTCTAGTAAAAGGCATTTTCCAAACCAGCACCTAAATCTGAATAATTTTGTAACTGCATGTAGTTAACAATTTAATATAGCCAGTGAGCTATTCAATAAGATGTAACTGTATAGCACCACCTGCTGTTTGTTGTTTTCCTTATTTCTTGTCTACCTTACTGCGGTGGTCGCACGTGCTCAGTTTAAATCTTCAACTGCCACCAGCCAAAAGCTGTCAGCGTTACAGCGAAAGACCTGCAGCAAAAGAGACACTGTCTTTATTGGTCTAACCTCATGTCATCTTATGCATTTATTCCAGGTCCTCCACAATGTGCATGCCTATTTTGTTATACAACTATTATGTTCACATGTAATGTGCCTGGTTCACCAGCAGGTGGCAGCAAACCTGGCAGAGCTGTACGTATATAGAATGGAACCTTCCATTCCATTTTAACCCCTCTGGAGAGAGGTGGGCGAGTCCTACTTCCTGCAGGAAGGGTGAGGTAGAAGTTCCAGTCTAGCTTACCCCCAGCTAGGGGAAAGGTGTACAGGGGCACATCTCTGCTGGACGTGCCCACGCCAGCCAGAGCACCCTAAGCTCTGCTGGCCATGGAGGCCAAAGCTTAAAACCTCAAGAGCCAGGAGGAAAGTTTCCTGGCATAATCTAGAGTCAGACTACAGAGAAGAAATGCAGCATACAGAAAAAAATGAGTTATACAGCCAGCCTGTCAGTACAGCAGAGTCAGAGAGAAACAGATATAGTAGAGTGGAGTTTGCCTGCCAGTTTCATGTTAAAGCCTGCTGGAAGGCAAAGCCAGTAAATCGTTCTGGAGAACGGTTATGCAAAATAAAGCTGCCATTGAACTTCATCTCTGGACTCAAGTTATTCTTTTATCCCTCAATTATTCCCCCTATTTATTGCTTCAGAGCCATAACCTGGGCTCCAGCCGTATCCAGGTAGGAGCACCGTGACACACATAAAGAGACATTTTAGGCCGCACTATACCACTTGGCATTTCCTACACCTGGGACTCACGATATATAGAGGGCCCTAGGGGAAGGTGCCCATTGCAAATCTAATACAGCAATTGGAGCAATGAATGGGGGAATCTCTGGACCCATGTGAGGTACAGGGCTGGTTCTAGCTTTGTTAGAAAGAGATTGTCATGTACGATATGATGTCTGATTATCATTTCTTTACATTAATCATGTCATAGCCCCTTTAAGTTGTCTTTGTTGTCCTGTCTTCACCGAAATGCCACCTCCCTGTAGGAAACATAGACTAGGACCCCCATAATTAATGAGGTGGTTCCAAAATCTGGAGCCCCCAACCAATGTGACTTCTAGATTAATTTGATTGACATGTCATAAGCAGTGTTGAGCGAACCGAACTGTAAACCGGACCCGAACCCAAACTTTGCCGGAAAAGTTTGGGTTCAAGTTCGGTGTTCGGGCATTTAATACAGCTTTTAAGCTGTGAGCACTTAGAAGCCATCACAGCCATGCCTACTAATGGCTGTGATTGGCCGGTTCATCATGTGACCCAGCCTCTATACAAGCTGTAGCACTGCCCATCAGCTCTGAGTGCAGGGACAGCAAGCAGGCAGCTGAAGCGAGGGAGAGTGTTAGGAATCTGGCTATTTGTTTTGTGGTCGACCTAAAATTAGTTGTGGGTGCAATACACCAGCTTTGTACCCCTGACATGGAAATATAATAATAAATCTGGCTTTTAATTCTGTGGGTGACCTATAGTGATTTTTTTTTGGGTGCAATGCACAATCTTTGTACCCCTGACACAGAAATATAATAATTAATCTGGCTGTTAATTCTGTGGGTGACCTATAGTGATTTTTTTGTGGGTGCAACGCACCATTTTTGTACCCCTGACACAAAAATATAACAACATATATCCATTTTTGGTGTGAGATACACGTGCACTTTATACGTAACAGGAAAATTAATATAGTTTATCTGACTGTTAGTTCAGCCGGTGACATATACCCATTTTTGGTGTGAGATACACGTGCAATGCATATGTGACAGGGAAATGAATATAGTTACTCTGTCTGTTAGTTCAGTGGGTGACATATACCCATTTTTGGTGTGAGGTACACCTGCACTGCATACGTGACAGGGAAATTAATATAGTTTATCCGTCTGTTAGTTTGGTGGGTGACATATACCCATTTTTGGTGTGAGATACACGTGCACTTAATACGTGAGCTGGGCACTCACATATATCTGGACTCTGGAGTAAAGTGGCAATTTATTCATACAAATAAAATACAATACATATACACTTCTAAAAAGAAGGAGAATTATACAAAAGCTAGCTCTTGTATGTATTGAAGAATCGGTAATTAATTGAACCTGTTGGTTTGGCCAAACTCTTTAAAAATCCTGTGTGCACATTGCAATAAAAAAATGGATATATCACATAGATAACAACAAGTAAAATTCAAAACCACAGTATTTACAGCCGAACCCAAGTCCGCAGTATTCCAAGCCAAAACAAGCTTGTGACTTTACCCACAGTTTTGACTTATAGTGGATATAACACAAATATAACAACTTGTAAATTGTTGCAAAATGTATCAAGATTCAAAGAGAGTCACAGCAGCCAGATCTAAAGCACAGTCCCTCTGAGTTATACTGAATTACTTACGAACAGTCTTGGTTAAGAGGGGGATTCAGTATGGACCCTGCGGCGTCCTGCGTGCCCTCCGTTCTATCCCTCACTCCTATTTCACTCACGTGAGTCCCGATACGAAGCCTCAGAGGTAAAGGACGTGTTCACTGGTAGTTCTACAATCCTATCTTGCGGTGCGATATCACTGGTATCGAATGTCTCTAGTCTTGGGTGATGATCACTTCTCACAACGGGACTTCCGAGACCTATAATGTCCGTATTAGTCCATATAGCCCGTACTGGCTATTTGCCGTATGCAAGTTGTTCCTCTTTCCAAGGTTTATAATTCACTTAAAAGAAATGTTGTATTCACTTGATGCTGCAGTCTTCTATACTTAGTGGACCTTAATTACAGATATGGAGGATCCAAACCACATTGAGTGGTCCCTTCCTAAGTGGTTAGCAGGGAAATTAATATAGTTAATCTGACTGTTAGTTCGGCCGGTGACATATACCCATTTTTGGTGTAAGATACATGTGCACTGCATATGTGACAGGTAAATTAATATAATTACTCTGTTCAGTGGGTGACATATACCCATTTTTGGTTCTAGATTATAAATTTAAATTTTTTTCTATTCTATGTTATTTTAAGTAATTTCCCTATCCACATTTGTTTGCAGGGCAACTGCCCTTCTCTTACCCCCATTTTGCTTCTTTTTGCAGCCCTCTAGCCCTTACTATGACTATTTTACAGCCATTTTAGTGCACCAAAGTTCAGATCCCCATTGACTTCAATGGGTTTCGGGCTCAAGTTCGGGTCAAGTTTGGGTCCCGAACCTGAACTTTGTCCCGAAGTTTGGCCGAACCCGGCGAACCCGAACATCCACGGGTCCGCTCATCCCAGGTCATAAGCAGAAAACTTTTACCAATGGAAGACAGTCACCTGGCCAGATATGTATGATGGCGGTATACCGGTCTGAGCTACAATATCACCTATTTTTGAGACATAATTCTTATAATAAAAATTTCCGTTTTACGGGCAACCCATCTATTAAATCTATCCTAGCCTTCTGCCTCTATCATTTTTCCTTTAATGCGATAGATATAATCTATTTTAAATTACTGCCACCAGCTAGGCCATTCTTATATGTTCACGAAATATATACACGGCAGATTGCCTGTTTGTACTTAACCAGCCGCTGATCGCAGAGATCTGACAGTCTGTGTGTTCCATTTCTAAGCAAAGAAGGAAATTTCCCCTACAGCGTTCAGTTCTGTATTCAAAGCAAAGAAGCGCAGAGAAAATAGATTTGAAAAAATGTAGTATAAAAAAGTACAATTATCTGTAATGAAAACAAGATAGATAGCTAACTGCAACAAAAAAAAAGAGAAATGTAGGAGAAGATTTTATGGACCACCTGCTTCTCGTGTCTGGGTTGGATTCCTTGCTGTACCTAACACTGTGGACATGACCCTCTGTCCTAAGATTTCATGGGTGAAGTCACATTTAGAGGAGATGTACAGAATTAGGATAATATGGTTGCTTTCTTCCAAAAGTTGTGGGTGGTAATACTGCTTGCAGCAGAGCTGCAATTCCAGACACAACCTCTGACTGGGGTGGCGCTGCTTCTGAATGATAGCAGACATGTTTTTCTAATGCTGTAGAAAAACCTTTAATTTGCAGCCACATCTTGAAGATGAGAACAGAGATACAGACATAACAGGAAGTGGTCTTGGCAACTGGACCGCATAAACCAACTTTTTCTTGCTCAAATTGCACCGAAATTGTATAAACATAAAATAACTCAATAGTAAAAACAAATAAATTACCATTTTGTGTATACTGCTCCTATGAAGACCTATGTATCACTATGTTGACTGCAAACGGACCCTGTGTAGTCCGACCCTGTAGTCAGGGGATTTTCTCTTGCATTTGCCCCTCTTCTATTGTTTGATTGGAGGTGAGGAGCCAAGGGGGTAAGGCATGAGGACGGAGAGTCATGGCGGACACCTACTTAATAGTTGGCTGACTCTGACAAAGTGGTTGGATTCGGATGACTATAATCTAATGTGTCTGGGTCCTGTGCTGTACCCATGCATGGGAATGAATCAGTTACATATTATTTGGAGGGAAGGCGAAAAAAGAGAAGTACAACTACGTGTACTAGCGGTGCCAAATTCTGCCAATAAAAACACATAAAAGGTACTGTAGGATAAATGTCCCAATGAATGACATGAGGTGGTCACATGACAGTATGACAATAGGAGGAAGCTACGTAACTTACTTCACCAGGGAGGGGAGTGCAAGATAAACTCAAGACACTTGAACCCGCCCCTTCCTAGCCGAGGTAGCCTGAAAGATGAAAAAGCTCCTGTATCCAATGGCAATGCCGTGGACTTCAATGGAGGGTTAAAAAGTATTTATTCTATAAAACCTCGATGCGTTTTGGGGAGAAAACAAGTCCCCTTCTTCAGGACAGAGCATAAAGACATTCTCCTGAAGAAGGGGACTTGTTTTCTCCCCAAAACGCGTCTACATTTTATAGAATAAATACTTCTTAACCTTCCATTGAAGTCCACGGCATTGCCATTGGGATACAGAAGCTTTTACATCTTTCAGGCAACCTCGATGAGGAAGGGGCGGGTTCAAGTGTCTTGAGTTTATCTTGCAATCCCCTTCCTGGTGAAGTAAGTTACGTAGCTTCATCCTATTGTCATACTGTCATGTGACCACCTCATGTCATTCATTGGGACATTTATCCTACAGTACTTTTAATGCATTTTTATTGGCAGAATTTGGCACCGCTAGTACACGTAGTTGTACTTCTTCTCTTTTTTCGTCTCCTTCATTTCCATTGCAGTTCACCCTTTCCTTGGTTGAATTGAATTCTATGAGTAGTAGCCTATACTGACCCTTTACTGCATCCATTCCCCTATTCCCTCATTGTTTTCCCAGTCCTAACTACATTTTTTTTTATTTGACATATTATTTGGGGAATATCTTTCAGAAAAAATTTGGTATAAAGTTAGAATTTCTCCTTAAAAAACCTTATGATTTCCGTACAGTCTGAAACTTATCTACGATCGGGAAAGGATCCAAGTGTCAAGATTTGTCAAGGAACTGGACAGCACTGGGAGCAAGTGGCAGGCCTGGTGGTCTAAAAATCTGTCTATGAGTGGGTGGGGAAGGGAAAATAACTGGGAATACAGCTGTGTCCAACATTCCCCCAAGCTAAAATGTCATAAAGTACATATAAACAAATAAAAACAATAGCAATAAATACTGTATGCATGTTTTTTCCCTCTCATATCAATATAAAAAAACAAAAAAACTAGTCTAATCTAAAAATGTGTACCTGCTTGTGTACGGAGGGAGAAGGATGGACTGGCTGAGGGTACTGGCCTGAAATTCTCTTGCATTTTATCTTCATCATCAGCATGAGAGAAAGCAATACACAAAATATACAAAAATAAAAGAGAGTATTTATTTTTATAAATAATGATAATTATTTATATTATAATGGATTGTTATACAGAGGTCCCTCAAGTTACAATATTATATATATATATATATATATACACTCACCTAAAGAATTATTAGAAACACCATACTAATACGGTGTTGGACCCCCTTTTGCCTTCAGAACTGCCTTAATTCTACGTGGCATTGATTCAACAAGGTGCTGATAGCATTCTTTAGAAATGTTGGCCCATATTGATAGGATAGCATCTTGCAGTTGATGGAGATTTGAGGGATGCACATCCAGGGCACGAAGCTCCCGTTCCACCACATCCCAAAGATGCTCTATTGGGTTGAGATCTGGTGACTGTGGGGGCCATTTTAGTACAGTGAACTCATTGCCATGTTCAAGAAACCAATTTGAAATGATTCGAGCTTTGTGACATGGTGCATTGTCCTGCTGGAAGTAGCCATCAGAGGATGGGTACATGGTGGTCATGAAGGGATGGACATGGTCATAAACAATGCTCAGGTAGCCTGTGGCATTTAAACGATGCCCAATTTGCACTAAGGGGCCTAAAGTGTGCCCAGAAAACATCCCCCACACCATTACACCACCACCACCAGCCTGCACAGTGGTAACAAGGCATGATGGATACATGTTCTCATTCTGTTTACGCCGAATTCGGACTCTACCATTGGAATGTCTCAACAGAAATCGAGACTCATCAGACCAGGCAACATTTTTCCAGTCTTTAACAGTCCAATTTTGGTGAGCTCGTGCAAATTGTAGCCTCTTTTTCCTATTTGTAGTGGAGATGAGTGGTACCCGGTGGGGTCTTCTGCTGTTGTAGCCCATCTGCCTCAAGGTTGTGCGTCTTGTGGCTTCACAAATGCTTTGCTGCATACCTCGGTTGTAACGAGTGGTTATTTCAGTCAACGTTGCTCTTCTATCAGCTTGAATCAGTCGGCCCATTCTCCTCTGACCTCTAGCATCCACAAGGCATTTTCGCCCACAGGACTGCCGCATACTGGATGTTTTTCCCTTCTCACACCATTCTTTGTAAACCCTAGAAATGGTTGTGCGTGAAAATCCCAGTAACTGAGCAGATTGTGAAATACTCAGACCGACCCGTCCGGCACCAACAACCATGCCACGCTCAAAATTGCTTAAATCACCTTTCTTTCCCATTCTGACATTCAGTTTGGAGTTCAGGAGATTGTCTTGACCAGGACCACACCGCTAAATGCATTGAAGCAACTGCCATGTGATTGGTTGATAATTGCATTAATGAGAAATAGAACAGGGGTTCCTAATAATTCTTAAGGTGAGTGTGTATATATATATATATATATATATATTATATATATTTTGGCTCACAGTGATTGTGAGCCAAAACCAGGATTGGAGACTCCACAGACATAAGGTATAAGGGAAAGATCTGCACCTGTTCTGTGTTTTTAGGCCGCACTTGGTTTCGGCTCAAAATCACTGATGAAAATAACTGACTGAACACTGACTGTGCGAATGAGACATTATCCTTGGTCTTCAATATTCTTCTCCTAGAAAACCCTTTTAATTGGTTCAGGGACGACCACTCAATATGGAAAAAGAGACTTTTAAGGACTGAAGAGGTATAGAAGAACGGCAAAAAACTGGTGGCATATAAAATCAATTCTAATATATGGAATATGGATATTTTAATACAAATTAAAAATTACAAATTATATTTTAATTGTATTGTAAATTGCAAATAATGATGACATTAATAACAAAATAATAATACACATTACATAAATAAAACCAAACAATATGAATACTACACACGAGCAGTGAATGTATCTGTGAATGTTATTTGCCAGGACAGTCCTGTGATTTCCTCTCCTCTCCACCCGCCGTATTGAACGTCCGCTCATCCTTTGCGGTGATATATTTTCCGTGACGTCTTGCTGGTCATTTGAATTGTAAACACAAAAGCCTTCATATTTTATTATGTATCTCCTAGAACTGATGCCGGCTGTTTTTCATTCCTTCTCTATGGTTGGAATGCTGCTGCATTTCATATCGTAATTTACTTATCAGGAGCAGAAAAACAAAGAACGCCATTAAATAAAACCGCAATATAGGTTGTGGCTGGTAACATATAGCAGTCGACGAGGGGTGCGCAAGAGAGAGCTTTAACATTCAGCGCAAGGCAATATTTCATAGGATGTGTCAGGGCAGAATGTATTTACATTTTCCTTGAAATATTCATAATCTTGTACATATCTATGCGGCTTTACATCAAATTCTCTGCTCTGTATACGGCGCGGGGCGACTCGAGAGACCTGGAAGGAAGGAAGAATCTTATCAGCTGGAAAGATGAAGGAGCTCAGTAAATCATGTAGAACAATCTATGTGATACAGGTCATGTAATTGGGAGTATCAGTGCAATCGCGCTGGGTTGGCTAGGATATGCTCAGAATAGGCGACGGTTCATCAAGATGGGAGGTCTACGATTACCTGGTCAATGTTTGGAATATACAGAGGAGAGAGGATCTCAAAGTAAAGATGAAAATAGGGCGCCTTGATGGTACTTGTTAAATTTACCCTCCCTACCCCCCTCATCTTTGTATAGCATGGTCCAGTGCTGGTTCCTCCTGCTGTTCTAAGGGTGGCGTGACCCTTTATGTTCTATCTAGATGAATGACGGGCTTTATAAATCATTTCCTAAGGGCTCGTGCACACGACCATTGTTCTGGTCCACATCCGTTCTGTGGCCCCGACAAAAAAATAGAACATGTCCTATTCTGCTCCGTATGGCAGACAAGAATAGGAGGACATTTCTGCAGGAGTAAAGAAAAAAAAGGCGGCCTACAATCGGCAGGTATCCGAGGACTCCTAAGAATAGAAAGAGCAGGGATTTAAATAAATAAAATACAAGTTAGGGGTCATGCACACAAATGTGTGCCGGCTGTGCCTGTATCACGGACGCAGGCCCGTTCACTTGATATGAAGCATTTCAGTCCGTGCCTCCACACCACGAAAAAATAGAACATGCTCTATTTTTTTGCGGTGCAGACGGATCAAGTTAAAAGGGTCTGCATCCGTCAGCCACATTCGTGAGCATGAGCGCTTTTACTGAATCTGTTCCCCACAGACATTAGTGAAGTTATGAAAAATTCGATTTTGCTGCTTCGCTGAATTTCACAATGAAATTTGTTTTGTGACGAATTACTTCGTCACGAAGCGCATTCCTCTGAAAGTAGTGGGCACAATGATGGGGAACGGCAATTGCGTCGTATCCCATCATTGAATCCCTCAGATGCTGCTTTAATTGCTGATCGCGGCATCTGATATTATCATTGAGGGCTTTCAGGGGTTAATCCGGTAAAAAACAGACATACTCATCTCATCCATTTGATCGCTTAACCCATTAAGGACCCTGCCATTTTTCACCTTAAGGACCAGGCCATTTTTTGCAAATCTGACCAGTTTCATTTTATCTGGTGGTAACTTTAAAACACTTTGACTTATCCAGGCCATTCTGAGACTGTTTTCTCGTCACATATTGAACTTCATGACAGTGGTAAATTTGAGTCAAAATATTTCATTTTTATTTATAAAAAATACCAAATGTAGAAAAAAGTTGGAAAAATTTGCAATTTGCTAAATTTCAATTTCTCTGCTTTCAAAACAGATAGTGATTCCTCCTAAAATAGTTATTACTTTACATTTCCCATATGTCTACTTCATGTTAGGATCATTTTGTATATGACATTTTCTTTTTATGTGACGTAAGAAGGCTTAGAAGTTTAGAAGCAAATCTTGAAATTTTTCAGAAAATTTCCAAAATCCACTTTTTAAGGACCAGTTCAGGTCTGAAGTCACTTTTTGAGGCTTATATAATAGAAACCACCCAAAAATGGCCACATTTTAGAAACTACACCCCTTAGGCTAGGTCTACACTGCTACATTTGTCTCACGACATTTTGTTGCATTAATGTCGCGTGACAATTTTTCAAATGGTAGTCTATGATGTGGCATTCCGACATGCGACATGCTGCGACTGCGACGCGACAGTCACAGAAAAATCCATCTTGAATGTTTTTTTTGCGGCTGTCTTGTCGCAGTCGCAGCTTGTCGCATATTGCAATTACACTACCATTATAAAAATTGTCGCGCGACATTAATACAACAAAATGTTGCGCAACAAATGTCGTTGTGTAGACCTAGCCTTGAGGTGTTCAAAACTGATTTTACAAACTTTATTAAACCTTGAGGTGTTCAAAACTGATTTTACAAACTTTATTAAACCTTTAGGTGTTCCTTTAGAATTAAAGGAAAATGTAGATGAAATTTCAGAATGTCACCTTTTTGGCAGATTTTCTATTTTAATCCATTTTTTCCCAGTAACAAAGCAAGGGTTCCCAGCCAAACAAAACTCAATATTTATTGCCCTGATTCTGTAGTTTACAGAAACACCCCACATGTGGTTGTAAACTGCTGTACGGGCACATGGCAGGGCGCAGAAGGAAAGGAACGTCATATGGTTTTTGGAAGGCAGATTTCACTGGGAAAAATTTAAGTTGCCATGTCACATTTGAAGACCCCCTGATGCACCTGTAGAGTAGAAACTCCAAAAAAGTGACCCCATTTTGGAAACTACGGGATAAAATGGCAGTTTTGTTGGTACTATTTTAGGGTACATATGATTTTTGATTGCTCTATACTACACTTTTTGTGAGGCGAGGTAACAGTTTTTATTTTTTGTTTTTTTACAATGTTCATCTGACAGGTTAGATCATGTGATATTTTTAGAGAGCAGGTTGTTACGGACGTGACAATACCAAATAAGACAACTTTTTTTGGTTGTTTCAGTTTTATATAATAAAGCATTTTTGAAAAAAAATATTTTTTAGTGTCTCCATATTATGAAAGCCATAGTTTTTTTTTTTTGGGGGGGGGGGGGGGGCGACTGTCTTATGTATGGGCTCATTTTTTTCAGTATAAGATGACAGTTTGATTGGTACAATGTTGGGGTGCGTATGACTTTTTGATTGCTTGGTGTTACACTTTTTGTCATGTCAGGTGACAAACAATGGCTTTTTTTTTTTTACGGTGTTCACCTGAGGGGCTAGTTCATGTGATATTTTTTTTACAACAGGTTCTTACAGATGCGGCGATTCATAATATGTATACTTTTTTAATTTATTTAAGTTTTACATAATAACAGCATTTTTTAAACCAAAAAAATCATGTTTTAGTGTATCCATATTCTGAGAGACATATTTTTTTTATTTTATGGACGATTGTCCTAGGTAGGGTCTCAATTTTTTGCGGGATGAGATGACGGTTTGATTGGTATGATTTGGGTGCGTATGACTTTTTGATCGCTTAGTATTACACTTTTTGTGAGGCGAGGTGAACAAAAAATGGCTTTTTTGACACCGTTTTTTATTTTTTTACGGTGTTCACCTGAGGGGCTAGGTCATGTGGTTTTTTATAGAGCAGGTTGTTACGGACGCAGCAATACATAATATGTCTACTTTTTGTATTTTTTTTTACATTTAACACAATAAAAGCATTTTTGAAACAAAAAAAATCATGTTTTAGTGTCTCCATAGTCTGAGAGCCATAGATTATTTTTATTTTTTGGGCAATTGTCTTAGGTAGGGGCTCATTTTTTGCGGGATGAGATGACGGTTAGATTGGTACTGTTTTGGGGGCATACGCCTTTTTGATCGCTTGGTGTTGCACTTTTAGTAATATAAGGTGGCAAAAAATTTTTTTAGCACAGTTTTTATTTTCTTTTTTTTACGGTGTTCACCTGAAGGCTTAGGTCATGTGATATTCTTATAGAGCCGGTCGATACGGATGCGGCGATACCTAATATGTCTACTTTTCTTTTTTCCCCTATTTTTTATATTTTTTTACTTTATTTTGGGAAAAGGACGCTTTTTTTTTTACTTGAAACTTTTAATTTTTTGGTAAAACTTTGTTTTTTTCACTTTTTTTTTCACTTTATTTTTTGTCCCACTCTGGGACTTCAACTTTTGTGGGTCTGATCCCCTTTACAATGCATTACAATACTTCTGTAAATGTGTAACACACACTGTAATACACTTCAGCCTGCTTCGGGCTGCCTTCCCTGCCATCGGGTCCCCGTCACAGCAGCACGGGGACCCGGTGGCCACCCTGGACCCGGCGGGATCCCGCACATGCCGTGGTCAGTGCTGACCGCTGCAGTACGAGGGTTAATTTTTCCGGCATCAGTGTTTTCACCGATGCCGCCGCATAGAGCAGGGGTCCGGCTATCAGTGACTGCTGGACCCCTGCCGCTGATGTACATGTACGGCGCTGGTCCTTACGTCACGTCCACCAGCGCTGTACATGTATCTAGAAGGCAGGGACACCTGGGAACTGTCCCTGCCCACTCTCTGGGTTGCCCTGCTGTCACTGACAGCTGCCATCTCTGAATGGACTTTCCAAAACGTCTATTCAGAGATAGACATCCACCGATAGGACGTTAATATCCTATTGGTGGATGTTAAGTAGTTAAGTCACATCCACCAGCGGTGCACATGTACGGCGTGGGTCCTTAAGGGGTTAAAGGTCATCTTGATTGAAGACACCGCACAAAATCCTGCGCGGTGACGTGAGGACGTCACCATGCCACCCGTCACTATGAGCAAGATTTTACGTGGTATCTTCAATCGCGAGCAAATGGATGACGTAAGTATGATTTTTTTTTTTGCCACTTCAGGGAAAATTGATTCCACTCTGGAAACTTCAATTCGCTCCGCTCTACCCGCAATCTGTATAAGGTTGTGCTCAGCTCCTCCCGCTCTATAACCTACGGCCCGCAGAGGGATCCGTACACTCAGTGTGACAGCTTCTTACTAGAATGTTTTATTCCAGGCAGGCGAATGTCTCGCAGTCACTCACAATCCATCCTCGACTTTTGACTCGAGGCCCGAGGTCGCGTTCAAACAGAAAACGTTATAAATGTCGCACTTGGTATTAAAACATCTTAAGTCACCTTCAGGGTGTTTTTAATTCTCGTGACTGAGGAACAGCGCTACGTGTGGAGGAAATGATCTGTTTTCTATTAGCCACTCGCTCCCTTTACATACATTAAGCCGCGTGTTTCTAGGATTTTATAGGAGGTTTTGTCATTCGGA
This sequence comes from Bufotes viridis, assembly GCA_033119425.1. Taxonomy (NCBI): domain Eukaryota; kingdom Metazoa; phylum Chordata; class Amphibia; order Anura; family Bufonidae; genus Bufotes; species Bufotes viridis. The sequence continues at coordinate 141,912,257 of CM065596.1, forward strand.
GCTCGCCACATTAAATGCTGGTTAAGATCTAACCTTGCACCCTGCAGGACAATAATTAGAAATTATTAGGTTATCTATAGGAAACGAAAAAAAAAAAAAAGGGTAATAAACGCCTCTCGGAATGCATGTTTCCCAACAAGTGGCCGGCGACTCGATAATGTACCTTTACTGTCAATGCAATGAGGCCGAAACGCTGTAATATAGTGTACATTAGTGAAATGGAACGTTCGGTTAGAAGCAAAGCCATTAAAAGTGACCTTTGTATCCGCCCGCGCTCTCCTGCCCATTAGATAATTCATTTTATTAGAGCGCTACTAATAATGTACTGTTATTAAACCTGCTATATTAATTGCCCTTTCAAGGATCGTCTCTTGTATGCGGCTGCAGCATTAGTCGGAGAAATGATGAGTTTATTGAACACAAAGCTCCATGCCGGGTAAAAGGCTGATTTTTAAAGAACCCTTGCTGAAAGGCTTTCCTGGACGATGTTAGTAGTGGTAAGAAATAAGTGCAGGCACTTTAAGGGGCATCTGTCAGCAGTTTTGTACCCATGAAACTGGCTGCTGAAGGCATCTGTGTTGGTCCCATGTTCATATGTTCCCGCATTGCTGAGAAAAATCATGTTTTATTATATGCAAATGAGCCTCTAGGAGCAACGGGGGCGTTACCTTTACTGCTGTAACCTCTGCACTTTGATTGACAGGACCAGTTATGATGACGTTTACTCTGCCTGCCCCTGTCGATCAAAGTGCAGAGGGCGCAGGAGTTGCGGAGAGAGCAGAGCCTCTAGGTGTAACAGCAACGCCCCTGTTGCTCCTAGAGGCTCATTTGCATATAATAAAACTTCATTTTTCTCAGCAATGCGGGCACATATGAACATGGGACCAACACAGACGCCTTCAGCTGCCAAGAGCACATGTAACAGGTCAGCCGGTGTCATAGGGACAAAACTGCTGACAGATGCCCTTTAACCAGATGCCCATAATGGGGCGGTTGTAGGGGTTGTACAGGACTATGAAAAAACGGCTCCACATCTGTTCACTGGTGGTGTGAAGTACTAAAGGGGCAAGAACCAACTGGCCAGATCTGAATGGTAATCTCGGTGCACGAATCCCGCTCCAAGAAGCGCAGTAAATCCAGAATAAACGTGGTATCGAATCAGCACCAGGATAAAATCAACTCCATTTTATCAAAACATATTAAAAAATCCTGCAATATACTGCCAGGTACCACCAACACGCTTCGATCGAAAAATTGATTAGATTAAGATCGATCTTTTGATCAAAATGCATTGGTAGCTCCTGGCAGTATGTTACAGGATTTTTTAATATAAGTTTCAATGAAATGGAGTTGATTTTATCCTGGTGCTGAATCAATACCACGTTTAGGCCCCATTCGACAGAACTGTATGGTCGCCTTGCCTGTGTTACAGACCCATTGACTTGACTGGGTTCGTGATCCACAAAATACGGCAAAAGATGGGAAATGTCCTATCTTATGCAGAGCAGAAGCACAGATCGGAAGCCCACAGAACATATGAAGGCCCTTATCATATCTTTTATAGTATCTCGCGGATCATGGATCCATTGCAGTCAATGGGTCCGCACTGCGATATTTAGTTCACACGGCACGGTACCCATACAGTTGTGTGAATGGACCCTTATTGTGTAAGGTATTGCCCCATGTGCTTCAATGGAACTGATCCTGCAATACCCCAACAGGACTGGCGGAGTGATGTTTCTGGAATAAAACAGCCTGTTATTCTAAATCTACATAACCTGACATGGGCGGAGTATGGACACTTAAAGGGGTTATACAGACTACAGATGTTAATCGGTGATCGGTGGGGTTCCGACACCTTGCACCTCTACCGATCAATTGGGCATCCATGGCCCCGGAAACTATTCAGTGTATGATGCAGAAGCAGAAGGCTCGGTACACTGTGTAGTTTTGCTGAGGACCCCTGAGGAAGCTGGGGGCTACCAGTGATATGCGTTACAGAGAAAAATGTGCACGCCTCAACCTGGACATCTCCATTATGGCTTATGCACACGAGTGTATTTTTTGTCCATGTCCGCTCCATTTTTTTTTTTGCAGCCCATATGCGGAACCACTCATTTCAACGGGGCCACAAAGAAAACAAAATGACTCCGTGTGCATTCCGTATCTGTATGTCCGCATGTCTGTTCCGCCAAAAAATAGAACGTGTCCTTTTCTTGTCCATTTTGCGGACAAGGAAAGGCATTGTTACAATGGATCCGCAAAAAATGGATGTAACACGGACGTCACACAGATGTCATCCATTTTTTTTTTCCGGAACTGTGTTTTGCGGACTGCAAAATACATGCGGTCGTGTGCATGAGCCCTTATATTGTATGGGTATCTACTTGTCTGACATTGTATATCGTGTATGCTATTTTAGAGGGGCACATTTCTCCATTTTTGGTTTGTTTGGGCACCAGTGAGAATGTGAGCTGAGCTGCAGTACCCAGGCATGGCCACTACACAGTGGGTGGCACTGTTTGCTACCAGCTCTGTACAATGTACAATTTCTGGCACCAGCGGCTGAGAAAAACAGCTGATCAGTGGCGGTAACGGGTGTTTGATCCTCGCCGATTTGATATTGATGACCTATCATGAGAACAGGTCATCAATATCTATAGCCCGGAGAACCCCTGGACTTACACTCCACCTTCATGTTGTAATATGCATTACTTTACATCAGGCATGCTCAACCTGAGGCCCTCCAGATGTTGAAAAACTACAACTCCCATCATTCCCTGACAGCCTACAGCTTTTATCCTACAGCAGGGCATCGTGGGAGTTGCAGTTTTACAACAGCTGGAGGGCCGCAGGTTGAGCATCCCTGCTTTACATAATATGTATTTCAGTGACAGTTGTAGTGTCTCCTGGTTGGATGCTACAGCTGTCACTCAGAAGGGGCTCAATGCAGAGCGCACTTCACAGCAAGGCTCCACCTCCTGGGCACTTGAGGGAACCTGGCAGAATAGAACTTCATATTCTTCCTCCTCCTGATAATAAAAGCTCCACAAAAGGTATGTTTGCGCGGCTCTCCCCAGCCTCTAGCTAGTGCTGTCAGCAGTTTTCCATGGTCAAAAGTGCTGACAGGCTCTCTTCAAGGATTGAATACAGACCTTCCTGTCGAGAGGTCGAAGAGAAGGTTACAGTCATTAACACGGGAAATGAGGAATGGCGAGAGTTAAGAGTGATGGAGGAGTGCGCCCGACTTTGTCACATCTGGTGTAAAAATGAAGGGAAAGAAAATATGTGAATTTTTTACAAATCGGAAACTAACACAAACACAGTGACACAATGGAATTCGTCTGGAAAGACGGACGCCCCGGGCTCTATACCTATATAGCTATACGAGATGATTATAAGAGTGGGAGGGGTATTTAACATAATATAGTCAATATCAAATGTGAATCCTAAGATGAGATGATCCTTGAAATTTTACATTTTCACACATTTTTGGAATTTTGGGCTGATCTACTTATTTTGGGGCGTCATGCTTGAAATGCGTGACGTTGGCCAGGTGCGTTCGTAGAAGAGAAGGGGAGCTTATAATACACAGAATGTGGAGGGTTTTGCCTCCTGGTGCTTGTTTACCCCAAAACCCCTTTTCTGTGTTCCATGGGCCAATTCCATACCTAATATTTGCTAATAGTGTTGAGCGAATCAATGTCTACAAAGTGGACTTCGATCCGAATTTCGGGGGAAATTCAATTCACCACGATGCCGAATTTCCTCGCGCTTCATGGTAATGAATCAATTTTCCCTGAATGGCGGTAAAAAATTATAAATGTAATTAATTAAATTATAAAATGATACTTACCTCATCCGTTTGAGAGCGAAGAGCCGGCCGCTGTCATCTTGATTGAAGATCTTGCACAAAATCCCACGCACGGTGAGGTATGACATCACCACGCCTGGTGACATAATGACGTCATCACAAGATTTTGCGCTAGATCTTCAATCAAGATGGAGGACGGCTCTTCACGATCAAATGGATGAGGTATGATTTTATTAATATATTTTTTTAATTTTACACTGCAATATCAATGTCAAATGCCGCAATTGACGATGGACGCGGCATCTGAGGACTACAATGACAGGGAGCGGTGCGGAGGAGCAACAGTAATTCGTCACAAAACAGATTTTTTTTGTAAAATTCGGTGAAGCAGCTGAATTGAATTTTTCAATACTTCGCTCATCAGTAGTTGCTAACAATGCAGTCTCTTTAGCCTATGTTCCCATGGCAGATTTTCGCCATGGATTTCAGTATCCAGACTGAAACTGCCTCCCATTGTTTTCAATGGCAGCAGTTCAGCCACGGAATATTGTGTAGTTTTCCAGACTGTGGCAAGAACTGACAGGTCGCTGCTGGGAACCATATCGTCCGAGTAGTATGCAACATTTACAGATTACAATACGCACAAAACCAAAGATAAAATCGATTTTAGAGAAAAAAAATTGTTAGGAAACATTCTTTCCTGTATATTTACTTGTATATAAAGTGCTGCCAAAAATTACAAGGAAGAGGCACTCCGATACAACCTGTATATCACATAAAGGAGGGCCTCATTCACATTGTGGTACAATTGTTCAGGTAGTGGGACTCCTACACTCATAATGCCTATGCACTAAGTGAAAGGGCTGCCAAGAATTACAAGGAACTTGCACTACAATACACCCTTTATTACACATAAATGAGGGCATCATACACACCCTTGAAATTCTGATTGATGGCCTGCTGGTGACCCTCAAAAACATTTGGATCAAGGGCCTGCTGAGCTGACCCTCTAAAACATTAGGGGTGAGGGTCTGCTGCTGAGCTGACCATTGAAAAAATTATGGTTGAGGACCTGCTGCTGAGCGGACCCTCTAAAACATTATGGTTAAGGGCCTGCTGCTGAGCTGACCCTCTAAAACATTATGGTTAAGGGCCTGCTGCTGAGCTGACCATCAAAAAAGTTATGGTTGAGGGCCTGCTGCTGAGCTGACCATCGAAAAAATTATGGGCGAGGGCCTGCTGTTGATCTGACCATCTAAAACATTAGTGGTGAGGGTCTGCTGCTGAGCACCATCAGCATCACGGCCACTTCCACGTCCCTTACTGCACGCCTTCTTCATATTAAATGTTACATATGCTTGAAAGTATGTCACACGTAAAGTAGCGTAGGATTTGGAAGTGAAAAAAACTTCCGAGGTCCAGCTCTTTCCAGCAAGGTTTCCTTCTTTATTAATGCGATATAAAAATTCCAAATACAGGTACGTTTTATATCGCATTAATAAAGAAGGAAACCTTGCTGGAAAGAGCTGGACCTCGGAAGTTTTTTTGGTGTTGGTCTAGTCCGTGCTCACAGCACAGAAGACCAGGTTAGAACTGCTTGGCTTTTCTATAGGATTTGGAAGTGTATGCTCAAAAAAATTTAAAAAGGTATTTGGGATGTGGAAACGTCACACAGAAGATAACGTCAATGCTGTCACCAGCTGCTAATAAAAAATTACAGGGAATGTCATAGGTATTTGGGTTGAGGAAACGTTATACAGGAGAGGTACCACCGGTAATGTAACTGTCCGCAGCGTCTACGGAAAAAGTACACTGTATGTCATAGATAACACTGTCAGAAGCAGACACCGTCTATTGAAAAAGTACACTGGATGTCACTGATACATTTTTTAAGAGCACACGTTACACTGCAGATGTGGCGCTGGTAATATCACTGTCCGCAGCAGACACTGTCTACGCAAAAAGTACACTGGATGTCACAGATATTTTATGGATGCGCACACTTTACACTGGAGATGTGGCGCGGCTAATGTTGCTGTCTGCAACGGCCTAACTGTTGAACGCTATTTAGCACAGGATGCGCTAAAAATAGATATTGCTGCCACACACAATAGTCCTTAAAAGGACTTTTGGGTCTCTGAAAAGTTTTCTAATAAAAATATTCCTATATGACGCCCTACACTGTCTGTCCCTTCCTCAGCACAGTTCTCCCTGACTAAGACTGAGCTGAACACACGTCATCGGGTGCTATATAGCACCCGTTGACGCGTTCCGGCCAGCCAATCACTGTAATGCCAGTAACCAACATGGCTACGGCATTACAGTGAAGGCAGCACTTACCTGCATGTTTATTGGCTGCGTAGCAGCAAAGAAACGTGTGGGGAGGAGACTCGAGCATCGTGCTCGTTCACATGCGGTATTCGGCCGAATACCGCCATGTGCCGAGCATCAAGATGCTCGAGCCGAACTGGTGTTCGGCTGAGCATGCTCAATCAACACTACACCTGACATCTGAAGAACATTTTGGAATTCCCTTAGGTCCATGGGCAGCTTTCTAGTCGTATCAGATAGATAAAGAAGGCAATAATGAGTGGGGCTGTAAAAGAATACAACATCTGAGTGTGAAGATCTATTGGTCTATGTAAATCTCAGTCAGGTCCTGGGAGTTACCATGCACCGGGATGTAAGTTAAGATCATCGACCTATATAGAGGACGTGAGTAATTGTGTTGATGATTTCCATTCTCCTGCCAAACGGTGTAACATATGTCGAGTGTGGAGTGCGGTGGACGAGCGGCACGGTGAGCTCCATGTCTGAAGAACATGTTCATTTACAAGCTGAGCATAAAAACACACAGAAAACTGGGCAGGAAAGTGACCCGTGCAGACAGGCGACGAGTTCTGGAGATGATTAACCCACCCTGCCCCGTCAGAAAATAGATACCGTATTTTTGGTGTGTTATAAGATGGACCTGATGATAGGACGCACCCCAGGTTTTAGAGGATAAAAATAAGAAAAAAATATTTTTCAGCAGACTTCAAATCAGATTCCCATATCAGATGCTCAGATTAGACCCCCATATCAGATCTTCACATCAAACCCTCATATCAGATCCTTACATCAGACTCCCATATCAGGACCTCACATCAGACCCCATATAAGATCCTTAGATCAAACCCCCATATCAGACCTCAGATCAGACCTCCATATAAGATCCTTACATCAAACCCCCATATCAGACCTCAGATCAGACCTCCATATAAGATCCTTAGATCAAACCCCCATATCAGGACCTCACATCACCCCCATATAAGATCCTTAGATCAAACCCCCATATCAGACCTCAGATCAGACACCCATATCAGACCTCAGATCAGACCCCCATATAAGATCCTTAGATCAAACCTCCATATCAGACCTCATATCCTTTTGCACATTTGGCATCTGTTTTATCCATTTCCGTCTGAGATCAGTTCTGCATGCAGAACTTTTTTTTCCGTCTAAAAAAAGGGATCTCTGACGGAAATGGCTCAAACCGATGCCAAATGTGCAACCGGATCTGTTTTTTTATGCTTTCCATCTGACGGATCCGAGGAATGGAAAATGAAACGGAGATGTGAACTCTCCCTGACAAAGCTAGAACCGGCCCTGTACCACACGTGGGTTCAACGATCTACACGTTCATTGCTCTGCTAGATTCTTTTCAGCCTGGCAGCTCAGGGAGCGTGTCCTTTCTACCTCAGCTTTCTCCCTGTAACTGTCACAGCTTCTAACAGAACACATGGCGGGTGGCAGTTGAAGATCTCAACTGAGCATGTGCGATCAGCTCAGTGAGACCGGACAAAAAAATATATAGAAAGAAAAGTACAAACAGCAGGTGGCGCTATAGTACAGATACATTTTATTGAATAACTCGTGACCAGACTAAATTTTTTAATGACATGCAATGACAAAAGTATTCAGACCCAGGTGCTGGTTGGAAAAATGCAGACTATGTCTTGAGATACAACCCGTTTAATGGAAACTATTTCGTACCTGCCAGGAAAGACTTAATGGTAAATCAGAGATTTTATGGTTGAGTAAAACATAGCACTAAGCCCCGACGGTATATTCCCTAAATATAAGTGCAGTGACAGTAATGATCCCGTATAGCAGAGCCCAGTAACATTATCTCCCGCATCTGCCAGTGTGACCTTGTACATTCCAGCAAAGCAGAAACATTCCCGAGCAGATATTCGCTCTAATTTAAAATCATAGCTTGTGGGGAAGACACGACACGCCACTCATCCTGCAAACTGTAATTTAGTGTTGTTTCAAAAGCTGCAATTTCTGATTGAATGCCTTATTGTTATGCTCTGGTGTTTGCCGGGGAAAAGAGTTGGTAACATAAAACTTCTATTGCGGGAGTTTTTTTTTTAGGAGCCGCGCCGCCTTTCTTCATATACATTCATGGAGCAAGAGGTTATGTTCCAGAGTGTTTCACTGAAATACGCCATGTCTGCGCCTCGTACGGCCGGGTCCTCGCTGTATTGGACTCTGTGTCTCCAGCTTTTAATCATAGCGAGAATAAACCTCCTCTGGACCCGCGAGGAGCATTCTTCTGGGGCTTGTTTTAGACCAAGACGTCCTTTTATTCTTCTTGGCTGCATGTATTATTTGGCTTTTTTCTTAGTTTATGTTCTTTATGCTGGGATTAGGAGACAATGGCTTGACGTCCGTCCCTCCCAGTGCGGGGAACCTTGGATGAACCATCAATGCACTAATAGTCATTAGCCAAACCACATCGGACAGAGAGAGCATGGTTTAAAGGGGGGGTTCTGAGAGATATTTAGGATAGACCAGTGATGGCTAACCTCCGGCACTCCAGCTGTGGTGAAACTACCACTCCCAGCATGCTCCATTCCTTTCTGTGGAGTTCTGAGAACAGCCAAGCAAGTGTACATTTTGGGAGTTGTAGTTTTACCACTGCTGGAGTTACGGAGGTTAGCCATCACAGGGATAGACCATAAATAGCCATACCACCCAACTTTTTGGATAGTCAAAGAGGGACACTTCTGAAAGACCCCAAAACTGGCTGAGGTGGGCCATTGCTAAAGCCAGAAACCAACTAAGGCTGGGTTCACATCACGTTTTATGCCTCCGCTTGACGTATAGGTTAAAAAAAAAAGGATACAAAAATGCAGCACACCACATTCTTGTATCCTGCGCAGTCCTGTAAAAAAAAAAAAAAAAAAAAAGGATAGTCTTTTTTTACACTGGTAAAAGAAATTAATTTTTTTTTTTTTACAATGGAACTCTATGGTGAACTGATGCCACTGTATGGCATCAGTCTGAGGCATCGGAGCAGCTGTGCCCACCCACTGTGCCACTGACCGGCTATACTCTGGAGGGGCGTCTCTAAGCAACTACCTGGTTTTTACTAGAGCCTCTGATGGTGAGGATAGACTTGAGCCTTTAGGGTAGTTGCCAGGGGCCACTCCAGAGCAGTCCCCGAGTCAGTGGCAGCTGGTCTGGGCGGACCAGGAGGTACCTGAGTTGGTACCTGAAGTGCAAGCGTAGTCAGGCGGACAGAGCAATGGTGCAGGATCGAAGGATGAGGGAGAGATGTGATCAAAAACAGTCAATAGGTCGGGGCAGGTGGCACAGGTACAGGTCAGGCAATCCGGGTCGGCAACAGGAGAGTCAAAGCAGGCAGTCAGGGATCAGACGATAAGCAGAGTCCAGGAACTAAGTATAGATCAGGAGCACACGTGAGTATCAAGAACCAGCAAACACAAGGACCTTGACACTGAGGCATCTGGGAAGGGGGCTGAGACACTTCAGTATATGCAGGAGAGTCAGAGTTGGTCAGCGAAGTCACCTGACCCAAGCCACACAGCCCAGGGAGTGATGCGCTCCGCCCCTAGAGCAGTTTAAGGCCCCTTGCAGACGTGCGTCACGGATTAGGTCTGGATGCGTTTAGTTAAAAATGCGCGATTTCACAAGCAAGTTCATTCAGTTTTGTCAGCGTTAGCGTTTAGTTGTTCAGTTTTTTGTCACGCGGGTGCAATGCGCATTGACGCGTTTTTCACGCGCGTGTTAAAAGGTTAAAAAAATAACTGAAGGTTTACAAACAACATCTCTTAGCAACCATCAGTGAAAAACGCATCACATCCACACTTGCTTGCGGATGCGACTTTCACGCAGCCCCATTAATGTTATGGGGCCAGCGTTGCGTGAAAAATGCAGAATATAGAACATGCTGCGATTTTCACGCAACGCACAAGTGATGCGTGAAAAACATCGCTCATGTACAAAGACCCATTGAAATGAATGCGTCCGGATTCAGTGCGGACGCAATGCGTTCGCATCACTCATTGCACCCGTGCGGAAAACTTGCTCGTGTGAAAGGGGCCTAACACGAACCCAGCCAAACTCATTCTGCGTCCAAGGCTGAGTGGAAGCTGTGGAGCGGAATCCTCAGAAGCAAAAACACCTACACAAACAGAGCCCAGGACTGCAGCGGTAAAATGGGAAGCTTCGGCCACAGGTCACCGCTGAACGCGGCGTACCGCAGCCGCTGTTACATATAAACGGATGGGAAAAACGTGATGTGAACCTACCCTAAGCAGCATTCACAGAAATTTCAAGAGAGTAGCAGGAAGTGAGGTGCAGCGGAGACCTGACGACGTCTAGTGTTGAGCGAATCAAAGTCCACGGAGTGGAATTCGATCCAAATCTCAGTGAAAATTCGATTTGCCGCAAAGCCAAATTTTTCCTGTTTTATAGTAACAAATCGATTTCCCCTGAATGGCGGTAAAAAATAAAAAAAAATCATACTTATCTCATCCGTTTGAGAGCAAAGATCCGGCTGCCGCCATCTTGATTGAAGATCCAGCGCGAAATCCTGTGCACGGTGATGTTGGCCGAGGTGATGACGTCATCACGGACCGCCTGGGATTTCGTGCTGGATCTACTATCAAGATGGCAGCGGCCGGCTCTTTGCGGTCGAATAGATGAGGTAGGTATGATTTTATTTATTTATTAATTCTTTTTTTACTTTTACACTAAATTATTACTTTTAGATGCTGTGATCAGTGAGGAACGCGGCATCTGAGGGATACAATGACGTAGGCGGCTCGCTGCTCCCTGTCACTGCCCCCACTACTTACAAAGAAATGCGCTTTGTGAGGAAGTAATTTGTCACAAAGTGAGTTTTATTTGTAAAATTTGGCGAAGCAGCCAAATCAAATTTTCCAACACTTCGCTCATCACTAGCGACGTCATAAGAACTGCAGCGGCCGGGATCCGTGAGATGACTTCATTTATTTTTCTACAGCATGTGCTGGCAGTTTTTCTTTTTTGCTTGCGCTTCGATATCCCTTTAAATTTTAGCCTATAAATCCTCTGATTATACATATTTTAAAGTCCAAATTGCACCTGAAGTTGAGGTCTAATAAACGGGTAAAAACCACACAGATAGTGTAGTAAGGAGCAACTCCGTATATTTATTAATGCACATTTTTTTCCCAGGTCAAAAAGAGGGACACTTGGGAGGCATGGATATCTGATAGATACAGTGTCCAGCGGCTAGGACCCTCAATTGATGGGAGGTGGGGGGTCTTATTGACTCTTCTTAGTCAAAAGATCCGGTGATAGCTGCATGGAGGAGGGAGTCAGTCTTCTCCTTGTAATCAGTTCTTTGATAGGTTTTGTAGGATGGGATCCTGTCTATCTATCCTATATCTATCTATCTATCTATCTATCTATCTATCTATCTATCCATCTATCCATCCCATATCTATCTATCTATCCATCCCATATCCATCCCATATCTATCTATCTATCTATCTATCTATCTATCTATCTATCTATCCATCCCATATCTATCTATCTATCTATCTATCTATCTATCCTATATCTATCTATCTATCTATCTATCTATCTATCTATCTATCCATCCCATATCTATCTATCTATCTATCTATCTATCTATCTATCTATCTATCTCCTATCTATCTATCTATCTATCTATCTATCTATCTATCTCATATCTATCTCCTATCTATCTATCTATCTATCTATCTATCTATCTATCTATCTATCTATCTATCTATCTATCCATCTATCCATCCCATATCTATCTATCCATCCCATATCTATCTATCTATCTATCTATCTATCTATCTATCTATCTATCCATCCATCCCATATCTATCTATCTATCTATCCTATATCTATCTATCTATCTATCTATCTATCTATCTATCTATCCATCCCATATCTATCTATCTATCTATCTATCTATCTATCTATCTATCTATCTCATATCTATCTCCTATCTATCTATCTATCTATCTATCTATCTATCTATCTATCTCATATCTATCCCCTATCTATCTATCTATCTATCTATCTATCTCATATCTATCTATCTATCTATCTATCTATCTATCTATCTATCTTTCTCTTTCTATCTCTCATATCTATTATGTTTCATCGCACGTTCCCCATTACATTCTATTACAGGTTGATTTGCCCTTGGAGTTCGGATGCTGTTTCTATGTAATCCTTAGATGTGTTAGTTACATATGTGATAACATGCATGCAGAGGTTTGGGTGTATCATGGTATGAATATAAACCAGCATTGCCACTACTTTATCAACAGGGGGCATCCTAAGCACACGATCCACTCGCTGGAAGAACTCTCCAAAACCAGCAGTCAGCGCTGGGCCGGCAGCTCCCTGTTTTCTTTGGCTTGTCTTGTGGTTGATGAATTGAATACACTTATCAGTTAGGATTATCCCTGTGTCTGCTGAGTGCTATGAAATATTTTTTTTGTTATTTTCATCTGTTTGTGTCTCCAGATTTAATTTAATTGAGTGTGGATGGTTTTCTTAATACAGGAATGCTGGATTCTCTTTTTTTTCCCAGCCTAGAGCTGACATAATTGATTTTCTCCCGGGAGAAGGAGCAGAAGACAAAGCTAGAACAAGACAAGATACTTGATTGCCCTGGAATGAGATCCTTGATCTTAGAGCAAAAGTTACCTTGGATTTGTTCGACCTTCCATCAGCAATCCTGTTAAAGGGAATATGTCACTAAAAAGATCCCTTTAAGAGGTCTTGTAATTATTGAAGTTTGCCGCTTAATCACCCCAAACATTGTCCCAAAATGACCCAAAAATGGTCAGTTGGGACTGGAGTGGTGCATATAGTTTGCACCTCATTTTACCTATGGCCCACGGCATATATGACAGGCTTTTGATGAAGACTTTTATTGATGCAGTACCCCAGAACAGGGTACTTATGTTATTTAATCTGTTTATCCTTTGTATTATGCTTCGTATGTATTCCCTGTCTTTAGGTGGCAGTGTTTAGTTAATTATGCTCTGACTCAGCAGATGGAATTAGCTTTCCCCTCTGAGGGAGGAGCTTTCTAGTCAGGACTGCATCAGCCACTGCCGAGTTGAGCTCTGCCTGCCATTCAGGTAAGATGCTAGTTGAGCACCATTACAGAAAGAGATATCAAAGACTGTCTAGGACAGGGGTAGGCAACCTCCGGCACTCCAGCTGTTGTGAAACTACAACTCCCAGTATGCATAATTGCTCTGCTCTTCTCAGAACTCCCATAGAAATGAATGGAGCATGCTGGGAATTGTAGTTTCACAACAGCTGGAGTGCCGAAGGTTTCTGATCCCTGGTCTAGGATCACAAGCTAGTGCATGCTAACAAGGTATTTGCTGTTTATGGCTATAAACTTTGCTGATTGTGGAAGGATTAACAGTACCTTTCACACTTATATAATGGTTTGGCCAACCGTTTGACGATCTGCGTCCGGGAATTAAGGAATTGATTGTGAGATTTTTTGCATATGGATGGTTTGTAGTCTCTTGTGGCTACCACAATTTTTTGCTCTGTGCATGGATGGTTTGTAATTGGGGATGCCTACCAAATTTTTGAGAGTTTTGCTTTCATGTGATCATCTTGGAAAGGTTGTAACATGTTTAGAACGAGGGACTACTATTCCTATTATCATGATTGTTGCCATTTGCCTATATACAGCCATTGGAAAGAGACTACACTGCGACTTGCCTTGGAACTGTGCCTTGATATTGTTGGATGTACTACAACTCCCATTCTGAACTTTAGTAAAGAGAGACTTGTTTATTTTCTACAATCTGCCTGGTTACTGACTCCAGCACCATTCGCCGGCCACTGCTCCTACATCTCCTGCCTTGCACCCGTACAACACTCTTAACACCAAGGCCACCTCAACTACCATCAGGCAGGGTGTGCCCCGAGGCAAGAAAGGCCACTGCTCTGGCCCTAGGGAGCAACGGTGTGAAGATTGCCACTATGAATAATCATCGCAACCAGAGCCACTACCACTCCCATCCTCCACCCCACTGCTTTGGGACTTGTGACAGTGATATCCAGTTGTAGAGTGTGGATTCCACTAAATTCTCCTACCAAGTTCATTGTTCCTACTGTGACAACTCCTCGTCGCCCCAGTTTCTTAAAACAGTCCCTGATGAGCTCACTGTTTGCAGGCGCTGTCAGTCACGGTACTAGGATAGCATAAGAAACTTACAAGACGAGTGGGCAAAGGATGAGCAAAATCATCATGCTTTCTACCACTGACCTTCTCCTTGAAGCTCCTCCAACTCCTGCCGGCTCCACCCTTGCTTTGTTTGCAATGCGCCTGTCATTTTGACACCAAAAATATCATGGACAGCCTCTCTTTCTGCTGGACACCATGGGTGGCTGTTTATAAATTTATGATTGGTTAATGGACCTGCCATTGGCATGCCGAAATCAATATGGTCACGCCAAGTCACGCCAAATGAGAGCGGTACTCCATTATGAGAGAAGTTTCAAACAGGGCTAAAGTGGTAATTTCCAGGGGATAGCACCTCTACTAGACATGTCAGAGCCCTTGGGGTGATCATAAGCCCAACAGTACCGCAAACGCACCCAACAATCTTCAAAATCAGTGTCAGTGCTAATTGTGCACTATATGACCGGGAAGAAGGCGGCCTCCAAGTCTTAAAAAAATTAATACGTGAGACAACGATTCCTCAATAGGAGTGTTGAAAACCAGCAGGGTTGGACCCTACAGAGAAATTTCCTGGTGGGCCGATGCTCAGGGGGCCGTCCAAGCTGTCCTCATGGCCTCTGGCCAGGTACATGATGATGTAATGGTCTCAGCATTAATTAATGCTAGGAGCATCAGGTACTTCTGCACTTGGCCATCAGCTGTAGGTGTCCTCCTGAATTCAACTGTATCACCATCCTAGAGTAATAGTATGGTGATAGGGCAGTATTTTATGCTGCACTGTGGTATTTGGTTCTTCTGGGGCGGTTCTTTGTGCTGCACTACAGTTTTGCTGGCTCCGCCCACATCTGTTATCCTTGCTTACTTGCGGCTTGTGTTGTCCTTCTGTCAATTTAAACTCGCCTACAACAGGGGGACACTTTTTAAATTTTTTTTTTCAGGGCCACTCCCAGTCTTCCCCCAACAAATAGCGCAGTCACACTCACTTTCTTAGTGAGGCCCAGCACCTGTAAGCACTTTATGAGGAGTTTTCCAGGGCTGCTGCCGTTGGTTCCCATCTGGTAGGCCGTTTTGGTCCAGCATAAAAAACAAATGATCATTTCCAAAATTCAATGCCACTGGAATTTGCATAAGAAGAAATAACTCTTTTTTTTTTCTTTCTTAGCAGCACCAAAACCAATGTTCACAAGACAGTTATCATTTATTCAGCAGGATCTACCCTACCAGACAGTATACCTGGGTTTAATAGGGTCGATCCTGCTGAGAGATGCTTTTTAAAGATACACAAATGCACTTATTGTTCAGGAGTCTTTGCAGACCTTGATCCGGCCCTGGCAGCCAGTGTATTACGGGTCTTCATCTGATATATTTCGTTTTTTTAGGAGGTCGTTATAGGGGCTGTTATAGATTTTGTTTCCTCTGCTCCTGCCTTATGTAAGGGTGCGCCGTATAGCGCATTTGTTGGGATTTTGCTTGATATTACACATGAGCTGTTATTCTTGTGAAATCTGGAACCTATTAGGGAGCCTTTGTTCTCTGTTACAGCCCTGTGGACCTCACGTCTGTTCCCTGCTTATTGTTCGGGGCTGATTCTTCTGTTAATAGCGCTCATACAACGGGGTGGGGGTGATTTTACTTACCGGACCTGCTGACAGCGAAATCCTCCACCTCTCCCCATTGATTTATATCTAACCTGGGCTTCTAATTTTAACAGACTTTTGCTACTGAAACCCCGTCAGGGATAAGACGCCTCCTCTGGCGCCCCCTATAGCTGAGAACTGTTATATGTAGCGATACTTAGTGATTTGTAACATTTTACTGACACATTGAATTAATAATAAATAGATCATACGAACAATACTGTAGGTCTTGACAGAACCTATGGTGAGGATATAGGGCTTGTAACAAGTTATCAGGGGCATAAAGATATTTACGCCATGGACACCAGGATCGGACTGGGGTTCCTGGGGCCCACCAGAGGAAAATTTCTTGGGGCCCAACCTCCATATCATCAATAAAGTCTAAAAGGTTTTGATTCAAAGAAACGGGCACCAGTGGCAACATATTGTCTCCGAAGGGTGATCCGAATGTTTTTTTTTTCTCTGGACCTTTCAGAGCCTGGGCCTACTGGAGGATCTTCTGGCCCAGTCCGACGCTGATGACCCCCCCTCATTTTGCAGCAAATTTTACAAATCCAGTTCCTACCAGCACCAGTGATAGACCCAAAAACACCATCTTCAGTACCTCCTCCACACCAAAGTACAGTCCCTTTTATCCACCAGCCCTTCCATTGCAGACCAGTATGGGCTTCCATGAACCCCTTACATCCTTGGCTCTTGGCTTCTTTCAATTTAACCCCTTGGTGTCCTTTACAAATCCCTGAGGGATTTTGCTTTTATCTCTGCATTCAGTCCAGGCTTTACTCGACTTGAGGGAGGGTGAACTTCGATTTGAGAGTTGGTGGTCTTGAAAAGCTATTGTCTGATGCAGAGTGGCATCGGCATCATATCACACGCGTTTCATGACCTCATGCATCCCCATGGATCGCAGCATTATAATTTGGCTGCTAAGAAACATCATTAGAACATTTTCTTCTGACGGCAAATATACAGTGAAGCCTCTTCAAAGACCACCTCTCTGAGAAGGCCACCCCCTTATCCAGACCAGGTTTCCCTTGGCAGGGTTTCAGTTCCACTGTATGTTATGCCTCCTGGCGATCTTCTCTGGGAGGACCCCATGCCTAGAAGATCACTTTTCAATGTCATTTTGGGCGGTTGTCTTCTTGTTGTGTCATCTTCTGTCAAGTTTTTTGGCAGCTCTCTCTCCTGACCCCTCCCCCCATGTACATGCACACTCTGCTCGGCTGAGCATACATTTGCTCCCAATAGGGAGGATGGAATAAGCAGCTGCAAGGCATCTCTGCTGTTGGGTTATATCCCTGAGAACAAAAGGATTGGGCGTACATGTTGAAATCCATCAGCCTGATCCTTCATTCTGCAAAGGTAGCAGAGGTGCTAATTAACTGCGCTTCAATAATATACGATGACCTGCAGTCCTATGGAAAATCATGGACAGCACATCAAGACACATGGGCAGACTGACTGTCCAGGCATTAGGCTGGTGGTCTGGGGACCAT
The DNA here is from genome assembly GCA_033119425.1 of Bufotes viridis. NCBI lineage: Eukaryota > Metazoa > Chordata > Amphibia > Anura > Bufonidae > Bufotes > Bufotes viridis. The sequence goes on from CM065596.1 coordinate 141,929,744, forward strand.
GGGCCTTTGGACAGTTTAAGCATTCTTTAAAGGGGTTGGTCACATTTTGGAGTTTTTTGGCTAGCCCTTTCCTGACCAGACCTGCAGAAAGGAAGCATACTTACCTGCTCCCCGCTTGCTGGGTCCTGACTTCTTTGGTCCCTTGCTCAGGTTCCCCCCGCTGTCAGCATCCATTTTGAAACCAATCGACCTGACACAAGGGGAGCAGGTCACCTCTGCAGCCAGTGATTGGCTGCAGCGGTGTCAAAGTGGAGGACAGGGAGCAAAGCAACCGGAGAATATAAGGTAAGTATGCGTCCCTTTTGCAAGTCAGGCCAGGAGGGGCTAACACCCACCCAAATGGGGGCCAACCCCTTTTAAATGCAAAGTTATAAGTGCTGCTCATTTTGATCCACCGGATTAAATGCATTATAGCTAAAGCTCTCAACAAGGAGTCCATGCAATTTAATGCCTGGGGACCCCGATCTATCTCAGTCCATTCCTTTCTCATGGTCTCATCATTCTGCTGCCAAATAACAATCTCAGCTCTGCATTTGGCAAACACGACTTTGCTGCATTCGACAAACTCAGCTCTGCTGCATTTGTATAAAAAAAAAATCTGCAGCAAAGACGGAGCTACTTATGAAACGTACCGTATTACTCTTCTTTGACTTGAAATGAACAGTTTACTCCACTCCGGCTCTGTGAATATTTTTGGTGCCGCAGTATAATAGCATCATGTTTAAACGATTACATGTAGGCCGGCACCATGGCCGCCACGCACAGGAGTCCTTTTTACATAATAATCTGACAGATGTGTTGTAGTGTTTAATCCCTAAAGCCGGTAAAGTCCTCTGATCACAAGGGCTCCGGGTCCAGATGGAGAAACATGTTGGTCTTTTATTCAGATTTTCTTTTATTACATTAAATATCCCCCCCCCTCCACCCCCCCAGCATTATGTGTCACTTGCACCTTCCAGAAAGGATTTGCAAAGGAAAAGACATTTTCATTTATTGTCATTTGGCTTTTGAAGATTGAGTCATTCAGCAATGGTATATATATATATAGACTGATAGAGGATAGATATAGATATACAATACCCTAGAACAGGGTCACTGCAAAAGGGTTAACACTCAGATGTAATGTTATATTGCTAAGTTAAATACTCATTTTTTCATTTATTGTATTTGTGTACCTAATAGCATTGTATGGACAGTTAAGAGTTAACACCCTGGATTATCCTGTTAGGTTGCCAGGAGATGCACTTGGGTCAACTACCTGGTTAGTGAAGGAGAGAAGACTCTAACTAAAGAAGAGAGAGGACCAAGGGCGTAGCTATAGGGGTGCAGAGGTAGCAGTCGCTACCGGGTCCAGGAGCCTAATGGGGCCCAAAGACCCTTGTGCCACATAAGAAGACACCAGTATTATAGAAAGTGCATGCTGTGAGGGCTCTGTCATAGATTTTGCACTGGGGCCCAGAATGTTCAAGTTACACCTCTGGCTGGAGGAAAGGGGTTACGTCAAGAATTTGGCATGGGGGAGGTGCCATTTCAATCTTTGCCTCAGGCAGCACAAAGGCTATGTGCTTCCCTGCCCCTGGCCACAAAGCACTTAGGGAAGGGGGGTCCAAGCTGAACCCTTGCACCAGGGCCAATAAGCTTTTAGCTATGCCCCAGGAAAGGACCTACATGTGCAAATGTAGTGTCCCGCTTATGTGTGTAGGGGCCACTCCAAATTGCTATATGCCCTTTCATGTCATTTTGCACTAATTACTGTATTTTACTTCTTTTATGCTGCTAAATTCCTACTACAGGCTGTTCAAATGCTTTACACACTACCAACACTAAAGGTCACTATAACATCATTTATATAGGTCGGCCACAGGAAGTTAGATAGGAGAGGAGAGGAGTGAGGAGAGGAGTGAGGAGTCTAGGAGACAGACTTGTCTCTGTTTTCCTGGGCCTTGCCCCAGGAGTCAACCTACTTGAATTTGTGGAGATTAGAGCAGTCCCAGCTTATGGACTCCACAGCACCAGGTGACCGGGAGAAGTTTCCAGCATCTGGACACAGCCTGACAACTAAATATAAAGTTTGGTGTTACCATTCCTTTATGGACTATAGTTTAGACAACCTTTTCAAAGAATGGAGCAGAGAGTTTGCCTGCCATGAGGGAGACCGCCCTTTGGTTGTATACTATTAGTACCAGAGGATTTATATTATTGCAAGACTAAAAAGCCTGAGCAAGATCAGGAATCAAGTAAAGTATCTTCACCGCTCCTGCATAAGTTGAGCTGGAACCTACATGCAGCACCTCACGGAGCCTGCTAATTGGAATTTGCAGCTTTATCATCTTTGCTAACTTCATGTAATACAAAGGGCTGCTATCAAATGCTATTTATTGCAAGACTACAACTAACAAGTAAAGTTCCTGTTTGGTTCAACTACTGCCTCTCATCATTCCATTTAATCGCCTCATTGCACCTCACGGTGCTGGCGTCACGAACACAGGGGCCCAGCCGCCAAAGCACCTTAAGCATACCCATTACCATCAAGGGGACCTTGACTTACATCTGGCTGGTGTTCCCTGCAATACAAAGTGCCCCGGAGGATACAGTGCTGTCTTCCCATCCACTGCACGCCAGCCCAGGGGACAACGTAACTGTGGGTACTACTACCCCCTCTCTGCACATCATCATTAGTGCACTCACACACAACACCCCTAGGGTCTTCTTGGCGTTGGACAAGCTCCTCAGAGATAGCCCAAGCTCGGAGAACCTTCATCTCTGAGACTTCTACAGCCAAGGAAGCTACGTTATCATTATTTGCAAATTTTCAGAAGTATTTAACAGGATCCTCATTGCCTGCCTAAGGTTCTGCAGAGAGACTTTAGAGAGATACCGCGAGAAGGAGTAGCACAACCCTCACTATTGCTGCTGTCCATATACTGTTCTTGGAAAAGGTTTGCACTGTGTTATATGCCTGTGTCTTGTTATTGTCTGATGTACTACTACTCCTATTCTATACTTTAGTAAAGAGAGACGTATTTATTGATACCAACAGGCATGGTTACTGGCGACTCGCCGGCCACTGCACTTGTTCTACTGCCTTGCACCTAGACCAACACCCAACATCAAGGGTACCCCAACTTCCACAAGGCAGGAGCTCCAACACCAGGGTGTGCTACAAGGGAAAAAAGGGGGCGCCCTGCAGTCACAGAGGGAGGATCGCAACTGTGAACTGTGAGTACTACTATCACAATTATAGCAACTACCACGCCCATCCTCTACGCACTCCCCAGCGGGTCTCTGCAGACATATATATCTGAAATTGCCAGCATTCTGCAGTGAAGGTGTGGATGTTATCAGTTGGGGGTTTGTCCCTGCACAATCTGACACTATACCATCAGTACCAGAGTTAGACTGTGCTCGGACAACCCTCCAATACAGGGATACCCCCCCCCCCCCACCCCCGAACTAGTAACACCCAGATTGCAGACTGCTGGCAGTACACTCCAGAACTTCTAGTAGGAATAAAAGAGGAATGGTACAACATAGAGTCATAACACTACATGCTCTAGAATTGTTATTACATAGGGAATGCAAGTAGTTACTAAAACAGACCTGTCAGGAAAGGGGACAGGTCTTCTTTAAAGTTTTATTCTGATATTAATGATATATTTAGCATTTTACATACTGAAGAACAACAATTCATTTCTCAGCATTTCTTGATCCATTTTTTTCTGGTACAGAGCTCCAAATCCCTTGGAAAGACTTAGAGCTGAATGTAAAAATTCTGCCTGCCTGCAGCCACCACTAGGGGGAGCTTAGTAGCTAGCTACATTCTGTTTAGACATTGAACTACATAGTAAAGTACTATGCAGTAATCTCTTAAAGGGGTTGTCCAGAATCTTTTTTTAAGAACTTTCCCCTCACCTAATAGGGCCTGTGAAGATATCTATTGTATTTTCACCTGCTTCCGTATGCTTTGTTCCAGCTCTATGGCTTTCATGCAGTCTTCAACAGACTTCTCAGTCTCTGCATGGAAGAATTCCCATCTACTGCTGCAGCCAAGGACTGGCCTCAAAAGTGACGTGTCCCCAAGCGGCACGTGACCCCCCCCGACGTCGCGTAACGTCACCACTTGTCGCCACTGAGGCCAGTCATTGGCTGCAGTGGCTAGTTTGACCCATGAGGAAGTTGACAGATGGGAAACAGAAAGACCAGTGACGAGAGTCAGGCAGAGTCAAGGAGCAGGTAAATATGGCTCTCTCTGCAGGTATCGCTGGCTGGGCCTGGGGCTAAAAAGCCAAGACTGTTAGAGACGGCCAAATCCATGATCCCGCAGCATGGCCACAAGTTCAGGCCACACAGGAACCCGTATGAGAAATAACTCTCTGTACACAGAACTGGAATATCTCCCTTGGGGCAAAATAGGGATGTTCAACTTTGTCTCAGACTCCCTTTAAATTGTATCTCTGTATAGGTCAAGGTTATGTAATGCGTCCATAGGTAAGACGTAGGATTACCTTTCTTCTTTCAGCATTGTCACCAGAATTTTGACAGTAAATCTGGCTTTCTGTAGATAGGACGATCAAGGAAAGTTCAAGGAATGGAGATGACCCTATCTACAGAGCACAGACAACTATGGGTTCACAGTCTCCAGGTGCAGAGCTTTGGTCACCAGGACTTTTCTGCTGCTTGAATTTGACTCCACGTTGCTGGGAAGAACTCACTGCTTTTAACGTTGTTATTTATGTTTTATTAATGCTGAATTTTGTTGCTTGTCGTTTCAGGTTCGCAAGAAGATAATCACCGTTTTCTGTAGGAATAAATCATAACAATCACGGAACATTTCGCTTTAGTGCGTAGGTCTGTGAAATACATGAGTGCTACACATTGTCTTATTAAAATCACCTCTATAGATTCCCTTAAAGGGGGTTTCCAAGATTTGTGAAAATTTGGCAGAGAGCAGGGGGCTGTGTTAATTAAAAGACCCTTACCTTTAAAATGTTCTATTGGTCCTGTCCTGCCACTCCAGTCCCCACACTGATTCCTACAGCCAGGGCCGGACCGACACAGAGGCTGGGGAGGCTCCAGCCTCAGGGCGCTCCAGCGTCAGGGCGCAGGCCAGCTCCCCAGCCTATGGGCGGCAGGCAGGCCACTGACCACGTCTGCGGAGGGACGGCGGCTTCAGTGTTCTCAGTGTAGGCAGAGCGTACAGGGTGCGGCAGCCGCAGAGTTGACGTCAGCACGTCACACTGTGTGCCTGCCCGCGCGAGCGCCTGCTGCTGCTTCTAGTGAGCCTCCGTGCCCAGGCCCTAGCTTCGGAGGAGGACTGAGCCTGCTGCGACTGCACCACAGCAACAGCCAGAGGCACCCCTAAGAAGTATGCCTGGCCCTAGCAAGTATGTACCCTACCAGGGGCGTAGCTAACGGCTCATGGGCCCTGGTGCAAGAGTTCAGCTTGGTCCGCCCTTCCCTCAGTGCTTTGTGTGTCTTCTTATGAGGCACAAGGGTCTTTGGGCCCCCTCAGCCTCCTGGGCCCGGTAGCGACTGCTACCTCTGCACCCCCTATAGCTACGCCCATGTACCCTACCCTACCTAGCCTCATGGCCTGCCTGCTACCCCAGCCCCTCCTCAGTTATAACCCTTAATGTCCCCTAATACCCCTCAGTTATATAATATAACCGAGGGGTATCATTGTGCATTATACAGTAACAGGGGTAACATAACTGAGGAGGGCTATCAGACATTATACGGGGGTAATATAGCTTACATTACCCCTGTATAATGTCCCCTGATACCCCTCAGTTATATTACCCATAATGTCCCCTGAAACCCCTCAGTTATATAATATAACTGAGGGGTATCAGGGTTCAATATAACTTATATTACCCATGTATAATGACTGATAGGCCTCCTGAGTTATATTATCCCTGTATAATTATGTACCCTGATATCCCTTAGTTATATTACCCCGCTGGTGTATCTTCTGTATCTTCCCCCCTATATATTGATTCTAGAGTCGCCACTGCTGCGCCTGCCGGGCTGCCGGCCGCGCTGGAGGACGGAGGGAGTAGTGAGCACTTGGCACTGACTTACATGCTCCCTCCCCGCTCCGCCTCCTGGCTCGGCCGCTCCGCTGCTCTGGTCTCTGCTCAGTCGCTTGCCTGACTGGCTGCGTACAGCTCGCAATTTGACCTGACGCGCTGTACACAGTCAGGTCACATATGCGCCCTCTGGAGACCAGGAGCAGCGCGGGCAGCACCACAGCACTGTGTCACGACCCAGCCCAGGCCCCAGCAGGGATAGAGCGTGAGAGTCTGCCCTGAAGTGAAGTAAGATAGTTCTTAAATAAAGAATATTCTTTTCCGTCTGATCTGAGGTCTGATGGGGTTCTGGATGGGGTAAAATTACAAGGAACGCCCTGGGGAGGGGGGGGGGGGGGGGTCGCGCACTTGGGCAGCTCAGCCTCTGTTGGTGGTGGGCCTTGTCCCAGCCCTGCCTACAGCCATTCATCTGCCCACTGCAGCCAATCACTGACCTCAATGGCCGCATCTGTATGACTATGGCACGTGACTATGATTGGCTTCAGCAGTCATGTAATCGATGAATGGTACATGACTGCTGCGAGCCCAGCAGGGGTTGAAGCAGTGGAGACCAGAGTGGTGGTAATTTGCTTTTTAATATTCTGCTTTATGCCATCATTTTTAAAAATCTTAGAAATTCCCATTTTGCTTTGCAGATTTTTTTCTCCAGCTGCTGCCTTCTGCAACTTTCATGCCAAGTGCTAGGGAATATTAATATATATATATAAAGTTTAATGATAAATATGGGGCTGCCTTCATACACCTCTAGGGGGAGCTCATCACAAATAGACTTACCTAGTTCTCGCTAAGGCTACTTTCACACTTGCGTTGTGAGGATCGGGCAAGTAGTTCCGTCGCCAGAACTACCCGCCGGATCCGTCATACCGCTTGACAACTGAAAGCATTTGGAGACAGATCCGGATGCGGATCCGTCTCACAAATGCATTACTAGTGCAGATCCGTCTCTCCGTTTTCAGACGGAGAGACGGATCCGTCTTGATTTTTTTTCACAGTTTTAAAGGTCTGCGCATGTGCAGACCGGAAGGATGGATCTGTCGTTGCGGTATTTGTAATGCACTAATATAAGTCAATAGCACTAATATAAGTCAATAGAAATTAATGCCAGATCTGGCATTCCGTCATGTGTTGCGGAATTTTAGACTGAGATAATACCGCAGCATGTTGCGGTATTTTCCCTGTCTAAAAAACGTTTATATACTGAACTGAAGACATTCTGATGCATCCTGAATGGATTTCTCTCCATTCAGAATGCATGGGGATAATACTGATCTGTTCTTTTCAGGCATAGAGCCCCGACCACGGAACTCTATGCCGGAAAAGAAAAACGCTAGTGTGAAAGTACCCTAAGATCAATGGGGAGCTATAGGTATATATCTACGTAAAATAAACTTCCCCTAGTGGTGGCTGCGGGTAAAGACAGAATTTTTAATACTAATTTTCCCTTCAAGGAACACACTGAACAAAAGTGGTACACTGTTCCAGTGACTCCAGTATAGTCACTGTTCGGAACCACAGCCAGCAAACTCAGGACCCAATACCCAGTCTTCCATAACTACTCCAATTGGTAGAAAGCTAAGGCTACCCTAGGTACTGTACTAGAATTTGCTGCGAATCTGGATGGACTAACTGCTAGGGAACCAAGTTAGGGGGGTCACATTGGTGTTTTCAATTCCATTATAGCTTTCCAGAAAAGTTATAACTGAATTGAAAATACTGATGTGAATCCCCTCTTGGGTCTGTGGAGATATGGGACAAGGAATAAAGGTATACAGTACTACTCCAGTGGTCTACTGGAAAGCACTGTGGGGTGCCAAAAGAGCAAGACACAAGAAATGGTCTGAATTTGATCCAAATTATTAAATCAATCACCACTATTGGGCGTCGTTGTTAGTACATGAGAAATGAGTACAGGACTGGAGTACATAAAGTATTAGGTTTTACAAAAAGTATCATAAAAATTCACATGTTGTGATGGTTCGAACAACCTTTGACTGCAAAGGTAAAGGACTTACTTTACCATAAACTCAAATCACCTATACTTGTGCCTCCCCCGCCGAGGTCGCCTGTCAGTTGTAAACGTGATTTCTGTGTCCCCAAAGGATAACACCGGGGCTCCAAGGTATAGCAGAAGTCTTTAATCAGTATAGTGAGCTCGACGCGTTTCGGGTAGTACCCCTTTGATATCCTCAACTCTAAGAACAACTCTACCGACACAGCCATGCACAGAATTTTGGCTGGGTGAACTCCAGACCGTTGCGTAGTAAGCAGCTTCATGGGTGGGACCTGACTCATAGAGCACCAAAGAGAGAATGCTAATTTTTGTAAAAACTGGAATTGAGCTTTAAGGGGTGTGACCAGAATGGGCAGGGGTGGAAACAACCCAGCGGGTGCTGCCGAATTAAATTCTATATGTAAGTACTAGAGCTAAGTATCTTAATTTCGACCAACAGAGGGACACTAACCAATAAAGTAGGTCAAAACTAAATAGAGCACAAATTCCAAAAATATTCCCTCCCCATCCTAGATATGCTCACCGATACAGAAATGTAATATACTGTAGATAATTCACTTACTCTTCCAACATCCATTAAAGCGTCAGATGGCGGACTACAGTCCTCTTGGTAATTGTCCTATCGATCCCAGAAACCAATTAAATCATTTCCCTATAATTATTACATGAGTTCCTCTCCCTGCCGCTAAGAATCACGCGCATATACATCAATACATCTCCTACATGGTGATGAAGTGCGGCTCTTCTCAGACTGCCATCTTCTCCCGCTCTCCTTCCTTAATCACACTTTTGTCGATTGTTTCGCTTTCGCCATTGTTCATCTCGGCAAGTGACAACGTTCTTTCAAATATCAGAATCCTCTGACAAATCTTAAACGAACTATTATTGGATTAGTGTCTCGAAAACTGCCAGTTCTTACATCTCGGAGCGACTCAGCAACCATTCGCGGAGTCTAGATTGATAAATGATGTATAAAAGCAAGAAATGTGTCTGTTATTCAATCAAAAGAGAACATTTTTTTTCCCCCAATTTTTTTTTTTTTGAGAACCCACTTCATAAGCAAAACGACATTAAACAGGCAGGAAATGCTCAAACCCAAATGCAGTTGTGCATCTATATACAGGGGAGCAGATCCTGCACTTGTGGCCCGTTGCTAATGGCGATCCCCAGCAAAAATGCATGCAATGGAGGATGCCCGTAGCGGACCACAAGTACCACAATAGACTTCCTACACATGGTGGCAGTTGTGTGGATGTGATATACAATATAAACACAAACCAACTGAAAGGTGGCATGAAGCAGGATGTGCTCAAACAATACAACAATAATAAAACAGACAAGTGCACTCTGCGGTCTTACTAACCCTCATTCTGATGTTAAAATTGAGAATTAGCCAACATCTCCTACTGTGGAGGACATGTCTGAGCCCGAGCACCGCGCCAAGGTTTCTCAAGTAGCTCGGGTCCTAACACTTACCTGCCTGTGCCGTATGGGCAATACCAGGGGCCAGTGGGCGAAATTACAGGAGTGTAAAGACCGACTTCATAAGCACGTTTCTAATCCCGTTAAACAGTGTCTGAGCAAACCGCTTTTTTAACTAGAATAAAATAATTTTGGAGGTAGCGGAGGAGGTCGGGGTTAGTGGGATTTCTGAGCGAAAAGCGCGAGATATTACTCGCACAACATGTGTAGCTGTGGCGTATACTGTACATGTTGTCTGTGGTTTTATGCTCATTTTGAGTCTCTTTGTTTCACCTTTTTGAGGGCAGTTGTTGTTTTTGTATCAAGTTAGTAAAAAATGTATCTTTTAGATGGTGCCAAGAGTGTAGATCAAGGGCAATGGAGGTAAAACCTGACATGAGACCCTCATCCCCCTTGTCCTACAGTGTATCATACCATACAGTGCTCGATATTTGCTGACATATAGTGCTCAGCCTCCAATAATACAGTCGTACAGTACCTACTGACAGGCTCCCCCCTCACAAAGAGCACTGTAAATATGCAAGGTCGACAATTTTTGTGCAGAGCGCTGCTGGACCAAAAATTTGTCATAAAATTGCTGTCCAGCTTTTGATAAATTTTTCCTGGCGTTTTAGAAAAAGATGGGTCTGCTGGGGGGCTTCCCTCCTGCCATACTTCATCTATTTCAGCTTGATTGACACGTCTCTTGCTATATGCAAATAGGGAGAAACCTGTCAATCAAGCCAAGGGGAAGCTGGAGGGGGTGCCGTCCAGGGGACTGGGGGCCTGAGTGCGATATACAATGTACGGTGCTGTGCTTGGTAAGCACAGAGAAGGCTGTGGCGCTCATAGGAGCGCCAGTGACTTCTAATACAGCTGAGTAGCGGGGGTCCCGCTTGTCAGACCCCCACCGATCAGATACTGATGACCTATCCTGAGGAAAGGTCATCAGTAGTAAAATCGCGGAAAACCCCTTTCGAGGGTTAGAAAAACTTGTCAGTCTTCTTTCCGGAAACAGCTCCTCATCTGTCCATGGGTCGTAGCTGGCATTGCTTCATTGAATGGAGCTGAGCTGGAGTACCACACACAACCTGAACAGATGTGGTGCTGTTTTTGTAAGAAATCACAGCTTTTTTTTATATCCTGGACAATCCCTTTAAAATCTAGCCTTCTGTAGTCTATGCAACACAGTGATTTTAGGTTTGCCCCCCCCCCCCACTGCAAAATATCCCCATGCATCCTAATATTTAGACGAAACGCATATTTTTGCACTAAACATAATTGTTACAAATATTCGGATTCGGTTCGATAACTGCACAGACACTAGTTAGCATCTGTAACAGCACTCGGGAGGTTAATTGTTCCACCATGGGGCCTGGGGAGCAAGCTGTGTTTTCAGTATTACCACGACTATTTACATGGTGGTAGCAGCAACATACAGTATTATAATGTGATATGTAGAGAATCTATTCATTCACATCAGTTCTTGTCCCGGTGGAGCTTACAATCTAATTTCCCTACCACTGGCTCGCTCACGCATCGGGGCAATTTTATAGGAAGTCAATTAACTTACCGGACTAGGAGAAGAAATCAGATGGGCCGGAGCAAATTCATGTGAACATATAAGCTCTGTGTAGAGGGCCCAGCACTGCAAGGCGGCAGTGATAACCCTTGTGCCGCTGCGCCGAGCTCCAGAAATAGCTGTGATATTGTATTTCGGAGCTGCTGCTCTGCTATAACTATAGATCAGAGCTCCCAGATCGTAACTGCAGACTGTAAGAAAGAGAAGCGGCCAGAACTAGGATGTGGAGGGCCCTATGGAGAGTCCTGAAGAACGTATTAAAACCACAAGGCACTGGCGCTATTTCAACATAAGGAAACGATAGCGCCACGGAACACTAGCTGGTACCGCTCGCCACAGTCTCCTGATAAATAAAATATAGTGACTAATAGGAGCCCTGCAACACTACTGGACCGCCAGCCAAATACCACTATGTGCCAGTGCCGCCCGCAGGTACGCCAGACCGTGGGAGGACTGGGAACGTAAAGAAAAAAGAAACTAAAAATGGCCCCATGTTGTAAGGGGGGTTCAAATTGACAGAAGATGGGACAACGTAAGTAGGCGGGACCAGCAATACCATCGTGCAGAACAAAATACTGCCCCAGCAAAACCCAGTTACCACAGTGCAGCACAAATTGCCGCCCCAGCAAAACCAGGTTACCACAGTGCAGCACAAAATAACGCCTCAGCAGAATCAGATACCACAGTGCAGAACAAAATACCGCCCCAGCAAAACCCAGTTACCACAGTGCAGCACAAATTGCCGCCCCAGCAAAACCAGGTTACCACAGTGCAGAACAAAATACTGCCTCAGCAGAACCAGATACCACAGTGCAGAACAAAATACCGCCTCAGCAGAACCAGATACCATAGTGCAGCACAAAATACCGACCTAGTGGAACCAAGATCCACAGTGAAGCATAAAATACTATTCGCCACAATTTAAAACTGCATCATCGCCAGATCCGACGTTTAGCTCTGCGCATGCGCAGCAGCAGTTCCGATCGGGGCCCCAGTGTAAGCTGGGGCTCCAATCGGTTACCATGGCAGACAGGACGCTACTGAAGTCCTGGCTGCCATGGTAAATACTCCGCAGCAGTGTACTTACCTGCTCTGCGGCCCCAGGGCGCTCCTTTTTGAAGTCACAGTTCCGGGCGGCGCATTGATCTATGCACCACGGGGACCTGTGACGTCATGAAGGAGCGACCGGCGGCCGCAGAGCAGGTAAGTACACTGCTGCGGAGTACCATGGCAGCCAGGACTTCAGTAGCGTCCTGGCTGCCACGGTAACCTGAAAGCATTTTGAAGACTGATCAGGATCCTGATCAGTCTTCAAATGCTTTTAAGCGACTTGCGTTCTGACGGATCCGGCGGGCCGGAAGTGCCTGCCGGATACTCAGAACGCAAGTGTGAAAGCACCCTTAAGAGAGCACCTGTTGCCGCTGGGCTGCTGCTCCTACATTAATTATTGCTGAGAGCATCAGATCTTTATGTATCAAGGGAGGCTTGGACGGACCTCTGGGCATTGGCCCACAAAGAAATTTCCCTGTAGGGTCTATGGTCAGTTCACCCATACACCAGACTGTTCCCTTATTAGACACAGTAACGCTCAAGTATTCCGTACCAAAAAACACCTACCAACGCTTTCGGAAAATACACTCGTTTTCCTTTGTCCTCCCTGACAAAGGAAAGGACTGTTGGATGCCAACTTCCGTAAGCTCCAGTGACGTCACTGTGCGTACGAGCCAAGGCACGAGTAAGGTGATGTGGTCCTGGCTGGGGCACCCTCCCAATACTTTTGGGAGTTGTATTAGACACCAGTGGGACCCTGGAGACATGCCTATACAGGAAGATACATCATGTATGGGAGGACTCATCCAACCCTAGGACATCTGCCCTGGTAGGTGTTTCATGGTCTGGAATACTTTATCAATACTGTGTCTAATTAGGGGACAGTCTGGTGTACCTGAGGACAACATTGGTACAAAGTAGTTTTTGGGCGCTAGTCCAGTAGTGTTACAAGGTTCCTAATGGTTGGTTAGCGTGGTCACCATATTTTATTTATCATGCCCTGAAGAATTTCCACTAGAGTCCCAGCTTTTCCTTCAAGAAATGTTCAATGTGTTTTCTTAGTTCTACATCTATCTACCCTAGCCAAGGCAGAGTAGCTTGTTGGTTCCCCATGGCATCCAGCACTAAGAACACACACCCCAGCTTCCCCTCCCCATACTTCAGCCCTGAATCAGTTCCACCCAATAGTTGTGCCACCATCAGTGACAGGTATTGATTTTCAACATTTGGTCCACGGTGATCAATGACAACTTTACTGTCTGGTCCATGTAGCTTCTTCCCACATTCACTATTTGGTATATGATGGTTAACAAAATGCATTCAATAAATGTGTCCTTCACCATCTCACCAAAAAACAAAAGATGACCATACCATTGAACATTAGGACTAAATTCGGATTGAAAATATCTGGTCCTTTGTGATCAGTGGTACAGTCAGCATCTGGTATGTTTGCATCAATGTTGTAGATTTCTTGAATGCAACATTCAATTGTATGATCCCTGGTGGACCAGTGGTGATATAATTCCTGGTGGTCAAGTGGTCTTTCAAATCCTTGGTGTGTCATTGTCCCTTCAGGTGATGCATGCTCACATTATGCATCCTTGTTAGTCTAAGTGTCGGTGGGGTACATTGTGAACACCAGGAGTCTTCCCTCCAGCTATAATGGGAAAGGGCTTATGTATTTTAATTGAGTAGTTCACAGGGGTACTAAGATAGGTCATCAGTATCAGATTGGTGGGGGTCTTGCACTGATTAGTTGTTCCTGGCAGCCAACGGCACCAGAAACCATACAGGGGACGGAACCGGAAGCAGTAGGCACCTCTGGCAGACATTTATCTTCTGGCACAGTGCTGCGTCCACTGTAGTCAGGTATATGACTGCTGTGGCCACTGAATGACTGCAGCGGTCACATGCTGGCTCCTTGCAAACAAAGACTGAGAGGACAGCATTGCTGGAAAGAAGAGATGAGCACTGTTTTTTATGTTTGTTTTATAACATTTGCAGCTTTATCGTTTTTTTTAGACATTGTATAACCCCTTACAAAGATTACATTTCTGAAATTGTACAAGGACGTCAATTAGCCTAGTCTTTTGGCCACAAAACGGCCCACTGTAGAGGACCCTGTGTCATAGGAATGGATGCCCAGTAGACAAACACAACTCAGATTGCATGCACAAGGTCAGTAAGAAGCGCAACAGCTCTTCAACTGTAAAAGTTCAATAATCTGAATGGTTGAGCTGTAAGAGGATCAGTAATTTTTGTTTTTCTACACCGAGCATGGCTACATAAGATCAGGAAGATGGGATTTTGAAGGACACTGGAAACATGTGACATGTGGCTCATATGTGCTAGGGACGTGCACACCCCATACAATGTAATTACTCCTTACACAATGTGATGGGCATCTTATTTACTGTTCAATGATGGACATTTTGATTTGATTTTCAATATAGTTTGCGCCCCAGGCGGTATCACTTTCACTGTTCTTCTTTGTATCTCCTGCAATGTATTAGCTTTCTCCCTGGAGGTCGTGATCAATCTCCCAACTCCTGGCAGTCGTCGTGTCCAAGAAGAAACTTGTCACTTGACATTTGACAATGATTGAGATGCCTGGTTCTAGTTATAACGGGCAGATATTATATCTTTAAAAGTTATGGCATATTACACTTGAGGTTGTGTAGCCTATGGTTGTGAGCATACTGTGTCCTCTGTTTTAGAAGACCACACAATACTGAGAGTTTTAGTTCTAAATGTATGGGCGCACACTGTATATCTGGCTTTATACTTTCAAGTGCTATGGCCCTCTTACTGATGCAAAACGACAACTCCCACTGTCAGGGTATGCTAGGAGTTGTCGTTTTGCAACCGTTGGATGCCACAGGTTGAGGAATACTGACCTTGCTCTTAACAACGCAAGCAAAATAGTTATATAGTATACACCATCTACATATACAGTTGAGTAACTTTATAAATGCATTTATCCTGTGCTGATCCTGAGCTATAGACTGTATCATACTCCAGAGCTGCAATCACAATTCTGCTGGCTGGCTGAATACAGTCAAAAAGCTGTTTGTCAGACACCCCCCAAACAGCTTAGCATCTCAGCATCATCTTCTGGTAAGACTGGCAGAGTCTCGTCTTCTGATCACTTATCCCTAACTGCAGACCACTAGGAGCTATGACTGTTCTCCTTATATACAGTTTCCAGCTGAACTAGAACCTTCTAGTGGGAGGAGTGGAGAAACTCAGCACAAACAAATACAATGTTACAACTTTCTGTCTGTCATAGACTTGGATTACAACTTCAATAATACCTAATGGGAACGACAGGGCAGTTTCTCCAGACAAAAACAAGCCTTCAAACATAATCACATAGCTAATCCAGATATACAAAAGGTCAGTCTGTCTGGTTTTGGTGGTAAAGAGGTCTGGCTTTTTTTCCTCCAAAACGTACTCTTCTTTAACTCATATGATAACTTTGGAAAATTATTAGCGTCTTATTCATAGATAGAAAGTCCCAAAAGTCTCTCAAACACAGTGCAAATGAACAGGATATATAATCACAACAAACACAGTACACGGTATTAAAGTCAGTGCAAGTTAACCCTTTCAAGTGAAATAAAGTAAGGAGCGGATGACTTTGCATAGTGGAAACAGGGGCAAATGTCCACAAATGTCCAGACTTAAAAGTACCCCTGCTCCAGAGCACCACAAGAGATTTTAGCTCCGCATACTAAACGCAACTGCGGTCTATAACGCAGACTGTAATTTAATGAATAAGAAGAAAATTGGTTGTGGCGATTTAATTTTCCCGTTGACAGACCTTCTAATAAATTCGGGACAAATCACTCCATCAGGATCCATTAGTGTGAGTAAAAACAGATGGTATAGGTTACAAATAAGAAATAATCATTACTCACCTTTACAAACCCCTACTGTTCTGTTGCTGCACCAGTCTCCACTGCTCTCCACTTCCTGCACCCAAGCTTGACACACAGGAAATGGCGTGGATTGATTACTCAGCCAGTCACTAAACACAGTAGTGAACCGCCTCAGCCAGTGATTGGCTGAGTGGGCAGTCCAAGTAATTTCCTGTGAGTCGATCCCAGGACCAGGAAGTGGAGAGCAGCCTCAGAACGGCAGCGGAAGTGCAGCTTGTGTCTCTTATTGCTCCAATACATCCCGGTCTAGATGTAGGACAAATAGGTCAATAGTTCATTGCAATTTTTTTTATATCAACTCTACTGTTCCGAACCTCCTTAGTTCCAGCACCACTGCTCCCTCCTCCCAGCTGAACTTTGTTGTCCTGATTGCAGCAGTGACATATCTGTATACCGCAGATGTAACAACTGCAACCAATCACTGGCCTCAGTGGTGTGGTGGTTTGAGGCAACAGTGCTGGAATGTTGGGTGTTCGGGATGGTAAGTATTTGTAGATTTTTAGTGTAGATGCTGTCCATGTTGTATGACAAAAAACTTGGATGACCCCTTTAATAACTCTTGGTCATAACTATACTTCATGGGATGACATGGCAGAATAGAGAGGAGTTAAAGACAGAATGACTTTTAGAGCCCACTTATAGTTATCAGTGTGTAGTCAACCAGGGCGGGTTATATGGTTATGTTCTCTACTTATTTCATTAATTGCATGTAGAATATCTTACATCAATGATATGCTTAGCTATGGTAGGGTAGAAAATCCAACCTTTACCCTGGGTTCAGACCTGAGACGTGCGCGCGTTCTTGTGATTCACTACTGTGGTGTTAATCACAAAACGCGCGACAAACGCCCCCAAAAAAGCTCAAGTACTTGTTTATGCGTATGGCCTTTTACAGCGCGTTCGTACGCGCTGTAAAACGCTCAGGTGAGAACCATGCCCATAGGGAAGCATTGGTTTGCATGTGTTGAGCGTTTTACAGCGCGTTCGAACGCGCTGTAAAACGTGCAAGTGTGAACTTAGGGTTAAGGATTACAGAGCCATTTCTTAAAAGTTCCACTTTATTTTAAAAATCCTTAAAATCCACAATAAGTGACTACATGTCAGGGTACAAGTCAATGTATACAACAGGGCAATTAGCAGAAAAACCTTCCCGGGTGTGGAGTTACTGCCCAACATATAACCCAAGAGCATTGTTTATTGTTGGACATGGGGGTCATGCAACAGATTGCAGCAATTAGAAGCAGGCAATTACAATTGCTAGTGTGCCTTTAAAAGTCTTACTTACTTTTATCTAGAAACTTCAAAGAAGGTTCTCCCTTCTGTAAAAACAAGTGTGCACTTGCTTCAATGTAAGCAGAACTTATGATGGGACAGCAGTTCCTATGGTCCAAGGTAAATGTCCTCTTTGTTCTTCTTCATCATCTGCATGTACAGAAGAGGTATATTGTGACCTCTTTGGTGGTCTCAGACCCATGAATCCTGACTCTTGAGGGTTCTAGAATCCTAGCATTTGATTGTGAGGTTTGTAGAATTTACATAAACGAAATTCTAGGTTTTGGGTCCTTGGTAAACTGAGTTTTGAACCTTGGAGTATTTGGTACTTTAATTATTTGAGATTCTAAAATCTGGGACTCTGAAACACAATTTTAGATAATTGTCACACTAACACTTGTCTTTAAACCTACTTGAGCTTTAAGAAACCAAACATTGCTAAAATGGGGCTTCAGATTCTTTATACATTAATTCTAGTGTTCCAGAGCTCTTACACACTGACTTCTCAGGGTTCTAGAGTGGTTCCACTGAGGCTTCACGTTTTGTTATACTGTTACACTAATCCTTTGGTTGCAGAACCCTGTCACACTGACTCCTTAAGATTCTAAATCTTGGGAAGGTTCTGAGATTCTCATGCTGATGCTTGAGGTTTGGCAGTACAGTTACACTAATCTTTTGGTTGTGGAGCTCTGCTAAGCTGACTCTCTAGGTTTCAGAATTTCATGAGGGTTCTAGATTACTGCCACTAGGGCTTGACATTCCTGTTAGACCGTGGCACACTTGCACACTGACTGTTGAAGATTCAGAGTACACAGCTTTTTAGGGTTTCAGTACCCTGGCACATTTAGACCCTGGCACATAGAATGGGGCTCTAGAACTCTAGCATACTACCATACTAGTTACTAGAACATTGGCCTCAGACTGCAAATGTATCACTAGTGTGCCAGCATCATACAATACAGTTAGAGTATCATAGTCAAGGGTACAACATTGAATGACACTCCCGCATTCCTGATCTGTAGGTGAGAAAAATGCAGGGATGGAAGGAGGACACTCGAGGCAAAGTTCTCATTTGACCTCATGGATGATGCACTCCTGGTCATAGTTCTAATATCTTGGTTTAAGTTCAAAGCTCAAGAATGTGGGTTCACTGTGGTCCATTAAAGGGGTTCAGTGCTCTAGAAATTCCCACTTGATGGGTGAGTCCCTCGATAATAAACAGATGGCAACCCCCCCCCCCCAACTACCAGCGTAAGTGTACAATTTCCTTGTATCACCATCACAGGGGACATGCGGCGTAACACGGTGTCCATTCAAACAAATGGGTTGTCTGTGTAATGAAGGATAGGACAGGTCCTCCAGAGCGAGGGACACTCTTTGTAGATGCTCCTCAACCTGACCAAGGGATGAAGATTCCGAACAGACCCTCTATGAATTCAGAATTTGTCATTTAGACGGGTGTATGACAATGGGTTTTCTAAAGTGGACAACCTTTTAGCACACTAGCGTAAACTACACACTTTAATGCTGACATTTAGAATCCTATCTAAGATAGACCGGTTCTTTGTTGCTGTACAGGGGTGCACCTAGCCTTTCCGCTCCCTGAGGCAAAAACTGAAACGGCGCCCCCCTCCCCGATTCCAATTTCTTAACCTAACCCCTTTGCCACAATGAAAGCGCTCATTGCCCATGGCCCTTCCGCTGCCCCCCTCTTGCCCCTTCCTGGTGCTGCCTGACCTGGTCTCATTGGTGGTGCACCCCTGTTGCTGTCGTCTATGTATTAAAATGGAATATCAAGTTGTCACATCCATTTTGTAGACTCCATCATGGGAAATCCCTCGCCATAAAGACAAATACAATATAGTATTACGGTACAAGAAGTGAGCGCGTTAAACCTTACGCTAATTTCATGTAAAGAATTAACTTGATGAAGTTTGTTTGGAACCATCTCGGTCCACGTTCTGTATAATAATAAAAGTTGCAGCAATGTATCATGTTTGTTTAATTTCAGGCGCCCTATTAAGCCCCTTCAACATCATTTGCTTGCAAAGCCGACCTGAGACCTGCATTGTAGTCTTACTAATGACATTTCCCGTTAACTAATTGGTATGTAATTGTCCTGCTGTTCATTAGTACGGCTGCTATTATGTCCTCCAGTTGTTTTTTATCAATGTTTTCGTGTCTGGTGAGGTTTTGTCTGCGGGCTTAACGGGGGTAATGTTGAAAAATGCAAATTTTTATGGTACAGATTTAGAATATCTGGAAGGTCCATGTCCCATTAGACATTGTAGCTTTAAGTGTCTCTTTCTTATGTTAAATACATTTAATTCACATTTGAAAATGTTATGTTTTTAAAGCAGGAAACATTGTTATGATTACAGTTTTAGAATTGTTTTGACACCCGGAACCCCTGAGATTGAGGAGTTATGTGGCCTCTTACTAGGCCAGTGATGTCACGTTCATCGGTCACGTGGCCTAGGCAGAGCTCAGTCCCATTCAAGTGAATGGGGCTGAGCTGCAATACCAAGCATGGCCACTATTAGAGTTGAGCGAACTTGTGTTTTAAGTTCGGCATCCAAAGTTCGGGTTCGGGTTATCGTAGCATCCCATTATGGATTCCGCTACCACGGACCATAACGGCATTTGGAATCCATAAGGGGATTCTTCAATGAACCCGAACCTTGGACAACACGAAGGACCTGGGGTGACGTCACCATCATGTGATCAGTGCAGGGGGCGTGGCTCAGTACTGGATAAGAGGTGGTAGCCTACGACCTCTTATCTAATCCAGTACTGCTTTCTAATTTAGGCATATTTCTGAATGTTATTTTTTGCCACCAAAAAAGTAACTGCTACACCAGCCACGATGCCTTGTCGGGCTAGCTCTGCTGACTGTAGCGATACCCTTCACTTAGCAAAAAGTTCTTGTAATCCATATGCAAATGAGCAATTAAGAGCACAAGGGCGGGCCCAAGACACTCTGTGCACCCATGTTCCTCCTGCTTCCTCTGCCAGCCCCTCCCCCTTCTTCATTGACAGGGCCAGGTGCCTGCATAGTCCTCACTCCTGGTCCTGTTTTCTCCAGAATCAAGCAACGGATCGCTAAGTGAACGGTATCATTACATTTGGTTGAGCTAGCCCTACAAGGCCTTATCAGTAGATTTAATGCTGATAGGTTCCCTTGAAGGAGTCCAAAAAACCTCCATGTGCCTCTGTAAGGAGAGGTGTAGTAGATGGATCTCATGCCCCTTTACTGCTGCCATATTACAGCTCCATACCACGCTTGTGCTGAAGCACATTCTCACTCGTGCAGCAATTAAATCGTGCCATCCTGCAAATATTAAAGTGCAATTTTGATTATTTTTTCCCGATCATTTGTCTCCCATCTGTCCCATCTTTGCTGTTCTCCTGGTCCCAATGCATTAAAATGCGTCAGCAACAGATGTGACTTTCCGTCTCCTCTCTAGGATTCAGGCGCGCGTCTATCTGTCCAACGTGACGCTGTCACTCTGCCGCTCCGTGGGACTGGCTGAAAATTGCAAAGGTAAAAATAAATAATAATAATGCATACTTTTACTTCCCGCAGACGACTTTTAAGCGTAAATCAATAATAGTGGTCTGCAAGATAAACAGGCTGAAAAGGCCGGAATAATTGAAGTCTTGCATACCCCATCGATGTTCCTTTCAATCCTTCACTTTGCAATTTTAGATAAATATAGAGACTTAATGCATTTGAAGTTATTTTAGAATAGCCTTAAAAGAAGACGGGAGGCTGGGGCGTGTTTGTCTTGGTGAACGCACATGAAATTGAAGTGCCTTCTGGGCCACAAGGCCACAAAATCCGAGAGAATATGCGTCTTTATGATCTATTGATTGATTATAGCTGTATATTAGTAGTGATGAGCGGCATAAGCGATATTTGAATTTGCAATATTTTGCGAATTTTGGGCCGAATGTTCGCCATAAATTCGCAAATTCGACAATTTCGTGATCTCCAGTCATTATTTACTTGATTGCAAAAATCGGAAATGTAATATATTCACGGTAAAAAAATCGCGATTAGAATACTCGCCATCAACCCTAAGGTAGGCAACTTTCCTATTGGTTGCTAGGGATGTAGCTAAGTGCCGATATTCGCGCTAAATTCGCGATAAATTCCCGATTAGAATATTCGCAATAAACACTTTTCCCAAATGTGAATATATAGCACTATATACGAAATATTCACGAATTCTCGAAGTGGCGCTCAACACTATTTATTAGATTTAGAACCAATGACAGCCCAACGGGTTTTTACGGGACTGCAATATTCATGACCTTTCCCCTTGATCATGAATATCTGATTGGCGGGGGTCCAACACCCAGCACCCCCGTCAATCAGCTGTTTGAGGAGGCTGTGGTGCTCCAGTGAGCGGTGCGGCCTCCTCACAGCGTACCAAGCACAACGCCGTTAGTGAGTCTTTGCTGAGCAGGCATAGAGTGGGGACGTACATGTGTGAACTCCTGAAAAGTAGGCCTAAAGAGAAGCCTGGTCCAGGAAACCTCCATCTTTTTGACTGAAAATTGCCAGAGATAGACTGCCGCACGTGTATGGCGTTATACGTCCGCATTAGTATGATGCGGGCTGCTGAGGTGAGCCCACTCTATACGCGGCGGGTGTAGGCTGTATAGTACAGCTTCCATATGTCTACAGGGGATGTTATTGTAACACCCTAGAGGTGAATAACAACTTTTGCACCCCGCTACTGTCTCCTATGGTTAACCTAATGTCATCCTATGTATTCATTTCCAGGTCCTGCACAATGTATATTCATAATCCTGTTATGTAACTGTTCAAGTGTAATATGCCTGGTTTGCCAGTAGGTGGCAGCATATATGGCAGAGCTATCTTGCATAAAATAGGAATCTTCTTTCCATTCTATTTGCTCCCTCTAGGGAGGAGTTTAGTTAGTTAGAAGTCAGAATAGAGTACCCCCTGCTTGGGGAGGGAAGCAGGTCCTCGTCCCTGCTGGACGAGCCCTGTATGGACCACCTTCAGCCCTGCTGGACATGGAAGCAGAAGCTTGAAGCCTCAGAAGCCAGGAAGAAAGTTCCCTGGTGTAACTTAAGAGACAGACTACAGAGTGTAGTACAGCCTAAAGAAGAAGCTGAGTTCTACAGCCAGCCTGTTAGCACAGCAAAGCCAGAGAGCAACTGATGTAGCAGAGAGGAGTTTGCCTGCCACAGTAAATGCCAAAGCTTGCTGGAAACCAAGACAAAGACCGTAAACTGTTTGGAAGAACGTTTATGCAAAGTAAAGCGGTTGTCCACTTTATCACAAGGTCTGGACTCAGTTATTTCTTCAATCCCTCAATTGTTCCCCCGATTTGCTCTGCTTCCGGGTCCAGCGGTATCCAGGTAGGAGCACCGTGACACGTCCACAACACCTAAAGGGACATTTAGGCCACCCTACACCACTTTGGCATTCCTACACTTGGGTACCGTCTACTACCACATCACTAAAAGGGGCCCTGTGCCCTTGCTGCTTCACTGCAACTGGCGTCAAGACAACATCACTAAAAAGGGACCCCCTGCCGCTGTTGTGCGTCGCACTATGAATGCAGTGGTCATGTGATTGTCATCTCCCTTACTACCGCTGCATTTGTTGACGCCCCTTACTACCGCTGCATTTGTTGACGCCCCAGATTTTTTCCCAGAAAGACCCCTCTACTCGTACATGTGAATAGTTCACACCCAACCGACGGACAGGGGCGACGCTAATTACTGAAGTCAACGGCCATATATTAATTATCTTATGCTACCACTTTAAAGGGGTTGTCTGGTTTTGTGGCCTCCGTGCTTCATGTCAAGCTTGCCCAGCCCCCTTCCTGTTTCCATCACTCTCAGTGGACAGCAGTTATTTCTTTCTTCAGGATCGATGTACCAGATATCCTACGCTTGAGCTGCCCCTTTTTGTATTTGCATGTAATTAAAAATGTAGTATAGTCAGTGAGTTATTCAACAAAATGTGTCTGTATAGCGCCACCTGCTGTTTGTTCTGTTCTTATTTTTTGTCCATCTCACTGAGCTGGTCGCACGTGCTCAGTATAAATCTTTAACTGCCACCAGCCATATATTCTGTTAGAAGCTGTGGCAGTTACAGGGAAAGAGCTGCAGCAGAAAGGTCACTCCCCCGGAGCCACCAATCTTAAGATAATCTAGCCGAGCATTTGGAGTAATGAATGTGGAGATCTCTGGATCCATGTGAGGTGCAGGGCTGGTTCTGGCTTTGTTAGAGAGAGATTGTCATCTACTAAATGATGTCTGATTTTCATTTTTTACATCAATCATGGCATGACCCCTTTGTAGGAAGGGGGAGGTAGGCGGCCATAATGGATATGTCAGGTTCCCTTTAAATTTAGTCTCGGAAATTCATTATTTTCTCGGAGTAGATGGAGTCTGCCAACCTGCCCAGGGGGATTGGGTGTACGTATAACCCATTAATGACTTAAAGCTCCATCCCTCTTTGGTCTAAGCAGCTGGTACCTATCATTTAGTTGCAATATTAAAAGCACATTACAATGACGGGGCCCTCACTAATGTTTTCACTCATTAAATTGTGGCCGGTATCAGCCGCGTCTCTGAATGTCTAGCTGCAAGGAGCAGAAAATGAAATGCAGGACGGTAACCATTCATCTTCCTTTTTTTTTTTTGACTCGGAGATGTCTGATTTGAAGCTGACCACATCCTCTAATAGAGATGTTCCTGGCCTGTATCCTCGTCGGAGCTGGTTACCGTTAAATAATGACTTGTGCGGTCCGATCCGAGCAGAATATCCTGGTAATACCATCTTTATTTAAAGAAATGAGAAACAGCAGAGACATGTCATGCCCCTAAAGCCGGCCATCTGTTAATAAATCCTTGTTTGTAGGAGACATTGTTCTACATTGCACAGAGTTTCCTCTTTCCTCTGTCAACAACTTGTGTGATATATAGAGAGGCAATAAAAACCGTAATCTGCAGGGAAATCGCTGTGTGGGTGCTGCATAATACGGAACAAACGTAGGAACAGACGGCTGATGTGCAGAAAAGGGGGTAAAGGGCTGAACGCCCCCTCCTTCTTTACTATTCTCTATCTATCTATCTATCTATCTATCTATCTATCTATCTATCTATCATTTATCTACTTATCTATTCTGTCTATCTATCTATCTATCTATCTATCTATCTATCTACTTATCTATATTATCTATCTATCTATCTATCTATCTATCTATCTATCATTTATCTACTTATCTAGTCTGTCTATCTATTATCTATCTATCTATCTATCTATCTATCTATCTATCTACTTATCTATATTATCTATCTATCTATCTATCTATCTATCTATCTATCTATCTACTTATCCATTCTCGGTCTATCTATCTACTAACTATCTATCTATCTATCTATCTATCTATCTATCTATCTACTTATCTATATTATCTATCTATCTATCTATCTATCTATCTATCTATCTACTTATCCATTCTCGGTCTATCTATCTACTATCTATATCTATCTATCTATCTATCTATCTATCTATCTATCTATCATTTATCTACTTATCTATTATGTCTATCTAATTATCTATCTGTCTATCTATCTATCTATCTATCTAAAATCCAAAGAACGTGAGTGGCACAGCATAAAGTTGTAGAAGGGTGCCAGCGGTTGTGGAAGCGATCTAACCTCCAAAAAATACAAAAGAAAAAATTCAAAAGAAAAAATTCCAAGGCACTTCAAAAAGTATATCAAATAGAGTGTATTTCAATCCTCTCACTGGGACAGGGACTGGGTCACTGCTTGAGAAAAGTCCCAGTGAGAGGACTGAAATGTTGCTGTTTGGTGATTAAAATACACTCTATTTGATATAATTTTGGAAGTTTTGTATCAATCTAGTAATTTTATTTATGTAATGCACTTATATAGCGCTACTATATTCCGCAGCGCTTTACAGACATTAGCTTCACACTGTCCCCAATGGGGCTCAGAATCTAAGGTCCCTATCAGGATGTCTTTGGAGTGTGGGAGGAAACCCACGCAAACCCAGGGAGAACGTACAAATGCAGATGTTGTCCTTGGTCGGATTCAAACCCAGGACCCCAGTGCTGCAAGGCACCAGTGCTAACCACTGAACCACCATGCTGCCCATCTATCTATCTTATACCAGAGGTATTATACTGTAATTGCAAGGCGTAAAAACACATAGGAGTAGTATTAAAGGGTTTGTCCTGACAGGAAGAAAGTTTATAAAAAGGGACAGAATGGCATAAAACTTAAAGAAAAAATTGAAAAAACAAACAATACAATCATAATAGTACTCAATAACAAAAAATGATTAGCACTCAAAATATATTAAATAACGTTCAAATAAGGGTGGGTTCACACTAGCGCTATGGTTTCCGTTATGGCCTTCCGTTGTAACGTAGTTATAACGGAACATAACAGAATCCATAAGACGGAAGGACGGATCCGTCCTTTTGCCCATAGACTTCTATTATGACGGAATGCAAAACGGAAGCCATTAAAAGGCATTCCGTTTGCTTTCCGTCATAATACAAGTCTATGGGAAAGCATAACGGATCCGTCTGGTTCCCGTTATGCAAGACGGAAAACAAAGTCCACTGCACTCTACTTCCTGGTAGCTCTCAACACGAAAATGTGATCTCTCAGCCAATCACTGGCTGAAATGGGTCACCGCTGCAGCCGGTGTTCGGCGTGCAGTCATATTTTCTGTGTCAAAAGGGAGAAGGCATTAGGAATGTCATGTCTCATGTGTAGTACCCCCAGACCTGGGAGTACTATAAATTATATTGTTATATATAATGTATTTTATTGTTTTATTTCTGGCCGTAGCTACCAGCAATGGATGGATGGTAAAGGCTGGCGAGGAACACGGTTAACCACCCTGTTCGTCCTCTCTTGCTGGGAGTGCGGTGGTCCTGCTCCCTGCCAAGAGGAGGAGTTCCTGTCCAGAGACAGAGGGGAGAGGAAGCAACCTGCAAAGCTCCTGCTCCTGTTACAGATCTTCATAAGATCATCCACTTGATTCTTCAGCCTCAACTCCTCTGACCAGCATATACAAACACCGCTGTAAGGTAAGGAGCTACTGCTGAGACACCATCACCCAGAATGTGACAAGGCCAGAACAACCTCAATGCTCATCTGTTGCCATCCAGCCTGCCTCCAGATTCTTTGCTAGTGCCAGAGAGAAGTCCTGCTATTGAGTGATTTGAAGTTCTTCGTTGCACTTCGTAAAAAAGACTGTTACATCACTGTTACGTCCCCTTAAGTTTTACCCTGGCCTCTGCCTTCAGCTCTATGTTTCCACAACACCGATCTCCAGGGAGCAATGGCCTGAGGGAGTACACCATGCGTGACACAATACTTCATCAGGGCCCCTACCACTCTCATCTTCTACACAGGCTTCACAGGTCACCATCTTATTGCTGTACGTTTGCAGATGAAGTTTGTCCCTGCCATCTCCCTGTAGCCAGGCTCTGAGGTAATCAGCTCCTCACTTTCTTCCTGCGACTGCTTGTCTTTTTTTTTTTACATATATGTTGAACCCTGGCATAAAAAAAAAAATTTCACCTAACCATCTGGATTCCTCATAAGTGCCTCATCGGTGGAGTAAGTAGCACTGGTCAATGCAGACAATCATAGCCATATTGTCTCATGCACCTCACTTGATGCCTAGATATTGAGTCAGAACAGAGACCAGGAGGGGTCCCAGGAAGCTTCGAGGATTGGCAAGGTAATTTTTTTAACTTTTTAGGTCCCAGGAAGCTTCGAGGATCGGCAAGGTAATCTTTTTTTTACTTTTTAGGTCCCAGGAAGCTTCGAGGATTGGCAAGGTAATCTTTTTTTACTTTTTAGGTCCCAGGAAGCTTCGAGGATCGGCAAGGTAATCTTTTTTTTACTTTTTAGGTCCCAGGAAGCTTCGAGGATCGGCAAGGTAATCTTTTTTTTACTTTTTAGGTCCCAGGAAGCTTCGAGGATCGGCAAGGTAATTTTTTTTACTTTTTAGGTCCCAGGAAGCTTCGAGGATCGGCAAGGTAATCTTTTTTTTACTTTTTAGGTCCCAGGAAGCTTCGAGGATTGGCAAGGTAATCTTTTTTTACTTTTTAGGTCCAAGGAAGATTCGAGGATCGGCAAGGTAATCTTTTTTTTACTTTTTAGGTCCCAGGAAGCTTCGAGGATTGGCAAGGTAATCTTTTTTTACTTTTTAGGTCCCAGGAAGCTTCGAGGATCGGCAAGGTAATCTTTTTTACTTTTTAGGTCCCAGGAAGCTTCGAGGATCGGCAAGGTAATCTTTTTTACTTTTTAGGTCCCAGGAAGCTTCGAGGATCGGCAAGGTAATCTTTTTTTTACTTTTTAGGTCCCAGGAAGCTTCGAGGATCGGCAAGGTAATCTTTTTTTACTTTTTAGGTCCCAGGAAGCTTCGAGGATCGGCAAGGTAATCTTTTTTTTACTTTTTAGGTCCCAGGAAGCTTCGAGGATTGGCAAGGTAATCTTTTTTTACTTTTTAGGTCCAAGGAAGATTCGAGGATCGGCAAGGTAATCTTTTTTTTACTTTTTAGGTCCCACGAAGCTTCGAGGAACGGCAAGGTAATCTTTTTTTACTTTTTAGGTCCCAGGAAGCTTCGAGGATCGGCAAGGTACTTTTTAAATGACAGGAAGCTTTGGAATGAGAATTGGCCAGGTAATCTTATTTTTACCATTTTAGCCTATTTCTTTTTTTTTTTAAATTTCCAGCTTTGCAACATCTTTAAATTAGAGGACATGTACTTGACAAAGTGTATGCAGAACCGGTACGGAAGGGCATGGAGGTCATATGGCTCCATAATCTGATGGCCAGGTACTGTATCTACAGAGATATTCTGAGACTCCTTCTTTGATCATACCCTATCTCATTTTTCACAATTATTCTGCAGTGCTCCAGGAGAAACCATTCATCTCTCCTTCTCACAACCCTCAGATCAGACCGCTCTCTGCCTGTAAGGCCCCATACTCCAGCAGGAGTCCTCCCCCATTGCTCTGTCTGCAGTAGGAAGCAAGGAACATTAATACTTGCCCCCAGCACATCCCACCCCCTCAGCCGTCTGCCCAGCCAACTGAAAATGAGAAGGATTAGGAAGAACTGAACATCTGTCTTCAATATTTCTTCTGTTTAAGAGTACGTTCCTAAGTTCACTCTGTTCCTGTAAGTCGAATATGTTTATTGAATCGGCACCATGACTGCCCCCTATGGACTGGAATATATACCTGTATCTGTGAGGATTTGCTCTTTAAAGTGCTAATTTTATGATTATTGTTAAAAAAAAAACATCCAACATCATATAACACATGACAATCTCTTTCTAACAAAGCTAGAACCAGCCCTGTACCTCACATGGATCCAGAGATCTCCCCATGCATTGCTCCAGTTTCTCTGCTAGATTTATATCAAACTGGCAGCTCAGAGGGCATGTCCTTTCTGCTTCAGCTGTTTCACTATCTCAGCTCAGGAGGCATGTCCTTTCTGTTTCAGCTGTCTCACTATCTCAGCTCAGGAGGCATGTCCTTTCTTCTACAGCTCTCTCCTTATCACAGCTCACTGGGTAGGTCCTTTCTTCTGAAGCTCTCTCTCTCTACCTTAGCTCAGGAGGTCTGTCCATTCCCGGGGGTGCGTCCTTTCTGCTGCAGCTCTTTCCTTATCAAAGCATGGGGGGAGGGCTATGCTTTCTCATAGATGTGTCTTTGGGGTGCACCCATTGGTGCGGACCCATTAATTTCTATAGGGCTACAAAAGAGGCGGACAGCACACTGTGTGCTTTCCGCATCCATGATTCCGTTCCGCAGCTCCCTAGAAAAGATAGAGAAAGTTCTCTTCTTGTCTGCAACGAAAATAGGCATTTTCTATTATTATGGTTGCGGCCATGTGCGGTCCACAAGTTGCGGAATGCACATGGCTGGTATCCGAGTTTTGCAGATCCGCGAAACACTAGGGTCGTCTGAATGTAACTGTCACAGCTTCTAATAGTAGATGCAGCTGGGGGCAGTTGAAGGATGGGCAGAGAAATAAGGAAAAGAGCAAGCAGCAGGTGGCGCTGTTCCGACAGATTTTATTAAATCACTCAGTGGCTATACTACATTTTTAATTGTATGCAATTACATAGTTGCTGGATTGAAAAAACGTAGAGTATTTTTGGTGGGACAACCCCTTTAAGTACTTTTTCCGGTTCTCTATCAGAAAAGATCTGAATACATTGTAGATTGTAGTTGAAACTCATTTCTTTTCACCTACATGAAGAATTTGCAGTGACCTGTAATTCCTGTGTAGAGATGTGTGGAGGACATTGGAGCTAAGTAATTGTGCAATTTGCATGTACTTACAGTCTCCATTGTGTGGGGTAGATGCTGAAATGAAAGCTGAATGCGATACTCTAGTTGCTTTCATTTACATATATTAACGTTGTATCTTTTTAGCTATATTACACGAATTGTATTTATCTTCCTCAAATGCTATGTGCCGACTGCAGAGTAACCTCAGAACATCACCTGACATGTAAAACGCATCAGTCACATAAAAGAGAAAATGCATTGTGCATCTTCCAGGAAGGAGAAACAAGAGGAAAGAGCAAACTCTGGGATTCTCAACGTTCTGCTAAGAGGTGTTGTCCCACAACAAACACATCTCAGGAAAAAGGGATGAGCATCTGATCATCTTATGACTCTGTGATTAGACATTCCTTCATTATTCCTGCTAGAAGTTATGAATGAATTGCTAGCAGTCTGCAATAAAGGTTTGACTAGGTGTTACCAGTGGGAGGTGTGTGCCTACAGTCTGACACTATCCAATCACACACTCCGGTGTCTTGTGCGTCTTTTGGGAAAAATGAATAATTATGTTCTTCATTGAATCTCACCACATTCTGCAGTATTGGAAGGGTTAATCCCTCCTTTGGATCTGTGTGCAGCTGTTGTTACTGTTTCTAATGTGTTAATCAGCTTCTTCTATATATACCTTGCTGTTTGTCTCATTCTCTGCCTGAGCAATAGTTTTACTAGCTTGTTAGATCCTGTGAAGGTGCGCTATAATCCGCTTCTCTGCCTGTGTACCGACTTTCACCTGATTCCCAGATTCTGACTGTCTGCCCTGTCACCAGACCCATGCCTCTACTGGCCCTGTGCTGCATGTCCTGATGTTTGGACTGTTTCACACATTTGCACAAACACTACCTGCCCTGACCTTGGCCTGTTACTTACTACGAGCTTTGCCTGTTCCTTCTGTGGGTCAGCTAATAACCGAACTGAGACTACTCCAGGAGGTAGCGGCCTGGTGCCTCCCCTGCAACAAAGTCCAGATCTCTGTATAGGGGTTAGAGGGTGAAAATCAGGGGACTGCCAGCATAATGCCCTTAGGAGTAGCCCAATCTATTATCTATCTATCTATCTATCTATCTATCTATCTATCTACAGTGCCTTACAAAAGTATTCATCCCCTTGACTTTTTTCGTGTTTCGTTACATTACAGCCTTAAGTTCAATGTTTTGTTAATCGGAATTTTATGTGATGGATCAGAACACAATAGTCTAAGTTGGTGAAGTGAAATGAGAAAAATATATAAATAAAACTATTGTTTAGAAATAGAAAACAGAAAATTGTCCTGTGCGTATGTATTCATACCCTTTGTTAGGAAGCCCATAAAAAGCTCTGGTGCAA
The DNA here is from genome assembly GCA_033119425.1 of Bufotes viridis. Taxonomy (NCBI): domain Eukaryota; kingdom Metazoa; phylum Chordata; class Amphibia; order Anura; family Bufonidae; genus Bufotes; species Bufotes viridis. The sequence continues at coordinate 141,960,881 of CM065596.1, forward strand.
CCAATTACCTTCAGAAGTCCCTTAATTAGTGAAATGATGTCCACCTCTGTGCAATCTAAGTGTCACATGATCTGTCATTACATATACACAAGAGGCTGCAACACCTAAGCAAGAGGCATCACTAACCAAACACTGCCATGAAGACCAAGGAGCTCTCCAAACAAGTAAGGGACAATGTTGTGGAGAAGTACAAGTCAGGGTTAGGCTATAAAAAAATATCAAAATCTTTGATGATCCCCAGGAGCACCATCAAATCTATCATAACCAAAAGGAAAGAACATGGCACAACAACAAACCTGCCAAGAGACGGCCGCCCACCAAAACTCACGGACCGGGCAAGGAGGGCATTAGGCATCAGAGAGGCAGCACAGAGACCTAAGGTAACCCTGGAGGAGCTGCAGAGTCCTCAGCAGAGACTGGAGGATCTGTACATAGGATGACAATTAGTCGTACGCTCCATAGAGTTGGGCTTTATGGCAGAGTGGCCAAAAGAAAGCCATTAATTTCAGCAAAAAACAAAAAGGCGCGTTGTGAGTTTGCGAAAAGGCGTGTGGAAGACTCCAAAATGTATGGAGAAAGGTGCTCTGATCTGACGAGACTAAAAGTAAACTTTTCAGGCCATCAAAGAAAACGCTATGTCTGGCCCAAACCCAACACATCCCATCACCCAAAGAGCACCATCCCTACAGTGAGACATGGTGGTGGCAGCATCATGGGGGGGATGGGAGTGGGAAACTGGTCAGAGCTGAGGGAAAGATGGATGGTGCTAAATACAGGGATATTCTTGAGCAAAACCTGCACCACTCTGTGTGTGATCTGAGGCTAGGACGGAGGTTTACCTTCCAGCAGGACAATGACCCCAAACACACGGCTAGAGCAACACTTGAGTGGTTTAAGGGGAAACATGTAAATGTGTTGGAATGGCTGAGTCACAGCCCAGATCTCAATCCAATAGAAAATCTGTGGTCAGACTTAAAGATTGCTGTTCACAAGCACAAACCAATCAACCTGAAGGAGCTGGAGCTACAACTCTACCAAGTATTGACTTTAGGGGGTGAATAGTTATGCACCTTGACTTTTTCTGTTATTTTGTCCTATTTGTTGTTTGTTTCACAATAAAAAAAGCAAACCTCTTCAAAGTTGTGAGCATGTTCTATAAATCAAATGACACAAAACCTCAATCCATATTAATTCCAGGTTGTGAGGCACCAAAACACAAAAAAAGTTAAGAGGGGGAAATACTTTTGCAAGGCAATGTATCTATCTATCTATCTATCTATCTATCTATCTATCTATCCATCTATTTCTTTCTTTCTCGCTATCCTTTTAGTATCTATTTATCTATGTAGCTATTCTAATTCTTTCTTTCTTTCTTTCTTTCTTTCTTCTTTCTTTCTATGTAATCTATTATTTGTCTATCTACCTATGTAGAGATAAATTTTTCCATTAAATTAGAATTTGCTCAGAGTTTGGATATTTTCCTGCACCAAACACCAAATCTCTTTCAGTTGGTGTACATTCTTCCTATAAGTTAAAATCCATTTACTCCAATGTCAGCGCTCAGCCTCAGTCTCTCGCGCTTTGCACACATCCTCTCCGCTTTCATTTCTTGTCAAGTCCCACAGCTGCTTTTTGCGATCTCCGTTTCCTGATAAATTCACTTTGTTCATTCAAGTGTAAAGTCCCAGTCCCACAATAAATGCCGGTGTCAGTCCACCCAATAACCGGCTTGTCGCTAAGTTGGGAATTTCTTGTGCATTGCTTGTCAGATGTAAAGGATTTGAAATTTACTTTCTGTTCCCTTCCAGTAATCCAAAATGTCTACGAGTCCTGGAACGCGACTCTACAATCCTCGTCATTTACTTTGGGATTGCAACAAAAGTCAGATTTAATTGTTTGGATTCCCAAATAATCTTTTGAGTTCTCATTAATATTAATTGTTTGTACACTTGGGGGGTTTCTGGCGGAGCTGAGGAGAAGGTTTGTGCGAGACAAGGTCTTTAAGAACATTTCCAGTCTGTAGTCATATCAACTTTAATTGTAGAAATATTTCTAAGTGACAATGTAAAACTATTCTAAAAATAAGGCTAAGGTAAATATGAGAATCTTCTTTTGAATCTGTCAGCAGGGGCAAGAGAAGTTCTGCTTAATTTGGGGACTGCGCTCATTGGTGCCCCCTGCTGGGTGAGGCCCTTTGTATGAACTTCCAAGAGGAATGGAGTGCAGTATCCTTACTGCAAAGCAATGAAAGTGTTAATATCACGGTGTCAGCCCTGAAGGGAGCCCTTTAAGGACTCTATATTGACAGGGAGTGTTCCACAGGATTGGGGCTTAGCAAATGTGGTGCCATTATTCAAAAAGGGGTCAAAAGCAGAGCCTGGAAACTATAGGCCGGTAAGTCTGACATCTGTCGTGGATTAAACAGGAAGTTGACGGGCCACAAAGGAGGATTGCACAGCATATGTCAGAGGTTGTGCAGCTGCAGGAGTGGGCAGCCGATTTTCGGTTACAGCCTGGGACACCCATTGAGTAGTTAGCGATGGTTTCTTCATTGCTGTATACACATCACTTAAAGAGCTCCGCGTATACAGATCAGGAAGAGGCCATGGCACTTCGTGCTATGGTCCTAGTAATTGTCAGGGACTAGCTAATCAGCTCTCCAGTGCGTGCCCCCGGTAACTGGGGCGAATATGCAATCCCCAGTTACAGGAGAAATCAGCAATAACGCAAAAAAATCAGATGTCAAAGTGAAGGTGTTGTATGACCTTATAGTGGTCACAATGTGCAAAACTAAAAAATAAATATATTACAAAATAAAATAACAAATAACAAAAAATAATGCCATCACTAGTCCACATGTAGCTTTAATCTCAGCCACAGGTGACAGTAAATTATATACCCCCCTATATCAAAATGATCAGAACAGAAAGGGAACACTATTTAAAACTGTAATTTTATTACTCTTTAAGTTGTTAAAAAATATTGAAAAAAATAGGAATAAAAAATACTAAAATAAAAATGACTTCAGTATCACTGAAAAAAGAAGAAAAAAAAAATTATTGTGTTCTTGTGCACATGTACTTAAAAAAAAACAATACAATGTCGTAAATGGTACAGTACCTCCACTTGTGTTCGAGGGGATATGTTAGAGTTATGATGTTATGATCGGTAGAGGATTGGGTTGTTGGATTCGGATCGGTTACTGCGGTCATGACTCCATTTTAAATGGAAGCCATTACACTACAAAATGGCTTCTTTTAAATATTTTTATTTTTGAGTTTGCAAAACTAAAATATATAAAGAATGGAATACAAGATGAAAAAATGATCGTCATGGAATCATAAATCTACGGGCAACCTGTAAAATCTACTAAAATCTACTAAAATCTTGATTTTAGCAAAAAAAAATCTACCTACAAAAAACAAAAACTAATGAAGATAAATAACTTGCTTATTACATCATATAAATATCTGCCCCAAAGTCCTGAGAAATAGGACTAAGATGGAACACTGCTATATCCGTAACTCCTGGTTGGTTACCTCAAGCCTGATAATAATTAGACTACAGGCCACCAAAAATTAGGGTGCGGGGCTATTCAAAGCCGAGATTTTACATGTTCATAAATCACAGTTGGATTATTAATTACATTTGGGAAATTAGCTCCCAGGTAAAGGTATGAAATACTACATCAAACCAAATAATAATCAAATAAAGCAAAAACATCTAGAAGAAAAAAATATAGTAATTTACAATAATGCAGATACAGCAGAATAATTTCTCTTTGTCTTCAGCATGTTAGTTCTGCATCTTTCGATCTTTGTCATTTTATTTTATAGTCATATTTTTCATATACTTAGTTTTTTTTTTACAGTATGTGTAGAAAAGTGCCGGCAAATGCGAAAGCCGCCATCCAGTCTGCGGATAGGACATCCATTGGGGTGGATTAAACACTAGTGGTGGGATCAAAATAAAAGAAATAACCCCTCTCCTTTGTTCCCCTATTGTTCCTCTGGATCCCAACCTCAGAATGGAGTGCATGGGTAGAAGGTGATGACATCATCGGCTGTGCCAGCCTGCTCCATGCTCATACACTGTGCTGAGATCTACCTGCAAGAGTCAACATAGCTCAGAATTGGGGATGGGGCTTTTGTGGGAATGATGTTTTAAATGCTGGGATGTATGCATCAGAGCAGTGAAGGAAGCATCTCAGATTGCTGCTACTCCCATAAAGCCACTGCAGGGAAGCCAAAACTTTAAGGGGTTGTCCCATCTCACTATTTCCAGAAAGGAGATGAGCATGGGAGGAGTGATCGTGGCTATGGTGGTAGTAGTAGTACTCACAGTTCACGGTTACAGTCCTCACCCTGGCTCTCCCTGGGTTGTGCTTTTCTTCCCTCTGGGCACACCCTGGTAATGGGGCTCCTGCCTGGTGGTAGTTGGGGTGCCCTTAATGGTGAGTAGCTGTCAGGATTCAAGGCAGGAGGGCAGATGCAGGAGCCGGCAGATTGTAACCAGGCCCCTTTGGTTGCAATAAATAAAGTCTCTCGTTACAGCAGTAAAGTCTTTCTGCCATAAGCAAGTGGATATCTTACTGCCTGAATGCAATGCACAGCTTTCTATCTCAGGAATGGTGTTTCCTGGATAAGGTGCAGTGGCTGGGTTTAGGGTGGCCCCAACGCTACGCTGGGTCCCCTGAACGCCGTCGAGGTGTCACCATGTGTTGCTGCAGCATTACCAAATATGCCTTTTTCTGCCACACTATGAATATCCACTGTGAATATACCCTTACGGGTTATTCAGGTTTTTCAGTTGATGGCCTCTCCTCAATTTTAGCTATGAATTTCTACTTGGTGTCTACCCAGGTTATGTCCACTGATCAGCAGAATGCTTTGAATGTTCCAGGTAAGCTCATTGGTCTCTTCTGTAGTCGTACAGGCATAGGGATTAACATACAGGTGTTTATTGCCTGGTACTGCATGGTCCCACAATCAGGTACTGGTCACTTGTTCTAAAAATTGAAAATCCTAGAAATCCCCTTTAAGCTTATTCCAAAAAATAATAATAAAAATGGTATAAGTAAAAAAATAAGGAACAGTCTCTGCTCCTGAAGTCAAGCAGACAGGCTGGAAGGGGGTAGCCTGACACGTTTGACTGTTTTGGAACACAGAAGCAGAAGAAGGCTTGACTGGAGAGCCAATTACTTAGAACCGTGCTCTACTTAAATTCTGCTTTGGGGCTGCTTTTTGCCAGTTATTGCACATGTTTCCTGGTTCTTTGTTCCTTTGTGATTGTTAGTACTCTGTGAATATTGTGAGTAGGGATGAGTGAAGATTCAAAAAATGTGCTTCTTTACTAATTAATTTGTCACGAAGCGCATCAAATCAGTTATATCCCGGCCTGCAGAGTGTATCTCGGTGTTCATCACTGTGCATTGTAGCAACATGCATAGCTAGTCCTTTCTGGTAGTGAACAGTTACTGTGACAGGCAGGTGGACACCCCAATAACAGTAAAAATAGACAGCTTATTCACCCCAATTTGAGAATCAATGCCTAATAGAGCAGCGTATCTATTAAACAAGGTGGAAACCCCAATAACAGTTAAATTACACTACTTATTCAACCCGATATGAGAATCAAGGTATAACAGAATTGCATATCTATTTAACGAGGGGGGCACCCCAATAACAGTTAAATTACATAGTTTATTCAACCCAATTTGAGAATTAAGGTGTAATAAAATTGGTTATCTATTTAACAAGGGGGGCACCCTAATAACAGTTAAATTACACTACTTATTCATCCCAATTTGAGAAGCAAGGAGTAATAGAATTGCATATCTATTGAACAAGGTAGACACTGTTTAATTAGATAGCTCTGTGCAGGGATTGATGCAAACTGAGCTGTCTCCTATGGATCCCTTCAGCTTCAGATTACAGTCCCTTCACTGTCCCTGCAGTCTCCCTATGCTATTCCTACAGTGTGTAAAAACTCTCCCTATGATCTCCCTACACTGCTCCTGCAGTCTCCCTATTCTAGATTCTACAATTTAAACTTTGGTAAACACTGTCCCTAGCACTTGGCACATCTGTCCCTATGCTCAGTTCACTGTAAAATCGCAGACACCTGGCGGGATTAAGGTTTTTATAGAGCTGTGTCACAAGGGATGGCAATTTGCTGATTGGCTGGCTGGACTGAATTATGGGCGATCTCTTGTTCCCGGGCTTCCTACTTTCACTTTGTAACACATGTAGCTGCCATTTTAGGAAAAAATCAATTAGTTACCACGAAGCGACAGGAAATTCAGATTTGTTGCTAATCAAATTTTTTCTAAACTTTGGATTGAATTCCACTTTAGATGCTTCAATTTACTCAACACTAATATCTTGTATTTCAGACCTGGCTTTTTTACTCTTTACTTTCTCCTTGTTTGCTATTGTGTTTGACCTTAGATTATTTAGCGATCATTCTCCTGGCTTTGCATCTCTGTACCTTTTGTCTCTCTTCTGTTTTGGCTAATTTCTAACAATGCTATTGGATAGTGTTATGGCTTCGACATCTGACTATGTTTCTGACCCTAGCTAGTAGGACTACTCAAGCTGTCCTCATAATCTGCCATATGATAGATTTCTTCCCATCCACAGTGAGACCACTCAGGCTGATCTAGTCAGGTTCCTGATAGTGGGATTACTCTTACTAGGGCAGCTATTGTAGTAATAGGTGTATTGCAGGGCCCGTGCTATCTCTTGTTGAACCGAGTAGCTAGTATCAAGTCTGGCAGTGGTTGCACATTTTGCTGGGTAGGTTACTTGTGTCCCATCAGTTTCACTAGAAAAGGATATATAAATTCAGATTCCATATAAAAAAAATATTTTGATTTGTTTAATTTGTCTTTGTTTGTGCTTTTTAATATATATTTATTTCTCCAAAAGAAACTGAATACTTCTTCTTATCAGCTTTTTGTTATCTTGTACGTTTTAGTCACTAGACTCATGATGACAGACCTCACAGAATGTTCTTCTGCCGATTACCTAGACAAAGAGGCATATTTATCAGGGTCACAGCCCAACACATTCATCATGGCAATTTGCTCTTGACAAATGTTTGTTCCTTCCTTGCGTGTTATCCTTTCTTTTCTTGGTCGTTGGTAAATGGAATAAAAACTCTAAGAGCAGCTTTCAATTCTTCTGTTCCTCATGTTATATCAATCTTCTCCTTTTGTTAAAGACACTTTATTTCCAGTAAATTGTTGTCCCATTTCAGTGATATTACTCAACTCTGACCCTGTCCAGTCAGTGCCTTTTTCAAAATGGCGGCAGCAATTTTCAGTGGTACAATGCAAATGTCAAGAAAGTATAGATTTCTTGTTGAAGAATGGAGGAAGATGAGGTCGACTGAATCTAACAGAATTATTAAGTCAACTCAGTTTCCCCATTCATCTTGTGTAGCCTAAGGAAACTCTGTATAAACTTGACATGTATTAACTATATCATACATTATATTATTCGAAAGGGTAATCATCAGTCAAGGGTCATTGTTACCCCTGAGTGGTAATGGGATCCATGAAAGATTTTTGGTAATATACCAAGATGAGGCCCCTTGTCTTGTGTTATCAGTTGTCTTGCAATGCCAACATAACCTGACTTTGAAGCTCTGATTTTATGGGAGGAATAACTATTTTTCCTGCCAAGACGGTCAGTTGGGTATCAGTTGTATCTGGTGACCAAAAGGATGTGGTCATAAATTTAAATTTGATATGCTACAAAAGACTTCGTTCTTGTCTTAGACAGCATTATCCATTGCAAATTGAAGATAGCAATATGACCATTAGCACTACCACACCCACATTGGGTAAGAAGGTCCCTGGAATCAAGCAAAGCTAAAGTTAAAAAATGTTAAATGTTTTTAATACTTCAGTTGTATGGAAAGAAAAAGGAGAAACTGACAGGAGAGGCAAAGAGGGAGATGTGTTAGGAAAAATTTTAGCACAAATTTGCTCAAAAAATTAAATGAAGGTCCCAGCACCAAATTTAAGTTTTTGGATGCTTTTGGATTTCTTACTTCTCTCAACGGTTTTGAGCAGTGTCTAAAAAATGAGCGATAATAAAGGGAGTCTTAAATTGCCCTAAGTGTATTAAAGATAAGTTTTTCACATGCTGGTGTCATATAGAAGGTATAAACAGCTATCATGTTTAGAGCATTGAACCAATATTGAAAAGTAACTCCAATTTCATTTTTCCCCCATAAATAAATAGTACAGGCAAAACTTTGTAATATATTTTATCAGAGAAAGATGCTTCCTCCTTCTCTTATCAGATTCAAGCTCTGATCCCCCTCTTCTTCACTAACTCTCAATTCACTGCTCAGATCCATGTGAAGATAGGCTTTAAAGAAGGGTGGGAGGAGGAGAAGGGAGTGGCTGCTGCAGATAGGCGGAGTGACTGGCACAGAGACTGCTGCTGGCTTTTAAGTGTTTTACTGACTAACCTTAGTGCTGGATTCACATCTAAACTTCTCAGTGCGTCTGTATAATGTCCTCCATTACCGCTGCTGTTGGTTCTAAAGTTGAATTAGAGAATTAGGGAGCAGAATCTGCTGTTTTTTCATATGCACTGTATGGGCAGACACGATACTAGCTAATCTTCACCCACCAGTTCATAAAAAAAAGAATTGCACACAGATTGCACAGGGAAAAACTGCTAAAAATGCCACATACATATCATAGAATGACCTGAAATAGTTTTTTTCCTCATTTACTCACACTTCAGTGCATATTCTGAAAAATTCCTTTGAATACTATTTAGACTATTTCGAAAATTTGCCACAATTTGCAATGACTTCAGGCATCTAATAAATGTCTCCAATATTCTGGACTCCACCCTATTCACAAATGCAATTCTTTGAACAATTTACGTTATAGTGTTATCATCAGTCTCAACATGAGCACGCTCTGAACTCATCCAGGTATTGTTAGCTGCCCGATATATTCACTTTTCAGTAACCTGCCTGGCCATGTATGCTTGCAAAAGATGCAGCTCAAAATGATCAGTTCACAATCTGCTGGGTTATTACACTGTGATGTAACGTCCACATATATTAAAACATAATATAATATATTCACCTAATCCCATTCTACATGAAAATAAAAAATTAATGCAAACATAAGGTCACCAATAAGGCGACATTCATATCTATGGCAGTCAAGTTCTTTGTGATTTTCTAATTTAACTCATTTGACTTTTAATTCAGTTTTTTTCTATAAATCAAGTGAATGAAATCCATAAAATATGAATAAAACATTTCGGAATAAAGATCACATACAGCATAGAATAAGAAATGTACAAAAGAAGCAGAATTATACAGTAATTATACAGTACATGCCCATAGAAACTGAGCATCACAACCAGACTACAATGCAAGTCAGTGATGCTTTTGATGTATAGTGCAAGAAAAGTACAGCATGTGTCTCTGTAAAGGAGTGGAGCTCCATAGTGTAATGATGTCATGTGGCGGGGTAGGGGGGGATTGGTGTAAGGCGCCCACCTTACAAAATAATGTTGGTGCCTGTACTCTGTTCCATGTGTTGAAAATTGTATACATTTGTTTTATGTTTCTTCCCAATTTTGTGTGGAACTGTCTAGTCATTGTGTGTTCTAATATGAGGAATGTAATGATGATGTGCCCATTTAGGGCTCATGCACACGGCCATTGCCCGTCCGTGCTCATACTCCAGCCTGTAAACAGTGAGTCTGCAATATACGGGCACTGGCTGTGTGCGCACCGTATCACGAATGAGGACCTATTCACTCCGCACTGCAAAAAAGTATGCCTGCATGACGATCACGGACCCCATTCAAGTAAATCTGTCCGCAGATGGTGGGCACACGGTTGGCCCTGCACAATTTGCGGTCCACACAGGGGTGCACCACCAATGAGGCCAGGTGAGGCTATCGTCTCAGGCAGCACCAGGAAGGGGCAGCAGAAGGGCCATGGGCATTGGGCACTTTCATTGTGGCAAACGGGTTAGGTTAAGAAATTGGCATAGGGGGTGCCGTTTCAGTTTTCACGTCAGGCAATAGGAAAGCTAGGTGCACCGCTGGGTCCACAGCACAGGCCCGGCTGGCACACGTTCATGTGCATGAGCCCTTAATATGAAGTTTTTTTTCTTGAACTGGAAGCTCGCTTTAAGGGGGTTACTCTCTGTTGGATTTAATGGAGTCTGAACACGAAGCCTGAACGCTTATATCCTATGGACGCAGGAGTTCCTTCCTTTGCCCATTCTGCAAAGTCACCTATTTAAGGTTCTAGATAACAAATAGCCACTCGTATTCTGAGACTGTTACTCATAATATCTGGGACATGACTCTAGGTAGTATCATGCTTTGTCCCTCGATATATGTCTAGTGCCCATGGACAACAATTACAGTAATCTTTCTAACATCCAGATAGTTGGTTTAACCAGTGGGGAATGACTCTCCAGAATGGTATAGTCGTGGAAATGAGATTCGTTAGTGTACATGACAATTATTGTGAACTTAGCACTAATGTAAACCCTCAGTGGTCCTAATTAGCAAGACAACTAATAAGAAAAAAAGGGCCTGAGTTACGAATAAACTCAACTCAACTTAACTCAAAATGTTGTGTTTTCATATACATATCTTTGTCAAATGTCTTCACGATTTCAAGAACTATAGTGGCCCTCTTAAGTAGGACAACTAATAAGAAATAAAGGGTCAAGTCAAAATGTTGTGTTTCCATACACTCATCTCTGTCAATTGTCATCATAGTTTCAAGAACTCTATTGCCTTGATGATCTATTCTACAACACTTTATGACTTTGGTTTATTGAACGAACGAATTCCTCCTGGTGTTCGATCATATACCCATCATTTACCTCTTCTGTTTTCTTCTAGGAAGAATAGGTGGCATGACACAGTTACCCACCTTGATAATTTTCAAACATTCACGCCACCCATGGGTAAGCGAGACAGAGCCAAACTGAGCAATTTGACCCATGTCCATGCACCTCTAGGCAACTCCAGGGGGCAGTGGGACTAAAAATATACAAATGTAGGTATTGCATATTTTTTTTAGACTATACCTGAAGCAGCTGACCACATAAAAGAGCTTAATTAGGGCACTTTAGGTTAGCACAATGTTGCCATATTTAAACAGTGTTGGAAATTGTTGGTTACATAGGGTAATTAAAAGAGGTAAAATATGCATTCATTAGACCTCTGTAACGTAACATGATTTCAAAAGATTTAAGAATGAATAAGCTTACGCAGGCTAAGTGAATAAATATATTTACTAAGTGATTAAATATATGATAACACAAACAAATCAGATATTGAATAATAAAAAGTAAATAATCATCACTAGCCTAAATGGGGTGGAGACCCCATAAATCATGCTATAACACATGGATGTCTACCACTTTGTAACACATGAACGACACCCCAGGTTGTACAAAAGATAGGGAAAATCAGTAAGTCCAAGATAGAGTCTCCCGAAATGTATGTGTACCACAGAGCTTAAAGCTGTTAGCCCCTCCTACGGTGTGCAGCACACATGTCTCTGAGATGACTCAGGAATTTTGTCTTATCAGCACAATGGGGGATGGGTACTACATTACAAGGCACATCATTACAAAGAATGGTAATAATCACAGAATGGTAATAATAAAAGGAAACAGAATTAAAGGGACAGAACCAATAAGTACTTAATAAATACCCTTACAATGGAAACCTCACAGAAAAAATGTAATAGGGTCCCATGCCAATATTATTAGCTTCATTGAAATGGAACAGTTAATATGGCTTTCTGCTCAAATTATCTTTTCACTCCATCATCTATCCTTCCCTTCGATGATCCTTAAACAATGGAGATATCCCTTTCCCTCCCAGATGCAGAATCCTATAGTAATTGCTGCATCTGTTACCCTGGAAAGCAATCTCTTGTTAATCACATCCTTGATGGAGACTTCCTGTCAAAGACCTCTATGGTACATCCACTGTGTATGATCAATAGAGGTATGGTTGTTGAGATGTCTACCAATCCAAAGAATAGGGATCGTTGGCTCACTCTGCTGATTCTGTATAGTCATCCCCGTTCTCAAGATTTGTAAAGGTCCCAGTAGTTTGACTGGTATGGTTTCATATGTCTCATTAGTTTTATGAAAATTATTTGTGCATGCACCTTTATGGGCATTCCTATTCTATAGACTGGTGGTGTTCCCGATGGTGTGAACGGTATGGTTTCATATGTCCCATTACTTTGATGGAGAGTCATTGTGCATGCATGACCACCTCTATAGGCATCCCTATTCTTTAAATTGGTGGTAGACACAATGGTTTGACTGGCATTGTTTCATATTCCCCATAACTTTAATGGAAAGTGATTGTATGTGCATGGCCACCTCTACGCCATCCACATTCTCTAGATTATTGGAGGTCTAAGTGGTTGGTGCCCTATTATTTTAAAGGAGGGGGATTGTGCATGCATGGCCACTTTTATGAGCATTCCTATACTCTAGATCAGTGGTGGTCCTAAAGGTTTTACTGGCATGGGACTGGTATGGTTTCAGATGACCCATAAATGTAATGGAGAGTAATTGTACGTGCATGGCCATGGGTATGGCATCCCCATTCTCTAGATTATTGGAGGTCCCAGTGGTTGGCCTGCTATGGTTCAATAAGCTCAATTACTATAAACAATGGGGATTGTGCATGAATAGCTACCTCTACAACATCTTCATTCTCCAGATAATTGGAGGTCCCATTGGTTGGGAGTGGGACTGCTATGGTTTAATATGTCCCATTATTTTAATGCCGAGTGATTGTGCATGACCAGTTCACTCAATGGGCATCCCCAGTTTCTGGACTGATCATATCTTTTTGGCACATCTAGCACATATGCCGCTAGAGACTGCAGTGAAAAACTGCTTTAATAGAATGACAATATAGATGACAATATAGATGTGCTCTGTCTCTGAGATGGCCGTACACGCTTCATTATGGGTCTTCATTTGTGGGTAAAGAGAAAAACTTTGATGAAAACAGAAGACTATGTGACAAATAAAGTAGTTAGAGTGATTGACTTGAGGTCTGTCACACCGTAATCATTAAGTAATGCAAAATCAATGTGCCCTTCATGTAAGCGTTAAATCTATGGCGGAGTGTTCTCCCGCTGACAATCACATTTCAAAATAACTAGACAACCTTCACTTGATTATTGATATGCTCCTCAAGATTTATTATAAAGTCACTAGAAATTTTGGAAGAAATCTAAGAAGGTTATTGTAGAACCACTTAGGTAGTACAAAGGGCAGAGAGAATTATGGGAATCTTCTGAAGAACATCGGCCAAGAGGCGCTGAACAAAGATCACTCCATGACATTACCAGTACGGCTGTGAATAAACCAGTTTTATTTTAAGCAATATTCTTTTACAATCTCCGTAATATCAGAATAATATCACTACTTATGCTGTCAGTGCTACAGAATCCTACCATATTCTAAGGAACTTAAGGCTACAAGCCAAGAATTATCCAATAGCCCTACAATATCCAATCCATGGTGCAGACATACCATATATTGTATCTGTCGAGATTTACCTATTCGTATTGAGAATTCAACAAATAGGATTAAGAAAACTTAATTTTCTAGCTATAATACATTTGAGAGATAGTATAATAAAACAGCCTATATGGTGTCCAACGTGTGGTTTCAAAATGGTGGAAAACTACAACCACCTATAATCTAGGTGGTTTTATATCACTATTCACCTATACTTGAACCTATATGTCAATTTACACGTTTGAATCAATCACCCACAAATGCCTTGCTTGCTGATGGAGGTGGTTTCCCTTTCCTAGATCTCATTCCTGGTGCCTCTGATCTTGACTTTCACTCTGATCCTGAACTCTACCTTGTTTCTGGATATTGCTTCTGCCCTACCCTTGGAAATGTTCACCTGGTATCTGTTGTTCTACTCCTGGCTGTGATCCTTGACTCCTTTTCTGACTATTCTCCTATACCAGACCTGTTGTATCCTTACTGCTCTCCTGGTGATGACCTTTGCCTTTGTGTTCCTGACATTTGTGTTCTGCATCAGCGCAAGTGCCAACAATCCTCGACTAATCTGGCGATCATGAGCTGGGGATCTTCCTGCAGCAAAGCCCATACCTCCTCCTGGGGTTAAGGGTAAAAACCAGGGGATCTCTTAGACATTCCAGTCCCAAATGCACAGTGGCTTAGAGAATCCACAACATTTGGGTGTTACTGTTTTTCATGTGTATAGGGTGTGTCCCCACATAGTCTGAGAATGTCACCATTGACTGATTTACCTATCTATCTATCTATCTATCTATCTATCTATCTATCTATCTATCTATCTATCCAGTGCCCTTATGAATAGCAGCATTCACCTGTCAATATATTCAGACATTTACAGTAGGTATAATGGAGGAACAACACTTACATCTCTTTCAAAAACTGCTCCAGATTTTTATTTCACATGGACAGTATTTACTAGAACAGGCATACTGTACCTGGAGCTTATAGAATCCAAACAAAACTAAAGTACTAGTTCAAAGTAAAAAACAAACAAACAAAAGAACAATTTTATTGATACATAATTCAAATAAAAGTACAATATAAATACATGAAAGAAGAATTGCTGAAAAAACTCAAAATTATGTATCAATAAAAAATTTTTATTTTTTATTTTTTTTTGCTTTGGACTAGTAATTTCGTTATGTTTGGATTCTATGAGCTATTGATGAGAAAGGGTCCCCTGGAATTTATGGGCATGTATAGGTGATATATACTGTACCTGGAGAGCAGGCTGAAACCTATTTATTCAGCCTGAGCCAGCACAATACCAGATTTATCCTATTAACAAGAGGGGCGCTGTTTCTGAAAAAAAGCTGTTTGTATATCCACGGTATATATTATCTATATCTATATATTTTCTCTTTCTCAAATAATGAATTAATTAGACAATTTAATAAACAGAAGAAGAAAAAACTGATATAATACAGAGCAGAGTTTTCCTCTAACTCCAGGAGACTGGCGCCGATGGCGGAGTCTTTTATACATTCGAGTGGAAATTGCAGCCTCTGTTGATTATTTTGTAATATACAATCTATTCCAGTCCGTGGAAGACTTTCGAATTCAGTATTCAGAAGAACAAACTCTTGTCAGTTGCACCTGTGACAGCCAATTGCCAGGAGAGCTCTTTCTCCTCACTGAAACTATGAAACTGTGAACATATCACACCGTATCTTACAAGTGACATGAAGAGATGCTGAACTGAGCTTTCGAGCCACATTACTCCCGTCACCCAATATGTGCCAGGCAGCTAGCTCCCGCTCGCTCTCTCTCCCGCTCGCTCTGGCTGCCTCTCTCTCTCTCTCTTCGACTTCCACAAATTCTTGTTTTTATTTATTTAACAACCCGTCCCTCTCAGCCCTGTCGTCTCTCTGTCTACCTGTTCTAAATGGATCTGCCTGGTAACAGGACTCACTATTGATTCCCCCAGTATGTTACTTTTCTGCGAGGACTCATCACATGAATTTTCAATTTTTTATTTTATTTTTTCTTGCAAATCTGCAGAATGTGGAAAGTTATTAGCTGTAATGATCTGTAATTGCCTCTGAAAACGCAGTGAACGTTTCGCTATGGATTGTCTATCATGATCTGTAGACAACGGGAACAGAGTCTTCCCACCCTCCTGGGTCCTTTAATCAGTGCCTTTTAATTAGAAAAGACAGAAGCATATGCCGGTAAAAGAGAAAAAAATTGTCCCCCCCAATGACGTACGTTGGATCACCAGGGGACGGGAGGGTTATAGAAGGGAATGTGTCGACAATGGCTTCCATATTTATAAGGACGTTGTTCCCGCCAGGGTTAAACTGGATAGGATTTGCATTGACTGGCTGTCATAATGAAGTCTTCTTCAAACATTTTCTCTCTTTCTCTGGCTCTGATGTCATTGATTCTCTGGGATCTTGGCTGTAACATGATATTATAATCTGAGATTTAATGCTTGAATCTGAGAAATAGCAGCAGATAGGGAAATGTATTGTACTGGTAATTGGAGCTAAGTACCGGTATTTATACACTTCTACTGGGCCCCAGTGCGGAATCTGTAACAAGGGCCCCAACTATCATGTATTTTTAAACTACTTGCCTCCTCATTTTGGGCAGAAAGAACTTTGACCTCCCCCACCAGCATAACTTTGGCAAATTGCGGATCTGCAAAATGGAGGTACCAGCCATGTGCGTTTCACATTTTGCAGAAAGCCACAAGGCCAGCCCTAAATTGCGGTCCTGTGAATGGACCCTAAGGGTATGGTGACAAAAACGTTATCCATTTGGCCTGAGACAGTGTAGACAAAGCTTGCAGTGGAGGCAGGGATAGCAGAGAAGACAGAGCTATTCGGTTAGTGCCATATTTTTGACAATCAGTGACCATTTGGTACTAGAAACCAGTTTTACACAGGTATTCTGCAGACCATATTGTCAAGGCCTTTGGTGTGCGCCGTGACACGGTTGCCGTGCATGCTGCTGCCAGTGGCAGCGTGTTGTGGTTGCAGCATGTAGGTGCCTCCTGCTTCCACCTGGGGCCTTCCCTGCCTGGTGCCAGAGGGGTTAATTATCTAGCTGGTGGGGAATTAGGTGTGTCCTGGGTGTGACCACAAGGTTTATATCACCTGTGGCTTCCAGGCTGGAGTCAGTTGTACTCGAGCCTTTGTTGGTGCTGGAGCTTTGCTCCTTTCCTGGGTGCATCTACTCAGTCCTTGAGGGCCACCTGGTGGGACATCGATTTCTCTCTGATGTCACTTGTTGTCTTGTTTGGTGTGGTTGGTGTTATGGGAATGTGTTTATGTCTAGTTAGGTGTTCCATTTCTGGTATGTTTGGTGTTGAATTCCAGCATGGTTGCTAGACATTGCTCCCTGTCTTTTGTTGCCTGCAGAAGTGGGCTCCATGGTTTCCCATAGGGGTGAACCCCTAGTCTGTATGCTGCTCTGCCTGGGACCGCCATGTGTCCTGTTTGCATGGGGGTTTCCAGGCAGTAACTGGTTTGCTGGATACCTGGGTGTGGTTGTGTGTACTGTGTCCTGTGTGGTGTGTAGGCACCAGTACTCTTGCTTGGATTCCAGTCAGTGTTGCTGTGGCAGGTAAGTGTGTTGTATGGTGTGCTTACCTGCCGATCCAGTTACTGTATACAGTCTTCTCTGTTTCCTTGCAGCTAGAACGATGGAGACTCCTGTTCATCCATGTCTGGGATGAACAGGTTGTCTCTTATTCCTGACTCCTATTTCAGGGATTGTTAGGGTCAGAAGGATCCAGGTTATGGTGTATGAGCCCCCCTACCATCGAGGCCGGCTCATACAGTTAGGAGATCAGGGACAGGATGAGGGTGGAGTTAGGAGGTGACCTGCTCCTGATATCCCGGTATCCAGGCCTAGTTGCTCCCCATTCTTCTATGACATTCTAGGGTGGGGGGTTTCCCCCATTGTCCACCAAGACACATATACTGTAAGTGATATAGCACAGTTAAATCCAATAGTTCACAGGCCATATCTTTTCTTATTTTAGAGGCTCTCTTTTTCTTCTTCATCTGGCCCAGACCGCTATGACAACTTCTCCTGATGTTTGTAAAAGTTTACTGCTGAGGTCTTTGGCCTCCTGCTTTTCCAAACATATCCAGCCTCTACAGTAACACAAATATATTCAGACTCAAGATCCTTAAATTAATTCAGAACCCATATTTAATTCCAGACCCAAGGCCAAATTCAGAAAACTAGACTGAACCCTTTAATTTTCTAAACACTGGATTTAGCAGGAAGAGAGGGGATACCAAGTGCAAGCAAAGGACATGTGACAGGGGGGTGTTCCCTATATACAGCACAGTGTCTGGGCAAAGGGGTCTGTGTGCAATGGAGGAGTGTTGGGAAGGGGATGATATTAGGGTGCAGGGGATTAGGGACTGTATAGTACTTCTCTGAAAAGCTTACTACATAATGCACTATTTGTATGTAGTGTACATAGAAATCCTGCTGGGGTAACCCATTGTATGCCATTTGTACAATATAATCATGGGTGATACTTGATTAACCCTATATATCCCAGTTGTATATTGACCCATTACTCATACTTAACCCCATGCACTCCAATTGTATGCAGAGTGGTGACTTATACAAAATCTCTTGTGTTCCAGGACAGACTTGTTATAAAGGCTATAGAGCGCAGGTTTATAGAGTGGCTGACTCTTCCACATCATGGCTACGCCCAGGTGACTCTTCCCGGGTAATTAGCATACAACATGCAACAGTTGCAAAGTTGTTTTTCTAAGTTATGTTTCTTCACACACATTATACGCTATGTTTATGTAATCAATTAACTTCCATTTTTTTCTTCTGTTCCTCAGTTTCTTGTACTGAGTTCTCTGCTATCTAGAAGGGAATACAGCACTGTTCATCCTAATTCAAGAACCAAATGTCAGACCTGCAGTGAAGACTGACAATGATTGTATATTTCTCTATGGTTCCAATCACAATCACCACTGGGCTCCAACACATCGGGGCCTGATAGTTTACCCAGCCATATACATATATGGGATGTAATGGGGAAATGCACAACATCCACATTACATAGACATAGCTGGTGAGGTCCAAATGTCCCTATGGATCACCTGATGAACAAGTTTAAGAAGCCTGATTCTTGAGGACGCTACATTACTTCACCTTTAAATAAATGAATATTCTTAAATCGAATGAGATGTATCTTCCACAAGTTGCAGATCACAGTAAAATTCCTTAACCGTTCTTCACCCGTGTTCACCTTTTATGACGCCCATGAACTTCTGCTAAGTATTTTTCATGTTTCCTTAATGTTTTTGGAATTTCTGACTCACCTAATTTTTTATCTTCCATTTCATCTTACTTCAGGTTCATCAAGTTCACTTTCCAGTTCTGTGCGCTCGTTTGCTATCAGGTTACATATTTTCTTCAAAAACGAATAATTAGAAAAAAATAAAAATTATGAAAGACTGGTGAGACTTCATAACACTTGGCTGTTATAGGGCGCATGGATAGATGGCTCTACTGCAAGTTTTCTCTGCCTTCCTTCCTCTTGGATGGCATGGACCGTAGTCCAACATTAACATATAAAGAAAGAAGAAAGCAGCCTGAAGTTCTTGTGGGACTTGTTCTGACAGTGAGCTGGAAGAGCCCAGTATACAGCTACTGGACCCTCTTTTCAGGGACAGAAATGTTGGCGTGCAATGATGAATTATAGCAACAAGTCAGAGGAGCCAAATTCGGAGTTTTGCGAGAGCAGGGATCAGCAACCTTTGGCACTACAGCTGTGAAACTACAATTCCCAGCATGCTCCATTCGTTTCTATGAGAAAAGCAGAGCAAGTATGCATGCATGGTGAATGTGGTGAGAGGCAATTGATTTAATCTAAGGATATATTTGCGATCTGAGTTTATTTTATTTTATTTTGTATTGAGCTGGGCACTGTTACATCTAAATATATGCGGACTACAGCTTACTATTGAAGGACGGCCTACCATCCACTACTGACATATCGTGGACTCTGCAATACCTACCACCTGGTATATTGGATAGGGTGAATAACGGTTACTATCCAGTAAAAAAGCAAATACGGTTGATTTATAGTTAGTTATTATGCTATGGTGGACATTTGATCACTTGTGGACTTCAATCTACCATTGAATATTGCCGTATATTTACTGGTGAGGTGGTATATAGGATAGGGCCAACATCATTTACTATCCAGTCTATTGTAGAGATGGTGGATATATATTGATTATGATAGAGTGGTTATTTGTAATGGTTGCATCTTGATACTTCTACTCTACTATTTACACATGTGAATTTTATCATTGTTTTATTTTATTTTAATAAATAGTATATGGGATTATCTACAAGTTACGAGATTGAGTGCCCCTAATTCTATTACAAATCCTGATCTAATGTTGATGCTTAGAGAAAGGTGAGAAAACTTCATGTATAGTTAGCGCCCAGAAGGGCAGGTGTTTTTTATGTTACTGTTATGCTTTATGTTGCTGTGGGTTCAACCAAGTAAATGTTGAACTTGGATTCCACTTTGGAAGAGAAATAAACAATATTTGGACTTTTTAGCTGCTGGAGCATGTGGATCTGTTATCACTGATCAGATCACATCAAATAGTTTAGCCACGTTCTGCCAAATATTTTAAAGAGCAATTGTTGCCAGGATCAACCCTTTTCAAACCAGGCATAATGACTGGTAGGGTTGATTATACAAAGTAAAACTATGCATCTGGCTCTTTTTTCTGAGCGGTGTAGATATAGGAAATGAGGTGCAGGTATGTGATTTCAGGGCCTGCGAGATGCCTGACCTTGTCAATCAAGGGGAAGCAAAGCAAAAGAAAAAATTAGGATGGGAGACCAGAATGTGGTAAAAAAACAAAAAATATCTGAGGTGCTTGTACCTCAACACACAAATTGTGCACAATATGTAAATTTAAGTAAGGTTTGCTTACGCTAATTCTCCCATAGGGTATCCACTCCACTCGATGAGGGGGGGGGAGGATAGACAAGATCAGCCCATGTACTTGTACCTCTCGCACAGGGCTCGCTCCTCTGTTGTTAGCAGTCACCCAGGATGGAATCAGGACACCACTTGCTGGAAAGATCTTTATTAGGCACGTTTGAGTTTTGGGATGATCTCCCCTTCATCAGGTTTTTTACTCCTTATGAAGGGGAGATCATCCCCAAAATGCACTGAGTGGCTAATAAAGATCTTTCTATCAATGCGTTTCGGGGTTGATCTTCACTTAGTCAGGTTTTTATTCCTGATGAAGGGTCCATTATCCCCTAGGTGACTGCTGATGAAATGTCAGAGGAGCGAGCCCTACATAAAAGGTGTGGGGTACAAGTACATGTGCTGACCTTTTCTACCCCCCATGCAAGTTAGTACCCTATAGGAACATTTACATACTGTATGTAAATCTGACTACATTTACATATTGTGTTGGTTCGAGCGCCTCATATATTTTCTGTTTTAACCAATTAAGAAGAAGGCGGGAGTAGAGCTCCTCATATTTTTTGGGTTAACCAATCAAAGGGAAGGTGGGAGTGGCTATATGTGCAGGGCAGTGAAGATCTGGTGCGCTAAGGGGCTCAGATGCGCCAATACGATAATTTGCATACTAACAAAAATGGTTACAACTCTGCAACAGCTTCCTTTTACTCAGCTGGATCAGCCCTACCAGGTACTGTGTATGGTTTCATGTGGTTGACCCTGCTGACAGATGCTCTTTAAAGAGAACCTTTCATCAGTTCCGTGTACTTTCTAAAATCAATACCTCACGTTGGAGACCAAGATTAGGAGATATCATTGTGCTATTTTCCTTTACTGATACGCTACTCCGTTGCCCCTCTGTGCCCCCCATTCTGCTTTGGCGCCTGTATGTTAATCAATAGCAATAGTACATGGAGAGGAGATGGCCGTGTTTCTCAGGGGGCGTCTCCTTCTCCCTGGCTGTGAGCTATCCAATTGCAGCGGACCGCGTCGTGGCCACTACTCACCGTCTCCCTGGCTGTGACGCTCTCCGCTGCGATTGGATAACTCACAGTCAGGGAGAAGGAGACGCCCCCTGAGAAATGCAGCCGTCTCCTCCTCCCTGTACTGATGCTATTGATTAACATACAGGGCGCCAAAGCAGAACAGGGGGAACGGAGCAGCAGATCAGTAAATAAAATAGTAATATCCCATTTCCTAAGCTTGGCCTACAATGTGAGGCATTGATGAAAGGTCCTCTTTAAGAGACGGAGGCATCAGACATCGTGCTACAGGTGCTACGTGGCTGATGGCAGTCACTTAGTGTCATGCTGACAGATATCCGTTCCTTAACTATCTTCGTTACTGCAGAGATACAACGTTACAATTTTCATTTAGAAAGTTTTGCAAGCCCTCATCACTCTCCATGGAAATAAATTCAGTCTCTGGACAACCTCGATGATTCATGTGCCCCCTTGATAATGAAATCATTTGGAAACAATTCTTATATATTTGTCATGTCAACTGTAGGCCGATAAATCAAAGTTTTCTGAAAGTCGCGAAACCCTCCAACAATTAAACAGATCTTACATAGATAACAATAATCATAATATGGCCACGAAAGATGAATCACCAGACCTGATGACAGATAAGAAGCAGTTAAACATTCATCTTTTTCTAAAGACTTTGCTCACAAATCTCATAAATAATGAAGCCGATTCTATTTCACTTGCAATAATTACTATATGTTTGGATTCTGCTGATTAAAAACTGATTGGAATTATCAGAGATTTTTTGGGTCCGATACCCCTTTTCCTTGGCGTGCTCTCGTGGTACTGCCCCATTCCTTTACCACAAATCCTTCCGTCATTTGTATGGAACAAGGAGGTTGTCACTCTTAAAGGGGTTGTGCAGTGCTACAATATCGATGACCTATTCTTAGGATAGGTGATCTATATCAGATCGGCAGGGGTCTGGCTCCCGACACCCTCGCAGACCAGCTATTTGAAGGGGTAGAGCCGCTCGACAAGCTCTTTCTGACCCTTAATTCCTCATCCAAGTACTGAACCACCATTCTATATTCATGATCAATCCCTCATAAGGTGTAGAAGGTGCAGATTTTATGAGCCCTGATCACCGTTACATCATAGTCAATGGGTATGAGGATAATGTAAGCTGAGGTCCTTCTATTAGTCATTCGAAATCACAGAAGACAAGAATACCAAACATTTGTCCTCTCTCAGTGATAGCTGCTAACCCCCAAATACACAGCATGACCATATCCCTAATGGCAATTAATTTCTATCTTCCGAAGGAGAAAAAATTGTATGATTTCCCATCAAGGTCACCCCCACCTTGGTTTACCAATGTTGCGGTTGCAAAGACAAATGGGTGGAGCTAAATAAGCTGGGTCCAGCCCATGAGCAGCTTCCTGTCCTACATTTTCCATATTTTCTATAGTTTAAAATGCCACAAACTTTTTATAAAAATATTGGATGCACGTATAGCTTGAATACATGTACTTCACCTGTCAGAACCCCCCCAAACTGGCCAGTATTTTAAAGGAAACCTGTCACTTTATAATGTGAAGTAATCTGCAGGCAGAACATGACAGAGCAGGAGGAGCGGAGCAGTTTTATATATATTTTTGTGGGCTTTGACGTCCAGGAGGCGGTCCTATCAGTGATTGACAGCCTTCCCTCTATGACTGTGTATACAGAGAGAGCTGTCAATCACTGATAGGGCCGCCTTCTGTCAATCACTGATAGGACTGCCTCCTGTCAATCACTGATAGGACCGCCTCCTGTCAATCACTGATAGGACCGCCTCCTGTCAATCACTGATAGGACCGCCTTCTGTCAATCACTGATATGACCGCCTCCTGTCAATCACTGATAGGACCGCCTCTTGTCAATCACTGATAGGACTGCCTCCTGTCAATCACTGATAAGACCTCCTCCTGGACTTTAAAGCCCAGAATGAGCAGGAATTTTAGTGGATGAAATGCAAGTTTTGCGGAATCTTTTAGAATGAAACTATATATCCATCCGCTCAGCTCCTCCTGCTTTATCACATGCCACCTTGAGCTCAAACACCATGTTCAATGTGACAGGTTCCCTTTAAACGTCCCCCATCTGCAATTCATCCATAACTTCCATTCTTTTGTCCTGCACGTGTTGACACAAAGTTTGCATGCTAATACGATACCGTGCAAAAAAAATAAATTAAAATAAAATAAAAAGTTTGTGCACTTTTATCCCAGTTTGCTTGTAGCATTCCATCAATAAACCCATTATCATTATCCTGGCACGCCGCGCTCTCGGCACCATGGAGCCGAGCTATTATTTTTTTATGCTTTGGAGAAAATTTCTTTGTAATGTGAATACATCAGCATCACGCGGAATAATCGCCAGGTGAAGTGGCTTTTAGACAGGAGTCAATGCGGGTGCGGGGCTCCACGCAGAAAGTGTTGGCCTCCGGTTTGCAGCTTGCATTGCTCGTCTGCACACTGCCTGCCTTTACCTCATCTGGTCTCTGGCTCTTTCCAATGAGTGCGCGCTGTGAAATTAGGTTCACTCCTGTTATTAACTACTGTCTGGTCTTGCAGTCTCCTGGACTCCTGCTGTTGTTTGTTCTGGCTTGCCAAAGTCCTCGTTAATTTGTAGCTGATGCTTCATGAAAGCTTCCTGATGAGATTCTTACTGTCACTTGCCACTTTATCATTGCTTCCAAGAATCTTTTATTGAAAAGAAATGCTCAGCTCTTGCGCTAGGATCCAGCCCTCAGCAAAGTCTTAGATGGAAAAAAAAAAAAAGAAAAAAAAAATACAACGGCATTTGTTGGAAGTAAGACATCCCTGGCGCTGAGTGGGAGAGAGACAGTCTCTGGACATGATCAGCTGTTTTCTGCTTCGGCCCAGAAATCTATATTCCCAGTATTAATTCCCCAGATAGACACAGATAGTGATTTTCATAATGTAGGTTTAGTCATGCAAATGGCGGCTATTTCTGCGCAAGAGTCATTGCCCCATGATCTGATCTTTTATAATAAGATGCACTGATGAAAGCAATGCTGGGAAGCTGAGCAAGAGGACGGCTTGCTGTTAAAGTGGTAACAACGAGGGACTGTATGCAGGGGTGCTCCTAGCCTTTCTGCTGTCTGAGGCGAAAATTGAAACGGTGCCCCCTCCCCAATGCCAATTTTTGAACCTAACCCCTTCCCTTCAGCCCTTTCGGCTACCCCCCCCCCTCTTTCCCCTACCTGGTGCTGCCTGAGGCGATCGCCTCACCTGGCTTCAATGGTGGTGCACCCCTGACTGGGTCCAGTTGGGCAATGCTTGGACTCTATTATATAGACTTGCAGAATGTAACGTCATTGGCACTTTACATCCACAGTCAAGGGCCACAGGGGGCAGCCCATGCAGTTTCTATAGAGCCTGTAAGTCAACATGCCCATCACTGGTTGGAACATACTTGTGCAGTCTGCCAGAACTGAGGGTCTCTGCAAATTTTTTTATTGTATCGAAATGTATTTTATGTTTTGGCCATGCATGCCAGCAAAGGAGAAGTGGATGGCAAATGGTTGGCAGGAACACGGCTAACCAACCTGTTCATCCACACTTGGTAGGGGTCAGCTGGTCCTGCTTCCTGCCAGGAGAGGGAGTTCGAAAGCAGTTAGAGAAGGAAGAGCATGCACATGTAAGAGCTCCTGCTCCTTGTAAAGATTCTCCAGAGAGAACAACTCGATCCTGTCTTAAGAAAACACTTGAGAGACAAGACAGCTGAGTGATCAGCTTTACAGACACTGCTGCAAGGGGAGGGACTACGGTTCAGACACCTATCACCCAGACAACCACTAGGACAGATAAAGTTCAAGTATGAACCTTACAGTGGGAACCTACACCCTCAAGTGCTAAGTTGCAGCCATCCAAACTGCCTCCATATTTACTTAACTAGTGCCAAAAACTGCACTTCAACTTTCTGCTATTGGATGTACCGAAAGTTATAAGTTACACTTAGTAAAAAGAGACTCCTGGCCTCCTTCTTCAAACTACATCCACTGCACCAATCCCCAGGGAGTACACTGTCACACAGCATCTCATCAAGGCCACTACTATCCTCTGCAGCGCCTCCAACAGGGCTTGCTGCACTTGCCAACACTAGCAGAATGTCCAGGAGGTGCCTGAATAAAGGGAAGACTTCACAAACTCTTGGAAGAGCTGCAAATCTCTTAGGTGCTGCAAGTCAGCCCTTCATGAACTTTAACTGTATGTGGCACCAGGATTCTACATCACCAGATTCAACCCAGTGCCCAAACATGCATTGAGGGGGCGCAAAGTCACAAAAAGAGGCATGAAAAATGTCAATGTTAATGTCTGGAAAAATTTCCATCCTGTGCCACACCTGTGAAGTATGGATTGGCCCTATTACCCTTTTCCATGGTTTTGTGAGCATGCCCATGGTTTCACCTATGCACATTTACTGTAAAGGTGAGGTGGAAATAAGATGCTGGGTGGTGGTAGGTTGTGATGACATGAAGCAGCAGTAGGGACACATTTAGATTTTTGGCTATAAGGTCCCCTCTGCTCTGTCTAGCCAGTGGCTGCACAGTAATATTGGTCATTTGTGGACCTGATGGTGGCATCTGTTGGGTGAAAGGACACCATAGAGCCATAGGAACTAACTCAATGGTCATCTGAGGTGTGAAATTATTGCAGCTAGAATTTAGCTATTTACCGTAAATCAGTGTCTATGAATAGGAATTTAGACGTCCATTGCTGGAAAGATATATTGAAGGGGTTGTCTGAGATTTTGATGTTGATGGCCTGTCCTCAAGATATCAATATCATATCGGCAGAGGTCCGTCTCCTGGAAGAGGCTGGGGTTCTCCGGTAAGCACTGCAGCCTCTTCCTAGTCCAGTGATGTCACGTTTACCGGTCACCTGGTCTGTGTGCAGCTCAGTTCCATTCGAATAAATGGGGCTGAGCTGCAATACCAAAAACAGCCACTATACAATGGACGGCACTGGGCTTGGAAAGCTGCGAGGAGGCTGCAGCACTCACTACAGCGCTGTGGCCTCCTTAAACAGCTGATCATTGGGGGTCTCAGGTGTTGGACCCCTGCCGAGCTGATCGTGATGACCTATTATGAGAATAGGACTTCAATATTACAATCTCAAAAAAGGCCTTTAAAGGGAGTTTGTCACCAGTGACATCCCTATCCGAGGGCATAGACGCATGGCTGCAGTTCATCTGTTTTGTTAATATGCAATTTAGAAGTTTGGTGCAACAAGGGCATCACTGTTGCACCAAAGCTTTGCTCCTTTTTGTGGCCTCCCCTTGCTTGACAGGACTAGGCAGTGGTGACGTAATGTTGCCAGGCCCTGTGGTCTTGCACATTCGCTGTACAGCCTTGATTCTTGGCATGGCCAAAAACAGGTGTACTATGCATGCCACCATGACCTTAAGCGTCTGCCTTGTCTATTGCAATGTCAATATTCAACTCTTCCAGGTGGAGTATTACATCACTGGCGCATGCACAGTACACTCGCCAAGAATCAAGGCTGTAGTGCGCATGTGCCGATACATGAACTAACGGCACATGCACAAGAAAGGCAGAGAGGGAGGGGTTGGCCACAAAAAGGAGCGAAGCTTTGGTGCAAAAAGAGCAATGGCGACACCCTTGTTGCACCAAAGGGATAGTTTACATATTACCAATAAGTATCATAACTCGGGATTAGAACCTCACATCAGAAAAAGAGAAATAGTGGCCCCAGAAAAGGCAAGCTGTCTAGACAGGCTGGGTGATAAATCTGGGATAGACACTTTTCTCTGACTGTATACCAACTATTGGTTGGCTTACTTAGAGACCGATCTTTTTTTGGCCAGAATTGTGGCTTAAATGGTGTATCTTAGGCCCCACCCTTTTACATTAAGCCCCATGCTTTTGATGAGCATGTCGGAAAAAAGTGTCAAAAACTTAGATCCTCCAAAGTGCACTTTTTAGACCGATTTTTGGCGTAGCCACATTAGTACATTTGGGCCAATGTTTTATTCTGGTGTACAGCTATGTGTCTGTTCCCTTAGTTGGATAGAGAGGTCGATGGTGAAACTCTCCCTTTAAGAAATGAATCGTCACAGACTTTTGAGCCTAAAAATAACAATGTGTACAGCGTGTGGGCTCCCGCAAGACTTCAGGGCCAGGCGCGAAAATGTTTTCACTGTCAGTCTTAGCAGTGAGGGCTCGGCATAGGAGAAAGGGAGCGTAGCCTCTGAGTGCAAAGGCACCATCCTTGTTGCACCTTAGGAGCTCATTTACTTATTATAAACATTATAAACATCAATTTTCTACAGATTGAGGTCACCCAAAGAAACAGGACCAAGAGCATTACACTGTGCACATGTCAGCCGGATCACTGCTGATAAATCTGGCGACAGATGCCCTTTATGATCATTTTGAGTGTAATCCACGACCCTTGAGTGACACATTCAAACAGAAACAGAAGATCGCAATGCAGTCCAGCAATGTAAGCCTACCCCATTATGCAGAGGAATCGGTTTCCAGGAAATTGGTGCATACACAGAAAATCATGCAAACTCATTTTCATGGAAATTTTTGTAAAAGGAACATTGTAACAACATGAGACGTTATTGAGAAAATCTTCCATCTCACTTATAGCGAAAAGTGCTCTTCACAATGCTAATTGAGAAGAAATAATTGTGCATTGTGTTCAGTCTCAATCTCGTATTTGTAAATGACACTTAATCTTTCTCGCTTCTTTTCTCTTCACTGCGACTTATTAATACCTTTTTAGCGTCTAATGTTTTTAAGTATGTGGAAGTGCCACTTGCAGTATATTTTACATATATTCTTCTTGAGAGGATCGCTGGCCTTTCATTTGACTTCATTTGTTCTGTATTTTGCTGAGAGATTAGTCGACCAATAATGATGGATTTACATAACAAGACTCTATTAGGCTACTTTCACACTTGCGGTAGACTTTTCCAGGCAGGCTGTTCCAGCAAGGGAACAGCCTGCTGGATCTGAGGTACCGCTAGTCCACCATGCTGCCGGAAGTCCGCTCCAGCCCCACTCACTGTAAGGGGGTGGGCCGGAGGTCCGACCGCAGCACAGCAAACAAGCCGAGAGGCGGCCAGACAAAAAACGCTGCATGTTGTAGTTTTAGTCCAGCGCACAGTGGACTAGCGATAGCACGGATCCGGCAGGCTGTCCCCCCACTGTAACAGCCTGCTGGAAAAGGCTACCGTAAGTGTGAAAGTAGCCTTACACAGAATGGCCATTTTTTTGGGGGGGGGAGTTGTTTCTTGTTGACACAGTTCCCTCCGATCTTTATTTGTCCCAAAGGGTTCCTCAATACACTATATACCAGGAGTAATCAGGGTCTGTGAGGGCTTCTGTGCAAAAACATTATGCGGCGGCCCCCTCATTGATTTGTAAGGAAGGGATCCGAGATTATCCTACAGGAAATTCAAAAAGGAGCACCAGTGCAATAGTCTTTCCTCAAAGTACCATAAAGTGCAAAGATAACAGTGTTCTACAGTGCCCAAATACTACCATCCCAACACCCAAATAATAGAGCCATCATGTCTAAATAAATGCCGTATAAGTACCACTCACTGCTTAAAAGGAGTCTGTCAACATGTTTGACCTCTCAAAACTCGTGAAAGAGGTAAATTGGGGAGGTGTAAAGTTGTCTAAAAATACCTTGGTGGTGGTCATGCTTCTTGCTTGGAGGAGAAATTTTAATGTCCTTCATGTGGGCTCTTCATGTGTCCCATGCGCTCTACTTTGAAGTCTTTCATGACCCAGGGCGGATTCGCCATTGACCTTACAGGGAAATTTCCCGGTGGGCCGATGCTTAGGGTGCCACCCAAGCCCCCATCTCGTCCGCTGGCCGGGTACATAATAAGCTTTCAGTGTGAGGATCAGGTACTCATGTACCCGGCCAGTGCCCTCCTGAATTCAACTATGGCCCACGTCTTACCTCCTAAGCACCCGGCTCTAACTTTTTTTGCCTTCTGTCAATTTAGACCCTCCTACAACATGAGACCACTTTTAGGTATTTTCTTCCATGGTCACTTTCGGTTCCCAATAAGCCCCTGCCCAGACCCTTCTCTCTGCTCTGAGTTAAAGTTCTAGTGGTCACCAGTTTGGACCCTATAGTCATCACTCAGAAGAGAGGAAAAGGTTTGGGAAGGTTTCAATGCGCAGAGCCCAGGAAACAGCACATGAAGGGATCGCCTCCATGGCAGTTATGATTTCTCCTCCTTGGTCATGCAGAAAGGACGAGCACTGACCAAGGTATGATAAAACAGCGGCATCACTCACCGTTCTAACTCTGTCAGTAATTGTGAGGAGACAAAATACTATAAAATGTCCAGATCCAAGCCAAATAATAGAAAGACCCTGCTCATCATGAAGATGGTGGTGGAGGCGAATGGTAAAGGGCCTAGAGTAGACCTTTTGTCTTTTTTACCCTTCCTGTAATCCAGTCTTAACACGTTTAATAAAAAAGAGTCTCTTGGGGGCTACACCTGGGAAATAGCCTGGGGTGATTTGCCCCACAGGATTCCATATAAGTGAACTGATCTGAACCCATTCGTCTTACATTTACAAGGCTGAACTGCTCCTCATATTTGTTGCATCTAACCTATGCTCTGTCCCCTCACCTATTACTTGCTGGGGTATTTAGATAGTTCATATTCCCTTTCGTTTCTGAAATAAAAAGGTGTCCTGCAACTTATGTATATAATGAGCTGAGGCGGCCTGTCTTTTAGGCTATGTCCGGAACATGGTCGCCATCTTGAAAGCTGCCATATTGGATCAAGGGAAAATTTGTCCAATAGGGAGGGGTCATATCAAAGAAGACCAGAATTTTCTCTGAAAGAAAAAAAACATCTCTTGTGGTTCAACACAGAAAGTTGCAACAACATCCGGGAACGTTCCCTGTAATGCATAGCTATTTAAAGTTCTCAGTGTGTGGCCCCTGGTGCTAAACACAGAACTTTGAAGTTTTGGAATAAGACAAGTGAAAATGCAGAGCTAGATGTAAATTCGTGGACAGCTGTTTTGGGGTGCTTGCCCCTCCTCAGTACGGGGTAGCATGGTGGCTGGCTGGGTGCGATGCCTTAAATGCAGCTTAGGCAGGGTGCTGGATCTCCTTAAACGGAGACCAGTCCTGTATGGAGACTTAGGCCTCTTGCACACAAACGTTTTGTTTTTCCATTTGCGTTCCGTTTTTTTGCGTTCCGTATACGGGCCATATACGAAACCATTCATTTCAGTGGATCCGCAAAAAAAAACGGAAGGTACTCCGTATGACTTCCGTTTCCGTTTTTCCGCTCAGTTCGAAGATAGAAGATGTCCTATCATTGTCTGTACAACGGACGAGGATAGTACTGTTCTATCAGGGGCCAGCTGTTCCGTTCCGCAAAAAACGGAATGCACACAGACGTCATCCGTACTTTTTGCGGACCGTAAAAACATACGGTCGTGTGCAAGAGGCCTTACTTTAAGTATTTCATGATATGGAGACCTATTGGCAATGCTTCATGGGAAAATAATATGCAAGAGATATCTCCTAAGGAAGAGAACCATCTTGCTAGCGCCACCTTGAGGAAGTTGCCCCCTATGCATAAAAATCCGACACCTGGCCTAAGCCGCATTTAAGGCATTGTACCCAGCCAGCCAGAATCCTACTCCTTACTGATGAAGCGCAAGCACCCCAAAAAGTTGTCTACAAAAGGATATTTATATATATATATTTATAAGACTGTAACGGATGCCATAATGTATTTTTACTGCTCACTACTCAACAGTTGTCCAACCACCAGACATCTACTAAGGTTCCTCACAATGAGGTCTCGCTGCAAAGCAATGCCGCAATGCCTACGGTGGCCGAGGCTTGGTGTTCTTCACATTGGAGCAGCTTTCATCTGCTTACACCCCGGAATGTCAACACATAAAGGCCAAGTACAGAAAAAGAAAAATCTACACAGCTCTGCTCCGTGTTCATGGCAAGCAGACATAATAAATAGCGGTTCCATCTGTCATGTGTCGTGTCTCTGGGAACCCCGTGCACATTCTGGCTCCGGCTTCATCAGAACAATTACATTTACCAGTTTTTTTTTTTTTTTGGAAAGCTATTGTAAATTCTTACAATATGGTTGAATCATTTTTCTAAAAAATAAAAGAATATAAAAAACAAAACAAAAATAAAATAAAACCAAGATTTCAAGTGTTTTGGATCGTGCAATGATTCACAGCCATCTGATATGCCACTGATTACGTTTGATTTAATTTTCCTTGCTTTAACCTATGCAGTGATGGAGTGACTTGGGAACCAGACGAAGGTCTGGAAAACATTTCAAGAAATGGCTTGTGACATCATTGCCAGCTCCGGTAATATTGTTTCATTCTTCTGTTTCCATCTGGGGCTATGAACTGTGGTCTCCTCGCAGTAGCACATACATTAAAGTATCGAAGTTCCCAAATGGCCGGAGCTTCTATCCACATTTTGATGATTTTCTTGTGTGTTTCAGTGCAATAAAATCCGGTGACATTTGTTATGTCTTGCTGCTTTTTTTTTTTTTTAACTTTAAGAAGCTTTTTTTTTTTCCCAACATTTTTTTTGCAACTTCTGATGGAATCGAAATGATGCGGTCTCAATTGTGTTGGCAGTCGGTCGGCAAACATACAACAGACGCCCTGCTGCGGTTCCTGGCTTTCAGCTCCATCAGTACATGTATAGAAATCTCTGGCCACTTGCTCGGAGCAGTTTCTGGGATGTAACTATACCAAGACCAGCGGGGAGTAATCCGGTTCGGCTTTCTGAATAGGATTCCACAGAGGGAATTGCTAAGATGCCACGGTCACAGTATTACACAGTCGGGAATCAGCGACAGGGAATTATTACATATGATGACTGAGAATCTCCAGGGAAACGGGCGAATAAGAGAAAAACTGCAAGAAGACAGAAGAAAGGTTGAACAAAAATAAATAAATAAAAAATTCGAAAGGGATTTCTAAATTCAAAGATTTTGCTTTTTAAATATTGGAACTTTTAAGAACTGGTGTAAATTTTTAGATTTCATGACTGGTTTCTCCTGTGTCTGCAGAGGCCACACTTAGAATATCGGACGCTTAAAGGGATTTTCCAATTCCTTCTAACTGATTGGAGGAGGTCTGACACCCAGCGCTGATCGCCTTTTTGAGAAGGCACCTGTGCTCCTGTGCGTGCAGTGCCATCCATTTGATAGCGGCTGTGCTTGGTATTGCAGTTCAACTCCATTCGCTTCAATGGGGCTGAGCTGACCAATGAACGTGATGTCGCATGGCCTAGGGAAAGTGGCTTTCTCAAACAGCGATCGGCAGGGGTCCTCATTGTTGGACCCCCTTTCTGCTTCAGTTCACTCCCTATCACATCTCGGGGGATGTTTGTATTGAAGCCTATCACAGTTCAGGAGGTGTGTCCTTTTTTTACCGGCAGCTCTCTCCCTATTGCAGCTCAGGGAGTGTATCCTTTCTGCTGCAGCTCTCTCCCTATCACAGCTCAGGGAGTGTGTCCTTTTTTTCTGCAGCTTTCTCCCTATCACAGCTCAGGGGATGTATAATTTTGGCTGCAGTTCTCTCCCCGTCACAGGTTCTAACAATAGATATGGCTGGTGGCAGACACAGACGGAGGAAGCGGGGGGGACGGGGGGGTTGGATTCCCCCCAGGAAATAATGCGGGGGGGACGGGTATGCAAAAATCCCCCCCAGCGGCAGCAGGACAATGTATGCGGCGGTGGCGGGGCACAGGGAGATGAACTCTTCCATTGTGGAAGCATTCATCTCCATAGTCATCTGTATCGCCGTCCTCAGGACAGCGATACAGATTGCTGTGCTGCGGATCAGGAGAGGGAGAGGCGTCTCCCTTCCCTGCTCCTCTGATAGGCTTTAGGCCTAGTGCCGGCAGCCTATCAGATGTTGGTACAGGCGGCGCGATGACGATGTGAGCCGTACAGCGCGGGACACAGGCCGGAAGAGCCTGCATCACATCACTGTGACTGATGGAGGTAAGTACAGGTGTCTTGTTTTGTGTGTGTGTGACCCATAAGGGAGGGGGGGGGGAGGGGGGAAAAAGATTTTTGGCACTTGGGGGGGGGGGGGGCGGAGAGATGTGGGTGTGGCTTGAGGGTGGGCGGGGACGCAGGGGACCCATAAGTGCTGTCCCCCCTAGATGTTTGGGGCTTCCTACGCCCATGGTGGCAGATGAAGGATGTAACTGAGCATGTGCGACCACCTTAGTGTATATACAGATATATTTTATTGAGTAGCTCAGTGGCTATTGTAAATTTTTTAATTACATGCAATTAAAAAAGTATTTAGATTCAGGTGCTGGTTTGAAAAATGTAGAATATTTTTCTTTGGACAACCCCTGGTGTTTTCTTCTCTTTGGTGGACTGCTATTTTCTTGTGTATCTCATTTAGCCACAGGGAACGTCCTACTCTTTACCTTTTTCATACTGGCAGTGATTGGACTACTTTTAAAGCGACACTCCTGCTAAAACCGATACCCCGTTAGGAGCCTGGAGGGCGTGACACAGGAAGTAAAAGAAGACTAAAGAGAGAATCCTGTAGTCACACACCTCCCCCTCTGGCCCTTCACCTATGATAGCACTCTATGTCCGTTTTGCTCGAAGTATTCTAGAAGTTTCCTTCTTTTCAACCAATGGAATGAAGTTTTTTTTAGTAGCAGCCGGGGCCTCTCTCTGCGACGGCGCGGTATATTTCCCTCCAGATTACACGTGCAACTAAACGAGAGTTTTTGCCAGGATTTATCACACCGCTGATTGGAGGCGAAGGATCCTTCTTACTGAACTATCTGTGGATATTAAAAATTGCCTACTTCCAGAGAGCGAGGAAGCTTAAATGCTGAAGTGCCATATCCGCTGGGGTTAATAAAGAGTATAGCGGAAGATGGATGTGCGGCCCACACAGGCGCGAGTGGTGCGCTGTAAATGTGATACGGAAAATCATTTCTCACTGTCCACTCTGCAGCAATGAGCGGCCAAATCTGTGCATGAGCCATATGTTCTGATACAACGTGATTACACCCCCATTGCTGTCACTGCCGTGATGCATGTATGACACAGGGGCTATCCTCTGCCCTAATATCATGTCATTATAGGGGTCATCCTCAATAGCCATAGGAGCTGCAGGACATTATTAACAGGTGTGTATGCAGGGACCTTCATTCATGGCTAATGGGAGTCATCAGAGGGGCCCTTTATAATGTAATCAGAGCGCCCCCTTAAAGGGGTTGTCTCATTACAAGAACTATTATACTGTCCACTGGATACGGGATGTGTCTGATTGGTGGGAATCTGACCTCTGGGCCCCTGCCGGTTGAGAGAACAGGGGTCGTGCTACCCCGTTGGAGACATGTATGTGTGTCCGTCTCTCTTTTCAGCTCTATGGGACTGCAGG
Source organism: Bufotes viridis (assembly GCA_033119425.1). Classification (NCBI taxonomy): domain Eukaryota; kingdom Metazoa; phylum Chordata; class Amphibia; order Anura; family Bufonidae; genus Bufotes; species Bufotes viridis. The sequence goes on from CM065596.1 coordinate 141,995,950, forward strand.
GAGCATGCATATCCGTCGCTCCATTTAAACATTTTTGTGATTAGCTGTGGCCCCAGAGGTCATACCCTAGGTGATCTGACACTTGTCACGTATCCTGTGGATAGGGGATGAGTTGTTGTAATGGTGTTGATCGGTGGTGGCCCTGGCTGTAGTACCCCAGGCGATCTGACACTTGTCACCTATCCTGTGGATAGGGGATCAGTTGTTGTAATGGTGTTGATCGGCCGTGGCCCCGGCTGTAGTACTCCAGGCGATATGACACTTATCATGTATTCTGTGGATAGGGGAAAAGTTGTAATGGTGGCAATTGGCAATGGCCCCCGCTGTAGTATGCCAGGCGATATTACACTTATCATGTATTCTGCGGATAGGGGATAAGTTGTTGTAAAGGGACAACCCCTTTAAAGGGCTTCTGTCATCAGAAACATGGACTTGAAACCGTTCTCACCTGAGACATGAGCCCTCGACAGCTGAAGACCAAGGTCTTGGTCCCATCAGCCTTCGTTTCCCCATTCCTGAGAAAATTGCACTTTTGTAATATGCAAATTATCCTCTAGGCGCAATGAAGGCAGTGCCATTGCACCTCGCTGATCCCACAGGCTCTGCTCACTCCTATTCATGCTGGGCCCCCACCGCTAACACTGACAGACCAGGTGTTGAAAACATATTCACGCCTGGCCCTGAAGTCTCACAGGAGCGCGTTTGGTACATGCTCAGTGAAGGGAGGGAGATTGCCCATTTGCCTTGCGGTCTACATCCCTTTACTGCGCATGTGCTGAATATCATTGAAACTCTAATGTAAGTCTATGACAGACGGGAGTTGTAACATTGTATTAGTTTGTGCTGAGTTTCTCTACTCGACCCCTCCCACTAGAAGGTTGTAGTTCTGCAAGAGACTGTACAGTATATAAGGAGAGCAGTCAGAAGTGATTCTGCCAGACTCCATGAGTGACCAGAAGGAGACGCTGGGATGGGGATACGCTGCCACAGACCCTGGATCACCAGCCTTTGGCCAGGGTACCAGCCTTCTGAAGAGAGAGAGAGAGAGAAGGACAGCTAGCTCAGGCTTTTCCTCAGCATCGAACCTTCTTCTGCCAGGGAGGAGATTAGAGAAGCCAGCCCTACGCCTCGACTGGAATTCCTCCAGTAAAGAAGCACAATAGTTTGCCCTGATCCTCTGGACTTATTTCCCATTGGGGTGCACCACGCCTTACCATCCCTTCCGGAGAGCAGCTTAGTGTTGGGGCCACCACAAACCCAGCCACTGCACTTATATTTCCCATGAAATAATAATGCTGATACACTATTCCTCTTTTATTCCATCTGGAAATGTATCAATACATTTACAACTGGGTGTTACAATTTCCCTTGTCAATGGGGAGTGTACCTACAGGCTCTGACACTTTTTGTGCAGATATTGTGCACACCCATTTACAAGGGAGATGGTAAAACCAGTGATCTCATACATTTTCAGGGTGAATAAGAGAAAATTGTTAATTTTTGGGGAATACTATTTACTGAAGAATATACATTAGGTGATGCAGCCTTTTTGACAGTACCAATCCTTCTGTCGCGTACATTCCTTTTTTGCATGGCTGATAATCCATAACGTGGAATGAACTGTCGAATCTTACTCTACACTACAACAGTCTGCAGTTTATTTGCAGATCATGATTGATAGGTTGCTGACCATAAAGACATCATAAAATCCATATAATAGTCGGACAGCATGGTCACCTCCAGGCCCCTACTATATAATATGGTATTTTGTAGTTGCTGACACTTTTAATATGAAGAATGCTGATTTCTTCTTCTGTAGACACTTTATTGCACATCTCCTATATACCGTTCTGTGAATTCATCGGCTCTAATTATTTCTTTTTTCCTAGATTTGGAATTGCTCAGTGCAGATGATTTTAATTCATTCATGCAAATGGCTCGTTGTCAAAGGACACGCTCAATACACAGCTTGGGACAATTGGCCGATTTGTGAAATATCTTTCAGTTTCTGGGAAATGCTAATTTCTACCAGCTGATTGGGCCCCGTTTGACTGACAATTATCTCCATCCACATATTGACACGGAGAATGTCTAATTACTGCATCGATTTCCCCGGCTACCTTTCATATTTTGTGATAAACTTTTGTCACTTTGCCATTAAATCACCGCTTGGCACAGGTCAGGCTTGTCAGTCAGATTATAGGTTTATTTATGTTCTGCAGGAAGCGTGCAAAACTACGAGCCTGGCCCGAGGAGTTTATCAATGTAGTCACATTCCCTGAACTTCCAATTCTGTCTCTGTAACAAATCTTCTGTAAAATGTAATTAGAAAAAACAAATATATCTCTAGAACACCCACCGAGCAATAACCATTTCGCTCTTCCACAATTCATCTATGTGCCAAGTCACACGTTCTTTAATGCTTCTATGTGCCAGGGCATTCCTATACCAGATCTTCTATGCCCCAGACAACTTCTTACCCAAGCTTTCTAGGGGCCAGGCCACTTCAATTCTTCTATGCACCTGCCACTCCTTACCCAATTATTCCATGTGCCGAGCCACACGTTACTCAGTTCTTATATGCGCCAGGCCAATCCTTCCACAATTCTTATATGTGTCAGGCCAATCCTTCCCCAGGACTCACATTCCTCAATTTTGCTATGTTCCAGGACACTTCTATCCCAGTTCTTCTATGTGCTAGGCAACTTTTCCCCAAAACTTTCTATAGGCCAGGCCACTCCTTCCCCAATACTTCTATTTACCAGTTAACTCCTTACCCAATACTTCTATTTTTCAGGGCACATATTCTCTAATTCTTCTATGTGCTAGACATTTCGTCCCCCAATTTTTCTATGTGCCTGGCCCCTCCTTCCCCAATTCTTCTATTCGCCAGTTCACTTATTTCCCAATATTTCTATTTGCCTATCTACTCCTTCCCTAATTCCTCTATCCATCAGGTCACTCCTTTTCCAATTCTTTCATCCACCAAGTCTCTCCTTCCCAAATTGTTCTAAGCACCAGGCCACTCCTCCTCACCTTTCTTCTATGTGCCTGGCAACTCTTTCTCCAATTCTTCTATTCGCCAGGTCACTTCTTTCCCAATTTTTCTATTTGCCCAATCTACTGCTTCCCCAATTCTGCTATCTACCAGGTCACTCCTTTCCCTTTTCTGTTATCCACCAGGCCACTCATTCCCAAATTCTTCTAAGCACCAGGCCACTCCTTACTCAATTCTTCTATGCACTGGGCCACTCCTGGATAAATGATAGGAACCAAATAACGATGGCCAAGGAGAGAGGAGATGGGATCCATCAATGGTGTGGATGGAAGACGTTATGGCATACAGGTTTATAGCGGATCAATCACATTAAACAGAAACAAAGGAATGCTAAACACACTCAATACAACCCAGCAAGACAGCCAAGATGATTCAACAACTCAGCAACAGGCAAATTTCAAAATACAGCAATGAAAGACCGTAGGCCTACAAGTCCCAGAATACAGAGATAACATGCTAGACTAGAACAAAGTACTAAGAACCTGGAAAGAAATAAACGTAGCATAAACGATCCCTATCCTCAGTAATCACAATGAAATAAGGCCTGGACATATAAAGGCTAAACAATCAACAACTCCATCCCACTAAATCAACCAGACCAAGTAAGGTGATAATCTACCAAACAATGCTAGCAAATAGAATAAAATGAAGCAATAGAGGAATCCCTGTTGTAGTAACAACCCGAAGCCAGCGCTCTTTGATGGATGCATGAGCCCTTTTATGTGTCATTTGATTCAGAGACAGTATTATTCTGGACAAAAACAGCAAAAAATCCAGACCCTATGAAACAACTTACACCCACCCTGGGTTCCTGGGGCCCACCAGAGGAAATTATTCTCGAAGATCAACCCTTATATATTATCAATACCTTTAACAGGTTTCGACTCACGTTTATAGACCCTAGTGGGAAGTGATTGGCTCCAAAGGCAAGCAAATGGGTTTTTACTCCTGGATCTTTGGGGCCAATTATGGTATGAGCCTGGGCCCACCGGAGGATCCTCTGGGACTCTGGTGGGCAAGCCTGATCCTGCCCCCACCCCGACCCCATGTGATAGAAATATATTTCTAAATAAATTTACTCTTACTTACTTTCCCTCCAGACGTTCTCGGAGTTTGCACACCGTCCAGACGTGCTTCTTATTAAAGGAATTTTCCATAATCTCCAAATAAAAACAAGTTCCTTTCTTCGGTTGCTCCAGAGCCAAATATGCCTATAATTGAAACAATACTTTTCACGTAGACTGTGTAAATCGCTTACATATAGTCACTGCTTACATTTTGGTGAAAATACCTACAGACTCATGAGGATTGCATTGTACTTACTGTTACAGATTGCTTGCTGTATGACAACAGTCAATGCATCCAAGAAAACAAATCTCATCTAGAGCTTGTGTTATATGCATTACATAAAACAGGGATCAGCAATCTTCGGCATCCCAGGTGCTGTTAAACTATTACTCCCAGCATGCACACTTACTCAGCTGTTTTTGTAACTCCCATAGAAGTGAAAGGAGGATTCTGGGAGTTGTAGTTTTCGAACAGCTGGAGTACGGGAGGTTGCTGATCCCTGATATAAAAAGTGGCGACATACGGTGGCATGCTGAATAAATGGGATTCATAATGCAAACCTATTGAGAATCTGCATTCCAATGGCTAGGGTCTGCACATATGTTAATGGTGTTCATATGGACTCCTTACATTTATTATCCGAGTCATGTCTCAAGGGTCAAACATTGGGTCAAACATTGACTTATAGGATCGATGACTTACATCTGGAGGCACAACTTGCTAAGAGCTCATTTGCATCCCTTTTTTCCCAGAATTCCAGAGCAAGGTGGGTATTGAAACAGGAAAAGAGCAAACAGCAGGTGGCGCTATACAGATACATTTTATTGAATAGCTCAGTGGTTGTACTAAATTTTTAATGACATGCAATTACAAAAGTATTCAGATTCTGGTGTTTGAAAACTGCAGAATATTTTTTGAGGGACAACCCCTTTAGGCTAGGGCGACACTGGTCCTGTGACAGCTGTCGCAGCCAGGATCACTGAGTAGCAGTGGATCCATAGAAATGAATGGGATCACCGTGACAGTCACAAGAAATCCAGCCCTAGCCTTAAAGTCCCAGATGGTGGTGCTGCAGGGAAACTGAACAGTACAAGTACCCGCACACAGGTGCAGGTTTACAAAAAAAAAATATCTGCACAGAGTTTAATGTGGATTTCTGCACAAAATCTGCATGTGTTACTTGCATTTCTTGGTGCAGATTTGATGCGGTTTTGCCACAGATCTCACCCTTGCATTGAAAAAAAAATCGCACAAAGAATTGACATGAGCCCTTAAACTGATCCATCACCCCCCTATGCTCTCAGAAGCACTACAGATATCGGCTGGTGACCGCTCATGCAACTTTATATCTACTCTCCTATTGTGTTAATTGAAACAGTGCTACACCTGACCATGGGTTGTATCTGGTACTGTAACTCAACCGAATTAAAGTGAATGGGGATGAGCTGCAATACCACACACAATCTGTAGTCAGGTGGGACGCTGTTTTTGGAAGGTAGCAGCCATGTTTTTAATCCTGTACAATCCATTTAAATGCGCTCCCCAGTCTTGTCCCTTGACAGTAGTAGTAGTAATCTATATGGCGCTAATTTCTTTGTTGTTTGACACATGCAATAATACCAAAGCCTATGCTAGAAGTGCAGCGGGCAGGTGCCGTGCCAGGGGTCTCTTCTAAGATGTTATGTGAGTTTTTTGTTGTGACGCCAGTTGCATTTCAGCAATGAGGGGCTAAGTCCCCTATGTAGAAGGTGATGGTGGAACCCAGGTGTAGGAATGCCAGAGTGGTATGAGGGTGGCCTATAATGTCCCTCTAAGTGTGGCTGTGCATTTGTCACGATGCTCCTACCTGGATATCCTGGAACCCCAAGTGTAGTCGTCTGCAGCAGTGCAAATAGGGTGAACAGTTGAGGGATTGGTAGAATGAATTAAGTCCACACTTGTATTGAAGTTGAAACAGCTTTACTTGAATAAACTTGCATGAGGGTACAATGTTCCAACTTTATCTTCGTTGCCAGCAGGTTTTGGCATGAAAATGGCAGGCAAACACATTCGGCGCTGCTACAACTGTCACTTTCTCTAGCTCTGCTGTGCTGACTGAATTAAATAGAAACTTTTCCCTTTGCTGCTGTATGCTGCAACTTCTCTGTCTGTAGTCTGACTCTGTCTTTCTCTTGATCTGTATCTTTCTCTTTATCCAAGGAACCCTTTCTCCTGGCTTCTGAGGCCTGTGGCATGGGCCCCTATGCCCAGCAGAGCAGACAGTGCTCTGCTGGCTGGCACACAGCCTTCCCCTTGCAGGGGATACTCTGAACTAACTTTTGAAGGACTCGTCCAGGAGGGACGAGGGCCTGCTCCTTCCCCAAGCAGGGGCTAAGCTAAACCGCCTCTAACTAACTCAACTCCTTCCTCTCTAGAGAGGGGGCTAGAATGGAAGAAGGGCTCCATTCTAGCTAATACAACTCTGCCAGATGTGCCGCCATCTGCTGGTGGACCAGGCACATTACACTTGAACATTCATTTGCAAGGGAAATAAATATACATTGTGCAGGACATGGCAATAAATACACATGATGACACAGGATCACCCACAGGAGATAGTGGAGGGAAAAAAAGAGTGGTAATACCCCTCTGGGGCGTTACAGAAGAACATCTCCACAGTTAGAGATACCATTCAACCATGTCTGAACAGTGGAGGGTCTCGCTACTAGGACCAATTTTGATATCTTAAACAGCTTAGCAATGATGTGGGAATCAATCAGTGCAGGGTCAGGAGTTTGGCTGTTTTTGAAAAAAACTAAAACAAAAGGCCATTGTGCTTTTCCGAGCTCTGAAGCCCCTTCTCTAAATGTAGAACGGGGCCCTCTTGTTGGAGGACTTGTAGTGGTTGCATCAACCAATATGAGAATTGGGCCACTTATTCATTTTCATTATGGCCCCTTGACATAGTGGCCCCATGAAGCAGTTTTAACCCTTGAGCCTCCGCTAGCGATGCCTCTTTATAATGTCAATGTTAGCGTTGCTAATCTGGGCGATTTATTCCAAATACCTTGAAAATCTTATTTTTCATTTCAGTTTCGCTCTTTAAGGCGTCTCTGCCATCCCTATTCACAGATTCAGCCCTAAATCAGTAGCTTCGTAGACCAAAGGCCTGTGACAAAGCAGACAGTAACCTATGACACGAGACATGCAGAAACAGATGTTCTAACGCTCCATACGTATCAGAAACACATTTCAATGACTTCACCAAAACCAAAAATTTTATTGAATGAAAGATGTAAAGAAATGACACGAGTTCCTTAACTGCACACAATCTTTGGGGAATAAAACTGTCTGGATCATTTAGCATACCTAAAGACATTCGAAACTTCGGCATCAGAATGAAAGTGGATTTGGCGAGGGGTAAAGCGCCGCAAACAGGAGAGTTAACGGGAACCTGTTTTCATTCCAGTGTAGAGGCAGACATGTTGATTTCTGTCTGTCAAGCATGTATGAAAGTGAAGCAGATTTTTTGGAACTTATGTCATGGATGTCCAACGGGTAGCCCTCCAACTGTTGCAAAACTACAACATCCATCATTGCCTGGACAGCCTTCAGCTAATAGGACATGCTGGGGGCCCCCAGGTTGGACATCCCTAATTTACATGCAATCAATTAAACGGTAACGGCAGCATCTCCGGGTATTCCTTTATTAGATCCATGGGCGTAGCTATAGCGGGTGCAGAGGTAGCAGTCGCTACCGGGCCCAGGAGCCTGAGGGGGCCCAAAGACCCTTGTGCCGCATAGGAAGACACACAAAGCACTGAGGGAAGGGGGGCCCAAGCTGAACTCTTGCACCAGGGCCCATGAGCCGTTAACTACGCCCCTGATTAGACCTACTTCAACGAATGTGTACACAGAAAGCCAAGTGCAACGTTTCGGGTACAACCATGTAGTCGAAACGTTGCACTTGGCTTTCTGTGTACACATTCGTTGAAGTACGTTTAATAAAGTAATACCCGGAGATGCTGCCGTTACCCTTTAATTGATTGCTGATCTGTGGACTGCTGAGGATCTGCGGTCGTGGCTTGGCTGGTGCATTCCGGTAAGATCGATAAGGCCCGTGGGTGCTGCTCTACAACATTTTTTAATTTAGATGTAAGTCATTCCACCACTAGCCGCCCTGCTTCTGATGTCAGGGAGAGGCTAGTGTGTATGATAATGGCCTTTTACAGTCAAGTTCTTTGAGGCCAGTTCAGAATCTGTCCACTAGATATATTTTCTTGGGGGCATCATAGCGACTTCATACCATTTTCATCCAACCTGGAGGGGTTGGAGACAGTACAGAGTGCGTCCTGTATTTCTTTGATGACTATTCATCTGTATGGTTTTTGATACATTACACCTTCTACAGATATCCTCTATCTGACCTTTCGAATGGCTTCACCAGGTCAAGGGAGCCTTGATGGGAATACGACATCAATGATTTTATGGCCAGCAACAAGGATCTTTTCTCCTACTCTGCTACCTACAAATTATTTTTATATCTATACCACCACAATATTCATGATAAGCATACTACTACTAACCAAACCCTTCAGATGCTGATTGACAGTTTCTCCCTATTACTGAGCATAGAGTGAATTCTGTCAATCAACAGCTGGAGGGTGGGAGGAGCCAAAATATCATGAATATCATCTGGCTTGCTGGTCACACTCTGCAAAGAGTGCTTGGGAAGATAAGAGGGACTCAGCCCGGTTGATTAGGAGGCAGCCTGCTGCATCAGAAATCTGCCTATGAAATCGGCTAGCTTTGCTTTAGCTCAGCTCTGGAAGATAGCCCTGCCCCATGTAGGCCATGTGACTCGTTATGTTGCGTACATTCAGGGGGATAGCCATGTGACCAATGTATATGATGTCACAGTCACGAAGAAGATCCGGTGGCGGTAGGATCACGTGACTGAGCTGGGAATACTTCTTAGAAGCGAAATGTGAATGTGTTGACAAGTATCTTACATTCTAGTGAAAAGAACTTTGCTCAGAAAACCCCTTTAAGATGGGGCTGTATGTTCTACATCAGAATCCGCCAACATTATTTATGTTTTCATTAATGTTAAAGTGGTTTTCCGATTGACATCAATACCTCTAAATAATCATTTATGAAGGTCGCTGTAATTTTGTAATGTATTTCTTTTACCTTTATTGCTCCTATTTCCCGTTCTGGGCTGTGGTCACATGACCATGTCCATGCAGGTCTTTCTTACTTTCTGTGTGGTTATGTCTATGGGTGGGGCAGTGAAAGGGGTGTGTTTATGTAACTAGCTGGGTGGGAGGAGCTTTAAACTAGCTGGGCGTTGTTAGGGGCGGTGATAGGGGAGTGTCTATCTAACTAGCTGGGTGGGAGGAGCTATAAACTAGCTGGACATTATTAGGGGCTGTGATAGGGGAGTGTCTATGTAACTAGCTGGGTGGGAGGAGCTATAAATTAGCTGGGCGTTGTTAGGGGCAGTGATAGGGGAGTGTCTATATAACTAGCTTGGTGGGAGGAGCTATAAACTAGCTGGACATCATTAGGGGCTGCGATAGGGGAGTGTCTATGTAACTAGCCTGGTGGGAGGAGCTATAAACTAGCTGGGCGTTGTTAGGGGCGGTGATGGCGGAGTGTTTATGTCACTAGCATGGTGGGAGGAGCTACAAACTAGCTGGGCGTTGTTAGGGGCAGTGATAGGGGAGTGTCTATGTCACTAGCATGGTGGGAGGAGCTATAAACTAGCTTGGAGTTGTTAGGGGCAGTGATAGGGGAGTGTCTATGTAACTAGCATGGTGGGAGGAGCTACAAACTAGCTGGGCGTTGTTAGGGGCGGTGATGGCAGAGTGTTTATGTCACTAGCATGGTGGGAGGAGCTATAAACTAGCTGGGCATTGTTAGGGGCAGTGATAGGGGAGTGTCTATGTAACTAGCGGGGTGGGAGGAGCTATAAACTAGCTGGACATTATTAGGGTCAGCGATAGGGGAGTGTCTATGTAACTAGCCTGGTGGGAGGAGCTATAAACTAGCTGGGTGTTGTCAGGGGTGGAGGAAGGAGAAGTGCATCATGAGTTTGGTTGTATACGGTAACTGGAAGGGCTACATACAGGATGGAAACAAACCAGAGGGATTGGTTTACATGGTGAATATGGCTCAGGAGAGTCCAAATTGAAGAAAAAACATGGGGAATACAGTATGTACACGAAGTAAGTAACTAAATGAGCACATCGACTAAAATCCATAATAATCCTGGACAATCCCTTTAAGGTTTTGCATCTCTTCATTGGTGACAATCAATATGGTGCGCAGTCCAACTTCTTATCAGCATCCTCTAGCTTTCTTATGGCCATCAACTATGGCTATCTCACTGTTCATGGGTTTAAGTAAACTTTATGACAACCCTATGCGAGCTGTAATAGTAGACATATCAGTGGTCACCCAGCTTTCTCAGATATGATGAGGAACTGAAATTAAGAACTTGTCAGAAGAAGATGACTGAAGAACTAACATTTACCGGAGATTTGAGGTGAAAATGCTCCTTCACGTCAACGACTCACTAAATGACATTTGAGATTTTCTTCACCTCTTTAATCCTTTACTGATGATATTTCCAGTCTCTACCCCAGCGGCTGTCGTTCCTTTCAGACTCTTACCTGCACCGTCAGCCGCAGAGATCCTGATCGATGGGATTAACTAACCACTCGCCGGATGTCTCAACGTGATGGATCCCGAGAAGACGGCATTGTCTACAGCATTACAATACCTTCATCCACTCCACCACTGACGTCACTGAGTTTTTCTTATGATAATCTAATTATAATCCTAGGAGGGACTGTTGCTGGCGATAGAGGCATTCGTCTGGTTGTTCTCACTGAATTATCCTGCAACTTTGATGTCAATTCTGTTTGGACTCACTTCCAGGTCTACATTTCATGAATTCCAGATGTGGCACTATATATTACCTTCCATACATCCCTATGGAAACATAAATTGCATGCAAAGTAACTAAAAGCATTGTGCTTAACGTGGCGCAGGGCGTTGCTGCTATTTCAGAAGTGCGGAATGTTTCTGTGCGTCTTCAGGCCACTTTGCCAGCAAGGTGCAGGAAATGAAGCAGATGCGGTAGTTGGATCCAATTACAAGACGAAGCTCTGGAGGCTCAGGAAATGGTCTCGTGACTGCAATTCAGATCTTCAGAAAGATCACAAAAGGCGTTCATAAATCACACAGGGGGAGGAACGCCGCTAAGCGAAGCTTTACAGAGAGGAAATACAGGACTATATTACTCACCTAATCATTTGTCTACAGCAATGGACCTCACCCACCTGAGCCACTTATCCTCGCAACTCATATTTCAAAGACCGCAGCCAATATTTGCTCGCTTCGGTTTGTAATATGCACTGATCTAATCCAGGAATATCCAAACTTGACTTGCCCAAATGGGAGTAGTAGTAGTAAAAAAGACCCCATAAATTGTTAGATCCACTTTGGCCGTCCTACATTGTCACACAGTGTTACTGGATTTAAAGGGGTTGTTCAAGACTCTTATATTGATTGCCTATCCTCAGGATAGGCCATTAATATCAGATCAGCGGGGACGCAACTGTTTGAAGAGGCAGCGGTGAGCGCTGAGGCCTTTTTCACGGCCAGTGAAGTCACGTTCATGGGTCACGTGGCCTAGTCACAGCTCAGTCCCATTCAGGTAAATGGGGCTGGGCTTCAATACCAAACTCGGTGACTGTCTAATAGACGGGGCTGTGCTTGGTAAGCTGTGAAGAGGCTGGGGGGGTCACCTGAGCGCAGTAGCCTCCTTAAGCAGCTGCTTAGTGGGGGTGCCAGGAGTCAGACCAAGACCACCACTGATCTGATATTAATAACCTATCCTGAGGGTAGGTTATCAATATTAAACACTCAGGCAACCCCTTTAAGGGAGGAGGTAGTAGTAGTACACCAAATGTCTGTACTGCTTCCATCACACTGGGCATGTCCTCGTTGATCCGCTTCACCGACCTTGGAACGGGGGCAAGGTCCTACCATATGTCAGCAGTGACGCTTAAAGAACAAAAAGCATATTAAAATGTAGAAATATACAAATCGACTTACAAAGCATCAAAACACAATACTGACAAGATGACACAACACACAGTGAAATGTTCAAAGAAAATGTCACTCAATAACAACTTGAGAAGAATGGGTAGGGTGGGTGTTAAGTTTTCTTTGGCTCTGGAAGGGTCCATATGGAACGGGCATCTCTCCCCTCTGCCCTTTAAGCGTACTAGTACTTGTTTTGTGACGCCAGTTGCAATGAAGCTACAAGGGCACAGGGCCCCTTTTAGTGATACTGTGGATGGTACCCAGGTGTAGGAATGCCAGAGTGGTGTAAGGTGGCCTAAATTTCCCTTTGTTTTGGTGCATGTGTCACGGTGCTCCTACCTGGATACGCTGGACCCCAGGCCTTGGCCCCGAAGTAATGAAAGCAGGGTCGTTGATGAAGGGGATGATGAAATAAATTGAGTCCAGACCTTGTGATGAAGTTCAATAACAGCTTTACTTTGCATAAACTTTTCTCCACCAATTTAAGGCTTTGTCTTGGTTCCCAGCAGGCTTTAGCATTAACTCTGGCAGGCAAGCAAACACAAATCTGCAACATCAGTTGCTCTCTGGCTCTGCTGTGCTGACAGGCTGACTGAATAACTATTTGCTTTAGCTATCTTCTCCAACTTCTCACTCTAATCTGACTCTAGATTTGTCCAGGGAAAACTCTTCTTGGCTTCAGAGGCTCCAAGCTGTGGCCTCTATGTCCAGCAGAGCTGAAGGTGCTCTAACTGGCTTAGCTTGGGCAGATCCAATGGCGACATGCCCAGGCCTTGCTTCATTCCCTTAGCAGGGGGTAAGCTAAACTGCCCTCTAACTACAGTAACTAGTCGCCTCCCCTGCTTAGAAGGAGAGTTAGAGTGGAAAGAAGGGTTCCATTCTCTCTAACTGTAGCTCTGCCATGCTTGCTGCCACCTACTGGTGAACCAGGCAAACTACACTTGAACATAATGGTTACATGAATGCTCATGCTCCCTGCCTTAAAGGGCTGCAAGCCCCTCAGTCAAGGGCTTCCTGGTGCGATGTGATGGCAGCTAGTTTGAAGCTCATGCTACTTTTGGTCCTACAAGGGATCAGATGAACTGAGACTAGTGGGTTGTGATGGAGTGATTGTCAGTAGATCCTACTTTTCCTCTCCGCATGCCTCTCTTGTATTTAAGCCTAACGGGATGTTTCCATCTCAGCAGGGGTGCACTTAGCCTTTCTGCTGAAATGACCCCCCTGCCTCCCCAATGCCAATTTCTTAACCTAACCCCTTCCTTTCAGCCCATTGCCCTTCGGCTGCCCCTCTCTTGCCCCTACCTGGTGCTGCCTGAGGCAATCACCTCACCTGGCCTCTTTGGTGGTGCACCCTTGCATCTCAGATACTTATGGCATCTCCACAGGTTATACAGGCTTGATTTTACGGACAGTGGATGTGGACCCACTGTGCATACTAACCAGTTTTGCTCTGGGCTAAACCTAAGGGCGTTGTCCTGATGGTTCCCTGGACACGGATCTGGACTTCGCTGCAAAGAAACCAACCAGGCCGCTGATCATCAACTTAACCAGCCCCTGGACAGGGGCAGGGGAAAAACATTAACTCTCTGAGTGCTGAAGGAAAGTTCACAGAGCTCTAATTCCTATTCACTCAGCCCAGGACAGCAAGACCGCGGTGGCCATGGACTGCCAGCGTGACACTTGATAGGTGGGGGCCCCAGTGGTGGAATAACTGATCTCCCTGACCACCATCCATCAGACGAAGCAGCCTCATCCAGCCATAGACTGAATGAAGAGGTGAAAACTCATGGACATGGCTCTTTCCATTTGCAGATGGAGTTAGGGTACGACATGCAGTACTTTTAGTCCGGCTGCCTCTTGCCGAGCGCTGCTGCCGAAACTCCACCCCCACCCCCATTATAGTCAATGAGGACGGAGTGGCAGTCCGGGGGCACACGTGAACTAGTGGCAGGACGGATCCAACAGGCTGTTCACTCCCCTGCCGCTAGTGTGAAAATAGCCTTACAGTGTGGCTAAGCCAAGAATGACTGACTAGTGACTACATCTCCATTCGGTCTGCAGCTGGATGCACCTTCTCGCCTGCTGGAACAGATAAATGATTGTCCCAGAGGTGGACTCACACCTATCAGACAAGTCTTTAAGTGTCTTAATCTGAAGCTTCTGGGATCCAATAACAACTCAGAAATGAGGTTCCCACCTACCATGTGCCATTTTGCGGGTCATTATACTGATACATGCAGCAGTATTCCAAATCCAGAATCCTTTTTTTTTGCTGGAATCTGCAATGAGGCTTCTGCTGGTCTAAGATGGGAAAAGCCCCTTGCTAGGAAATGATGGCCTGGACCTGCAGCGATCTTATGCCTTTCATCATTCACAGCAATATCAAGCAGGTACTGGTCTGTCTTCTTCTCTGCCTCCACCAGACCGGTCACAAAGCCACGGGATTCTAGCTCCTCACATTAATGTTCAGGAAAAGTCTTTTGCTCATTAACAAGGAGTAATCTATAGTTAGCCCCTGGAGAGGAACACATAAATCTTTCTACTTCAAGTCAGTAACATTTCCATAAAAAAGACATTAAAACTGTCTAAGGTTCTTAAATGGTTAATGCCGAAATCCATCAGGGTAATGTAATGATAAACAGATCAATACAGCAACACACACACAGCGCGGTAACGACACGACTCGCCTTGTACAGCGCACAAACTTTTCTGTTTTCTTTGTGTTGGATCCAACGTACAAGAATGGGAAAATCAGAGGTTCACAATCTGGCGAGGTCCTCTGTGGATAATGTCATGTAAATAAGAGCTGTTGACATTGAAAAATCATTTGCCTCTGTGCAAATCTGGGATTAATCGCAAAAACGTCTGCACTTGCATCAGCGTGCCTTTACTCAAATGCTTGTGTCTATTTCTGAGACCAACTTTTTATTGCTGCAAGTCCCCAATGCATAGCAGATGAAAAATGAAACAAGTAGTCTTCATTGCAAATATGCGGTCCCCCAGAATAGGGGACTTGTGAACTGTTCTTGTTACGGGAGGTTATTTAATGTTATTTACTGTAATATGTTAATGCAGTGCAATATACTAGCATATCTCTGTATGGGTCAGTCGGGGTTAATAATCCTGACTCTGCCCCTGTAGGAAGTTAGGTGTTGGACTTAGGTCCGCCCCTAGCTCAGTCTAGAGTTAGCTAAGGAAACGAGAGGAGGCCTCCAGAGAACCTCTATCTCTGAGAGATCCAGAGAGAAAAGCATAAAGTAGAGAAAAGAGAGAGAAAAGAAGAACCTAGAAGATCCAGAATCTGCTTGGCCGAGCTCTGGAGTCAGTCCGTAAGGTATCTGATAAAGACTTTACTGCAGTGAGAGGGACATTGCAGAGACACCCTTTACACTTGGCCACAGTCTGGTCCATCGTGTCTTAATCCTGTATCCCTCAGCTGGGAATTACATCCACCTTTGCAAGTATAATATTACCATCCTTAGATTCTGTAGAGAGATAGAGGGAAGGAGTACTACAACCCCTATTCTGGCTTATAGCCATACATTGTTATCTGGGAAGATGTGCACAGAGAATTGTTTGAAACTGTGTTTTGACACTGTTGTATGTACTACAACTCCCATTCTAGAAAAAGATAGACCTTTATCTTCTACAAGTGGCCTGGTTACTGACTCCAGCACCACTCGTCAGCCACTGCACCTACATCACCTACCTTGCACCCGTAGCACAATCATAGCACCAAGGGCACCCCAACTATCAGCAGGCAGGAGCCCCGACATCAGTGTGTGCCTCGAGGAAAGAGAAGGTGCATGCTCCTATTACTGTCTTGGCCCAAGGGAGCCTCCGTATAAATATTGCCACTGTGAATAATTATTGAAGCCAGAACCACTACCACTCCCCTCCTCCTCTCTCCGTGTGGCAAATATACTACTATTTTGTATACACAGCTCCTATGCAGAATGATATGTTTCCGTTTTTAGACAAAAAACAAAATTTGACAGTAGTCACTTGGGTACATTTGGTAGATCATAAAAAGTATAAAAAATGGAAGGTGAGGACAGTAACACATGAATGCAGGATCAGACTACACGAGGTATCTGACTGTAGTCTGTAACCATGGCGACACTTTGGTCTGCTTGGTAGCTGTAGACACAAAATAGAACAATTTTTAATCTAAAGTTTTAGGAAAGCTGCTTTACTTTTGTATTTGAATCCACTGAAAATGTTACAAAAATGTATCTCCATGCATTATATTTTTTGCACTGTCTGACATTTAGTTCTGATTGGACCGCAGTAATTATTTCCAGAAACAGCGCTTCTCTTGTCCATGGGCTAAGATTGGCATTGCAGCTCTGCTAGGCGACATTTTCTGCGCAACATGAAGATCACAATCTGGCATTGGGACATTTCATCTGATGAATGTCAATGGGCTCACATGCGACCTCCCACAACTTCAACACAACTGTGGCAAAACTGCTACCACTGTTGGAATTTCGGTTGCAGGTTACAAGTTGCACGTGGCTTTGCCACCGCTGACCACAGTGCAAGTCACAGCTGACTGCTGCTTGCCTAAGGCTACTTTCACACTAACTTTAATATTTTCCGGTATTGAGATCAATCATAGGGTCTCAATACCGGAAAAAAGCGCTTCTGTTTTGTCCCCATTAATTGTCAATGGGGACAAGACGTAACTGAACAGAACAGATTGCTCCAAAATGCATTCCATTCTGTTCTCATACAGGAGAGCAAAACGCAGCATGCTGCTGTTTTCTTTCTGTCCTGGGATGCGGAGCAAGATGGATCCGTCATGACCCACAATGCAAGTCAATGTGTCACACAATCTGACACAGAAGAAAACGGATCCGTCCCCCATTGACTTTCAGTGGAGTTCATGACTGCTCCGTCTTGGCTATGTTAAAGATAATACTACTGGATCCGTTTATAACGGATGAAGCCGGTTGTATTATCAGTAACAGAAGCGTTTTTGCTGAACCCTGCCGGATCCAGTAAAAACACTAGTGTGAAAGTAGCCTAAGAGCTTCCTGTGATTTGCTTGTTTTTACAGCCAAGTCACAACTTAAAAATAGTCGTGCAACAGCAAGTTGCAGAGAAGTCGCACAGATGTTGTCCTGCAGCTTGCTGTTGTGTGACACATGTTTCCCAGCCTTATTCACTTAAAGGGAGTGTGTCAGCATCTGCACTGCCGTTAAACTGTGCCCAAGCTTTGCTCATCAGATTTCCCAACAGTGCTTCTTTCTTAATTTCATGTTTTCTGTGTGGAGATTTAAAAAATGCAAATGAGTTGTTCAGTGCACCGAGGGTGTTGCTGCAACCCTTGGTGCACCGACCATCCCCTCCCATAACTGCTTGATGGAAAGTTTCAGGCATTAGTTACATCATCCTGTCTGGCCCTGTTCTCACATGCAAATCCTGCCAGGACATTTGTCACGGTCTGCAGGAGAAGGATCCACTGCAGCACTGTGCGCAAGGAATCTGTGAGGTTGAGTGCTGTAACTCCTGGGTGGAGGCTGATATCATTGGCACATGCACAGTGAGACTGTTCTGGGCTAGGCGCTGCACATGCATCGAAGTCTCATTGCATACCGCTTGCGCTAGAGGACAGGACCAGGCAGAATGATCAACTAATGCCTGGCCCTGTCCATCAAACTTCCATGGGCTGGGCAGCAGAAGGAGACGTTCCATGTACCAAGGGCAGCAGCATCACCCTCGGTGCATGGAACAACTAATTTTCATATTTAAAAAAAGCAATTACCTGGACATAAAAAAATCTAATAATTAGGAAAGGTGAATCTGGTGAGCAATACCTATCTAACCTTGGGCAAAGTTAAATGGTGCAGAAGCTGAAAGGTTCCTCTTTAAAAAGAGCTCTTACCTTTCCTGTCACGTCTCTTGCATTTCCCATGTGATTACAATTCTGGGGCATTTATTCGTATGATTCTATGTTTCTATGATTCTATGATTCTCGTATGATTCTATGTTGTCCCATTCCTCTACTGTTCCTACTAGACGTTTATTAATTGCCAGCAGTGTGCAATAAGGGTGTCCATACGGGTGTTACCAGTTGGAGGATGCATCCCTGCACAGTCTGCCACTATACAATCAGTGCTTCTAGCGTCATACTGTGCAGGGGCACGCTCCCAACTGGTACCACCCAGACAGCCTTTATTGCAGACTGCTGGAAATTCATTAAAGGGGTTGTCCGAGTTATTTTTTATTTCTTTGTTCTTTGTATGTTTTTGACTAATCAAATGTAAAGGCTTTACCATGCACTTACTGCATCTACAGTGGCTGTTTTTCCAGATTTCACTGAGGGTCACATGACCTGTGATGTCAGCTGAGAGAGCAGATATGTGTCTGCACAGGAGACTTCACTGTGCTGGCCGTACCCCCTCCACTGCTATCACTGTGCAGTGCTGCTGCCGTCTGCTCTCCCCCTGGATTCTTCAGGAAAAAACTTTAACCCCTTCAACAGCAGAGAGGGTTGGAGGCTTTACTGAGTAGCTGCAGGCAGTGAGGAGACAAACGCTGGGCACAAGAGCTGACACACTAGAGGAGTTCTGCAGAGCATTGCACAAGAACAGGTATAGGGAAGATCCTGTATGTATCAGGAGTGTCATTGTACAGCTGGGACTTGTAGTCCTACACATATCACATGCTGCTGAGTATCCCAACAGGCAGACATATCACTCAGGGCAGCACTTGTATTCACTCCCTTTGCAGAGTAGGGGCAGGGGCAGAGATTGTTGTTATTGCAGGTAAACAAAGGGCCAGAAGAGAACCAGGGAAATTAGGAAATATATATTTTTTGTCTAAAACTTGCTTAGCTTAGTTATATATTGCTGCCAATCAGATTTACAGTGCTATATATTTTTTTTTTAGATGCAGCAGATTTGTTATTACATGGGAATACAAGCAGTTACTTAAACAGACAGAAGAGGTGACAGCTCCTCTGTAAATAGGGCTGAGCTGCAATATCAGACACAGCCCATCAAAAACGTGGCACTGTTTCATGGTTTAAGGTGCTAAATGCAGTCTACTCATAGATTTCTATAGAATGTCTCAATAAAATAATAGTAATAATAGTAAAATTCCCACCGCAGCCTCACAGGAAGGAGTTGATATTCTAGCAGTTCCCCATCTACATCCATTGCACGTTTAAAAGTTTTGCACAAGTAAATGACTTTTCCTGCAACTTTCAGGTACAGCTTCTTTAATGGCTGCCCCAAGGGAGAAGACAAAAAAGACAAAAAAACAACAACATAAACTCCCTATCGCGCTGCTTTATAAAAATGCAACTTGTGGCTTTCTTTTTTCGGGGACATATTGTTGCTTTATTGTTACCTCAGACCAGAGCCGCTCGTCGCGATGGATCCCGCTCAATCACCACCTTCCGAGTATTAGAGTTTAAATAGATCAGTTCCCGTCGAGATCAGCAGGGGGTGCATGTTAATTTCCGATGCGATAAGAAACACATTTGATGTTGAACGGTTTACGTATCTGTTGTGTAACTCGCTCGCTGTATCGAAAGTCTAACTATGGCGATGATTTCCACGTACTCAGTAGCAACCGGACAGATGTGTCATCGAATCTAATCCCCTTAATCCCTAAAGCTCTTCTATAATGGATATTTTAAAAGACCAGATTGGAAAACATGCTGTCTTTTAATTGAGCCTTTCTGAATGCTCCATCTTTCCTCCGGTATTATTCCTGTGCCAAGAGCTATTTCTCCGGACGTGTGGAGGATTCGCTCCTTGCGAAGCCGACGAATGCACGCGACGAGTTAACCTGTTTACGCTTCTTTTAACCACGTCATTCCGGTGGAAGAAGGCGACGTGAAACGCGTTTCTCATCTGAACTATAAACTTTTTTTTTTTTTTTTATAGAGGAAATGAGACTTGAGAAAGTGTTGAAACGCAGGCTGCACGCTCCCCCTAGATTGAAGATTTTCACTGATGGAGGGCAACGTCATGCAAATCCAAATAGCAATCCCTTAATGGAGGTTCCTGGAGGTCACCAATATCAGAATGGTCGGTGTCCGACAACTGGCACCCCCACCCATCAGCTGATTCAGGCAACCACTGTTCCTGGAAACTATACAGTGCACGGAGCTGGAAGCAGCTAACTCTATACGCCATGTAGTGGCCGTGCCAGGGTACTGCAGCTCAGCGCCCATGCAGCTGAATGTGAGCTGCAGTACACTGGCACAGGAATTACACATTATTCTGTCTGGTGCAGGGAGACACCACTGATGTGCCTCTATGCCCGGAATAATCAAATAGGAAACCAAAGGATGATTTCTGCGCTGACACCCCCCACTGCTCCCCATCACTGAGGCCCCCCCATCACTAGAGCGAGGAGTGAGAAGTGTTTGCACAGAGCGCTCTCGCTCCCCGCTGCAGGAGATGGAACTGAGACGGACCCATAGACTTTCTACTGAGTGCATCTCCTGCAGCAGGGAGAGACTGCACTATGTGAGCGCTTCTCTCTCCTCGTTCTAGCGATCGGTGGATGAAAACCACCGATCAAAATCTTTGTTAATGCATATATTTTTTCATCATTCAGAGACATTTTATGTGAAAATGTAAAAGATTAACAAAATAATATCATGTCTGCAATTTCCTTTTTTTAGGAGGGAGTTCTCTGTAGAAGTTAGTTCTGAAGTTAGTTTTAGGCATTTTTCATCCTACTGATTCTCAGCATATTTGATGGGTTTGCGGCCGGATCTCCACCAGTCCCCATTATAGTTCAGGCTTTCAGCAATTTCCCTGCCGAAACAGCCTGCCACATCGCTAGCGCTAGTGTAAAGCTAGCCTTCTACCACAACTATAGCATTGTTATATTATGTGTGCACTATATATTACTATATATGTGCCTTATATATTATATGTGCATTATATTGTGTACCCTATATATTATATGTACCCTATATATTATGTGTATACTATATATTATATGTACCCTATATATTATGTGTGCACTATATATTATATGTACCCTATATATTATATGTGTACTATATATTATGTGTGTACTATATATTATGTGTACCCTATATATTATGTGTGTACTATATATTATGTGTGCCCTATATATTATGCGTACCCTATATATTATATGTGCCCTATATATTATGTGTGGCCTCTATATTATATGTACCCTATATATTATGTGTGCCCTAAATATTATGTGTGCACTATATATAATGTGTGCCCTATATATTATGTGTGTACTATATATTATGTGTGTACTATATATTATGTGTACCCTATATATTATATGTACCCTATATATTATGTGTGCACTATATATTATGTGTGTACTATATATTATGTGTACCCTATATATTATATGTACCCTATATATTATGTGTGTACTATATATTATGTGTACCCTATATATTATATGTAACCTATATATTATGTGTGCCCTATATATTATATGTACCCTATATATTATGTGTGCCCTATATATTATGTATATGTGGCCTCTATATTATGTGTACCTCTATATTATGTGTGTACTATATATTATGTGTGGCCTCTATATTATATGTGCCCTATATATTATGTGTGCACTATATATTATGTGTGCACTATATATTATGCGCGCCCTATATATTATGTGTGGCCTATATATTATATATGCCCTATATATTATGTGTGCCCTATATATTATATGTGCCCTATATATTATGTGTGCACTATATAGTATGTGTGCCCTATATATTATGTGCGGTCTATATATTGTATGTGCCCTATATATTATGTGTCCACCATATATTACGTGTGCCCTATAACTTATGTGTGCACTATATATAATGTGTGCCCTATATATTATGTGTGTACTATATATAATGTGTGGCCTGTATATTATGTGTGCCCTATATATTATGTGTGTACTATATATTATGTGCGCCCTATATATTATGTGTGGCTTATATATTATATGTGCCCTATATATTATATGTGCCCAAAATATTATATGTGCCCTATATATTATGTGTGCCCTATATATTATATGTGCCCTATATATTATGTGTGCCCTATATATTATGTGTGCACTATATAGCATGTGTGCCCTATATAATTTGTGCAGTCTATATATTATATGTGCCCTATATATTATGTGTGCCCTATATATTATGTGCAGTTTTTTTATTATATGTTCCCTGTATGCATGCCCTATATATTGTATGCCCTATATATTACTATATGTTTGCCCTATATATGTGCACTATATATTATGTGTGCCCTATATATGATAAATGCACTATATATTGTGTTCATGATATATTATACTGTATGTGCACTATATTTTACGTAAGCACGACACGGTATATTATGTGTGCATCACATATTATGTGTTCCCTATATATTATATGTCCTATATATTACTTTGTGTTCCCTATACATTATATGTCCTATATATTACTATGCGTGCTCTATATATTATGTGTGTCCTATTTTATGTGTGCACTATATATTATGTGTGCCCTATATATGTCCTATATATTACTATATGTATTCCTCATATATTACCGTATATGTGCACTATATATTGTGTGTCCTGTATTTTATGTGTGCACTATATACTATGTGTACTGTATATTACTATATTTGTGTGCACTATATATTATGCTTGCCCTGTATATTACATGTGCTCTACAGAGACGAATGAACCTCTCCATGAATTATTTGGCAGTTGGTTACCAGTCCCCTTGCCAATGAGGAATGCCTCGAACAGTCTGCTGCCGATCCCTCCCCACTGATGGTAGCCGCTAGCCATTGCCAACTTATTCATGAGTTTCCAGGAGGAAGAATTGGATATTTAAATGTTTAAAGAGTTTTACCCCTTTTCATGTACCCTATTAAAACATGAGGACGTCATTGAGGTAGGACCTGCTGCTCAGGACGTCCCTCTATGACACAAAGCGTAGAATCACTAAGCATCAGTGGCCACAAGCAGCACGTCACTGCTGAAGCCAGTCGTTAGCTGGAGAGCTGCAGTCCCGGAAGATGGAGAGAGCGGAGGCAGCTCAGAGGCCCGA
This sequence comes from Bufotes viridis, assembly GCA_033119425.1. NCBI lineage: Eukaryota > Metazoa > Chordata > Amphibia > Anura > Bufonidae > Bufotes > Bufotes viridis. The sequence goes on from CM065596.1 coordinate 142,019,238, forward strand.
AGCAATGTGGAGCAGGCGTGTATGAATCTTCTTTTTCAGCAGGCAGGCTGGGGGCATTACTTAAAATATACTTGCAACTGGAAAACAACTTTAAGACTATGAGATCCGTCGTCATCAGCTTGCTGATGGTTTCCATCTGTTTTTTTCTGAGCTAATGAAAGGTATTGAAAAGATATTACAAAGAAACTTGTGCCTGATGGCTATATAATAAAAATGAATCAGACATGGAAGGTCCTTTCCCGATATCTGAGCTGAGATAAAGTAGCATCCATTTCCCTCTGTGTATTTATTGTATTACACTCCTAAATGGATTAGCGCAGTGTCGAGCAGTGCATTATCTTCACCCATAACGAGCGCCAAAATCTGCCCTGACCAAACCTCTTAATATTCAGGGCTGCGGGAGACGTGATCGATGTCTTCTGTGCTGGGTGACATCGGAGGAATGTTGATACACATTCACCACAGCCATTCTTTATTTCCAATGAGAAATAAGCGGTAGAACAAAAGCGAAGGGAAAGATCCGCGGAGTTAATTACAGGTTTAGTGATAATTTTCTTTGCAGTCAAAGGGAAATCCAAGCCAGATGTTTACAGCATTTTACATCAGCGACACTGACAAATTCTACAAGCGTCACAGTGAGGGAAATGTCCAAGTATAGCTTCAGTGACAATGTACTATCTATCTATCTATCTATCTATCTATCTATCTATCTATCTATCTATCTATCTAATCAAACGAAATCAGCTTTATTGGCAGGACTAAATACATATTAGCATTGCCAAAGCAAGTGGGAAATAATTGTGTAGGGTTGGGGGGCAGGGGCGGATTAAGTGCATGATAGGCCCGGGGCTGTCTACCCAACTTGGGCCCCCCCCCCCCCCCACTCCATTTTAGGTTTCAGGTTTTTTTTCTGTATAAAGAGGCTGCGGTGCTTTGTAAGCGTCACAGTCTCTTCCTCGGCCATATGACATCACATTCATCGTTCACGTGGCCGAGGTGCAGCTCTGTCCTATCTGAGTGATTGGGGCAGAGCTGCAATACCAAGCACACTGCTATCAAATGGACAGCGCTGTGCTTGGTAAGGAGCAAAGAGGCTGCGGCGCTCACTGGGACATCGCGGCCTCCTCAAACAGCTGATTGGTGGGGGGCCAGGAGTCGGACCCCCACCATCTCATAACTCTCTGAGTACAGGTGTCATAGACGTTACCTGCAGTCCTATGTAACACCCCACATAACACAATGAATTATTGTGTTATGTGGGGTGTTACATAGGACTGCAGGAAACATGTACGACATTATCTGCACACAGAAAGTTATCACTGCTATCTGGGCTGTTACATAGGACTGCAGGTGAAAAATTTAAATTTGAGGTGCCAAATTTAAAATACATATGATTATGATAAAGACTTGGAGGAGAAGATGAGACGCAGGTCACAGCAGTGAGGATACAGCACCACATACCTCTTACATCCAGGGACTTCTCCTGTCATGTAGCTCTTCTCTTTCCTCTTCTCCTCCGTTTGACCCAGACCGCCATGACTAATTCCTCCCGCCGCATCTCGTCCCTACAGAGTTTGTTACACAGACACGTTAGATTTCATAATTGGGGTCATTTATCAAACTGGTGTAAATTAGAACTGGCTTAGTTGCCCATAGCAACCAATCAGATTCCACCTTTCATTTTCCAGAGGAGCTGTCAAAAATGAAAGGTGGAACCTGTTTCTATGGACAACTAAGCCAGTTCTACTACAACAGTTTGATAAATGACCCCAAAGATCCCTATAGTGTCTACAGCAGTTATAATGTCCCATAGAGTGCCCCCAGTAATACTAACATCCTATATTGTGCTCCAGGTAACAATACCTGTATAGTGTCCCCCAATACCCCACACTACCCCCATATAGTATTTTCCTTCACACTGCCCCCATACAGTAATTTCCCCACACTGTCCCCATATAGTAATTTCCCCACACTGCCATCTATTAATTAATTTGCCCCCACACTGTCATCCATTAATTAATTTGCCCCCACACTGCCATCTATTAATTAATTTGCCCCACACTGTCATCCATTAATTAATTTGCCCCCACACTGCCATCTATTAATTAATTTGCCCCCACACTGTCATCCATTAATTAATTTGCCCCCACACTGCCATCTATTAATTAATTTGCCCCCACACTGTCATCTATTAATTAATTTGCCCCCACACTGTCATCCATTAATTTGCCCCCACACTGTCATCCATTAATTTGCCCCCACACTGTCATCCATTAATTTGCCCCCACACTGTCATCCATTAATTTGCCCCCACACTGTCATCCATTAATTTGCCCCCACACTGTCATCCATTAATTTGCCCCCACACGGTCATCCATTAATTTGCCCCCACACGGTCATCCATTAATTTTCCCCCACACTGCCATCCATTAATTAGTTTGCCCCCACAACTGCCATTCATTAATTTGCCCCCACACTGCCATCCATTAATTTTCCCCCACAACTGCCATTCATTAATTTGCCCCCACAACTGCCATCCATTATTTTGCCCCCACAACTGCCATTCATTAATTTGCCCCCACAACTGCCATCCATTATTTTGCCCCCACAACTGCCATTCATTAATTTGCCCCCACAACTGCCATCCATTATTTTGCCCCCACAACTGCCATCCATTATTTTGCCCCCACAACTGTCATCCATTAACTAATGTGCCCCCATGGAAACATGCCCCACTGTCCCTTAATATCTCCCCCCCAAGTTAGCACACACACACAAAAAAATAAAAAGCTAATACTTACCTGTATGCTGAATGGTGTGGCAGGCGCGCGTACATCAGAGCGTGCGTGCGCCACTATACAGGCGCACGATGATGTCATCACGCGCGCCACGCGATGATGTCATCGCGCACGCCGGGCTTATACCACCACATAGGCCTCAGGCCTACTAGGCCTGAAGCCTATGGCGGTGTTAGGCGGCGGGGCAGGGAACTATACGCTCCCGTGCCCCGCCGCAGTATGTGGGCGCTCGGGTCGGCATTGGGCCCCCCAGTGATGTCGGGCCCGGGGCTGCCGACCCGAACGCCCCTATGTTAATCCGCCACTGTTGGGGGGTAGGGACACGTCCAGGGTGGGGATAAAGGAGTCCATGGTATATCAGGCTCCTCTCAGTCCATGGCAGGCAGTAATATATTGTGCTGCTATGGCCGCTGTGTTCTCCTCTTCCCCCAGCAGTATGGAGAGTCTCTCTTCCTCCTCCATGGAGGTGAAGTCTGGGCAGAGATCAGACAGTCTCCTGAAGTGAGAGTCCCTCACTGCTGAGTATTTGGGGCACCGCAGCAGGAAACGAGCCACATCCTCCACGGCCTTCTGGTCGCACTGCTGGCACAGTCTGCTCTTCCTGGGCTGGTACCTCTGTCGGTGACGCCCAGATTCAATGAGCAGGCTGTGGGTGCTCAGTCTGTCCCGGTCAGGATCTTGGATTGGGGAGTTTGTACTCCCTCCGCAGGCTCTGGTATATTGTCAGCTTCAGTGATGTTCGTATGTCGTTCCTCCAGACGCTGATATTCTCTTTACCCTTGTGTATCATCATCTGGATTTCCCCCTTTGCCGTTCTGTCTATCTATCTATTATCTATCTATCTATCTATCTATCTATCTATCTATCTAATAATAAGAAAAAATGGTGAGCAGCACACTTGCAAAATCTGGTGCAAAAACCGCCCAAAAAAGACCCGGACCGCGGTCAATTAAGTACAGGAGAAAAGAGGTCGGCAGCACTCAAAAAATAAAGTGAAAAAAATATGATTTATTACCCAAAACAGCAACGTTTCAGCTCTCACATTGGAGCCTTTTTCAAGCCATTGGAGCCTTTTTCAAGCTCTTTTCTCCTGTATCTATCTATCTATCTATCTATCTATCTATCTATCTATCTATCTATCTATCTATCTCATTATCTATCTATCTATCTATCTATCTATCTACTATCTCATTATCTATCTATCTATCTCTCTATCTATCTATCTATCTATCTCTTATCTATCTATCTATCTATCTATCTATCTATCTATCTATCTATCTATCTATCTATCTATCTATCTATCTATCTATCTGATATATCTGTATTATACAGTAAACTTACACCTTTTTTTTCTCTTATCATTTAGAATGATCCCATCTTTGTCATTTTATCCCCACTACAGTTTGATCGTTCGTCTTGTGATCCAATGTTATGGCATCTACATTTCTACTGGTCTGGCCTTCTAGGCAGGAGCGTAACGATCGCAGTCGCAGAGGATGCGACCGCGAACGGGCCCGGCAGGGGAGGGGGCCCGCTACACTTACATGTAATGGAGCGCTCTGACAGGGCCCAGCATGAACTACAGTGACAATGCCAGGCCCCTTCAGAGCGCTATTAAAGCATATACAATGTTGGGGTTGCAGAAGCCGGGGTGTTGCAGAGGCATGTGGGGGATGGGGGCGTGCTTTTTGAGTCCTATTGGGGCCACACCATCATGTATATGTATAATTTTCTTATCTCATTTTACATTCATGTGTATGCGCGTCCCGATCATGTGATCTTGCCAGTCAGGTGATCTTGTGTGTGTTTCTCTCCTCGCTCCCCCAGACGCGGTTGCGTTGCCTTGGGAGTGCTCACGTGATTTGCGTGATGACGCTTTTGGGTCACGTGACACGCGTCCCGGCGAGTGTTGGATAGATACAATACTGACGCCGTTACATGCGCAATAGAGAAAGCGAGAACGCTATGACTCACACTGGAACCACCAACGATGTAGTAGCTGTTTTAGTTTTATTTCATTTATTAAGGTTGCTGTTTTCTATAATTGCACTTATAGCACTTTTCACAGGAGGTGTAAATTTACTATCAATGCGCTTGGCACTTTCTTTTATGATTTCTATTTATGTACACATCAGAAACAATCATGGATGTAATGTTTGACAAAATAATCATGTTTTAGCACTGTAGAAACAGTTTTATGAATTTAGAATCATGTTTATGTATATAATTACACTTAATTTATAACACTGGCAATTAATTATACAATCATGTTTTTCTTAATCACTGTGGGTATATAAGCTTGTACTTGACATCATTTGTTTGCTTGACAAAGGCCCCATTGAGTTGGGCTGAAACGTTGCTACTGGGGAAATAAACGGGTCTGAAACCCTTTATCCATGTTGGAGTGCTGCCTCATCATTTGCTTTCTGGAGACTATCTATCTATCTATCTATCTATCTATCTATCTATCTATCTATTTATCTATCTTTAAATATCAATCTACATATCTATCATCTATCTTCTGGTGTACTATGTATCGTTACATATCTATCTATCTATCTATCTATCTATCTATCCATCTTTAAATAAATCTACATGTCTATCTTCTGGTCTACTATGTATCGTTACATATCAATCAATCATTCTATCTATCTATCTAGCAAAAAAAATGTGCAGCACCACAACAAAAATCAGCAATGGAGTGCCAGCAGTCGTCGGGTTGATCCTGCGTCCCAGTGCTTGATATAAAAAGAAAAGTCCACGGCACCTCTACATGAATTTGTGTCTTTTATTTACACCAATGCGACGTTTCGGTCCTCTCAATGGAACCTTTCACTGCCTGAGAAAGATTCCATTGAGAGTACTGAAATGTCGCATTGGTGTAAATAAAAGACACAAATTCATGTAGAGGTGCCATAGACTTTTCTTTATCTATCTATCTATCTATCTATCTATCTATCTATCTATCACAGAAATGCAACAGCACTCTGCAACCAGCACTCTGCCCTGCCCCTATGCTAGAAGCTATCAGAGGTCGTTAGTGTACATTTTGATCAAAAGGTAATAAGCCACTTGCCACGTCAAGGCCGCCTCTATGAGTGGTCCTAACGCTAAATCCTACCTGTTATGGGCCATGACAGCCCCATAGAATCCAGGGAGTGCGGGCCCAGCATGCATGCTAGGATAAACCATGCTTATTAACCCTTTCTGGTGCCATAACAGCCTCCATTAGATCCAGGGATTCAGGTACCAACATGCATGCTGAGCCCACTGTGCACTCCTCCTGGAGCCAATGCAACTTTCGGTCCTCTCAATGGAACCTTTCACTGCCTGAGAAAGATTCCATTGAGAGGACTGAAATGTCGCATTGGTGTAAATAAAAGACACAAATTAATTTAGAGGTGCCGTGGACTTTTCTTTATCAATCTATCTATCTATCTATCTATCTATCTATCTATCTATCTATCTAGTAGTTCAAAAATGCATAGCAGCACTCCACTCTTCAAAACGAACAGGTGTTTATTTAGCCCAAGTGTGCTGCTTTTCATTTTCTTTATTTATCTATCTATCTATCTATCTATCTATCTATCTATCTATCTATCATCTTTATTTACTCTTTATCTATATATATCTATAGTTATTCTATCTATTTTTATTCTATCAAACAATTATCTATCTATCTATCTCATTATTTATTATCTATCTATCTATCTATCTATCTATCTATCTATCTATCTATCACAGAAATGCAACAGCACTCTGCAACCAGCACTCTGCCCTGCCCCTATGCTAGAAGCTATCAGAGGTCGTTAGTGTACATTTTGATCAAAAGGTAATAAGCCACTTGCCACGCCAAGGCCGCCTCTATGAGTGGTCCTAACGCTAAATCCTACCTGTTATGGGCCATGACAGCCCCATAGAATCCAGGGAGTGCGGGCCCAGCATGCATGCTAGGATAAACCATGCTTATTAACCCTTTCTGGTGCCATAACAGCCTCCATTAGATCCAGGGATTCAGGTACCAACATGCATGCTGAGCCCACTGTGCACTCCTCCTGGAGCCAATGCAACGTTTCGGTCCTCTCAATGGAACCTTTCACTGCCTGAGAAAGATTCCATTGAGAGGACTGAAATGTCGCATTGGTGTAAATAAAAGACACAAATTAATTTAGAGGTGCCGTGGACTTTTCTTTTTCTATCTATCTATCTATCTATCTATCTATCTATCTATCTATCTATCTATCTATCTATCTATCATATTATATTTCTCTCTTTATAGTATCTAACCAGCACTAATACCAGATAATCTTTTCTGTAGTAGATGAGATTTATTAATCTCAGCTCTAAATGATGAAGATTTCTCTATTTTAACACTCATCCATTGACCAGATTTCCCTTAAACTTTGAGTTCACGGATTCAATTAACTTCTGAAATAGACCTATTCACCTAACTTAATGTTTAATTTCGCTGTCAGCGCTCAGCTTGATTTAGATGTACCAGCGTCAATGAGCTGCTGATATTAACAATTTATAGACGAAGGTTTATAATAAGTTCTGTTTCTTCAGCTTCATTTGCTCTAAACATACCAGTAGAGATAACACTTGTTTATTGCTAGACAGTTCTAGAAACAGATCCGTGCGCCGCATCTGTTCAGACGAAGAAGTCAGTCTCCCATAGTCTCTGTACGAGGCCTCTCCCTGCTCTCTGGAAAAATCTGTGCTCCCTTAGTTCACTGTTCCAGTATGGTTTCTACATTGTAGTAGTCATCTCCAGGACAAATTTTTGTCATTCTGTTTGAGCATTTCCAACACCTCCCACAGAGGGTTTATTCCAACTTTCCCAGACTCCTTAAAGGGGTTATCTGATTTTTTATTTTTTTTTAATTAGTCAGGGAACAGAGGCATTGTAAAAATCAAAACAACAAAAAAACAAACTTAAAGGGGTTGTCCCATAATTTTTTTTTTGCAGTTTTCAACCCAGCGCCTGGATCTGAATACTTTTGTAATTGCATGTAATTAAAAATTTAGCATAGCCGCTGAGTTATTTAATAAAATGTATCTGTATAGCGCCACCTGCTGTTTCCTTTTTCTTATTTCTTTGACCTGCTCACTGTGGTGGCCGCACATGCTCAGTTTCATCCTTCAACTGCCTCCTGAGCTGTGATAGGGAGAGCATATACACTCCCCTTTAGCTGAAGCAGAAAAGGCACGCCCCCTTAGCTAAAGCAGAAAAGACACGTCCCCTTGAGCTTTCAGCTTGATATAAATCTAGCACAGCAATAAATGTGGAGATCTCTGGATCCTTGTCAGGTACAGGGCTGGTTCTGGCTTTGTTAGAAAGAGATTGTCATGTCCTATATGATGTCTCGTTTTTATTTTTTTACCTTAGTAATGGGGTAACCCCTGTGTCCCGCTGCTGCTCAGGTCCCCACCACACCCTTCTGGGCCTGTAGAGGTCACGTGCCATTCATGGTTCACATGACCCTGAAGCCAATCACTGATCTCAGTGGTGTCATGCTGTTCATGTGCAGATGACTGCTGAGGTCATGTGACTGTGATAGTAGTGATGTCATCACTACTGGCCCATCAGGAATCGGTGCAGCAGCATGAGAGCAGCGAGACAATTAAAAGCTAAGTAACAATTTTTTTTTCTATTTTACAATAAAATTAAAATAATTAAAAAAAAGCAGAAAATCCCTTCAAGGGAGTCTAATATTACCCTTTGCTATATTGTTGCCTATCACCAAATGTTGCAATAAATTCCTTTAATCCAGCATCTGATGATCCAGAAAGTCTGGTAATCTGCCATGGAACTACAATATACTGCAGGATTTTTCTAAAATGATAGCAGAACACTAAGTTATGGCCTAGTCTTTTTAAACATGCTGTGCTCTTGAAATCTTTGCTGTTTGATAATCCAGAAAATCTGATATTTCAAGTATCTGATAATCCAGCGTGCAGCGGGATTTATCGATACTGGAATAAATGGCTTCTGGGCACGCCACCATTGGGATCCCCATCTTCCTGGTCCCTTGCGGCTGAGGAGGAGTTTCTGCACATGCGCTAACACTCGCCATTACTGGTTATAGAAGATAGGAAGATAGCGGTGAGCGCCCTCAGCTGTTTCAGTACCTCTCATAGACTGTACAGCCGCCTGTCTCCCAGCTATACCGGACCAGGCGGACTCATTCCTGTGATTACTGGGGGCGTTCACCCCTCCACCGAACAGACAATTGCCCCATATCAAATTGATATCCCATAAATATCTGAAAAGCGGAACTTCAACCATTCAGACCGTCAGTGATCCTGAGAATTGGGGGGCGTCTCGTTTCCCCACTGATGTCTCTTTAAAGGCTATGTCCACCTTTACAAAATTGTTCCAATGCATCTAAAATGAAAAGTGAAGCAACTTCAAATGTATTCCTAGCGGTGTGTCTACAGCTCCTATGCAGATCGATACGCCTCTATAGCAGGGATCAGCAAGCTGCTGTGAAACTACAATTCCCAGCATGCTCCATTTATTTCCATGGGAGTTTTGAGAAGAGCAGAGTAAGTATGCATGCTGGGAGTTGTAGTTTCACAACAGCTGGAGTGCCGGACCCCGGCTCGATAGTAACAAGCCCCGTGTAGTCCGTTCTTCCAGTTGTGCCGCCTTGAATTCGTCTCCTACTTCTTGCTGACCTTCACGATATCTATCAGGAAGAAGTAGAAGGCAGCAGACTACACGATCTGACTACACAGGATTTGTTTGTAGTCTGTTACCATGGAGATGCACAGATCTGTATTGACACATAAAATCGTTTGACATTTTTCATTTTTAATCTAGAAAAAAAAATTGGTCGTGAATGTGAACATTTATTCAATTAGATATGTCAGTTTTGTGGCGCAAAAAAGTCGTAAGTCATGGCGACTGCAACATTTTTGTGACATTTAGTGATCCTAAGTTTATGAGCTAATAGTGAGATTAGACTTGGGTGACGGCACATTTTCTCTGGGCGAATTTTGTAATTTTTGCAAATGTCGCAAGCCACGCTGGGCAACCCCCTAGTCTTCTTTTACACCTAAAGGTGTAAACCACCTCACGTCAAATATATTATTTAGGGGCACCAGTTCATACATTTGGCGCAGGCACACAAAGCAAAGCCAGACATAAAACTGGCAAAATACGACCTAAAATGATAAATGACCCCCATAGTCTTTTAACTTAAAGGGGTCGTTCCTCGAACAAAAAATATTCTGAAGTTTTCAAACCAGTACCTGATCTGAAAACTTTTTCAATTGCATGTAATATAAAATGAGTATAGCCAGTGAGTTATTTAATAAAACCTACCTGTACAGCGCCACCTGCTGTCTGTTCTTTTTCTTATTTCTCAGTCCACCTCACTGAGGTGGATGCCCGTGCCCAGTTCCATCATTCAACTGCCCCTTGAGCTGTGATTGGGAGAGAGCTGAAGTAAAAACGAAAGCTCCCCTGAGCTGAAGCAGAAAGGAGACGCTCCTGATACAAATCTAGCGGAGCAATTGGAACAATGCATTCGGGAGATCTCTGGTTCCATGTGAGGTACAGAGTTGGTTCTAGCTTTGTTAAAAATAAATTTTCATGTACTCCGTGAGGTCTGATTTTCTACATTAATCTTGGGAGGACCCCTTTAAATGCTCCTTACTGGCACAATTTCATTTAACCTGTTGCAAAGTTTGCAAGCAAAAATAAAAATTCAATTCTCCTGGCGTTGAACTTTTCCATGTGTCGGCTTGAACCGTGATAGGTATTTGAAGTACGTGACCCAGAAACAAAAGGGCTGATTCTTCTGACTTGTACCGGGATTTCAGATGAGATTGTTTTATAGAAACCATGGCCGGTTAAATCCTATAATAACAGCTATATAAAAGATACAAACAAACAAGAAACAGATGTAGATTACAGATGAACTTTTCGCTCCCCTTCCCTCTTTATTGAAATTTATGTTCTGTGCACACTGCTGACTGAAAAGGAAGTTTATTGAAGATCTGATAGACATGGCACTGTTTATCTGAACTTTAGACATTTGATAGGTTAAAGGACAAATGAAGTATATGAGAAAGGTTTGCCGGAATGATCCCGACTATTGATTCTGTCGGTGAGGGGTGCACCTCCTTATTGTAAAACTGAACTTTAGTGATACAATTGAATTAATGAAAGAAAGACCCGCTATTATGCTGAGAAAACTCATCTTAAAGGGAACCTATCACCTGGAAAACACTTCTTAAACCAAGCACAGTACCTTAAAGTATACCCCGGAGTGTCGCTAATGATGATTTTATTTCTTCTTTCTGTCTTCTCAAATCTGTAAAAATCGCATTTTAAATCTCTCTTGGCGCCGTTCCCAAGTCGCGCTTGAAGTCAAGGGGGCTGCGGCCTCCTTGCCTCAAGGTCCGATAAGCCCGCCCCTTACCCCTCCTCTCTACATTTTGATGGACATCTTGTCGTGATGCCGGGACCGCGCTCTTCTCGTGCATGCGGCATGCGCGATCGCAGCTCCGGCTCCCTCGCTCACTGGTTTCATTTTGCAGACTGCGAATGCGCCGTTTAGATCCAGTGTGCACGCGCCCGGCCGTGGGTGAGGGAGCCGGGATCGTGCTGTAAAAGGACGCGTGTGGCGCATGCGCGAGAAGAGCGCGGTCCCGGCATCACGGCAAGATGTCCATCAAAATGTAAAGAGGAGGGGTAAGGGGTGGGCTTATCGGACCTTGAGGCAAGGAGGCCGCTGTCCCTTTGACTTCAAGCGCGACTTGGAAACAGCACCAAAAGAGATTTAAAATGCGATTTTAACAGTTTTGAGAAGACAGAAAGAGGAAATAAAATTATCATAAGCGACTCTCTTGGGTATACTTTAAGGTACTGTGCTTGGTTTAAGAAGTGTTTTCCAGGTGACAGGTTCCCTTTAAAAGCTGCATGCGGGCATCAGTGAAAATAATAGAGAAAAAACTAAATTTATTGAAGCTAAATAGTCTCAAACTTTTCACGCAACTTTGCATAAATCAATAGTACCACTGACCACAAGAAACATTGTAATATGTTTTATCATTGAAAAATGTCTAGTTCTCCTGTTATCAGCTGTTTACTAGCACCGTCAGCCCCTCCCCCGCTAATTGCTTTTCACTTTTATAAATGTCTTTTTCTCGTCCAGGATGGATCATCTCTGCAGGAGGATTATATTACACACGGTAATGTATGTCTATGGAGAGGGAAGGGGAGAGGAGTGAGCAGGAGATGTGGAGACAGGCACATACAAGGAGAGACTGCACCGATACATAGGAAGTTTACAGATCATTACAAGTGCTTCATTCACAAAAATACTTGTCAGGACTTCTCTATAATGTGCTCTGTTATCCTGGGGCTGCTTCTGGGTGACTGTGAGACAGTTAGGAAGGAGATTCTCCTCTACTTTCTGTGTGCAGTGGATGGCAGCTAGTCTCCACCTGCCATGTCTGAGAGAACTGCAAACTAGATAATCAGCAAGCACAGAGGCAAAACTGCTAAAATATGCCAGATCCAAGTGATATAATGGCCACCTATGTACACACACGGTACTATAGGTTAATGAAAAGTTTGTTGAAAGCCCAGTGACGCTTTAAACATTGCTGTTTATTAAAGCGACGCAGGAGTTACCCATTCTAGTCAATACCTTTTCCTTAAAATGATCCCCTGAGATTAAGCTGATCACAGGGACTTCAGTGATTATCTGTGGGAGAACTTGGCAACAAGTGTCCGATTCCCCTGCAGCACCCCCCAGAGGGGAAATTAAGTATTATATACCTCCAATGGGAATGAAAGAGCTTTTTGCGAATAGCATAGATGGACAGGGTCCTCCAGAGCAAGGAGACACTGCAGTGAGGGTCCTGAAAAGGATTTGTTTAGGATTCTGTTGTAGGGTATTTGAAGAATGCCTTCTCAAAAACCCAGCTGACCATCTTGGGTCCTAGTTTTCTATCCTCTGATTGATCAGCTGTTATCACAACGATGGGCAGCCACTCATTTATATATGGTATAGTACGGCTCCCATAGTCACACCAGGGGCCCCACTTTGCAGAGGTTGCACATTCTGGCTCATTGAGTAGGACACAATTTATATATTTAATTTTTTAATTTAGCTTGATTTGGAATCTAGGTTTTCCTTAACAGTTTTAATGTCTTTTGCTCTCTAAGGGTACTTTTACACTTGCGGCAGGACGGATCCGGCAGGCTAAACAGCGCATGCGCAGTCTGCAAAATGAAGCGAGTGAGTGAGGGAGCCGGAGCTGCGATCGCGCACGCCGCATGCAAGAGAAGAGCGCGGTCTCGGCATCACGACAATTTGTCCATCAAAATGTAGAGAGGAGGGGTAAGGGGCGGGCTTATCAGACCTTGAGGCAAGGAGGCCGTTGCCGTCCTGCCGCAAATGGCCGTGCACTGCCATGCTGCCGCTCCGTCCCCATTGACTATAATGGGGCTGAGCTACGGCGCAGTGCGTCTGTGCACGGCAAAGATCGCCGGACTAAAAAGTGGGACATGCAGGACTTTTAGTCCGGCGATCTCCGGCCATGCACTGCCATGCTGTGCCGTAGCTCTGCTCCTCGGCCCATTATAGTCAATGGGGACGGAGCGGCAGCACGGCAGTGCACGGGCACTTGTGGCAGGACGGATCTGGCAGGCGATCCGTCCTGCCGCAAGTGTAAAAGTACCTTAAAGGGAATCTAAGGGGATTTCCCAGATGAACATATTAATGAATTATCCAATATCAGATCAGTGGGATCGATGCCTGGCATCTTCACTGACCAGCTGTTAGCGGCATTTGAGGTTCTGGGGAGCAAGCACACAGGTACTGCGGCTCCGAAAGTGAATAGTACCAAGAATCAACACTACACGGTGTATGGAGCTGTGGTGGTCTGGTACCGTACACTGTTTACTTCTGGAAATGCATCTACCATCAACACCGGATCGGTGGAGGTGCCAGATGTCAGACCTCCACCAATCTGATATGGGTAGGTCATCAATATGTTGGTCCTGGAAAACCCCTATAAAATAGATTTCCTCATTTCACACAGTACCTATGACTGTAACTCCATTATTTTCTTTTTCTCATGGTGGAGTTTACTTTATGATCTGCCCTTGGTGTAAAGCAATCAGCTTTCCAGGCATTGATTTTCAAGTGAGTTTGTGGTGGGCTTGTGTGTATAGAAAGCTGACAATATGAACAAACTGAGCTGCAGTTTAAAGAATGCTAATGGTAGAAAGACACAATGTGATTTCATATTACTTTAATTCAGCCTTCAGAGCCGATATGGTGGGTCAGACGTCAAGTGGACTTCATCTACAATCATTGTCGGGATTGCAGGAGTGAAAACTTTCTACTCAACTTAAATAATGAGAGGCAAGAAAATAAGACATAAAGAGGTTTTCTTAAGGGGTTGAAGTATTTTCCAGTCTGAACTCTTTTTATGAAGAACAATGCATATCCTTGGAGGGCGGTGGAGGGTCTCATTCATTTGGCTCTAGACAAAGAAACTTGCTTTGCACTTATAAGTTACGATTTGTATTTTAATAATCTTAAGTGGAAGAAATAACAAAACAAAACAATTTCTCTGACTCTGAAAAGGCAAAATTCAATTCCTGTATTCCGTTAGTGTGATGAATGACCCTGACTTACTCAATGTCAGGCACAGCCATTATCACGATTGTGAGATCTGGCAATTTCTGCTGTCTATTTCTGTAACAATACCTCTCGCCCTCACAATGCTACAAAACTGAAGCTATTCATTGCTTTTCCATTCTCCCCTAAATCATAAACTTCCATGCACTCCCAGTACACATCCAGAGGCACGGAAAGAAAGATAAAGAGAAAAGACAAGGGTGAGACGGTTCAGAAGTACAGTTCAAACTGATTAGAGGATACTGATAGAACACAATAAACTCTTGTCTGGGAACTAAAAGTGACACTGGAATAGCAACATTGTTGCCATGTACTTTGGGCTATGCGTGTGCTCGCACTATATATACACCAAGTTGCACCATGTGTATCGGTTAATGTGGACTGGCAATCTAATCTCCATAGAGGTCAATGACCTTTCGGACCTCCTCCAAGAGAAAAAGATGTCAAGACATTTGTTAAATGTAATAGCAACATCTTTTCTTGCCTCTAGAAGGACAAATACATGAAGAAAGTCAGCATTTGGGCCACTAGACAGGTCGCGTTCTTTATGAAGGTGGTACTTGCACAATATCTGCTCTGAAAGAAGGATGGAGCAAAGGAAGCCACCCAACTGTACACTTCACATGACTTAATTACTCATCTGACGAAAGAGTAGATCTATTCAAGGTCAGACTGGCCCACTGGTCTGGTCTACCAGAGCATCCTCTGGTGGGCCCAAGCTCTTGTACAGTGATGGGCTCCAAAGCTCCATCAGAAGGCAACCCCATTATTAGCTAACTTTGGAGCCAATCACTTGTCGCTATGGCCTGTTTTCTATGGGGTGATTTACAAATGATGTCCTATGTGTACAATGATGGCAACAAAGATTATAATATAAAGTGTTCTTGTACTGTATAGATGGACATCAGAATAATTGGTAGTCATAATCACTGCCGTTGTCACTTATATAGGGCAATTCAAGAACAAGTTCTTTATTTCTCTCTCTCTCAAGTGTACGCAGGGGCGTAGCTAAAGGGTGTGCAGAAAAAGTGGCCCCACCCAAGCCCGGGTAGCGGAGATTGCCCAAAGGCCCCTCTGGCAAATCGAAAGGCAGCAGGTTTATGACTGTTACAGTGTTGTGATTGTTTGCATTTTTGGGTTCAAGTTATACCCCTGAAAGTAAAGACTCAACCTAAAGATCATGGGAAGAGAAAACCAATTCCTGTTTTTGGCCTTTAGGGTATGCACGACTCCTGACTCTAGGTTGATGGAGGGGAACAGACACAAGCATAACTTAAAGAGATTGTGCAAGAATGGGGGAACAGCCCCTAAAGGCTCTAAATTAGGCCAGCCAGACTGGTGACCAATCAGAGTAAGAGATATTACTATCGCTTCCCTCGCTTGTCAGCCAATCCACAGCATCAACTGGGAATGGGGAGCCGGATAAGGAGCAACAAGCATCTAGTGAAACCCAGAAGACCACTAGGTGGTCATAAGACAGAAAGGCTCAGTCAATATATACAGATCATGCTCACCAGGCTTATTGGAAATGGATTACAAGAATCACGCTCACAATAGAGCACATCACAAGTGAATCACAGTACACCATAAAGCTACCATAATCTAAGCCGCCAAAGGGTTTGTGTGTGGCTAGGTGCCTCGTCCACCAGTAGCATTGCATCAATATCATTTATGCATCTCCTGCACTCTTGCTGATCCCTAAATTTGCAGTAGTTTGCACAATTTGCACTAGCATCTCTTCAGGCCATGGAGTTGCCAATTAGTACCAGATAGGAGCTCCACTATAATTTTATCTACCGGGCCTCCTCTACTCTATGCACATCCTGGTATATACCACTGTGAAGAACGTTGACTTCACTGTTCTTCTTAAAGCAGCAGAGTTTTCATACATTTTAACACAATGGTAACATTTTTGGAAGAAACTTGTTTGATTTGTAAGAATCCTCTTATCTCCAAATGCCCAAATCCCAGGGAGTTTCAGGTCGAATATTGAAATATAAACCATATCACTGAGGGTTCATCAGATCTGGTCCTCAGATAATACTCGCATTTGCATAACTTCTTCCAGAGGATATCTTCTTGTATCTGCTCTGATTAGTTCACACTGACATGTCTTGTCTGTATATAATATATTGATGCCAGAGGTTCTACTCAAAATGTCATGAGGAATTGATTAAAATGTAATAAATTATCATTACAGATTTGATGGGATAGACACAGAAAATCAGTGAGTAAATTGCATCCTCGGGATACATTTCATCATAATCATCAGTTTATTTATATATCGCGTCCATCTTTCCTGGACTCGAGTCTCATTAGGAAGTTCTATATGTCCTATATTTATGATATGACCTCCTGCCATAGTTGTCACGTTGACTCCCATGACCCATTGCTCCGGAGATGGATTCACTGATGGATCCTTGAGTTTGTGTAGGCATATTGGTTCAGGTTAAAAGGTAAGATGATGAGCAATTAATGTCTAGCATTTTCTTGGAGGTCAGTGGAAGATGAGCAGAGATCATGGGTAGGAGGTGGTTCCTGCTGCTGTCTTTTTACCCTGAAGTTGTGACATATGAACTTGGTTATCTGACATATGGGTATTTTTAGCCAGTATTATTGTCATGTTAACTATCGATGGAACAGATGCTTCCGTTTTTATGTTCAGTGTATGACTCTCTGCATGCATTCAGCTTTCGAACCAGCCCTATGGAGTTTTACTTTCCCAGAAGTTTCATTTACTGCACCTGAATTCATCCATTTGTGAGTTCTTCTGTCTTCTACTAGACTACAGTTGAAACCTGAGGTGGCTGTGATGGATCTATGCAAGGAAAACCTTTTCTCTAATGCCATGCATTGGGGTAGAAACCCTTTAAAGGTGTCTAACAGGTCTGGGTGTGACCTTTGGGACCCACACCTATCTTGAGAATAGGTTCCATCTCATTGCAGTAGGAAAGGACAGATAAGTATATCCTTTAACTTTTATGGTAGTCCTGAAAATAGCCATGTGCACTTACTTGTCTATTATCAGACCTAGCATGTGAGGCCACCACTCCATTCCAGGGCTTTGTTCTCGAGATGGTTCCCAGTGGTGGGATCTGTTCCTATAAGACATTTATTACATATTCTGTGGACATCCCAAACTTGTCCACTCCTGATGATAATACTCATTTAACTCATATTGTGTAGGCAGATTGGTTCAGGTTAAAAGTAGGGATCAGCGAATTTCATATTTTGAAGTTCATGTGCGGTTTCGTGTTGTGGTATTTACTGAATTGCGTTATGGATTCCATTACCACGGACCATAACACAATTCCATGACGGAATGCATAACGGAATTCCTTTCGAGGCATTCCGTTATTCATTCCTTCATAATAGAAGTCTATGGCCTGCATAACGGATCTGTCCGGTTTATATTATGCTGGAGTTCTCTCCTGCATAACGTAAACCTCACGTATCCGTTATGCAGGCCATAGACTTCTATTATGAAAGAATGAGTAACGGAATGCCTCTAAATGCATTCCGTTATGCATTCCGTCATGAAATTGATTTATGGTCCGTGGTAACGGAATCCATGATGCAATTCAGTAAATACCACAACAAGAAACCGCACATGAACTTCAAAATATAAAATTCGCTGATCCCTAGTTAAAAGGTAAGATGATGAGTAATTAATGTCTAGCATTTTCCTGTAGGTTAGTATAAGGCGAGCAGAAATCATGGGAAGTAGGTGGCTTCTGCTGCTGTATTCTTACCCTGAAGTTGTGTGAACTTGTGTATCTGACATACAGTTTTGGTATTTTTGACCAGTATTATTGTCATGTTAACTATCGATGGATCAGAAACTGTATAGTCCGACCTTTCCAGAGGCCTTGCAACCCCACTAAGATTATAAACCAAAATAGAATCTTTTCCATAAAGAAAAGAAATCCATCCAAACATTCTGCTGTGGCTTATATCCTTAGTCAGGATGCAAGGCCTGTTAAAGGGTCAGACATTGACCTAGGGCAGGGATGGGCAAACTGTGTCTCTCCAGCTGTTGTAAAACTACCGCCTCGCCCTTCTGTAGGCTGATAGCTGTAGCCAGACTGGGCATGCTGGGAGTTGTAGTTTTGCAACAGCGGGAGAGCCGCAGTTTGCCCATCCCTGACCTAGGGGGTAGCTATCCCCAATAGGTGGCACAAAAGAGGCAGTTTTATTTCTTCCTTGAGGAGAGCTACTTTGCATTCTTCTTTTCCCATGGAGCATTGTCTGGTCTAATAAAGATCGGGTACGCATCCCGATCGTCTCCTAGCAACCATGCAGGAAAATCGCACCACATCCGCACTTGCTTGCGGATGCATGCGATTTTCCCGTAGCCACATTCACTTTTATGGGGCATGCGTTGCGTGAAAAACGCAGAAACTGGAGCATACTGCGATTTTAACGCAGAAGTGATGCGTGAAAATTACCGCTCATGTGCACAGCCCCATAGAAAGTGTGGTCAGTGCACTATGTGGTTGTTAGATACTGGCTAACCTCTTATCATACCGCTCTGACCATGGGTCACGAGCACGAATTAGCTTCTGTTCTTTTAAAGGACCAGTGCAGACTAATTGCACCTGACTTCAGCCAATGCATAGGTGTTCTTGGCTTCTGAACTACCCTACCATCATCACTTGGTGCCTGAGCAATAAGGTTCTTTTGTTCTGCATGGTGTGCTTATGCCTGCTCCATTTAATATCGACTTGGCTTGTGTTCTTGACCTCATCTACTTGTCTACTGCCTGCCCTGACCTTTGCCTGACCACTGCTTGAGACTTAACTTGGCCAGCCTTGACCCTTGGTCTGTCCAGATATGATTCCTGCCTGTTGTCTGAGTGACATAGTAGGAACACCTGCCTGCCTGCGAAGAAGCTGTTGCTAACAAAGACTACTCTTGTAGCACGCGCCTAAGTATTCCTCCTGAGCAAAACGTCAGCCTGGCTTGAGTTTGTGGGAAGTTTATCAGCTCTCCAGTGTGAAATGTCCCTTTAACCTCTCCCGGACCGCCGCACGCAGGATCGCGTTCTCGCGGCGGCCGGGCTCTTCTGTTCGGACGCATCTACGCGTGATCTCGCGAGACGCGAGATTTCGCATAGATGCGCCCGCGCATGCGCACATCGCGCATGGCAAAAGGCGCAGGAGGAGTTAGTCATCAGCCTGCCAGCCAATCGGCAGCGCTGGCGGGCTGATGACTTTTAAAAAAACGAATGAGAAGCCATTTAACCCATCATATTTGTAAATATGATGGATTAAATGGCTTCTGTGCTCTCTCCTGGGTCCTTTTCGTCGGTTGGAGCCAGGAGAGAGCACACCTTACTGTGAGTACACCCAAGCACCACACACTAGCCCCTGATCAGCCCCCATCACCCAAATTAACCCCTTGATCACCCCTTGCAGCACCTGTCAATCATCTAGTGAAAGGGAAAAAAGTGATCAGTGTAAACTGTCACTTTTTTTTTCACTAGGATTGACTTTTAGGTTTAGATTACTTTAGGCCCCTTTGGTAGGTAGTTAGCGTTAGCGCCCAGCCCACCGCACCGCAGTCACTGGTTCGCTGATTAGCGTAGAGCTAATCAGCGTTTGTACTTTATAGTATCTGTAAGTGATCAGAACTGATCACGGTCAGATATATAATAGTACTAGTGTCACTTAGTTCGCCCTCCACCCCAAACGCAGTGTTTGCCCGATCAGACCTGATCGGTCGCCCACACCTGCGTTCACCCACGCCCGCCCGCCGCAGTGACAAAAATTTTTTTTTGTAATAACTGCACAATCCCTTCACAGCGCTGCGGCGATAAAAAAATCAGTTTTGATCTTTTTATCAATCGCAGCGGCTTCTGTACTCGCTACCCTCTCAATTGTAAGACAGGCTTGCTTTTTTCTTGGGTAGTCTCAGGGAATACCCCTAAATTTAGACGCCCAAATGTCAAACAAGGGGTATTCCTCTGAAGAGGCCTACAGGATTCTGACCCAGTCGGATGAGGAATGGGAACCCTCATCTGACGAATCTAGCGGGTCAGAATACGAACCTGTAGAGAGCAGTGGCTCTCTGACTCAAAGTTCTGACGAGGAGGTGGAGGTCCCTGATAGAAGCAGGCGTACCCGGCCCCGTGTTGCTAGACCGCAGGTTGCGCAGGATCCGCTTCAAGGGCAGCAGAGTGGGGCTGGCGCTGCCGGATTACGTGGTGAGGCATACACCAGCAGCGCAGCCCGTCCTGGACCTTCTACCAGCACTGCCGTACAACATGGTGAAGTGGCGAGCACCAGAAGGGCAGTAGAAGCTGGTACGGTGGCACGTGCAGTAGTTTCCCCGTTGCAGCCACCGCGCAGACAGGCCCGTAGAGCCCCTAGAGTCCCTGAGGTGCTGGCAAATCCTGATTGGCAGCCCCCAACTTCAGCCGCACCATTAGTTCCCCTTTCACCGCCCAGTCAGGAGTTCGGGTGGAAACAGCTCAGATAGGATCGGCGCTGGGGTTTTTGAGCTGTTTTTCACTGCGGAGCTCTATGACCTAGTCGTGGCAGAAACAAACAGATATGCCACTCAATTTATCGCCGACAACCCGGGAAGCTCTTATGCCCAGCCTTTCCGGTGGAAACCAGTCCAAGTTTCCGAACTTAGAACTTTTCTGGGCCTTCTCCTCAGCATGGGCATAACCAAAAAACATGAATTGCGGTCATATTGGTCCACGAACCCAATTCATCACATGCCCATGTACTCTGCTGCCATGTCCAGGACACGTTTTGAGACCATCCTGCGTTTCCTGCACTTTAGTGACAACACCACCTCCCGTCCCAGAGGCCACCCAGCTTTTGACCGGCTCCATAAAATTCGGCCCCTCATAGACCATTTCAACCAGAAATTTGCAGATTTGTATACCCCTGCACAAAACATCTGCGTGAGACGAGTCCCTAATACATTTTACCGGGCGCCTTGGCTTCAAGCAGTACATCCCAAGCAAGCGCGCCCGGTATGGGGTCAAATTGTATAAGCTCTGTGAAAGGGCCACAGGCTATACGCACAAATTTCGGATCTATGAGGGAAAAGATCAGACCCTGGAGCCGGTCGGTTGCCCTGACTACCTGGGGAGCAGTGGGAAGATAGTCTGGGACTTGGTGTCACCCTTATTCGGCAAGGGTACCATCTTTACGTGGACAACTTTTACACAAGTGTGGCCCTCTTCAGGCATTTGTTCCTAGAACAGATTGGCTGCTGCGGCACCGTGCGACCTAGTCGCCGGGGCTTCCCCAACGGCTCATTACCACCAGACTTACAAGGGGGCAGAGGGCTGCACTGTGTAACGAAGAACTGCTCGCGGTGAAATGGAGAGACAAGCGTGACGTTTACATGCTCTCCTCCATTCACGCAGACACGACAGTCCAAATTGAGCGGGCAGCCAGTGTCGTTGAAAAGCCCCTCTCGGTCCACGACTATAACCTCCACATGGGAGGGTGGACTTCAACGACCAGATGTTGGCCCCTTATTTGGTTTCCCGAAAGACCAGACGCTGGTATAAGAAGGTGTCTGTATATTTGATTCAATTGGCTCTATATAACAGTTACGTTCTCTACAGTAAGGCTGGGAGAACGGGATCCTTCCTCAAATTCCAGGAAGAGATCATCGAGAACCTCCTGTACCCAGGAGGTTCCGTGGCCCCATCCACCAGTGTAGTTAGCCGTCTACACGGCGGCACTTCCCTAGCGTTGTGCCGGGTACCTCAAACCAACCGCCACCCGAAAAAGATGTCGTGTCTGTAGCAGGAGTGGAATAAGGCGTGACACCCGCTATTTCTGTCCTGACTGTCCTGACCACCCTGCCCTATGCCTTGGAGAGTGTTTCCGGAGTACCACACTCAGGTACACTTAGGGACCTAGGGACAGCACTACACAGGTAGTTTTTTTCCACTCAGGCTCTAGGGTCTCTCAGGACACTAGGTTTTGAGAGACCCTAACACATAGGGATGGTGCTGGTGTGCTACAGCAGAAGTGTGAAACGGTAGAAACGTCTCCTTTCACTTGGGATAACGCGTATAATGTACTTCGCACCATCTCTGTGTGATTTACACTTTACACATTGTCCCATGGGAAAGGAGAGGTTTCTGCTAGGAAAATAAAGAGTGACATGGAAAACAAAAAAAAAAAAATTAAACAGGTAGCAAGAAAAAGAAAAATCTTGAGTTAGTTCAGGTTTTTATGTTCATGTTTTATAAAAGTTTTAAAATGTTCTGGTTTTATAAAGTTTGCAACGTTCAAGTCATGTGCCTGCTGCCTGTTTTTCTTCTTCCCCCCATAACCACCCTTTATTTTCCAGGTATACCAACAGACCAACGGACCAACCGGCGAAACGCCGCAGCACTGATGTGCATTCTGAGAGAAGCATTGCTGCTATCAGAAGACACGTGAAGTCAGTGTATGCGGCGCTGCAAGACGAGATTTCTCCTCTGCAGGACAGGTACGTTTGCCCTGGCATGTGAGCTGAGGAGAGGTGTTGGAGTTCATATGCTTTGGCAAACACTTTGTATCAAAAATCTGGCAAAGATGTCTTCCTCCACACCGATGGATTGATCGATGTGAATGGAGAAATCACGTTTGCCAGGACATAGGAGCTGAAGTGGGTATGGATGTTTGGGCGGAGCCCCTATGTCCTAGCAATCGCCAGGCCCCTCTTTTTCTTGCATATTTTTGGCAGAGATTTTTTCATCCACATCGATCGATGCGAATGAGGAAATCTGTGCCGTTCGTTTTCTTTCAGCCCAGAGGCTGAACGGAAAAAAATCTCATTACCCGTATGCTCCATATAAGGAGAATAGCAGAAACTCCTAATGCTGGCCATACGTGTAATGATTGCGGTGACCCTCAAATGCCAGGGCAGTACAAAAACCTCACATGTGACCCCATTTCGGAAAGAAGACACCCCAAGGTATTCGCTGAGGGCATATTGAGTCCATGAAAGATTGAACTTTTGTCACAAGTTAGCGGAAAGGAGACTTTGTGAAAAAAACAAAAAAAAATCAAATTCCGCTAACTTGTGCAAAAAAAAATCTTCTATGAACTCGCCATGCCCCTCACAGAATACCTTGGGGTGTCTTCTTTCCAAAATGGGGTCACATGTGGGGTATTTATACTGCCCTGGCATTTTAGGGGCCCTGAAGCGTGAGAAGAAAAATGCGTAAAAATACCGTCCTAAAAGGTACTCATTGGATTTAGGGCCGAATTGCGCAACTTGGCTGCAAAAAGTGTCACACATGTGGTATCTCTGTACTCAGGAGAGGTAGGGCAATGTGTTTTGGGGTGTACTTTTACATATACCCATACTGGGTGTGAAAAATATCTCTGTAAATGACAACTTTTTAAAAAAATTATACAAAGTTGTCATTTACAGAGATATTTTTCACACCCAGTAGGGGTATAGGTAAAAATACGCCCCAAAACACATTGCCCTACTTCTCCCAAGTACGTCGATACCCCATGTGTGCCACTTTTTGCAGCCAAGATGCGCAAAGGGCCCTAAATCCAATGAGTACCTTATAGGATTTCACAGGACATTTTTACGCATTTGGATTCCAAACTGCTTCTGACGTTTAGGGGCCCCTAAAATGCCAGGGCAGTAAAAATACCACACAAGTGACCCCATATTAGAAAGAAGACACCCCAAGGTATTCCGTGAGGGGTATGGTGAGTTCATGTAAAATTTTATTTTTTGGCACAAGTTAGTGGAATATGAGACTTTGTAAAAAAAAAAAAAAAAAAAAAAAAAAAATCCATTTCCGCTAACTTGTGCCAAAAAATAAAAACTTCCATGAACTCACTATGCCCATTAGCGAATACCTTGGGGTGTCTACTTTCCGAAATGGGGTCACTTGTGTGGTATTTTTACTGCCCTGGCATTTTAGGGACCCCTAAACGTCAAAAGCAGTTTGGAATCCAAATGCGTAAAAATGCCCTGTAAAATCCTAAAGGTACTCATTGGATTTAGGGCCCATTTGCGCATCTTGGATGCAAAAAAGTGGCACACATGGGGTATCGCCGTACTCAGGAGAAGTATGGCAATGTGTTTTGGGGTGTATTTTTACATATACCCATGCAGGGTGTGAGAAATATCTCTGTAAATGACAACTTTTTTAAAAATTTTAAACAAAGTTGTCATTTACAGAGATATTTTCACACCCAGTAGGAGTATATGTAAAAATACACCCCAAACACATTGCCCTACTTCTCCTGAGTACGGCAATACCCATGTGTGCCACTTTTTGCATCCAAGATGCGCAAATGGGCCCTAAATCCAATGAGTACCTTTAGGATTTTACAGGGCATTTTTACGCATTTGGATTCTCACGCTTTAGGGGCCCCTAAAATGCCAGGGCAGTATAAATACCCCACAAGTGACCCCATTTCGGAAAGAAGACACCCCAAGGTATTCTGTGAGGGGTATGGTGAGTTCATGTAAAATTGTATTTTTGGCACAAGTTAGTAGAATATGAGACTTTGTAAAAAAAAAAAAAAATCCATTTCCGCTAACTTGTGACAAAAAATAAAAACTTCCATGAACTCACTATGCCCCTCAGTGAATACCTTAGGGTGTCTACTTTCGGAAATGGGGTCATTTATGGGGTATTTCTACTGTCTGGGCATTGTAGTACGTCAGGAAACAGGACAGGTGCTCAGAAAGTCAAAGTGCGGAAATTCACTTTTTGCACTATAGTTTGTAAACGCTATAACTTTTACCCAAACCAATAAATATACACTTATTGCATTTTTTTTATCAAAGACATGTAGAACAATAAATTTAGAGAAAATTTTTTAGAGAAATGTAGTTTTATTTGACAAATTTTCCAACATAAAGTGAAAAATATCATTTTTTTGCAAAAATTTCATCAAAAAAAGTAAAATATCAAAAAAAGTAAAAATGTCAGCAAGAAAGAAATAGCACCAAATGAAAGCTCTATTAGTGAGAAGAAAAGGAGGTAAAATTCATTTGGGTGGTAAGTTGTATGGCCGAGCAATAAACGGTGAAAGTAGCGTAGTGCAGAATTGAAAAAAGTGGCCTGGTCTTTAAGGGTGTTTAAGCTAGGGGGGCTGATGTGGTTAAATTATGGAGTCCATGCAATGAACAATAGCAACACTCTGTGCTCTGCCTCTGCTGGTGACTCTGAACAGAACAAATGCCTCTCCAACAAGCATGCGGGCCGGCAGTGTATGTAGCTTTGCTCCTCAGCTTTCATCAGCGTTCCTGGAAACAATCCTCCTTTCTCTAGTCAGGATCAGGGTCTTGGACACGATCAGCTTCACTTTGCTGCAGCTCTGGTCACTAAGGGATGCTCTCACACCTGGATGCTGTCGGATCCTCTGCTGACACAGTTCCTCAGTCTCAGCTCCCTCTAAGATGGCTGCTTCATATCTTTTCCTCTCCAGGCTCTGTGTAACTCCACCACTCATGAATATGGAAATATAAGCAGTCTGTAGCTGTGTTTAGGAAACAGCAGCATCTTCTGACCAAACAGCAGAATATCAGTCCAGATCATTTACCGTATATACTCGAGTATAAGCCGACCCGAGTATAAGCCGACCCCCCTAATTTTACCCCAAAAAAACTGGGAAAAGTAGTGACTCGAGTCTAAGCCGAGGTGGAAATGGATGTCACTGTTATGGGGGATCTGTGGATGACGCACTGTTATGGGGGGATCTGTGAATGACGCACTGTTATGGGGGGATCTGTGGATGACGCACTGTTATGGGGGGATCTGTGGATGACGCACTGTTATGGGGGATCTGTGGATGACGCACTGTTATGGGGGATCTGTGGATGACACTGTTATGGGATGGGGGCTGTGGATGGCACTTATGGGATGAGGGGATGTGGATGACACTGTTATGGGAAGGGGGGATATGGATGGCACTTATGGGATGAGGGGATGTGGATGACACTGTTATGGGATGGGGGATGTGGATGGCACTTATGGGATGAGGGGATGTGGATGACACTGTTATGGGATGGGGGATGTGGATGGCACTTATGGGATGAGGGGATGTGGATGACACTGTTATGGGAAGGGGGATGTGGATGGCACTTATGGGATGGGGGGCTGTGGATGGCATCCACAGATCCCCCATCCTATAACAGTGCCATCCACATCCCCATCCCATAACAGTGCCATCCACATCCCCTCATCCCATAACAGTGTCATCCACATCCCCCATCCCCATTACCGCTCATGTATAGTTTTTAAATTTGGTTATACTATACACTTATTCTTACTATAATTCTTGCCCCCTCTGTACCTCATTACATGCGGCAGGCGGGCAGTGAATACTTCAGGCCGGGCGGAGAGCGGCGCAGTGTGACTGGCGTCACGTGCCTGCGCCGCCTGCTTCATTCATAAAGCAGGCCGGGCAGGCACGTGACATCAGCAAGTCACGCTGCTCTCGTCCGCCCGGCCTGAAGTATTCACTGCCCGCCTGCCGCATGTAATGAGGTACAGAGGGGGCAAGAATTATAGTAAGAATAAGTGTACAGTATAATCAAATTTAAAAACTATACATGAGCGGTGGGGCCGGAGCGCAGTGAGCGCATCGGCCCTGCCGCAAATGCCCGCCCCCAGCTCCTCCCCCCGCTCCTCCTCCCACTCCGCTCTTCAGTTTCAATTTATGACTCGAGTATAAGCCGAGTTCGGGTTTTTCGGCACGAATTTTGTGCCGAAAAACTCGGCTTATACTCGAGTATATACGGTAATTTAATCCATACAAACAGTGTTCAGACAAGGAGAGCTGTTTCCCCATCTCACAGGTCCATAAGATTCATCTCCCACCTCTGCTAGTTTTCTGGTGTAACGACGTTTCAAACTCTGGGTTTACGACTTTTTAAATGCGATTTGTGCCAATTGTTCCAAATGCCAGTTGTGTCTAAATTTGTGCCACCCTGGCTTTTTTCCAAAAAAGAGGTGTGACAAGGGTAGTGTTGGGGGGGGGGGGGGGGTCATATGTCACTGTACATACATCAGTTTTTTATACCAGTTATGAGATTTCAATCAGGCACACAGATTGCCGAGGGATGCTTTTAATGTATTACAAGGTGTTCACAGGGGATATCAAGAATGGCATAGCACATGCTGGTCTGTATTAGAGATGAGCAAACTTTTTGAGATTCATTTCAGGTCCGTTTCGCCATATTTTTTAAGAAGATCAGATACTGATAAACTATTCAGAGGATAGGTCATCAGTATAAAATCTCAGAAAACCCCTTGATTACACATAAGCTGAAAATTGATAGGCATTAGTGGCATGATGCAGGCCGCAGCATGCAGCACATACAGATCATAATGGTAGGCAAACAGACAGCAACAGTGGCAAGATGGGCCACCAGCAGCAAGGTGAGGTCTAATTATCCGGAATCAGTCTGAGCTGTGAGAAAATGTCGATATTGATGCAGTAATCACATTTGTATGCTGCCTAATTAAATTTAACCCCATCTAAAAATAATAATAATAATTTAACTGTGTAGGCACAGCCACAGATGCTGCCTCCTCTCTCCCTGTCTGTCAGCTGCACTGCTTCTCTCTATTCTACACAACACACACAATTTTTCTTTGGAATCCGACTTTCCCTTCACTCTCCCTGGAAATAAGCTTAATTCATAGATTTCTGACTCTCCCTGACTCCCTAAGATTGTGGCAGATTTTGTAAGACCCATCCACCCTCATGACATTCTGCTAGGGCACATCCCTGCCTGCTGCAGCACTGATTGGCTTATCCAGGCTGTCTGTTGGCCTGTGAGCCAATCAGGGCACCCCTCCCCCCCACTTCCTCTCAGGGTCATGTGAGAACCCTTCTTCCCTAGTACTTTTTTCCCACCGACATGTGCACTAAAATGGCGCTACATGCCATTTTTTTCAGGTTCTTCTGCCGTCTGAAAAATAGCAAAGTTCGAACCGAACCCAGTTAAGTCTTAGGGCTCATGCACACAACCGTTAGATGTTTTGCAGTCCACAAATTGCGGCTAGCATGTCCGCAATATAGCAGTAGAATAGCTCTGGGTGCTTTTATTTTCTTTAAAAAATGATTTTATTGATATGCCAATTAACCCGGGAAGTTTCCCAAAGGGTGGTACTAACCTTCCTGGTGCCCAGCCAGGCCCCCATGTGAAGGAGCCCAGCACCACCTGGTTCCGACGAATCTCCTTGCTTCAGTGAGATCGCTGTAAATCTCGCGATGCGCATGATTGCTCATGCGCAGTTGCAACATAGTGTTCCTTTCCTGTGCTGGCATCAGCCTCAGGGAAGGAACTGCGCAACTATCAGTGACTGAGCGCTATGTACATATGTATGCAAACTTATGCCTTTGCATTTTTTATGGATCAAATGCAGACCCATTTATTTCTATGGGGGGGGGACGCAAAAAAAATGTGGACAGCACACGGATGTTATATGTGTTCTGTCCGCATCCATTTATCATGTAGAGAAAGTTAAAAAGGACCTTTCGCTAAGATTTAGGTAGTGAAATACTTTCTTCCTGGGCGGCCCCCGCTGACGTCCAGGCAACATTTTTCTTTTCAAAATAACCACCCCGTCCGTGCGCTCCGGTCCCCGTTAGTTTTCACATGCGGGGATTTCTTGTATGAGGCGGGGACTTGTCCTTTGCCTGGGGAGAGGTTTTCCTCTCCCTGGCTGCGAGTGCAGCCAATCATAGCGCTTGGCATGTGAAAACTAATGGGGACCGAAGCGCACGAATGGGGGCGGCGGGGGGTGGGAGGTTGTTATATTTTGAAAAAAAAATGTTGCCTGGATGCACGGGCGTAGGAATTGGGGGGGACGTGGGGGTCGGATCCACCCCAGGAAATAATGCGGGGGGGACAGTTATGCTAAAATCCTTCCCAGCGGCAGCGGGACAATGTGTGCGGCGGTGGTGGGGCACAGGGAGATGAACGCTTCCATTGTGGAAACGTTCATCTCCTTAGTCATCTGTATCGCCGTCCTCAGGTGGAGAGATATGTGGGTGGGGCTGTGGGTGTGGCTTGATGGTGGGCGGGGACACAGGGGCCCCATAAGTGCTGTCCCCCCCAGATTTTTGGGGCTTCCTATGCCCATGCCTGGATGTCAGCGGGGGCCGCCCAGGAAGGTAGTGTAAGTATTTCACTACCTAAATCTTAGTGAAAGGTCCTCTCTAATACAAGACACTTATTAATGTATATCTCCTCCTTTGCTGGATGGATTCATTTTTCCATCACATTATATACTTCTTGAACACTATAAGAAAAAATGTCAGCCTCTCTGGTGGCCAGGGCCGTGGGAGCTCACGTAGGCTGGTGCTTTTTTCTATAGTGTACAAGCACAGCCACTGCTGCTGGACTGCAGGGTGGTCATAACCACGGAAAATTTCTCTGCATAATAAATGCTATTTGCTGAAGTGGCAAAACCACTTTAAATATCATCACTCGGGGACTGGCCGCTAACCTTATCCTATAAATTCTGAGTATTGAGCTGAACAACTTGTTTCTTTCGCCCCTGGCTGTAGAACAGTAGAAAGTCGACTACTGCCAGCCGTGAAATGACACAGGACATTAATATGAGGCCATTTTTCACCGTTCTCCCCATGCCCATCTTTTTAGCAGCCTTATATATTATATACAGACCTTTCGCCCAAATCAGTACCCTACCGAGCTTGAAATTCATTGCCTTTGATTTACTATATCAGCGCTAAATTACGAAGCCAGCAGCATGCAGGCTGCGATCTCCGGGATATTCATAAGCAGACAGCAATTGACTATGTCTTCCAAGACCTTCTCCAAAATACATAAAAAAAGGGCTTCATTTCCCTTTGTCATAGAAAATGGCGCTAATCATTTGCATCTCAACGGCAACTTTTAACGGAAGCCGAGCGTAATCATCGGCGGGCGCCGTAAACACGCATAAATGTATATCACACGCTCTTTTTAATTCCCTTTTCCTGAGGAGCGCAGTAATAAAAAATAAATAAAATAAAATATCTAAATGAGATGTTAAAGGCGGAGATTTAATGATAATTTTACCCCTTTGGAAAATAAGACTTCTTTAGAAATGCTATGGGATAATGGCAGCAATGTGAGAAGGAACTGACGAAGAATATAATGACCCAGCAGGTGAGGGGTACAGAGAAAGTAATTAGTTCATTTGTAACATCTGTATGAGGTTAATGAGAATACATATTCTTGCCTATTGTGAGCCGAATCATTAAGATTAATTCTGAAGTTTGCAAAAGATTCATTTGCGCTTTTTTTTTCTTTCTTCTCCCCCGCCGTGATTATTCGTACTCACTGGATTTGGCTGGGAAGGAAAAATAGGAAAATTGAAAAAAACGCAAACTTCATTGTTACATTTTTAATTGTATTTATTTATTTATTTATGTTTCACCGTAAAAACCGGTATTAATTCCCAAAAGGTATCAAACCTCTCGCGCCAGGGATGAAGGAAATGAGCGGAGGTTCTGTAATACGCTTTCACCCTGGGAACTCCGGGTCTAATTACAGGATCAATAACTGGAACCCCTTTCGGGACGAGCCCTTCGTTTGTAAATCATACAAGGAGAGCGGCGGCGAAGGTCCTGCCATAATCTACATACGATACGTTCTCCGACGACAACGCGAAGAATCTATTCAAAGCCGTACCCCGTCTTCTGCTCTCTCTGAATCTGCAGCATATCAGATAAAAATACCGTTTCTCCTAAGGGCACCCTGCGGCATATCATTAAAATTGGAATTTGATCCTCTCTTTATGGTTATTTGAGACACTCAAGCACAACAAACCTGAAAACTCATCAGAATTTTCACCTCTGGAAAAAAAAAAAGTGACATGCCCTTGACTCTGCCGTTCTGACGGATGCTGTTTAAAAAATCCCTTTAGATGTCACTCTGTCTTCAAGAATACAGCTCGAGACCTTGTAGCGGATAAAAGATGCCAGTCCTTTCCTGTGAATGTTAGATCAGAATTTCAGCATTTTATTTTCCCTACTATAACTAGAACATCATCACTGCAGTCTGACGCCTAAAACGCCAGCAAATCTTAGCTTTCCTTTACAGTAATGAGATCTTTATTTTTAAATTATTAAATTGCATTTCATCATAAAAAAAATCATCAGTAAATATAAAGAATTTATAAAAAAAAAATTCTAGGAGGGTTTTCTACATATATGCTTGTGTAATTAATTACCTCATCTAAATCTTCGCCGTGCCTTTTTGTTTTTTCAATTTGGACCCTCCTTACCCATTTTCCCCATGTAAACCAATCCCTCTGGTTTGTTTCCATCCTGTAGCTAGCACTTCCTGTTCCTGTATCCAACCAAACCCATGAGGCACTTCTCTTTTCTCTACTACAACAGCACCACCCCTAACCACACCCAGCTAGTTTATAGCTCCTCCCACCCAGCTAGTTACATAGACACTCCCCCATCACAGCCCCTAACAATGCACAACTAGTTTATAGCTCCTCCCACCCAGCTAGTTACATAGACACTCCCCTATCACTGCCCCTAACAACACCCAGCTAGTTTATAGCTCCACCCACCCAGCTAGTTACATAGACACTCCCCTATCACTGCCCCTAACAATGCCCAGCTAGTTTATAGCTCCTCCCACCCAGCTAGTTACATAGACACTCCCCTATCACTGCCCCTAACAACACCCAGCTAGTTTATAGCCCCTCCAACCCAGCTAGTTACATAGACACTCCCCCATCACAGCCCCTAACAATGCACAACTAGTTTATAGCTCCTCCCATCTAGCTACTTACATAGACACTCCCCTATCACAGCCACTATCAATGCTCCTCCCACCTGCTAGTGAAATAGACACTTCCCTATCACCAACTACACTCAGCTAGTTTATAGCTCCTCCTACCCAGCTGCTTACATAGACAATACCCTATCACTGCTCCTAATAATGGCCAACTAGTTTAAAGCTCCTCCCATCGAGCTAGTAACAGAGACATTCCCCTATCAATGTCCTGCCCATGGACATAACATCATAGGAAATCAGAAAGAGCTGCATGGACATGGTCATGTGACCACATCCCAGAGCTAGCAATAGGAGCAACAAGGTAAAATAAATATATTTCAAAATTACAGCAACCTCCATAAGTGATTATTTTAAAGTAGTATTTTAGAATAGTCCCATAAAAACTATTCTACAGTTTTCATACCAGCACCTGGAACTGAACACTAATTACAAATTTAGCATAGCCACTGAGTTATTTAATAAAATGTATCTATATAGCGCCACCTGCCTTATTTTCATTTTCTTATTTCTTTGTCCAGCTCACTGAGATGGTCGCACATGCTCAGTTTCATCCTTCAACTACCTCCTGAGCTGTGATAGGGAGAGCTGAGACACGCCCCTGAGTTGCAGCAGAAAAGACACTCCCCTGAGCTGTCAGCTTGATACAAATCTAGCAGAGCAATGACTGGGGAGATCTCTGGATCCATGTGAGGTGCAGGGCTGGTCCTAGCTTTGTTAGAAAGAGATTTGTCATGTACTATATGAATTCTGTAAACTACTGTATGGATGTAGATAGCCATTAGGGTTTGTGACGCCTACTTCAGTAAGGACATTTAATGCACCCTGTGTGACAAAGGGCGCTTTCACGGCTCCTTCACATACAATTTAAAATTTTTTTTTTAAGGGTTCTTGCAAACATGATGATAAGTGCTTGCATTTTTATTTGCCACCTGCATTTTTTTGCAGCAGTGTTTGCTTTTTTGCCATTTTTTGCATACAGTTCTTACCGGTAGCATTTTCTTCCTTTTATTTTTCTCTACAGAGAAGGTGATGGGAAAAATGCCTGTAAAAATGCCAAAAGTTCCAGCATGCTGTGTTTTTGAAAAGAAGCCAGAAAGGCAAAAACAATAATTAAAAAACGGCAGGACCAAAAAAATGTTTGTGTGTCCTTTATTTTATTTTCCCCATAGATCTTCAGTTAACTTCTGGATCTGGCATTTTTAGTGCAAAATCTCTGCAAGAAACGCCGGTGCAAAAAAATGCAGAAGTGCAAAAGTACAGAATAGGCCTCTTTCACACGGGCGTCACGTTTGACGCCCAGATAACAGGCGGGTGCGTTGGGGAAAATGTGCGATTTTTCTGCGCGAGTGCAAAGCGTTTTTATGCGTTTTGCACGCGCGTGGGAAAAATCGGCATGTTTGGTACCCAGACCCGAACCCGGACTTTATCACTGAAGTCCGGTTTCGGGTTGAGTATTCTGTAGATTTTATTATTTTCCCTTATAACATGGCTAACATGTAATTGGACCATGTGATGTGACGTCACCACAGGTCCTTTAGATGGCTCCGAATGCTTGAAGAAGACAGAAGAGATCGGCAACTACGCTATCAAGTGGCTAAGGTGAGTTAAGTTTTTTATTTTTAACCCTTTAATCCACATTTTACTAAGCATTCTGTATTGAGAATGCTATTATTTTCCCTTATACCCATTTTATAAGGGAAAATAATAAAGATCGGGTCCTGTCTCTTAGCAACCATGCGGGAAAATCGCACTGCATCCGCACTTGCTTGCGATTTTCCCGCAGCCCCATTCACTTCTATAGGGCCTGCGTTGCATGAAAAATGCAAAATATAGAGCATGATGCGATTTTCATGCAACGCAGAAGTGATGCGCGAAAATCACCGCTCATGTGCACAGCCCCATAGAAATGAATGGGTCCGGATTCAGTGCGGGTGCAATGCGTTCACCTCACGCATTGCACCCGCGCGGAAATCACGCCCATGTGAAAGGGGCCTAACAGCACTAAACAACTGAAAAACCAGGCTAAAATTGTAAAAGAAAATAATTTAATTTTTAATGGCTTTTTTAACAAGTGGTTTGTTGACATTTTGCTCATGCATATACAGTGCCTTGCAAAAATATTCACCCCCCTTGACTTCTTTCGTGTTTTTGTGCCTCACAACTTGGATTTGAATCAGTTAATTTACAGAACATGCCCACAACTTTGAAGAGATTTGCTTTTTTTTATTGTGAAACAAACAACAAATAGGACAAAATAACAGAAAAAGTCAATGTGCATAACTATTCACCCCCTAAAGTCAATACTTTGTAGAGACCCCTTTTGGGACAATCTCAGCTCCAAGTCGCTTTGGATAAGTCTCTATGAGCTGCCACATCTTACCACTGGGATTTTTGCCCATTCCTTCTCTCAAAACTGCTCCAGCTCCTTCAGGTTGGATGGTTTGTGCTTGTGAACAGCAATCTTTAAGTCTGACCACAGATTTTCTATTGGATTGAGATCTGGGCTGTGACTCAGCCATTCCAACACATTTACATGTTTCCCCTTAAACCACTCCAGTGTTGCTTTAGCCGTGTGTTTGAGGTAAGTCCTGCTGGAAGGTGAACCTCCGTCCTAGCCTCAGATCACGCACAGAGTGCTACAGGTTTTTGCTCAAGAATATCCCTGTATTTAGCACCATCCATCTTTCCCTCAGCTCTGACCAGTTTCCCAGTCCCATCCCCCCCATGATGCTGCCACCACCATGTCTCACTGTGGGGATGGTGTTCTTTGGGTGATGGGATGTGTTGGGTTCGCGCCAGACATAGCGTTTTCTTTGATGGCCATAAAGTTCAATTTTAGTCTGATCAGACCAGAGCACCTTCCTCCATACATTTTAGGAGTCTCCCACACGCCTTTTTGCAAACTCCCAACGTGTCTTTTTGTTTTTAGCTGAAAGTAATGGCTTTCTTTGGCCACTCTGCCATAAAGCCCAACTCTATGGAGCGTACGGCTTATTGTCGTCCTATGTACAGATCCTCCAGTCTCTGCTGTGGAACTCTGCAGCTCCTCCAGGGTTACCTTAGGTCTCTGTGCTGCCTCTCTGATTAATGCCCTCCTTGCCCGGTCCGTGAGTTTTGGTGGGCGGCCGTCTCTTGGCAGGTTTGCTGTTGTGCCACGTTCTTTCCATTTGGTTATGATAGATTTGATTGTGCTCCTGGGGATCATCAAAGATTTGAATATTTTTTTATAACCCAACCCTGACTTGTACTTCTCAACAACATTGTCCCTTACTTGTTTGGAGAGTTCCTTGGTCTTCATGGCAGTGTCTGTGTCTGGTTAGTGATGCCTCTTGCTTAGGTGTTGCAGCATCTCGGGCCTTGCAAAAAAGGTGTGTATATGTAATGACAGATCATGTGACACATAGATTGCACACAGGTGGACATTATTTCACTAATTATGTGATTTCTGAAGGGAATTGGTTGCACCAGAGCTTTTTATGGGCTTCCTAACAAAGGGGGTGAATACATACGCACAGGCCAATTTTCTGTTTTCTATTTTTAAACAAGAGCTTTATTTATATATATTTCTCATTTCACTTCATCATCTTAGACTATTGTGTTCTGATCCATCACATAAAATTCTGATTAACAAAACATTGAACTTAAGGCTGTAATGTAACAAAATACGAAAAAAGTCAAGGGAGTGAATACTTTTGCAAGGCACTGTAGATATGTCTATGGAAAAAATGTCCTAGCTAGAATGTATGGAAAAGATGCCACTGACCCCAAATGAGGCAATAAACCAAAATGCTGCGTATGACTTTACAATATTGTACTGGCTGCAGTGTTTTTGCAAAAGTGACCAAAAAGTTAAACATTTTTGCACAAGCATGGTGTGCTACAAACATTGCGACTTAGTATCATCAGTTCACTGGTATATAGGGGTGGATAAATATTTCCATAGAAATACTTTTTTTTCATACCGTGTGTTTATTATGGCATTTTTCATAACTTTTTTCTGAAAGAGAAGATGGAAAAACACTTGAAAAAAAAAAAATGCCAGACTTCAAAAAGGTCACAAAACCGAAAGAAATCAACAGCATTAAAAAAAAAACATGTACCCTCTGGAGCAAGCACTTTTTTCCCAGCAAAAACTGCATGTGTATGAAGCTAAACAAAAAATGGAAAAGTGCTTAAAAAACCTCACTAAAAATCTATACCATATCAAGCTGTTTGCATACCTGTTACCAAAATTTTATGTTTTTCACAGATTCTGTATGAATTGTGATGTGCTTGATCTAATGTTGTGTTTGTTACACAGGTACTCTGGGGGAGAATACGGTGCCTCATAAGTCCCAGCTATTAGTTTACCCGCAGCTGATCCAGGATTTGCACCCATGATTAGAGATGAGCGAACTTCAAAAATTAGTTTGGCGTTCGGCGTTCGGGTTGGGGTAATCGCCGCATCCCGTTATGGATTCCAATACCGCGGACTATCCCGACAAATGGAATCCATAGGGGGCGGCTTCCACGAACCCGAACTTTGGAAAAGCCGAAGGACCTGGGGTGACGTCACCATCATGTCATCAGTGCAGGGGAGTGGCTCAGCACTGGATTTGATCCATAACGGGATGCGGCGATTACCCCAACCCGAACGCCGAACGCCAAACTAATTTTTGAAGTTCGCTCATCTCTACCCATGATATAGCGAACATACTTCCATGCATGTGGTACTTGCTCCAGATTGATTTCAATGGAGAAAAAATATCACAGATGCATGAAATATTTAGAACAACATGTCCTAGAATAATTTCTTTAAAATATGTAGCAATACTTGCAGCAAAATTATATCATGAAAGAGTAACTATGATTTCATTTCCCCCATAAATGACTAGTACAAATACTATGACCAAGAGGCAGGGGCCTCAATGCAAAATCTGGAACAGGGTCCCTTGCCTAAATACTGGTGTCTTCTAATGTTGCATATAGGATTTGGGTTCCTTTGGACACCAGGCCTAGAGCATGACTACTGCCTCTGCACCCTCTATAGACACCCCTGCAAATAGGGTTGACTTAGCTAGTTATATGTGGGGGAATTTTACATGTTATACTCTGTATATAGTCACTAAGTTTCCATAAATCAATACTACAGGCAACATAAGAAAAAAAATGCATCTTTCATCGGTCCTTAGCCATTTCTTCTCCCCCCTTTCGTGAACTAACATTCACTTTGAATTCACTGCTAAATCCATCTTGAGAGACCAAGACAGGCTACCAGCTCACTGAAAGATCAAATTACAGCTGCCTTTAGAAGCTTATAGAGATGGGGTAGGAGGAGGAATGAGCTGCAGTGCAGGAAACAGACACACACAGATATATAGGCTGTGTTAAAGTGATATCTCATCTTAAGTGATGTATTCACATCATTACTGCTCAGTACTTCTTTATGATTTTCTATATTTTGAGTAACAGAATAGTAGAACTCAGAATCTCCTGTTTTCTCCATGTGCAGTATATGGGAGACATCATAGCAGCTCCCAACCAGCTCAGGGAAAGCTGAGAATTAGAAATGTAGCCTGTAGAATGGAGAAGTGCTGGGAAGATACCATGTACAAGTTATATAATGGCCAAAAATAATGCTGTCACTTATGTACCCATGCAGCTTATCATGAAAAGTCATCTAGAAGTGTAGGTCCACTTTGAGGCCTCATGCAGATGGATCTGTATTGTATGGCTCTGTAAAAAGCCCATAGTATACCTGTGTGTGGGCCCGATGATTTCATGCTGTTTTATGCTGCATTATGGAGAGGTTCTGTGTTGTTTTATAGGTAGAATATGCTGCTACATGACATGGCTGTTCATTAATGCTCAAAATGCCTACCTTTTTTATTCTATTTTTGTCCAGCTGGGGGATCATCATTAAGCGTCATTAAGTATACAGCGTTTAGCAGTTGGGCTAGCACTGGCCATTAGCTTTAATTAGGAAGTCAATTAGAGAATATCTCTTAAAATGAGGTGTGATATGGTTACATACCATGGAGAGCTTCTCTATTTCAGTTCACATGGATGAAACAGGCAAGAACATGCATCTTTTTGTCTTTAATTGGACACTTTAGAGCCGACAGTTTGTATCTGATACGTTTGCATTAAAATGTATGATTTTTTTCAGGGATGTCTTATTAGGTTAGAGTGGAATTAGAAGGATACTTTATAAGTCACAAGCACTCGTAAATAATCGTATTCTCTTCATTCATCTTGCTACAAGTATCAAGGAGAACTTTTTTTTTTTTTTTAAGGAAACTCTAGTTTCATACTGAAATTATTCTTTAAGTAGTGCTCCAGACTCTCTAATGAGCAATTATTGAAAATTCTGGCAGAGCAAAAATAAGTTTCTATGTCTAGCTTAGCATGAATTCAGATTTTGGTACGGAAAGTAATCCACTTGCATCCTACCAAAACAACCTGATTCAGATGAATAGAACTGGGAAATCTGCCATGTGGAAATATCCCCAAATGGTGAGACCACAATAGGATGACACCACTGTATAACATGGTTCTGTGGAGATCTTTCATTGCTATTCACTATAGAACTGATGGAGGTCGGCAAAGTGGGCAGCTGCCTAGGGCTAGATAGGGGACAGAGAGACAATTTTGGGATGTATAATAAAGTAAAAAAGGCACAGCAGGGACCAGCTGTTGAAAATGAGGGTGTTGAGAAGCGACAAATGTCATGCTAAATTTAAGGGATAGAAGGAGAAATTTCTAAATCACTTCATTTAAAAAATACACCTGAAAAAAAAAAAAGCTGTAAAGTTATGGACACTAGGGGACGGGTCTCCCTTCCACCTAACTTACAGTCTACTGCCTGTTGTTAGGCTGGATCCGCCTCTAGTAACAGAAACATAGAACACGGTTCACAGGAAATGGGGCGTGTCAGAGCTAGTTGAACTCCTGAGCCTGATAGAAGAACTGCTTCTACCCAGATTCTGACCAGCAGAGAAGCTCCTGTGTGTCTGTAGGTCTGATCTCCCCCTCCTTATCAGCTTTCTGAGCTCCCTAGAAGGAAACAAACATAGTGGCAAGTAAGATAAGTGAGGTCACTGCAGTACAACACTGGCATATTCCATAGCAGGGAGACACCTCCTGCTTGTGAGAGAAATGCATCTAGTTATGCAAGTGAAACAGGGAATAATATGGCTGACAAAGACATTAGGGAAGCTAAAAAAAAACTGTTCTTTCACAGTTGTGATGCTACAGTAAAGCACAGTCATCATGGGAACTTTTTGGAAAACTCAGGTGCACATTAAGGTTCTTAATATACAAACAAAAGCAAAAAAGTTAAAGTAAACTTACTAATATTCAAGACCAGAGCCCGGTGGTGAAAAAAGTAGCAAATGAGTGCATAGGGTAAACCTGGGTAGCAACTAAAGTCATGTAGTGATTGCTACAGTATGATATGTAGGTGTGTTGCTCCTTATCTTTCCTCTTGGCTCAAGATATTACGAGAACTGTGTCACGAGATGACAAGCTTTGGCAAAAAGGACTGATTTTGTGATACTTTGTCAGGAGATGTTTATACTATATATGTCTATATCTGCCCACCCAGTGGTTGTGATGTGGGCTGCAGTCTGTTGAGGGTCTTTGCAGAAATGTGTGAGGGTGGACTCACCACAGCATGGTCGTGTATAGGAGGCTGTATGGCGGGTCCATACTACAGCACATTTAGGGGAGAATGCCTTCATTACTAGAGATGAATACATTTCCCACAATTTGTTGACTGGGCCGCAGGGGTGCAATATGCGGTGGCCTGATGGGTGTAGTAGTTGATACTCACGTTTCTGCACCTCCCTGAGCCGGCCTGCAATGACGGGAAGGATAGCACCGGATTCTTTCGGGGCAGACTCTGGTGTTGAGGGATCTGCCAGATGTTGGTTGAGGTGCCCTTGATGGTATAGGGTTTTAGGTGCAGCGAAGACAGCGTCCCTGAGGTTTGTGACGCCAGCACCCTTGGGTGCACATGAGGTGTAGAAATAAAGAGGAGTCAGTTTCTGGCAATCAGTTGCCTTGAGGTAGATGTACAGGTTCATTGACATGGAAAAGGTAGTTGTATTGTAATCCATACAAAGCACATTACACTTAGTAACAGGCTCTTGGTGCGGTACAGATTCTGGTCACACTCAGGCTGTGGTAACTTCTGGCTCTCTGTCTTCCAGGTGTGAAGCATAACATCAATAAACTGCTTCACATGGCCATTATACATATGTCTTGCCTTCCTGACTTACTCACAATTTCCATAAGTATTGTCCACACTGTCCATAGAGGAATGCAGCTCCAAATACAGCTTGTACTTCCCTGTAGAGTGTGAACAGGCACCATAGACTAACTCCTGTCTCACATTGGGTGCTAATAGAGTCTATAGGCTGAGGTAACACTCTCACCTCCACTAGTCTCTCCTTATACTCTATTTAAGGTGTATTTCCATCTCAGACAATGGGGGCATATCGCTAGGATATGCCCCCATTGTCTGATAGGTGCGGGTCCCGCACCTATATTGAGAACGGAGCGGGGAGAGCTTTGGCTGGAGAACCACAGATTTCACGGGGTCCGTCCACCACCAGGCTCTGCTCTCATGTTCCCATTCCTTTCTATGGGGCCGACGGAAATAGCCGAGCCAGCGATGGGACCCGCACCTATCAGACAATGGGGACATATCCTAGCCATATGCCCCCATTGTCTGAGACAGGACAACCCCTTTAATACACTGGGATTCTTCTGTTCAGGCTTACCCTTGGTCTGCGCACAACTCAGAGGGTTAGCTACATGTCAGCCTTTCCAGGTCCAGCCCTAACTTAGGTCCTCCACTTCTGTTATCTGTCCCTCTTCAGTCTGGCTAAGGAGTCTGTGATGCAGGAGGTAGCCTTTCTCAGCTCGGGACTAAACTTGTGCTGCACTTCTCTCACTACGTCAACTCCCTTCCCTATCCCCCTGCTCTACATTGATATATGTGGTGCCAGAACCACCTAGGGGTGATCAGGTGTAATGACGTGCAAGGTATAAACAGGAATTACAGGAATATACATACATATAATGAAATAGCATACTGGAAATAACTTTATATATATATATATATATATATATATATATATACAGGGCCCCACTATTGATACAGAGTGAGACGCTGCAAATAGTGGCCGCCATTTTAAATGATTCACACTGGAAGACTCTCAAAGGTTTTAGAATCACTAAAAATTGAATCTTTTGGGAAATTCTTAAAGGAGTCATCCCATGATTCATGAAAAAATTGAACATATAACACATGGCAATCTCTTTTTAACAAAGCTAGAACCAGCCCTGTACCTCCCATGGATCCAGAGATCTCCCCCATTCATTGCTTCAATCTCTCTGCTACTCTTATTTCCAGCTGGTAGCTTAGGAAGCTTGTCCTTTCTCAGGGTGAATGGCCTTTCTCACAGGGTGTGTCCTTTCTGATGCACCTCTTGCTGTCTAACAGCTTTCACAGCTTCTAACAGCAGATTTGGCTGGTGGCAATTGAAGGATGGAGCTGAGCATATGCGTCCACCTCGGCAAGGTGGACAGAGAAGTAAGGAAAAGAACAAGCAGCAGGTGGCGCTATGCGGATACGTTTTCTTGAATAACTCAGTGGCTATACAGCATTTTTAATTAAATGCAATTGCAAAAGTATTCAAGTCCAAGGGCTGGTTTGAAAAATGTAGAATATTTTTCATGGGACATCTCCATCTATCATGCAATAGAACTCCTTTACAGAGGTAATTCTGTATTCCAGAACAGAGGCAGTGGAGCCATGTCATTATAACATGTATGGAGGAGAAATAGGGTGGGGTGGGGAGCGTACCTCGATGTGCGGACACATGGCGTGTCTGCCTTATTTAATAAATACTAATAAAATATCTGTCAACATATAGAAGGCTAACTTGTGTTTTCACCATGCTGCCATTAAAAGCTTATTGTAAAGAAGGTCTCGGGGTTTTGAAAAGAAATACTTGTGCATAATGATTTGCAAAATAACTTGGCGTGTTCAGAGAATGAGGTGATTTACTGTGACATTTCAAACATGAGCAAATTATCTCCTGATAAAATGCATTTGGTCACTAATTGCAGCAATTCTTCCTAATGCTCCGAGTTAAAATAATAATATACAATTAAATATACAATATAATATGTAATCAAAGATTATATTTTCATGCACGGAAGGACAGGAAACCA
Organism: Bufotes viridis; assembly: GCA_033119425.1. Lineage (NCBI taxonomy): Eukaryota > Metazoa > Chordata > Amphibia > Anura > Bufonidae > Bufotes > Bufotes viridis. Next base: position 142,061,707 of record CM065596.1, read on the forward strand.
ATTTTAATGGTAATTGTATACTGAAGAATGCTCAATGAAATAATTGGAATGGAATATTTTAAATAGCAAAAAGCAAAAAAACAATTAGCGGTAAAATAAATGAATTGGTTAAAGAGAAGAACGGTTTCATTTGCCCGGAGATTGTAATGTTCTGATCTTATAATCCACTGATAGATTCTTCATTCCCTGTGTTCTTAAAGGGGTCGCCTCATCTTGGACACTGGTAGCACATCGCTAGGATATGACACCAATGTCAGATAGGAGCGGGTCCCACCTCTGGGACCCACACCTATCTACAGAATGGGACCCTCGAAGTGAGCGGAGAGCAGCTGCTCCCTCCGTTCATTTCTATGGGATTGCTGAAAATAGCTGAGCGTTTCCTCGGCTATGTTTGGCAGTCCCATAGAAGTGGGCGGAGAACACTTCGAGGGTCCCGTTCTGGAGATAGGTGCGGGTCCTAGAGGTGGGACCCACTTCTAAATGACATTGGTGGCATATTCTATAGTAATCAATGGAGAGCACTCCGCACAGGCGAGGCGAGCTCTCCATCAGTTGCAGGGGCTTGTACTGGAGATACCGTAGATGCGGGTCTCAGAGGTGGGACCAGCACCTATCTGACTTTGATGGCATATTCTAGTCTGAAATGACATGACCCCATTAATCCCTCATTACAGGCTAATGGCTTAATATAATAGACCCTTACTTTAGCGGTATGCTCAGCAGATGACTCTTATATGGACCCATAACTCTGCAGGGGTTTATTTGCCAAGAGACACCCTCAACATATCTTAACATTACCTTAGCTTGATCTTTGAGGTTGCAAGAATTGCAAAAATACCATAGAGATGTAACAATTACTGAAGTGTCCTATGATGTGGGCCTTTATCATGTTTCTCAAGGGCATTTGTATCGATGATGGTAGTGGGTAGTGATGAGTGGCAGGGGCAATATTCGAATTTGCGATATTTCGCTAATATTCGTTAGCATATTTGTCATATATTTGTGAATATTCTTATTCAAAATGATTCTATTGATTGCGAAAAATCGGCAATGTAATATTCGCATAATGCAAATATTCTAAAACCCGAATATATAGCACTATAGAATATAGTGCTATATATTCTTTTTTTAGAAAATTCATCATCTTTTCCCATCTGAAGTCATGATTCCTCCCTGCGTAAGTTGCTTTTGGGCCAATGACCGTTACATTGACAATTTTTCGCATAAGAGAAAAAAATTATTTTCTCTTTTGAAAAATCCGCAATGTAATATTCGCATAATGCGAATATTCTGGAAGACGAATATATAGCACTATAGAATATAGTGCTATATATTCTTTTTTTAGAATATTCATCATTTTTTCCAATTTATTGTAAACAGTCATTGGCCCAAAAGCAGGGGAGGAATCATGACTTCAAAAATAACGAATATTCTAAAAAACGAATATGTAGCACTATATTCTATGGTGCTATATATTCGGGTGTTAGAATATTCGCATTAGGCGAATACTATATTGCCGATTTTTCTATATTCTAATTCACTGCAGACTACAATATTGCAGCCTTCTCACATTGGCCCACAAGCAAGAAGCAGGTAGGTATACTAGGTAATGGGTTCAGATTAGAGTTGAGCGAACTTGTATTTTAAGTTCGGCGTCCAAAGTTCGGGTTTGGGTTATCTTAGAATCCTGTTATGGATTCGCTACTACAGACCATAACGGAATTTGGAATCCAAGTTTGCGCAACCGTACTTCACTGCTCTACTTCCTTCTTCTCCTCCACACAGAGCACTGGAGCTCCGCCCCTCATGTCACATGATCATTATACCAGGCCCTTTACCACCTCTTATCCAATCCAGTACTGAGCCACGCCCCCTTCACTGATCACATGACGGTAACGTCACCCCAGGTCCTTAGTGTTGTCCAAGGTTCGGGTTTATCGAAGAATCCCCTTATGGATTCAAAATCCCATTATGGTCCGTGGTAGCGAAATCCATAACGCGATTCTTCGATAACCCAAACCCGAACTTAGGACGACGAACTTAAAATACAAGTTCGCTCAACCCTAGTTCAGATGAAAAAAACAAACAAAAAAAACCTGAAGATTCGTTTTTACGAATATATATCACTACATTCAAAATATTTGCGAATTTTCGAAGTGGCGATATTTGCGATAAAAATTCAAAATTCGAATATTCGTGCTCAACACTAGTAGTGGGTTCCAATCTCAATTATTTCTTTTCCTATAGGGACAGATGTTTCTGAAAACCACAGATACTCCTGAAAAATAGAATCGCTTCCTTGAACATGTAAACGATGTTGTCAATCCCGCAGCGTTAAATATATCGAATGCTGCAAAGCATTTTATTCAGTTTCACAATCAAAGTTTGGGTTCAATGCGGGGCTTTGCTATAGAAAAAGTTACAATGACAAAAAGAGGTGGAGATTACAAAAGAAAAATACTTTTAAGGGAAGCATATTGGATTTTTTGATTAAATACAAGAGTCCCGGCAGGACTCAATTTAAGAAAAGAATTAATGTACTTTTACTAGTAGTTGTTCCCTGATTTTGCCATCCTCACCTCTGTATACGATCTCGTCTTTTGTAACGCGATTATGTTCCTATTTCTATATTTATAGGATCATGGTGCATTTTTTTATATATATCAATTTATGTCAATTTCTGTGAACTCTCACATTTATATCGTGTTGATATGCTTGTTCCCGTTTAGGGTTAATGTGAATATTATGGGAGCTTGACCCGCTTACACACCAGTTTTATGTTTTACTGATTGTTTCTCTAACAATGAGTGGTCACCTTGTGGTGTGGGTGGATTTTGGATTCCTGCACCCCTTCCCCCCTTACTTTGGGGGGGGGGGGGCGGTGCAGGGGCCTTTAAATCCCTGCACACCACCAGTGGACAATGTTACGACTAAGGACAAGGATGTCCGAAACGCGTAAAAAGCTGCCTGCCATGTGAACATGTCTGTACCTGAATGTTATGGATTTCAAATAAAAGGAAGATTTTATGCAAAGATTATCTACGGTGCTGGAACGTGTGTTTCTGTTTAATCCTGATCAAGTGCCTGCTTCTGTTCCGGGTCAACAACGATACATGCATGCCGCCGAGGTGAGCTGGATATGAATGTTTGGAATACCCCTTTTTTTCCATACCTTTCCTCTTGGCT